>CAKLNU010000985.1:0-1200000 GCA_922788865.1 Poeciliopsis turneri
ATGTTGCCAACTTCTGTTAAATATTGCAGGCCAGCCGCCTCCATGTAGTCCTAAGTGAAGTTTGGTTTTGGGGTTCTCTATTTCTGCTAACAATGTGGACCGCCTGGAATCAACAGTTAGAATAATAGATTATTTGCACATCTGCTGTAAACTTATTGCATCTCTGATAGTGCTGTTTACATTATATCCTATGCAGGTATAACATAGGATACATATGTCGGCCAGTGGATTTCTGGGTGCCGATTTCCTTAACTTTGGGGGATCGCGATCAGCCAATAATTAATCATCCGATACTTACATATGAACTTCATCTTATGCACTGACCTCTTTTTTGTAAACAAAGGTTTGAAAATCAGCCTCTGTCCTCTTCTGCTCTGCAGTGAGATGTTTGACTGACAGACCGGCCCACCAGGTCAGGTCTGAATGTTTACAGTTAACAATATTCACCCCACTTTTGCCAGCTCAGCGTACTTTCTAGCTATATTTAGCAACATTTCAGGACAAAAAATTGGTCTCAGCCAAAATAAAAATTGGCAAGTTAGGCTTTTTAAAGATCAGTAACTGGGTTTAGCCAGAAAACTGCAATCAGTGCAGCCCTACACACATATTCATGACATTCTATGATGAAATTAATTTCTCTTAAACGTAACTCCAACAGCTAAACATTTAATTTACACCTGGTGAGTTTTTCTTCCTTGAGAATGTAGACCAGTATCAGTATCGAGTTGATTATGAGCCTTCAAATGATTTTAACAGAAGTTTCACATACCTTATAAGTTGATAGCTTATACCTATACCTATACCTATAGCTTTAAATAGCTCATTGATATATTAATGCAGTAGCCATGTAGCCTGATGTAAAACATATCAAACATTGAGAAGTTTTAATTATTATTATCAAATGTTATCAAACATGCTGTTTTGAAGTTAAAACAAACTCTGAAATATGCAGAGCCAAGCAGGAGAATCAACTCATTTCAAGTTTAAACTTAGTTTCACACAAAGACGCTATCATAAAAGTTTGGCTGTTGAACTGGACCGTCCAAGGTCGCTCTAAAGCTAATTTTCTATCTTAAATCTTTTTTGTAAACATTACATTACCAAGACATATTAAAACATACCTTTATCTAGGCTTTTTTCTATTCTTCCTCTTTTCTTTCTCTCTGAAGGACAAGTCCTTTTTTGAGACATTGTTTTGCTAACATATCTTCTACCAGAGCTTTGGACGTTTGGATGCGCACCAGACGTTGCACAGCAGTTCAAATTACCGCGGAGCGTGTATGACCTACCGCGGCCAGCAGGGGGCCCCTAAGAGTATTTATTTTTTTTTCTTATTGTCCATAAAATAAAGATTTCTACATACATCATCAAATATATATTATAGTAAAAACAAATCACTTCATGATGAAATTGTGTGTTTTTGTTATTAAAATGAAATAGAAATTGTTACTAAAATGAAAAAGAAAAAATCAGCTCCACTGGGGGCCCCCTTGGTGGCTCTAAGCGGCTGCTTAGTTTGCTTTGCCTTGAGCCGGCCCTGAAAATTGGTTCTGATGTACGTTCTCTTCTCCCATGGAGATAGTTTTCAGGCAAATAGAAATCAAAAACAACCAACAAATAAAGCAAGTACCGCACACTCAACGAAGAGCATTATCATGGTGCTGAGCAAATTGTTTGAATTACTGAGACAGCCTTCTGCTGCCGCCTTCACCTAACATTATCAATTTGCATATGAGTATGCACCATCTGTCTGTGGAGTTGCCCTTTCCAAATGCCACGAAAGGTCAGAAAGCAATAAGTCAAAGTGCCACCCTGCTTGGCAAGGAGGCTCCATTTCACATGCTCAGTTATGCACCAAAAATTGTAAACAGTAAACATAACTCAGAAATTGATCATGAATGAATCGTTATTTCATTCGGTGTTTTCCAGCCAGATTTCAGATCCCTGACCTGTGCAGCTCAGTGTGACCTGATATTTTAGATTTCATTGCAAACAGAGCAGTGGCAATGGCCATACATGTATTGATGCTTCTTTTAATATATTTTTTTTCCCACTGTATTTTAATCAATACATGTTTAGTGGTTTTTGATGACTGACAGTCATCAGGTAGGAATTACTTCGAGGTGACTGCCTCTGTGCTGTAAAACTCTCTGGAGGACTTTAATTCTAAAAATCAATAAACAAGGGCTGCTGGTAAACTGGTCATAGAAATAGTTAATGTGTCCATAGTTCACAAGCATGTTTTCTTGACTTTTAAAGTGTCACTTTTCTTATATTGAAGTATAAAGATAAACTGTTTCCAAGCTGTGAAAAAAATTTTCAAAGCAATTACCAAGGCCTCAGAAAATGTTTTGTAGGGGCTGCCAGCGAAAATATGTTAGTGAAAATATCACTACGTACATGAATATATTAAACTTTATATATTTATGTACATTTATAAATACATATGTTTTTATAAGGAAAGTATTTGAATTATTTACAATTAATTACATATCACATAGATTTTAAGAAAAAAATATATTAACTCAATAATTTTTTTAATACAAAAGTTCAGAACTGAAACCTTAGCATTGTGTTTCTGGTATGGCCATAAATCTGACGCGCAAGCAACATCTGCAAACCACTGTTGGTGGCCTCACTTCTAACATTTGAGATTTATTTATTTATTTAGTCGTTTCTCTCTGATTATTAGCATCTCTTATGGACATACTTTCTGTAACTTTTGCTGTCTGGACAGCTGCTAGTCTTCTCCAACAAGGATGTAGCATACAAAACAAAGGATCTTATCAATTCTTTATTTCACAGTTTCTTTTGTGTTCCATAATCATGTGTCTTGACCTGCAGGTTTACTATTTTGGTCTTTAAATTTGGGAAAGTTGAATTTTGTGTCCGTAGCATCACAGTTCCTTTACCATATTAAGCCACTACTCAATATTGGTTTTATCTGTCCAAAACAGATTTCTGGTAGTCACACAAAAGTTTAGCAAAAACAACATACTTTTGGAAAAATAGAGAGAAAATTTCTCTCAATCCCAAGTTGAAATGTAGATAGCATCAAATTGTTGCTATAGAGACTTAGTATCCTAATTCTTCGCATGGTGCTATCCAGGCTTATCCATCGAATTTCCCAATCAATTTAAAAAACTTTCACTGTGTTTCTCTGGCTGTAGATGCTAGTATCCTGGTGTGTGTCTGTGATTTTGTGGTTAAATGGTTACAAAATTATCAACCCCAGTGGAGCATGATCAGCCATTCCAGACAGACTCAAGCCATCAGCATCTTTGAGTGTTACTCAGTCCAGCTGGTGCCAGTTGGTGATTGTTGTCATGCTTACTTTTGCTCCATGATTTGTTCCTTTTATCTCCAAAGATGAACTTATTGTAGTTTTAGATCATTTTTAGAGCTAACACCAAGATCAAAATCACACCTATGAATTTGTTAGAAGTGATTCATATAGATGTTTTCCCTGTAATAAATAAATGTAACCAAATTTAAGGTGAAAAGCTTTTTATGTACAATATTTTCTGAGGCCCTGCAATGGACTGGTGACCAGGTGTCCAGGGTGTACCCTGCCTCTCATCTGTTGACCGCTGGAGATAGGCACCAGCACCCCTCCCAACCTCACTGGGGTATATGATGGATGGATGGATCTGCAAAATCTGTTTAAATATATTTTCATGTCATTGTGACATTCAGTTTTTTTCTGAAATTCAAAAGAAAAAAATATTTTTCATACTGACAAAGAACTATAAAGTCAAAATCAGCTGGTTTGTCAGTTTACTAAAAACATCAATTTTACTGTGAAATCTTTTTCCTCACATATTTGCTGTCCAAGGCCACCAGCCGCGCAATAACATGTATTCCAGACTGAACATCATCCATCTCATTCTATTGACCCACGACTTGAGTAGGTTGTGTTCCAGCCCTTCAGTGAAAACTGTATCATTATGTTCACACAGTTTCGTACCTGAAATATTCCTCCTGAGCAGGGCGGACCTCCGTGTCCTTTCCCATTCTATGGCGAGTCAGACGTGGAGACAGTGGAGGAAATGTTCTGTTCCTTTTTGTGACAGGCAGAATAATTGGCTCCAGTCACAGTCTGTCCACTGGAAAAGCATCTGCTTTTCATACATTCTTCAAACACACTGGCAGAAGAGCAAGCACAGGTATGAAGAAGCAGAGCCCTGTGTGTGGGAGACAATGTGCCTAAGTGTATTTCAGTGATATTAGGCCTGAAGTCTTTGTTACACATCAAAACATTGGTAGCTATCAGGTAGTCTGGTCTGTGAGCAAATTTGCTTGCTGAAGGACTGTTTGTGAATAAAAAAAGATGTGAGAAGACGTGAAAACCATGACTCTGAAGTCCAGACATAGTGATTTTACAGTAATCAGTGCTTGTTGGATCTAATTCTTCTCTTGTGTTGGAACAAACCCTCAATGTTTAATCACTTCATGAAAGTTTTAGATTTAAAGGAATGTTAACAGAGGAACAAGCACAGTCTTGTTTTGTCTAAATTAAAAAACAACAACAAAAAAAAACTTTTATGCAGCTCCTGTTTACTAAATAGGATCCCATCAAAATTCTTTCTAGAGCTCCACTACACTCATGTCTGTCTGGAAGAAAAATTATGAGTCTACTTGGCAGTTTCTCCCAAACTGTCTGAACAATGAACAATATAAACAATAAAAAAAATAACATTACACAATCCCAAATGTTTCATTTAGTACTGGAATAAGTATTTTCCCAGTATGACACTTTCTTGTAGAGTAGTTAAGTTTCACTTTCGTTTGATGAACAGTTTTCTACAGGATCTGTTGCTCTAGCATAACACCTGGTGGTTTTTTAAAGTCACAACATGTATTTAAGAAAGCAATCCAGCCAACACAAGAAGACCTGACCACCTCCACCTCTCATGCCCAGTTCCACAATGAACAAACTTCAGCATGGATGGATGGAAAGATAGATATTCTTCATTTTAAAAGTAATTGCACTTGGGTCTTCCGCTTTCCAACCTGGAACAAGAATGGTTCAATAAATCATTAAAGTACACAATTATAAAGACAGACATGCCCATGATGAATGGCTATAAACACATTCATGGCCTTGTCCTGAATTACAGATAGATTAATTTCTAGGTAGGACTTTTTCTTTTTTTTTTTACAAACTAATGCATGCCTGATTTGTTTTATAAGGACTTTGAATTAAATTCTCTGACAATGACAGGATCATCTGCATACTTTATGATAGCTCTTTATTATGATCTTCTTCTCTTTAAATAGACTCTTTGGGCACGTTCCCATCCCTTTTCACTTTAATCATCACAGTGATTGAATGTGTTAAAACACTTTTTTTTTTCAAAATGTTAATGTCATAATCATTTCTTCTACCCACACAGAAGCTGACAGAGCTTTTAGGCAGCAGTGATTTACTCATCAGTGAACGTAGCTTCTCAGCACAGGCCATTTCCCAGAGTCTCCAGGGATGTTGTATCGCTCAGCTTGTCGCTCCCGCTACCAGATTGAGGTGTGGACAACTTTGAATACACTGAGAGACCACTTCACATCTTATTGCCTCTTAGAGACATTTCCCTGATGATAGCAGTATAAGAATCCTGTTAATGTTATGCTTCTCTATCATCTACCACTTTTAAAGTCAATCAGTGTCAGTCAACAATCTGCATTTCCTTCCTCTCAAGAGGAGGCACCAGGTTATTACATTCCTGCACACTGCTACCATCAAAAATACCTTTTAAAAAGTGTTTACTGGGTTAAAAAACATTTCAGGAAAAGATAAAGACATCCAAATGCCTTTTGCGCTTTCATTCGTTCTTTATGGTGATCTTACATTGTTTCCCTACATTAAGCTATCAGCTCAGCAAGATGAGGCAAAGTGAATACAAGAGCAAATGTCACGTTTGGAAAACGACACCAAAATTACGCTAGTATTCAGAAGCTCGGTTTTAAAATTGCTGCCTTCTGAAATAAATACAAGGAAACAATCTGCCACAACAAACTCTTCTCTTACAGAAAAACTTTTGCAACAGTTTGTTGCCATTTTTCTGGGAGGCTGTTCAGGGAACTGGACATGGCTGAGAAGGGAACTGTTTCAAACCAAAAGCACAAAAAAATGTAGTGTTCGTTATGAACCTTACTCTGTGCAATTGGATCATTTTAAATCAGACTATCACAATTGGACAACATGGTTAATATCAAGGGGTTCTGCTGTTTCTTTGCTTTCTGTCAAACCACTCTTGCAGTCATTCGGCTTTCCCATCTTAACCTTACAGCTTGTAGTTTTAGGAGGTTTATGACTACTTCCAGAGGTATTGAGAAGTAATGCTCAACTTTGACCCCATCATTCTGTGTCAGGACTTTTTTTTTAGTTGGTCTTAAGGTTTAAAGAACATGTGGCGATGGTTCCAAGAGACTCTAGGGAACAACGGGTTAATGAGAAAAAAAGAGTTCAGTCATCTAAGTTGACTGAACTCAATGTAAGTTTTTGAGGATTCAGTGTCGTCATTTGTATGACAGCTGAATCTTGGACTGAACTCATCAATACTCACTAAACTCAGCAGCAAGTCTACAACAGTGTCTGAAAAAGAAAGCCAACATGGTCCAATGGGTCACTTAAACTTCAGACCTCAAAATGATTCAAATGCTGTGGTGACACTTCCAGAGCTGTTCAGGAACTAACACCCACAACTTCAGTACACTGGAGTAGTGCTTTAAGAGTGATACATATACCCCTCCAGATTATTCATTTTATAGAATTTAGAATTCCTGAAAATGGCAAAAATATTACACAAGCTTTAACAAAGACCTGTGCTGCTGCCCTTCTTTTCAAATGCATTAGTGAGCTTTTGTCTCCACCTTGTGATGTACAAGAGGATAACATTATGGTTTACTCCAGAATAAATGCGGTTCAGTTCAGTAGCCATATTGCGGCTGGAATAATAGAAAGTGATTCACAAAACGTGTTTAATTAAGTCCGCATTTTTGTAGACTTTAAAGGAGTAAAAAAAAATAATCAAGACTTCTAATACTAATTATGGCATAATGACGCAAAACTTGACCAAACTATATATCTATCTATCTATCGAACTTTCAACTATAATATTGAAGCTTGAATAATAACTTAACTGTAAAACTCGTCTACCGTAAATATTTAATTTCCTAAGTGTGCTGCTGCGGAATTAAAAGGCCATCTGATCTGTTTACAACGCCATATTCAACGCCTTTTCATAGTAGAAAACGGTTGAAAACTGATGTTTGCTACAGCAAATAAGAATATAGATTTTGTAAATTAAGCCCGCCTTCAGGAAAAAGTTGGCCAATCACCGTTCAGGGCAAGAACTTCCGCCACACGGACGGAGCATGTTCCATTGTACCGAGCAGTTCTAAAAGAGTGTCGCAGTTTTGGAGGTGTCAACTGTTAGAATTCCGTTAAAGTCGCTTTGATTGTGATGAGCAGTTGTCGCTACTTAGTGAAGAAATCAGATGAGGTCGTTGACGACAGAGTAACGGGCAACTGCAGGGACAGAGTGCGGTGGTTCTCACCAAAGGAATTCCATCCAGCCTCAGCGGCGGCTCTTCCACTTTCTTCCGCCGGTTAGCACCGTAGCTAAACAGCGCTAGCCGCGGTTTGTTTTAACTCCCGTGAATCCGATGAGTGGAATATTTTTAACCCGGAGGCATCTCAGTTCGAGTCGGTCAGAAACAGACGACGAAGGCTGTTAGCTCCGGGATTAGCCGCTAAGCCGAGTTAGCTACTTGGCTAGCCAACTGTCGGGTCGCCTCGTATAAAAACAAACAAACAAACAAAAAAAACAGCACACCGTGTAGTGAGATACAAACGTTCTGGTGAATATTTATTGCTTGGACTCGAATTTTACCGCAACCGCGCAGAATGAATGGGTTCAGCACAGAAGAGGACAGCCACGACGGCCCGCCGGCTCCACCGTTTTACGGCCAGAGCTGCTGTCTGATCGAGGACGGGGAGCGCTGCGGCCGCTCGGCTGGAAACGCCTCCTTCAGCAAGAGAATTCAGAAGAGCATATCGCAGAAGAAGCTGAAGCTAGACATCGACAAAAGTGTAAGATCACTTTGTTTTCTGAATGTTTACTGAAATTTCCGTTAAAAAAGAAGTTTGGGACTCGAACTCCTCAGCTGTTGTAGATCTGCTGGTGTTTACGGAGTCCCGCATGTTGACTGCGACTTTAACCGTCAGGCGTTATATAGGACAGCACTGTCGGTCCGCGTCATCTTCCAGCCGCCTCACTTTTTTCTAACACACCCCCTATGCTCTGTTTGGTGCTTAATCTCAATTTTTGTGGTTAGAAAGCTTTTCTAAAGCTTTCAGGGCCAAATTAAGTTGTTTTTCGAAGACTACAGAGGAATTTGTTGAAGAAGATTCTTAGTGACACTGAACAACTAATGAATCAAATTAGATCATAACTAGTGAAGACAGTTGCAATATCGGGTAAAACAACAGCTCTTATCATGTTCAAAGCAGGAAACTGTACTTCAAGGAAACGTTCAGCATATTAAACCACCGTGTTGGTATTACAAACACAAACATGAGTAACTTGGAAATGTTATTCATACAATTTGCTAACCTTCAACTAAAACGCCTTCCATTTACAGTCTCACTGTATTTTCACAAACACTAGTGTAATATTGTTGGTTTTATTTATTGATCACGAAGAGCAATTTCTTCATGCTGGAATGATTCAATATAAATATTTCATCTGGATTATTAAACAGAGAAAATCGTTGATATAAGTGGGTTAATTACGTGGTTTATTTGTTATAATATTTTTCTGCTGTCAGCTCGAAATAACAATGGGTTGACAACAACAGGTGTCAACCCATTGTTTTAAAACACTGTTAGCCTAATATTAGAGTTAGATTTTTTGTGAATAAAAGTATTTTCGAAAAGGTGACTTTTTTTGGAACCTCAGTGTTCTCAAAATCACGGCTTTTTAAAATCTTTGCTATAGCATGATGCCATAATCGTGGCAGACATTTGCTTTCATTTCCAGTGGTTGAACTGGAGTTGTTTTCCTACCTTCCAGGTGCGGCATCTCTACATCTGTGACTTTCACAAGAACTTCATCCAGAGCGTCCGCAACAAGAGAAAGAGGAAGACGAGTGATGATGGAGGGGAATCCCCTGACCACGATGTGGAAGTCCCTGAGGTAAGCTGGGTTAAAGCGGACTCCTGCAACTAGTCAATGCTCTCACTCCAGCTGGCATGTGTAAATGTTGCTTCAAAAGTAAACTAGTTAATATTCTAAGATTTTATTCAATGCATGGTTGAAGGAGATCCAGCAAGATTTAGATTTGCAAAGTTTTATCTGACACATTTCTTTGGACAGATGAGACCAGCAGAGAGATGTTCAGTAGCAATTGACAGCATCATGTCAGGTGGCAATCAGACACCTCAAACCACATGTGAGGCAAGGTGGTGGGAGGGTGATGATTCGAGTTTGTTTCGCAGCTGCACGACCAAAACATCTGAAGTCATGGAAATTTTCTTCACACACTTTTCCTAAATGTTTTTATTGTAAAGCCAATTTTTCACTTCCTCAAAGTTGCCATTGGTCAAAGAACAGATCAGAAGGTCGTCTTCTCCTTCTCGACGTAAAACGTTCTCATCACTGTGTTGGTGTTTTCAGGTGGATCTGTTCCAGCTTCAGGTGAATACACTGAGACGCTACAAGCGACACTACAAGCTGCAGACCAGACCCGGCCTCAACAAGGCTCAGCTGGCAGAGGTAAACACACACACACACAGCCTTCTATTAATAGCAAGTTTCACATCAGCTTCTGTATTCAGTTGCAAACTCTTTTACAGACTGGTCAGCTCCTTCAGTTTGTCTTAAATGTGTCTTGTTATTGTGTTTTTGAGTTTTGTCATGCATGATAAAAGTGTTGTCTTGATTTAAAAAAAGGTGTGCTGTGCTCAAACTCAGTTGGAACTGCATTAACACGTCCAACTACTTTAAATAAATTTGGGTTCTGAAGCTTGGTGTCAGTTTCAGTTTATGGTTAGAAAACAGGCCTTCATTTATTCTGGATAGGTAAGCCATTTGTAGTGATTTTCCACATAATTCAGCAGGGGATGCTCTATAAGTTTCTGTGACCTAAACTGTCGTCTGTTAGTGATGTGGAAATTCACATTTTCCTAAAATTATTTTATAATAAAGCATAGATAATTAAAAACAGTCAGTTTAATTTCAGAGTGTCGATATTTATGAGATACGTATAAATGTGTTTGAAATGGTTGGAGCCAAATGGTCGTGTTCTCAATTCTGCTCATCATTTTAGCTGCGTCCAAATGAGGTTCTCACACAGTTGCATTCACTTTATGGGGGACAAAAAAAGAAGAACATTTTTGACCCCAACAGTCTAGCAACACTTTAGTAACTTGAAATATTTTATGAAGTTTTATTTCTTTGTAAACAGGTTACGTTGTTGTCATGTGTTATCACTACATTGTTTGAGCATAGACATAAGACATAGATCCATGCTAACAAACCACAAACTCTTTTGGTTAATTAACAAACTATGGGGATATTGAGATGATTTTTAGCTGGGACATAATGGAGAGAAATGGTTCATCAGCCTTTTACTAACTACTTCCCGTTTTGAGCGGTGAAAATTGTTTACCCATAAACTATCCAGAAGAAATCTCCAAAACTGTAATAATAAAGTCAAATAAGGTCTATTTGCTTTGCATCCTTAGCAGAAATTTAATAAGGCAGAGGAGAGGATTAAGTATTTACAGGAACAGATGGACATTTATCATTTATTGTGAAAAGTCTCTTACCATGATAAGAATTTTTACTCATCTTTTTCATTATAAATACACTATTGATGTTAAATTAAAAAAAGAAAAGCTGACAGTATGATCACAAATGTTCTTCTGACTATTTTCTCCACTTTTGGTTCCATTAGCGTACCAATAAAAATTATTTGCATTTAAAATATGATTAAATGTAGTTACTATGCAGATGGTGATATAAATCACTGTTTTAAAGGGACTGTATTATGTATTTTCCTGGCATATAGTCTCATTTTATACCACAATCAAGTAACTGTCACCGTAACTTGTAATAAAAATGCTGTGTATCAAATATAAAATATAGTTTTACTCTACAATTCAAAGCCTTGAAATTGGGCCTTTGTCTCTTGAAAAACACCTCTTTCTGCCTATAACAGCATAACAACCCCTCTGTTAACCATTTAACAATATTTTTACCAGCGTTGGAGTGAGAAGTAGCTGATATAATGAGCTCAGTATATTGGCAGTTACACCTGGTGTTTGCTCATTGCTGCTGGCTAGTCTGAAGGAAATGAGTGGAGGAGTTGAAATGGAATACTGCTCTGAGAGACGGAAGCTTGGAAACTGTTGCTCATTTGATGGTGGCACCACAAATGCTGCGCTAATCTTCATCTTCTAAGTTTCTAAGTTTATCTCGATATATTTCACTAGTTTAGCTTGGGAACTTCACCTCAAATTACCGCCTTTTGATTCATTTTTAGCCTCTTTTCTGTTTCCCCTCAGACCGTGAGTCGTCACTTCAGGAATATACCTGTGAACGAGAAGGAGACACTCACCTACTTCATTTACATGGTGAAGAGCAGCAAGAGCCGCCTGGACCAGAAGGCCGACGGAGGCAAACCGCTGGACTAAGCCTCCCTCTGCCGCAACCCCAGCAACAGCTCCACACCAAACCTGGACACCATTATCAGCAGCAGTCCCCTTCCTACTGTCGGACCAGAACCTTTGCCGTCCTCTCAGGACGTTAAACCGAACTGGAGGAGACATGGAGGAAGGACGAGTTTGCTTTCTCGCCGTCACCGACTTCTCCATAAAGTCTGTGGAGAAGCAGGGCTCACTGCGGAGATTTACGTCGTAATACTGTAAAAAAAAATAACAGCATCTGATCTGAAATAACTCAGCTGAATGAAATGTACAATATTGCTGCCTTAAGAGTTTAAAAAAGGAGAAACAAAAAACACTTTGTTGGTTATTATTTTTTTCTTTTTTTAGCTGGTGAATAGACTGTTAACACATTCAGAGGGAGGCTGGAAGGGAAGGGGTTGAAACAAATGAAATGTTTGAAAAAGGACACAGTCCAGGCTCAAGTTCGCTTTCCAACTCAGATCTAATCACATCATCGGTAATAATGTGTAAAATGAAATTTAAAAACCTGAAAGCAGTTCTGTTGGTCTGTTTTCAGATGGAATGTGACTGGATGGTGAGGAATGGTGCAGCGCTTTGAGCCTCTTTTTCCTCAGTAGAACATTGTTTTGTTGGTACACAAGGATTTATTTCTGTTTGATTTTCTTTTTAGTTCTGCTTTTACTCTACCTGTTGTTTGAAGATGCCTGCATATTTAACAATGAACTGAAACCTCCACCGGGATAAAATCAGAATTTTTTTTATATTTCAGAACGGAAGAATAACAGGAAGATGTTATCCAACTTTTTCTCCCAGTTTGTAAGAATTGATTACTGGGAAATGTTTATCTTGATGCCATTCCTCCATATCAAACTTACTGAAATTCTTAAAGTCTTCACATTTCATTTCCATCTGAAATAATAATGTGAAACAGTAGTTTCCTTCTGGTTTGCTTTGCAGAAAGGGAAAGCAGGCTGGCTGAAGCCTTCATATTCTTTAGAACCATCGTCCTCCAGCTGTTCTTGTGGACTGAACTCACTTTAGGATTTCTGTTGCATTTTTCTTTGCTTTATTTTGTTTTCCAGTCTGTTGTACCTTTTTTTTGTTTGTTTGTTTTTATTTTTTTTGGCCTGTAGGTTTCTTAGTGTCATGTAGATAACATCCGTCTTTATTAACACACAGGTCATGCCTCATTATACTGACTGTTGTATTAGAAAGAAAAGAGAAGAAAACATATTTAAGTATGACTGCGTACTGCTCTTAATATTATTAATAAATGTATTGTACAGGCAGAAGAGATTTTAATATTTATTTCAGGAGATTTGAAGATTTTAGCAGGTGGTTGTTCCATTCCTGTGGTTTTAAAAACTCAACAACTGAGTTACCAAACAAAGAAAATGGCTGAACCTTCCTGCACCTATTGCTGCACTCTACCACTCATGTTACCTTTCATACCAGTCCATGTCCTATTTTATGCCAATGCACAACCCATTTCTTGTCCGTGTACTTCACAGTTGTAAAACCTTATCCATTTTTAAAAGCACTGTTCATCACAGTATCGGTCAAATTCAGGGTCCACATCCTTCGAGTGTCGCATATTGCATCACATTGATGCGACCGTCGGCTCTCCAGATCCGATGATGGCTTCTTCGAATGCAGCCGACTTTAATTGGTTCTTTTTACTGAATTTGAGAGACGAGTCTGATGTGTCCTTCTTAAGCCATTCTGTTTCATTGTGGGTTGAACAGGAAATTATAGTTCCTATAACAGTAGCGGGTGAAGCAGAGGGCAGAGAATAGTTTTAAATATAAAAATATTAAATGGTGGTACAAAAATTACAAGCAAGATTTTGAGCTCCAGTTTTACCGGTGTGTGTTTAGCGCTGTCTCAGTTGCTAGGTGATATGACACTGAAAGAGGGAAGGGTGGGAAATCAAAATGTACAGAGTCAGCCATCCAATTTCATAGTTGGTCACTTCAGGTTTTCTGGGTCAACAAAGGACCCAGTCTACATCAGCCAAGTAGATGCAGCCCTTGAATTTGGACTTCTTTGGATTTTTTTCTTTAGGGGTCACCACAGTTCTTTTTATTCCCCATGGTTCCTGAATTTGGACATACCTTATAATTAACTAAATATTTATAGATCATTTGACCTGTATAACATGTGATCAAACCAAAATAGGTCAGAATAATAGAAGCATTATTCCTTACATTCAACTTTAACTTGATTATTGAAAATGACTCGTCTGCTTTTTAAAAAAAATGACCTAAATGTTCAATCAATAAATTTAGAATCACATGAAGAGGTTTGTTTTTGTACTTGAGAAACTGCCAAGTTATGAAAATATAAGTTTCAGATCACATCAAAAGTTATTGCTAAAGTTATCAGTGAAACAAAGATTGAATTCAAACCCAACAACAATCACAGTCAGATCAATAGAGTTCAATTTAATCCAAAAGAAAAGTCCTACTCCTAACAATGAGATTCACTTCAATGTAATCCCTTATCCTGAGAGAGCGTGAGGTGACGGATGACAGAATTAATGACTTTCTTTCATAGATATAAACTTTCAGAATTGCCTCGGTGTCTGGCAGAAGCACCTGGCTTAAGAGGATCGGAAGTGGATGAAAATCTTTTTGCCTTTAGAGAAAACTATTTCGTATTTTATTGAAAATAAGGCAGCAAGTTTCCCAGAGCTGGTAGGATACAGACTGCTCACAATCTCTTGAAAAAAGTAAAAAATAAAAAAAAAAATAAAAAAAATATCTGGAAAGTTTCAGAGACATAAAACCGCCACCAGGGGTCACTGCTGGTCCCTCTGAAATAAAAGGATTTATTTTAGCTTTTTAGTGTTTGGAAACTTTCTCAGTCAGAACGTGCGTGTTTATTTTCTGTGAAATAAATACATAACTAAACCAGAACATCCAAAACCCTTTAAAATACTTTCAATATTTTCAGTTATTTTAAAGTGCTTTCTGAGTCAAACATCTGAGAGATAAAAGCCAAAAATAAATTGATCAAAGTGCAGAATAAATTGCCAGTGTGGCAACTTTTTTTCAACCAGTGGAGATTCCAGAAGTGAGAATTACAACAACAAAAACATGCATTAAAAATAAAATGTTCACTTTTGCATCTACTTAAGAAAAAAAAATGCTCCAATCATCATACGAGTTCTGGTCATAAACTTTAGTTTTTAGCCTTTAAAAATAATTTCAGAAGAGCTTTTGAGTCTATATAAATTATGTAGTTTTGTTACAGAAAAATCTGACGCTTAGTATGAACAAAACCACTGGAATTCCAAGTGTCATTGTCATGAAATAATCCATTTATTTATGGAACCAAATATACTTTCACATCTAACACACATTTCCATTAACACTGCGCACAATAATAAACATTTTATTCCACGTGTTTTTTTTTTTTGTTTGTTTGTTTGTTTTTTCTTTTACATTGACCGTTTTTACACGTCGGGAGTGAAAAGCTGCGTTAATGTTAATCTCTCACTCTCGGTGGGTTCCTCTCCTCTCTGGACAGTGACATTTACAGTACTGAGGTAGATTCAATGAATTCAACAACAAGAGTCTGCAGAGTTTACACCGGCGGAGAGGCAAAGTATAGCTGTGACGTGATGTTGTTTTAGTGTAGTCAAGTCAAAATGGATCTCCGAATTTAAATTAAGTCCAGGTTAAATTAGAAATTAAATAGTGCTGATCAGTAAGAAGTTGCTGCGCAGCCGCTTTCTGGTCGCTGTAACGAGTGAAGAGAAGCGACAGTAAAACGTCGACTCTCTTAAACGATGAAATCGGTTTGTGATTGGTTAAACATTTTCAACAGTAAAGATTACGAATCAGTGGAAAAAACAGTCTCAAATGTACCGCATTTCTTACCTTGTTATTATCACAATAATCAACAGACTTAAAACAGAAAGCTTTGCGCACTGAGGGAAACGACAAAAACCATGGAAGGCCAGAGAACAAGGACACTGATGTGTTTGGCAACATCTGCTTTGAAGTGAAGACCTAAAGAGAAACAAATAAAAAGCAGAAATACCACAAATATCTCTATTGTATTATAATAATTATTATTATTATCGTGGGAAACACAGTAATAAGCAGCGCGTCTGCAGCTCTTTCTATCCGCGTTGCCCTTTGATTTCCTCCCTTTTAGCGCTTCACTGCGTATGCACAACGATATGTTTGGCCTAAGTCAGAGTGCGTGTGTGTGTGTCTTTTCAGAGGAAGTCACTGGTTGAGCTCCAGGGCCCAGACCTGCTGCGGCCACCCGGTCCGGCCCTTCACCTTTTTTTCGCCTCCAAAAGTCTCCTGCAGGCCGTCGGTCTGTGGGGGCAAAAACAGCGCCATCATCATCATCATCATCATCATCATCATCATCAACAACAACATCATCGTCAACATCAGCAGCTCCAACTGCAGGAGCGGCTGACTCATTTTGGAGCAGGTCTTCCTCTCTGGTCATTTGGACTCTTCACCACAGATTCTCTGTCTGGATGTTTCAGTGATTTCCAGCATCACATCTGGCCAATCCATGGGCCCCGGATCCCATAGACCTGAATGTTGAACATATATCTGGACTCTGCTCCCTGATTAAATGTTTATCAAATTCACACAGAAAAATCGAGGTAACTTTCTATCTAAATGACGTAAAAGACGTTCGTGGATGGGTAAAGGTTGTCGGACTTTATCACATGATCAAACCAAGATCAGATTCAGCGTCTGTCTTTTCTTCAATTTCGATAAAACTTGGTTAACTTTCAACCATGTTTATTTCCACTATTATTAAGTGGATTAAATTTTTAACACCCGATTTAATAATAATAATAATAATAATAATAATAATAATAATAATAATAATAATAATAATAATAATAATAATAAAGAAATTGATAAGATAAAGTTGTTTTCCGTCTTAATGTGCACTCACAAACACGTAGACATTTTTATAGACTGAATGATGATAAAATACACCGGACTCTAACCGAGGAGAATTTAGTTTTCGGTGAAAACAAGTTGAAAGATACCGAAATAAAGATGTGATTTGATCCCTTAATGTGGTTGGAGGATTGCTGGGTTGATCCAATTGACTAACCAGGCTTTACGTGCTTTATTTAGACTAAATCTGGATTCAACCAATGGGGTAACATTGTCATGGCTAAAGTTTATGGAATTCTGAAAGTGCCACAATTGAATAAACCATCAACATTGACTTGTTTAGCTTTTCTTTAACTACAACACATTGATCAATAGCACTTTTAAATTTGTTGTGCAATTACAGAATGATAATAAACAAAATTCATTAATTATTTCATTCATTCATTATACTTAAATGTGTTATCATGTATTTAAAAATGACCAAACACACAAATTATTTATTACGTTTGTAAGTAATTAAATATGTCTCTAATGAAAAAGTGGGAGGAGCCAATAATGTTATGCAGATCATCGTGATTGACCTGGACCGGACCTGATATGTATATTGTCCAGTTAGACGCTAAAAGACGTCTAACATCTGAATCTGCATATATGTGGAGTTTGATATGCACAATGTTAATTATTTATATTCAGCTACAATATGAATAAGATTTCTAGGGTATAATAAATATTTCACAAATATATGCTAATTGTTCAATAATGATTAAATACTCAGTTTAATTAAATTTTTGTAAATTAGTTCATAATTTACAAAAATATTAGATTATAATTTCACTGAAGATGTTGGTCCTTGGGCTGCACAGTGGCGCAGTGGGTAGCGCTGTTGCCTTGCAGCAAGAAGGTCCTGGGTTCGATTTTCTTTCTGCACGGAGTTTGCATGTTCTCCCTGTGCGTGCGTGGGTTCTCTCCGGGTTCTCCGGCTTCCTCCCACAGTCCAAAAACGTGACTGTCAGGTTGATTGGCCTTCCCAAATTCTCCCTAGGTGTGAGTGTGTGTGTGCGTGGTTGTTTGTCCTGTTTGTCTCTCTGTGTTGCCCTGCGACAGACTGGCGACCTGTCCAGGGTGTACCCCGCCTCTCGCCCGGAACGCAGCTGGAGATAGGCACCAGCAACTCCCGACCCCGTTAGGGACAAGGGTGACAGAAAATGGATGGATGGATGGATGTTGGTCCTTTAACAACTCAGGACGACTGAATCTGTTTTGTGTTAATGTCAATAACATCTCAGAACAGAAAGATTCCATGTTTATATGGGTTTTAACAAATAAATCTACTGAATAAAAAAAAAATCAAGAGCAGTCATTAAGTTTGTGAGAAAGTTGAGAAAGTTTCTTTTTGGAGCAAGAATTTAAGTTTCCATCCTGCTTTAACAGCTTTATCACCAAAACCAAGTCTGGACCTCCTGGCTCTCAGAGAGTTGTTGTTATGAATGACACTCTAGTTTTGATCATCAGGTGTGATGTTTGCCAATTGTTTCAATAGATACACGATGAATAAAACAGAATATTTGTGAGAATGTAAGTATTTTAGTTCATTTGGAGTAAGCAGATGTTTAAAATGAGTTGGTAAATTACCTAATTATTCAAGGGTTTTAATCAGATAAACTAACATGACTTCTGAGTCATGTTAGTTTAATAAAATTGTTTTATCAGTGTACTTCAGCTTCTCTTAACCAGCTGTGCATTTGAATGTTGCACTGCTGGGTTTTGTTTGCACGTTCAGTGTTTTCCTGTTTGGAGTTAATGCAGCTCATCTTGCTCTGCAACTGAAGCTTTCCTCATCCCAGCCCTGTTAACAGTGTCACAGTCTGACTGATAAAAGCAACTTCAAACAATATCTAATCATGTTCTGTCAAGATAGTTTGCAGCCATAACATTTTTGTCTTATGTAAAATAAAGTAAAGCTTACAAGCTATTCAGCTGATTTGTGGTAATTCGGGCCTTTTATTTATCTAAAAGTGAAAGTAATGTTTATGAAGAACTCTGATGTTGATGCAGCTCATCATTTTTAGGAATTTGTGTCAAATAATCCCTAAAATGTCTCTGATGCACTCGAACAATGAGATTATTATTTTATTCTTTTTTTTGTAATTAGTATGGTTATTTATAAGTGGCAAAAAATTACTTTGACAGGCTTAAAATACACTCTACATGTTTTTTTTGTTTGTTTGTTTTCTTAAATTTTAAGTATTGAAAGTATAGCTTTGAAATGATTTCCTAACGTTTTTAATTTAGCCAAATTCTGATTTTATTTTTTTGTACATTATGCACAAAAAATGGTGCATAATTTTTAACAGTTAAAATCTCAGACAAAAAAACTTTGAACGCAAAAATGCTTCGCATTTCAAGAGATTTTCCAGGTTAGTCAGACGCTTTGTAAACATTTCCATCTCTGCAGATGTTTTCACTCTGACTCAGACTTACAGGCAGCGTAAGTAAGTCACAGCAGAAAAAATGCTTCGGATTGGGAATAATTTCCAAAATCATGACAATCCAGGAGGTTCCAGCAAACATAACTCACCAGCTCTCGTTTCCTTTTCAAATCCCGGGTTTCAAATTTCTTAATCTCGGCCTTAAAACCCTCCGTCTCGCCGGAGTCTTTGGCCAGCACGTCCATCAGATACGCGATGTAACTGGTCGCCAAACGCAGAGTTTTGATTTTGGACAGTTTGGTGTCTGCGGGGACGTTGGGAATACACTCCCGGAGCTCCGCGAAAGCCGTGTTGATGCTCTCCGTCCTGCGGCGCTCCTTCTTCGGCCCGGACACTCTCCTCTTCCCCATCCCAGGCTGGAGCCCCTCGAACCGGCCGTCGTGCGCAGCTCCATGCGCGCCCAGCTCCGCGGACGGCGTGTAGGGCGCCTGGATCTGGAAGTCCGCGGGCACCTCCCCGTGGTTCACCACCCAGCTCTGGAAGTACGGCGCGTCCTGGTGGCACCGCTGGACGAACGGGAAAGGTTCGTGCATCAGGTGGTGGTGGTGGTGATGCTGGTAGCCCCCGATGAGGTTCATGCTGTGCCGGGAAGAAAATGCGCTCGTTCGCCTCCCCCCCCTAAACCGTCTCTGCTCGGGGATCACCAGCGAGTAGAACTCATTCGAAACTTGGTCGAGGAGTCTCCTAAATTCATTTACAAGCTTAAAACAATAAAGACTCGATTTATTTCACATGGTCCAATATTCTTAAAAAGCTCAGCTTTAAAAAGTATTCCAGGGATGAAACGTCAGCGATGCGCCGCCGTCCCGATGAAACCTCTTTTCCCAAAGAGGACGCAGTGACCTGCAGGAGAAATTTGACCCAGCTGAAGGTGTGAGGCCCTAGGTTTATATGAGCTGGATGTGAGCGTGAGAAAGAGGCAACCAATGGAGGAAATGGGAGGAGAGTTTGGAGAGCTTTGGAAGAACATGGTGCCAGAATATCACGGCACCAGAACACAGGGACCAAAACATCTGCCTCACTGGCATCAGGTTTACATGGACAGGCATGAATTTGATTCCTTGCTTTTTGTTTTTGACGTTTTAATTCGGAGAGTGTTGTGATGCAAATGATTTTACTGGCCATCCACATGGCTGAGATAGATGCTAAGGGACGGCACAGTTCCTTTTTCTCTTTTTTTAAAATGTTCTTTCTTTTCATACATAAAATATGTTTTCTCAAAATATTAATTTCTTATTACAAATTTTTTTCTCACAAGTTATTAGCAGAATTACTAATATTGGCATTTTTTTAATGTAAGAATTTCTTGTCATGTATGGAGCTGATATTTCCGATATGAAGCAGCTTTAATTTGATTTTGAAACAACAATCATTGCATGGCATAATCGGTTCATTTATTTGATTTTTGTATATTAATTCATATTTTTATTCATTTGTTTATTTATTTATAAATTCAATTATATATTTATTTATTTCCATTAATTTCGTCACTCATGTCACCAAAATCCTTTAAGATATTGTCACGTTTAAAACGAGCTTTGCTGAGTATGTTTTCACAAATCAACGTCTCTGGAGTCCATTTTACATGTATTTTTTGAAAAGTAAATAAAAAAAACAAACAAAACTAACATTTATGTTTTACATTATATCGCATGTGCTCAGTTTAATGTACTTCCAAAGTAAAATTCATATTTTGTTCTGTTTGTGTTTCAGGCCAGGTTTCATACATTCATTTCTTTGTTTCACTACTTTCAGTAAACACGGAAACGTTTTAAAAGGCCACATAACGATCATTTTATTTGATCAAAATTCCTGATTGATCAACATTTTCCATGTTAAAAAAAAAACCTTTTTCTTGTAGTCATAAAAAAATTGTTACAGCAGCGATTATTATTATTATTATTATTATTATTATTATTATTATTATTATTATTATTATTATTATTATTGCTGTTTTTAACCTGACTCGGCTGTCTCGCCCCGGATGCCCTCGCACCTTAAACACATCACCTTATCGCCATCGACCCCCAAAAAACATTATCCCATTACATTACGTGACCTTGGCGCTATTTGGGAACCATTTACGGCGGCGTCTTATCTAAATACAGCCATAAATCAGGGGGGGGGGGGTCTCCCTGCTGCTGGGGCACAAGAGACTATTCCATAAAAGCTCTCCTGGCCTGTGCTCTGTTTACAGCGCGCCCTGTTTGCGCATATTTTACCGTTCCAATAAATAATCCGCACGTCCCCTTGTTGGAGGGCCCTGCACGGAGATCAGCTCAGGTTTTTAATCTTTCAAATGCCAAAAAGCTCGGAGTCTTCTTCTGCGTTTCTAACACCGAACCTGTAAACGTGTGAAAACCAGAATCAGTTCATTGGACCAGATTGAGTTCACAGACAAGGAATTTGACTTCGGGATTCCCCAGAGCGTACACTCTTTAAAAATAAATATATACATTCGAAGAAGAAAAATAGAGAGTAAAACATGCATAATTTCGAGTTTTATAATTTCCGGCTTTTGGGGCCAACTGGCCTGAAGTAAAGCAGACCGGTCCGGTCCAGTTCACTAATCTCATCAGAAACCCTCAAAGGTGTTTTACAATTGTTTGTATTTTCTTGTTTTTCTTCTTTTTAATAAGAAAATGTTTCAAAATTAGATCTACATAAAAGACGTTAAACATGCAGACAGTATATAATTTCCATAAATTAAAAGTAATAAAAAAATATCCATTTCAATATCTATAACTCACTTTAAAGATTCTTTGCAACTTTTTTTTTATTCGATGCAGTTTTCACATTTTCTTTTCTTTTTTGAAAGTTATAGCAACCCTGTTGTATACATTTCTGATTTTAAATACAAATAAATTCTCATTAAGTGCAGCTTGGCAAGCTAAAATAAACGTGGTCTTTTTGTTGTTGTTGTTGTTTTTTTTTTAATTTGATGGTTTTTGAGTTGCATGAACCAAAGCCTTGTGTTGCATCTTGGGCACACTGCAGCATGACACACTGCATACTTTAATGAAGACACCCCATCTTCTCCTGACCGCTTTGCATGTTACCTTCGCTGTCAGTGTGAAGAAGCCCATGCAGCCCCAAGAAAGCAAATCTGACACTGTTGATTAAGACGTCCATTATGCAGGGATGAAATACAACCCTGCCGTTATGCACCCAGCCCCCTCTTCATCTCTCTGCATCACTTTCTCTCTTTCTTTTCCTGCCTAAATTCTTACTCCCTGTCCATCTCTGACCAGAGCCTTTCCTCTGTCTTGTTTTCTTCCCATTTGCAGTGCAGGTGTTGAAAGACCTGGGCAGCTGTAATAGGCTCTTCATGCTTTCTATACTTTCAGGCCCAACATGCACCATTCATTCCATGGCCTGCAGGCTGCTGCTCTGCCAGGGGAAACATCCAAAATAGGTCACAGAGAGCCATCTTGGCTCTGTTCTGGATTCTCATAATTGTTTGTGTCATCGTGTGGATTTTTCAATAGACACTGCTTCCCCTCCTCTTCAGAGTGCTTACCCTCAAGTCCACATTTCCAAACAAATATTCTCCCTCTCTGATTCACGGTCGGCATGGAAAACGGTGAAAGCTCCCTCGATCTCCACTGCGTATCGGGCTGCGGCTCTTTAATATGTCCAACTCTGTTGTGTGTCGAAGCAAACCAGCAGAGCGAATTAAAACTTCAATACTTCAATTGGACATGTTGCCTTCTTTGTAGTTTTGAGGAATGTGGGCAGACTGGGGTTTGGGGTGGCATGGCATGGCAGCTGAGGAGCAACTGTAAGGGTTCAGAGGTTTCAAGGGTTCCTCAAAGTTCCAGAAGAAAATAGAGTGACTGGAAAACAACCACGTTCAAAGGATGCCCACAATACATCATTTTTAAAACGCTCACAGTTCTTATTAAATAAAAGGCTGGCTGACGAAAGCAACATTTTAGACCTTCTTATGACCACATCAGTGCTGAAAACAGTAAAGTCACAACTGACATTAAGCAAAACTCCCAAATTATATAAAACCAAAGAACAACAAGAACAAAAGACCATAAACAAGCAGTACTGTGTTTTCCAGCTACATACTACCATTTTATAACACTGTCATAGTTACTATCAAATAACTATGTTACATTTAGTGGTTATGAAAATACTGTCTATGTCAAATATGACTTAAAATAAATTTGATTATGTAACTTAATGCCTTGAAACTGGGCCTTTGTCACTTTAAAAACTCCTGCTCTTTCTGAAACTCTACCTTCAGGAATTCATTACAACATGGCTCCTCTATTAACCCTTTAAACAATGTTGCACTGAGAAATAGCTCATTATGAGCAGGTCCACCAGGTGTTTGCTAACTGCTGTTGGCTAGTCTGAAGGAGCTGAGTGGGAGCGTTGTGGTAGAGGGGTACTCTGTGAGGTGGAAACCCAGAAGCTTGGAAACTGTTGCAAAGCACAGCTGAATGGTTGAATGGTTGTCATGGGAGATGAAAGTATTTTTTAAACATGGATGAAAGAATCAAGGTAATGCTCCAGGTATGTTTTTGAAGGGGGAATAACATAAGATGATGTAAAGCTCAAAAAAGGTTCTTTTTCATAATACTGCCCCACAGTGCACATCAAGAATATCAAAAAACTAATAAATTGAGCTAAAAATTGTACATACAGAGTCAAACGTTTAACTAGTGATTTGGTTAGACTTTCAGAGGAAGCTCCAGTTGTGTCCTTGTGTCAACCATCTAACAAAAAAAGTTGGCCTGGAATGGAAGGAAGTTGATTAGCATTTAGGAGCAATCCAGAAGTCACAAAGTTTCAAAAACACCATCAACAGGAACATTTCTGGAACTCCAGGTGTCTCTGTCCACAAAAAAGAACGTACGCATCATGTCTGGAGAGAATTTGCTTTGTCAGATAAGGTAAAGATGGAATTACACACAAGATGAACAAATAGTGATGAGTGACTTTCAAACCTCAGAACACTGCCAACGGTCAAGCACGGAAGTGATAGTATTATGCTGTGGGTCTGGCTTGCTAGTTGTTGGGATGGTCTTCTCAGAATTGAAAGTTTTTTATTTTTTTCTCTAAATGTGTTTTGGCCAAACACTCCGATTTCAGTTCCACCAGACCTGCTGACATGTCCTTGCATGCATTTGCAAACAGTAAATGCATGTAAATGTGTTTTTTTTTTCATCTCTGAGTGGCTTTTCGGCCCACAGCGTAGAATGACACTCAAGCATCATCAAGCATCTTCTCAATATGCATCTAGAAATCATATCCAAGAATGAACCAGAATTGATAAAATTCTCAGATCACTTTCTTAAATCCTGACTGATTCCTTCAGATTATTTTTGCTATGATGTCAAACAGGGATGCTTCAGTTTCTTCCATAGGCTTCAGTCTGGTGTTGTTTTGACAAAATCCAAAATATCTTAAATATCATTCAATTGAATCTTATTTGGATTTATTATAGTTCTATGTAAGTTTATGTACAGATTTGTGTAGACAGAAATTACAGCACTGATTGTGGATTAGCAGATCTCCAAGTCACAGGAAATTCAGTCCAAGTCAGGATCATTCATGGATGTTTCTCAATCTCCATCCATCTGCTTACTTCCCTAATATCAAAACTGATCAAACTCACCTCTTCACAGAAGCTTCCACTGAGTCTCTGCTCATAACCATGTGCTAAAACTAACAGTGCTTTGTAGAAACGTTTCTCATTTAACCTAAAAAGAGTTTTGCAGCCTCACTCTCATGTCATATTGACGATGGTGAGATTATGTAGTTAAATATTCCTCTTTACTTCTCACAGATGTGAGACCTTGACACTGAGACTCTATTGCAATATGTAAACTTTTTACCCATCGTGTTTTATTCTCTTTGGTTAACTGGCCTTTTGTTTTCCACTCATCCAGACTTAATAATTGGTTTTCTACCTCTGTGCGTTGCTTCCTTTGCCAGCATCTATAACCTCCAGATTTCTATTAGTGATTCTACTTGGATAAAACCAAAACCTCAAGATTAAATCAGCTGAAGTATTTCAAGATATTTTAACGATAACAGAGAAAGATAGCTATTCCTGTTTTTATTGTTTTATTGACATTGTTTTATGTCAATAATTTTATTATGTTATCTAGTGTGTTTGTTTGATAGGAGACCTAATGTCTCAATGAGCGCTTCCTATGTATAAAAAAAGAGCAAATAAAAAACAAACCACAGAAGTGGTTGCATCATGCAGGTCCGGTGTCTCCTGTGCTGTCTGGCCATATCAGCTTCAGTCTGAAGAGTTGAGATAAAGTCCCTGCTGGAATCCTTCTCTGATCTGAATGAAGCTTTCGTGTAAGCAACTGAACTGAGTCATTCATGCAAAAGTGAGACAGACTAATACTTGTATATATGCCTTTTTCAATGAGATTTAAAAGCATTGTTCAAATAGTTTTTTGTTGTGGTAGATACGTAAAACTTTCTCCCCTGAGACAAATCTTGTGATGCTGCCCAAAAATTAAGCTTCAGCAATTCAATCCCTCAATAGGCAGAGAGACAGGACATGTTTGAAATGTTTAAAATTCTTATCTATATCCACTTTAAATTCCAAGTCACACAATAATTTGCTCCACTTTATTCTTTCTCCAAGGTTCTGCACTGGGTCCCTTATCTTCTGGGTCCCAGAAGATTGCCTGGTACATCTTCTGCAAATTTCAATAACTTATTACTAAAATGAAGACAATTTGGGGAAGTCTAAGTCCTTTATTCCCTTCCGTCACTGATAAGTGATTGTTGTCTCCACATGCGTCTGTTCGCTGGTCGTTTGCGTTTCAGATCTCCAATAACTCTCCTCTAAACTGGAGCAATTCTGCCCATCCTCAGCCAATAAAGATAAGAGCAGGAGGGCTGGAATGTGGAGCTGTGGAGCAGGAAGGTGACAGTGATGAGCTGAAGGGACGCAAAACTTTCTGAAACGGCTTCGTCTTCTTTTTTAATTAGGATAATCTTTGAAACTTTGCAATCAGCTCATAATTACTTTAGCAAAAGAATAAAATCTCTTGGATAAATACTTATTGAAATGTAAAGTGGCTTTTGCAATAGACTGAAATAAAAATAACTACTTAGTTATTTGCTTCTAATATATTTTGCAACCACATTTGCACATCTAGAGACTGAAATCTCTGCCAGTTCATTAAAAAATTGCTTAAGCTCACTGAAAGTGGATTGATTTACGTCACTGTGCCACTACCATGTATACAGGCGAATTTAGACCAAAAAGTTCAGCTTTTGTCCAATGTTCTGTTCTGACTGGAGCACATATGTTTACAATGTGCCCTACATTACTGCAAATTGCAAGACTTTCTTCAGGTCACTATTCCATAAAGTCCATATTTGTAGAAAATAAGGTTAATATGTGGCTACCACTTCAGTTAAGGGTCTGCAGCTCCTCCAGAACTGCCAAGGAAATCTTGGCAACTTTTTTTTTAACACTCTCCTTTTCTGGAGGGAAATTAAGGATCCACAATACTTATGAAACTATTTTAAAACATGAGTACTCTGCTTTCAAAAATATACTATACTTTGTGTTGTTCCACAATCTAAAATACATTCAAGTATTGTGACAAAATATGATGAAGTTCATTGTGTACAAATATTGTCATTTACAGTCTGAAACTGCATTCTTCAGCAAAAATGAAAAAAAAAAAATAACCATGAAGACATGAACAAGAATCACATTAGAAACTATGCAATGAACTATTTACAGCTAATTGAAAAGACAACAATGAAGTTTAATTGACCAGAATCGTAGTAAATCTTTTTTGTGCATTTAGCATATCAAAATAAATTAGTTTGTTCATGTTTGTAGAAAAAAATGATGCAGTTTCCCAAGATGAGTTTTCATAAAGTTGGACAATGTTTTCACTCCATATCATACTCTAAAGTATTACTCTTCTGTTTCATGCAATACTACAATAATATGTCAGAAAAGTAATATAATCTTAGAATTCAATATGCAATGAAATACAAATCCACACTATGCAAAGTCGTCTTCGTTCATGATTGCTGTTTTTCCCTGACAAATCTTAATCCAAAACCTCTGAAATAAAAAGTGTTTTTTAATCTTTTTTACTTGCTGACCCTCCTCTGTGCCGGCTGGATGGACTCTGCTGCTTTGACTGCAGTAGATTTAACAGAGAGGGGGCTGCTCTGTGTCAGGCGACCCCAAAGGGTTTCAGCAGGCCTGACAGTCAAAACACCAGCAAAAAAGGTTTGACCCTGACAAATCCCGAGGTGGAGACGGGTTCAGGGACCCACTTTTCTGAAATCCAACCAAGTTGCTCCAGTTATCCAGTCAGACTGAAAATGAAAGATGATTTCAGGAGGTTGAAATTGTTTGTCTCGTGTGATTTATGCACCACCAAGCCGAAGATCGGATTTCTTAATCATGTTTTTGTTATTTTGTCCATATACATTGTACTTCAGGACCCCTTCTGATTTCATAAAATCAACAAATTCACAAAAATTCTGAGGAAATAAATGCTTGACATATTGCATAGGGTAACACTCCAGTTGTATTGGGGTCATTGTGCCTGTGAGCCTAATTGCCCCACAGGCTCCTAATGGTGAAGGCAGCTAGTTAAAGTCCCTGCTTGTCCATTCATACCCTTCGCCTCATTCTCCTGCTCATTAAAACAGCGAATAGGCCACAGATGTCGAGTCAGCCATTAGTTTCTACCTGGAAGGGGGCTTTGGGTGGGAGAGGTGACATTAAGGAAGTTAAACATCAGGCCAAGAGCTTCGTTTCCTCTGTTGAGGCCACCCAGGATAGAAATGTCTGGGTCTGATGTGAGGCTGGGCTTTTTTGAAGGTAGTAGTACCAGGTGAAGGTTGAGAAACACTGCCTTCAAATAGGACAGTGTTTTTTTGTTTTTTCTTGTTTGTTTTTTATTTTTATGATCTCAAGATTCTGCTGGTTTTGTTTTTACACTTAATGGAAAACAAGCAAATCATTCAAACCTGGTTCTATTTGAAGACATTTACCTCTGCTTGGCAAAAAGCTGAACAATTGTTTAATTTTCCAGGTATTAGGAATTCTTGGTAGGTTTGATGAGCCAGTTTTTGTGTTAATTAGACCATATTCAGATCAGTGAAGAGGAGATGCTTTTCCACACATTCATGCTATTATTTCAAGCCAAATCCACCTTTGACGCATTTGACAAAAAGACAGTTCCAGTTAAAGACCCAGTAGAGTTTTAGAAAACACCAAAAGTTTGCCTTTGTGATGGTAGAACAGAAAAGGGTTTTTCATGTCAACCAGTTGTTACAGACAGCCTAAAATGGCGACCTTAAGATTCTGACTTTTCACCACTCTTGTTGAACAGTTCTGGAGACAGTTTAATTATCGCTCCAATTTTTTTGTTTGTTTTTATTTTTGGAAAACTGACTCTTAACCGAAAATATTTTAAAAACTTGTTCAAATAATATTGTTTTTCTTATTACTTTAGGTTCACATTTTTGTCCTCTTATTCTTTGCTAAACCAAATCTTTTTTCAGAGCTCTTTCAGGAAGATCTTGAATTTTAACCTCTGATCAAAGTTTGCTCTGGAACAACATGTCCAAAATTTCAAGCTTGTATAGTTTTCATATTCACAGACCTTTTTTGGAAAACACTGATGTCCTTGTACAACTTGTCTGCTGATGACCATTTCATTACTCATGTGTAATCTTGGTAATTTAGAGTTCAGTAAACAGAACTCTAAGTCTACAAACACAAGGGTTTCCCTTTTGTGGTGTCCATCTCCAGTATTCGTGCAACTTGTATGTTTGGGGAATAAATTCAGAGAACCCAGAAAAATCACATTCAGAATTTGTTATTCATGTATGCAGATCATTTTGACCCCAAAACACAAAAAAGTATCCCTTCTTACCAAGCATTAATTAATCCACTAAGTGCAATGACTTTTGACGAATACAATTTATTTATGAGTTCCAACATTTATTTTTTAATTAAATTGAATTAAAAGAAAATGCAAACCCAAATTTTCCTTAACTTATAACTAACTTATAACTTAGTTTATAAGTTATTGTCCCGGCTTAATTAGTTGCTGAATGTTTCCCTTGAAGAAAATATATGATATAAAATAAACAGACCTTAATCTATAATAAGCCTACACTTTCTATGTTTTTAGGCTAACAGCACATCTAATTAAACTGCTCTCAATGGGTATATGCTGTTGTTACTTAACTGTAACTCTCCTTTGGTTCCAGTGCTGCTTAGACAGATTTCACTCGGTTTGCGTCGTATCTATAAAGATCCTTAAATAGCTGCTAAGTTCTGAGTCCTAGCTAACATCAGGCCTCATGATAGTGTCAGATCGCCTTGTGGAATGCAACAACAAGCTCTCACTCTCAGATTGGATGCTTATCACGTCAGCGTGAGCTCTGATTGGATGCTTATAAAAAAAAAAGCTTGTTGTTAGGTGCCAGAATGACCTTTACAGTATCAGCCGTGGGAATGCCATGCAGGGACTGGACTTTCCCTAATGTTCTTTAACACCTTTAGGGTTAATCTCCAGACCCTTAAACAGAGCCTGTTTTGTGACGTCATTAAGAATGTTTATGTCGCTATGATAGACTGTGAACGACTGATGTGAACAGCTGTAGCTTCAAATATACTGCTTATACTTCAGCAAATGTAGCTCCCAGAGCCTTCCACAAAATTTTCTTGATACTTTTGACCTTTGTTAGCACATTTTAGGGATTAATATGCAAATGAATATTTGACTCCATGTCTGTAAAACCTGGACAAACTGCAGTTACGCTTGATCGAAGAAAATTAGCTCAATTTTTTGTCTTTCCTACCCGGAGGAGTTTTCAGGGTTATCATATCTGGAGATCTGCAGCTATTTAACATATAAACTGTTATGCTGCAAAGCAGAGAAACTGCAAACTTGCCAGATCCAGTGTTGTGCAAGATCACCATCAATAAAAAGTAGTTTTGAGTTAAGGTGTGAACGAAAACCATATTATCTAAAACAAATTAATTCAACTACTGAAATGATGATCGCTATAGCAATAGTATAATAGTACCTATGATCAGCAATACCAGTGGCCTCCACAATGAATGGGACTCCTGTTAAAGATGTGTAAAACACTATTAAATTAATGAAATTCAATTCTTTATTTTCCCCACTGAGACGACTAATCACATCTTGTGATTAGTCAGTAGCAGGCCTTCAGCTAACCACCACTTGCTCATTGCGTCAATCAATCATGTCTTGTTTTCGCCTCAATTTTTCATTTGTATTTTTTTGCTTGCTTTATTTAACTGAAAGTTTACAAAACGGCCAGGTAAATTAGCAACATAGAATTCATCCTGAAAATTAATTGATTGGGAAGCTGAGCTCACTAAATGTTAGCTCTGCTACTGGCAGATTAGACCAGTGGTCTTTGTTGTAGTAGAGTCATAATCTCACAAAGAAATAATGTTAATCCTGGTTATCTTTAATTAGGAGATTGTTGTTGAGCAATAAAATTGCCACAGAAAAGTATTTTGGGAATTTTACACATTTAATAACTCTTGCACAAGAATTGAAAAAAGCAGAAAAATGTGTTGCAAAAATGAAGATATAACTGTCAGAACAGGAAGGTCAATCAAACAAAACCTGCATGTGTCTTAAAATAACTAAGAATGCTTTTCGATTATTGTAGTGGATAAATATCAATTAGCTGAGTTTCATAAACTTCCTAAGTTCTAAAAATAAACTGCTAATGCTGCTGTTTTGTTTTGGGTGTAAAACTGGGTATGAGCCTCTTCACTTAGTACCTAAACAGAAAGTATTACAGTTATCACTTTACAGTGTTACTAATTTAGTCAAAATTCTGCTAAAATTAACTAATTTTATATTCCAACAACATGTTTTTCTGCCTGCAAATGTGAAAAGGAAGTTTATACAAGAAAGTGGAGTTTGTGCTTTTGGGTGTTTTACCATCGGTTCATAGGCGTAAATCCGGGGGACTCGAGGGGCTTGGACCGCCCAAATCTTGGAAAAGTCTAGAATTGTCCATCACCCCCAAAAAATCATTGAAGAAACGTTTGTATTTAAATAATTTGAAAAGAACAATATGAAAAGAACAAACTAAATCTGTCATTTATCTCAGAAAGAATAAGAAATAATTTTTACCTGCCATTATTAGAACAACGAGCAGTCCAACGTGAAGGAGGAGAAACAGCAGTGGTACAGCCTGTTAGTAACGCTGTTAGCTGTGGCTCTGCAGCACAAACATAAAACCCTCCTGTAAGTAAATACTTAAAAACAAAAGACATGTAATACTTTTTATTTACTTTGACCGCTCAAAAGGAAGAAACACATTAACAATGAAAATCTGACTGCAGTTTGTTATTTTATTTCTTTAGCGGTATCATGATAAGCTGCCTTATTAGCTACTCTGCTTTCGTAGATTTCAGCTTTTTTTTTGTCAAAGGTAGCAAACATCTCATTCATATTTAGCTGTCTAACGTTTAGTTAATTAGAAGCGTTTGAAACTGGAGGAAGAGGCTGAGCAGGTGGATCCGGCTCAGAGTGGGAGCCGAGAACAGAAGAGGAAACAAATAGAAAAAAAAAAGAAAAAAAGAGAAAGTCATGCCTTTCTTTCTCACTTTCTTCAACGTAGAGTTTTTAAAAGCACAAATTAAAATCTGAATATTTTCTATATAAACCCTGGTGCTTTCAATGTTAAATTTAAATTATGATGCTCCCCAGATATTCTTTTCTGTCTACCTGATGGTTCTCCGTCACCCAGAACAAGAAAAAACTAAAAAAGGCTTAAAAATAAAGCAACTTAGATAGGGTATATATATTTATATATATCATGGATATATTCTGTTGTTATTTAACTGTAACTCTCCTTTGGTTCCAGTACTGCTTGGACAGCATTGGAACCCAATACAAGCCCATAACTTGTATTGGGAGCCATTACAATAAATCGATGTTTATGAGGAATTTTATTAAGAGCAGTTACTCATTAAAGCTTCTTTATTTAGAACCTTAAATGTTTGTAAAGGTGTAGCAGAGATTAAATCAGTCAGACTGAACAAAACTTGTATGTAAGCAACATTTAAACTTTAGTTTTACTTCTCAACATTTTTTTTTACTTAGAAAAACATGTTTGATGTGCATTACTAGTCATATTTGGTCCTGCAACTTGAATGTGGTTTAAAAACTTTCTAAAACACATTTTATGTTACATTTCACTGTAACTTTGCCAACGCCCGCCCCCCAAAAATTGCTCTTAAGAAAATTTTCTGTTTATCCAATAATGAGATGGGATTTACGCCCTTGCATCATTTACAAAAGAAAAACACTTTAAAAACTAATCAGGGTAAAGGTAATTATTACTACTATTAATTACACTGCAGACAGAAATGACCTGTGAATTGCATGGCTGGGACATAAATCTGGTCATAAGTGCTTTGTGGGTGCCCAAGTCAGTCCTCCTGTGGGAAACGGGAGATGAGAGACTCCAGGTCAATCTGGGCTAAGCCCTGCTGGTGCCAGTGGAACCCGTTTTCCCTGAAAGACCTTGAAACTACACTGACATCACAACCAGGTCAAAGAAGACCTAAGAAAATGGCCATTTGTGTCACAGAAGAAGTAATGAAAGGAAGTTCTCATTACCAATTTGATACAGCCCAAGTTAAATTGATGTCATCACGGACTTCTTTCGTACAAACAAAACAGAAATGTATATTTTAAAGGACAATCAAATACTTAGTACTGAAAAAAAGTCCAAAATGAGATAAACTGATAAGAAACAGGGAGAATCAGAACATGTTCATTGGAAGTTTTAAAGGAAAATCATTGAAGATATTTTATAAAACATAAAACTTTTCTAAATCAAATAAAAATCACTACATATTAGAAGGACATGGGTAGAAATGGCATTTATTCCTAAGACTTTCAGCAGAAATGCTTCTGCTGAAAAACTCTGATTATTTTTAGTAATCTTACTTTAGTAATCATGTTTGTTTCACATGAGCAGAAATTAAAATCAAAGGAAATGTGAAAAACTGATCAGTTTTAAATAAAGCCTGTGTCTCCCCTGCAGTTGAGCTGTATTAGCTCAATGTCCATTCAGTTTTAGCCACTTAAAATCAGTTTGTCTTTGAAACTGAATTGTCAACCTTCTTATTAACAACATTCAAATTACATCTAAATGCAACCTCTCTTAGTTTTTGGACATAAAATGCCCATTAGGTTTTTCATTCAGTTCTTTGTTGGATATTTTATGAAGGAAGTTCATGTTCTGCCGGGAAAAGCTTTAATTATCTAGCTTTGCAATGATCGCTGCGTTTACCATGAAGTTTTTTTGCTTCCAAAAAAATATCTCCATCTTTCATGTCTATTTATTGGATCCCTTAGACTCACCTGTAAAGCCCTAAATGGTTTCTCCCGTCCATATTTGTAAGACATAGACACCCTCTTTGAACCCTCCCAACTACTGAGGTCCAAGTAGTTCCTCCTCACTGTCCTCAGGTAAGAGCTGGTCATCTGTCTTCTGTCAAAGCCTTTCAGGGAATTATCATCGCATTATTGCTGGGTATGTGCAGAGCCAGTTACAGGTTTAAATATACACGTCATGGGCATTGGTGCATTTGAAAAGTTGGATTACATCTCAAAGATCTTTAATGAACCACAAAACCAAATGTTTATTTATGTTGGATTTTCTCTAATATATTCATGTAACACACAAGTTTATATGTTTAGTTTGCTGAGAATCAACACAGTTTATGTAACCATCACTAAGCTATTATGTAGAGTATAGCCTAAATTCTGTCTGGACATTTCACTCTTCTGAGCTGAATTGATGGGAGCATTTAAATTGACCAATGTTCTGTCCTTCAAGCCTTGTCAAAATTTTCATTGATTTGGGCTCAAACTCTAAATATGAACGGTTTCGATGTGTTTGGTGTCCAACTTTCAAGTGTCTATCATCTGCAGTGACAGTGAAATAATATGATATAATGTGATAACAGTTATTACCATGTTCTATCCTTTAAATCTTCCTAGGTACGTTCAGTTCCTGTTTGGTCTTAGTGTCTGAACAATCATTAGCTACATTTCCATTACATATTTTTATTTGATATATGTGTTTATTTAAGAATCCACATTATTTACTATTATTATACAGATATTATTATTATCTAGTCTATTATACTAGAGACTTTTCTCTAGTATAATAGTCTATTATACTAGAGACTTTTTCAACAATCCAGATGAACTGGATTGTTGAAACATAGAAAGCAGTTTTGACTTTTGCAAAACATGCAAAAACTATGAAAGAAAATCCCAGATAATAGGTCATAATGGCATTTCTTAAGACACAAAAAGAATAAATTAAACAGAAAATTTAAATCAACTGCTTCAACAACTTGCAAACATTACGAAAAGACATGTCAGAATTCCTTCCCACACAAACTATTTCAATCAGAACTAAATTAAAAACAAAGATAAATGCAACAAACAGTGACAAACTTTAAATACAAATTGAAACTATTCATTCAGCTAATAAAAACACCATTTCACATTTGCGGCGTTTCCACTAAATAAGAAACACAATTAAAATCACACTTGAATCAATTTGCTCACATAATAAACGTGCAGCATCATGATCAATCTCTTCCTGTCCTCCACCTCTTCATGTTTGTGGCAGTGGAAACATCTGGCTGTTGATCACGTGACTCATGCCAGCCAATAGAGTGTCAAGCTGCATTGCACCAGTATATTGCAGGTAAGTGTTCACCTGCTTTTCAGCACTAAAACTGTATGGTTATCAGTTTGATTGAAGGAAAACCACCTAATTCAAATTAAATCATCTATTTCTACCGGGAAGAGTATTGAAAATCATCCAAGAAATCTACTGTTAGCTGGAAATATTGTTTTGTCTATGTCACGATAAATTTTCCAAAATAACAACGCATATATATTTGAGCATTTATATGAGCCTGACTCTTTATGGTGTAGAAAATATCCACAGTAAATACTGAATGCCCAGAATTGTTGTTTTTAAAAATCATTGCAGATGTTTGTTGTTTAATTATTCCAACAATTCAAATGCATCAAAAAAGATCCAGATTAAAAAGAATTTCTTTTTAAAGTATAGTTGTTTACAACATGAAAAAGACAACAAATTCAAAGAAAAATGAGTGCATACAACCACAAGGATAAGTAAAGCAAGCAGAGGAAGACAAGAAGTACAAAAATGTGATACTAAATGCTTTGAATTTGTCATTAGATGACCACAAAGAAACATAAAGCAATCAAACAGAGACAACAAGAAGATGCAAAATGACCACAAACAAACATGAAAGCAGAAATTACAAAACCCAGCAACAAATGAAGGGTTCTGTTTGTCAGAGTGATCATCAAATCATTTTTTTTCTCTGTCAGATGTGTAGCTGACAAAGAGGAACGATATGACTTTATGTGACGAGTCGACATTGAATTAAACTTTTATAGAAACCTGTTGCAGTGATAGATTTCCTGATTGAGCCTGAAGGACCAAACATGACTCAGTCTGGTCAAACAGAACTGCATGCTGGGTTTTTGGGAGCTCGGCTCGAGGCGCGATTCAGCCGCTCTCTTTACCATTTTCCCATTCCCCGGCTTTTCCATGTCGACTTCGCTCGGCAGCTTCGTTCCTGAGGAAAAACAGACGCCTGTTCTGCCGCCGTAGCTTCCCCTCCTCCTCTTGGGCCAGCTTTCTGCCCCCCCAAACCCCCACCTCTTGCCCCTTGGGCTTTTTTTTTATGGCAGGGCTTGTAATATATGACCTCTGCCATGCATTAGACTGCATATACACAACCAAACATTGCAAAATAAAACAAGGCCACACTGATAAAACACACAAACAATGATGTATATTCTGTTACTCAGACCTTTCTGTGAAATCAGTCCAGCTCTTGAAACCCTTCCAGTTTTTACCAGCGATAACAGCATTTTGATTTATCCCTGTGAAACACATCTGTACCCTAATCCGATCAAACAGCACAGCCGCAGAGAGTAAGAAATCATTTTTGCCACGTGCAGACTTTTATTGGACTCCATTCTTATTCCGCTTGTGCTTTTTCGTCTGCATGACCTCCTCTGTGCATCGTCGGACTCGCCTTTGCATTACGCATAATGACAAGCTGTAATTTAGAGTACACATTTACTTCATTTGCATGAGAAGCGCTTGCTGCTGAGCTGAAACGCATTAAAGCAATGGTTATTCCCAATCTAAATAATGTGTGCAGAATTATGAACGCTGCTGGGAAGTGAGGGAGCGGCTCATTATGGCGGAGCAGCTTCTTGTTAAGTTGCGGGGTCCACTGTCTCTCCCTGTGCGCCACTACCAGGTGAGTGACGTTAGTGTTTTGTTCCAGCTGCCATTTTGAATCCTGAGAAGTCCCATCAATGAAACCACCAACATGATGACGGTGGTTTTCTCATTTCAATGAGAAAATGACTACATCCATAACAAGTTCCCTGGTTTCAAAACTGAACACAGAAACATGAGAAGTTAAGTAGCAATCTGTTTATTATAGATATTTCCTGTTTTGTCTTCCAAATTTATTGAAATTCCTTCAACCTTTTCAAATTTTGTCACTTTACAACCTCAAACTTAAGATTTTGTTTGACAGACCAACACAAACTGGTGTATAATTGTGAAATTGAAAGATTTATAGTTGGAGTTTAAAAATATAGATCTAAGCAGGGGTGTGTCTTCATCAACTTTGCACATCTAAAGACTGAAAGTTTGACTCATTCTTATTTGCAAAATCATTCGAGCTCATTTGGACTGCTTGATGACTGTTTTTAAATTACAGCTGCCCAACTTTATGAAGGTCTGGACTTTTCACTGAACCACCGTAACAGATGAATAAACTGTGATTCGAACCACTGCAGCTCTTCCTTCCTTGATGTTTGGGACTGCTCTGGTGGTAGTTCAATTTTCATCCAAGTCTCAAGTGTTTTAAGCCTCCGGCAGGTTTCCTTATTGTATTGCCAGGTGTTTTACTAGATCCATCTTCCCACTGATTGACCAGCCCCATGTCTCTGCGGACAAAAAGCATTTCTGACAATAAATGCTGCCACCGCCATGCTTCATTGTGAATGGTGTAATCCTTGTAATGTGTAGTGCTAGTTTTCCATCGCACACAATGATGTGAATTAAAGTCAAAACTAATTTTAGTAAATTAAGCTTAAGTTTATGTCACCTGCTGTTGGTCAGTCACAAAAGTCCCAATAAAATATGTTAAGGTTTGTAGTTGGAATCTTCTTTTGGAGCCAAACATCTAAACTATAACCTGTAATCCAAGACAATTTCGGCTGTGACTTTTATTTTTGCTGCTTAGCAATCCAGATCATCTTTGTAGTTAGTCACAAAGATGAACTGGATTGTTGAAACATAGAAAGCAGTTTTGACTTTTGCAAAACATGCAAAAACTATGAAAGAAAATCCCAGATAATAGTTTAAATAGGTCATAACTTTCACGTAACTTTTCAGTAAGAAATAGGAGCTTGATTTAAGTCAATAATCCCTTAACACTGATGAAAAAGTATTACTTCCACTGCCAGGTGACTTCACATACAATAAAACGTTTTCCCTGAAGTGAAATAATATGCTCATGGAACTAGCACTTTTCTACCAATGGTTATCAGAGTCATGTGACAAGAATGAAAAATTAAGCCCAACTTGAAGACAAATGATTGTCAACATCTTAAAGCCTGGTCAAGTATTTTTGTCTTTCTAACACAGATATCTTAGTTCATTTGAAATAAGACAAGTAGCTTTTCAGCAAAGTACAGCACCTTATTTCAAGTCAATAATTCTATAATATTGATTTAAAATGTTTTGTCATATAGTACATGTTCCATTGGCAGATTTTTCCACTCATACTGAGACATTTTTTTCATGTTACAAGTTTAAAACTCTACCAGTAGAACTAATACTCTTTCATCAATAATGAGGAATTATTAACTTAAACCAATGAGATATATGTTGCTGAAAAGTTGCTTTTAAGTTAGTACTGCAGACAAAGATATTTGCATTAGAAATAAAAAATAAAAAAAACTTGGTGTTTGTGTGGTGTGTGGAATGACAGGAGTACCAGTGAATGTGGAGGGTGCTGTACATGTGACTTGATCTGCATTTATAAATGTATGAAAATAGTCTAGAGGTATAATAACATAATGGTATATGTCTGCCACCCAGACCAGAGAGCCCTTGCACGCCCCTCTGCAGCCCTGTTGTTCTCATGAAGGCCCGAGCTCCAGAGGCCCCCGACAGACACACGTGTAATTGGAAGCGTCTGGCGTTGCGTGTCAGCCTACGACCTCAGTGCTTCTGTCTACACGTACAGAGAGATTCCGACCTGTACACACACTTAAAGTCGAGTCACAGTATATCATGACCCCCACGCCACAGGTTTGGTTTTACACTGATCTATTGGCTGTGAGAGACCGTGGGAGAGGGGAGTGGATGCCTGTCTGTCCACAGGACTCATCTACATGTGGTTTTAAAGTAGTGAAAGAGCAAAAAAAAATGGTACAAACCTTAGAATTATGTTGGCTTGACATGAATGGCATGAGGATGCACCGAAACACTGGAGAATGCAAAGGCGGCAGCTGCGCATGGACTTTCGTCCACTTGTTTATGTTTAGTCACACTGATACCTGCAGCAGTGATTTTACAGGTGTATCAAAAAAATCAATCAGAAAGCTGAAGAAGCTTGTCCAGAATGCTGCTGCTCGCATTTTCACTAAAACCAGGAAGTTAGAGCTCATCAACCTGGTTCTGAAGTCCTTCTACTGGCTTTCAAGTGCTGTTGCTAGTTTACAAATCAATAAACAGCTCAGCACCACAATACATTAAAGATCTGTTGTTGTTGTATCAACTCAGATCTTCTGGTCTGCTCTGCATCCCCAGAACCAATCATAGAGAAGCAGCATTCAACTTCTGTACACCACAAATCTGGAATAAATGTCCAGAAAACTACAAAAAAGCCAAAACTCTGACTTTCTTTAAATCAAGGCTGAAAGTCCACTTGTAGAGTTGCTTGTGAACCATATTAAATGGAACATAGACCAACTTATTGGATATGTATTGACAATCTTAATCATGACATTTGACAAAATGCAAAGTCTAGAACTTTTTTCACAATTGGTGATTGCCTGATGTGTTTATGATGTTTTTTGTTTTCTTGAAGCACATTGAAAGTATTGTGAAAAGGTTAGTGTAGCAGAGGATGGTTTCAATCCATCAACCTCTGGGTTATGGGCCCAGCACGCTTCCGCTGCGCCACTCTGCTTTCACCCCGCATGCTGTGACCCGGATTCGAACCGGGGTTGCTACGGCCACAACGTAGAGCACTAACCACTATACGATCACGGCTTCTTATTTGAATGTCTCTCTTGTCAGCCACACTTAAAAACCCCTTTCCTCTGAAGATTTTGAGAAAAGAGAAAAGTAGTCCTTCGAGCCGAAGTTGAACCAGCGACCATCGGCTGAAATGTACTATGCAAATAAACTCCATTGATTGATTGATACAAGAATTAAATGATACTTCAATAAGAAATAAAAGCGAATCTTAAAAGTTTCAGCTAAAACAGTCAACAATTCAAAAACATAGTTTTCTGATGATGACTAAAACAAAACCTGCTGATTTTAGTTTCAGTAAAAGATGAACATGCTTCTTGAGAAGAATGTTGTCATTTCTTGTCATTTTCTCTTTATATATAGATAATGTGACCTAAACAAGCAAAGTGGGGCTTTGGCTCTGTTAGTTTCAAATAGGAAGCTGGGACTGCAGAGCAACATTTCATAACCCAGATATTGCGTTTGTGTTGCATGATGCTGAGCTGAAGTGTTTCACAGACCATGAGTTTAAGACATGCTACTTCTTTTCTGCTGCTGTAGCTTGTGCACTTATAAGATTGTTCTCTTAATGATGGATGACTTTCCTTTACTTTCTACACCATTACTTACCTAAATCACTGTACTATACTATTTTTATCATTTTCATTTGTAAAAGTTATATTTTTTATCTTTTTATGTCTTCCTGTTACTTATGTGACACGTAATGTTTTGAGCGTGAGAACAACTCATGTATGATGCAAACCAAACAGTCAGCATCAAAAGTGAAAACAACAATGGAGGGAGGAGAGAGATTCTAGTTTTCTAGATGGATTGAACATCATCTTCCTGAAAGACATCTTTTTTGAAGCCATAAAAATGCTATAAATAGGAGAGACTAAATATCAACCAAAGCCACCTACAATGTTGTAAGAAAGGCGGCACTCTCGTATCAAACTGCAATCAGACCACCATGCTGGTGGTTGTTAAATAAAAGCCAAGGTCGGCAGAAGACACCCAGAATCACAACATTTATTCCTCCAGGTTACATCCCGTTATCTCCGGGGTAAATCGTCCAAGACAGAAGCAGTTCATAGCCAACGTGAGCGCATTTCACAAGAGATCATCTTACACCGCCTTGATACAGACAGGATTACACTTTGGCTAGAAGCCCAAACATCAGTTGGGATGCTACCAGCATGAGATTGCAAACGGGGAACCAAACAACATGAGACATCGGCAGAACTGGCCATAAATCCCATCCGGAGGTCAGTGAGAATGAGAAACAATGAGTGGCTGAAGTGAATGGCCAGATGTGCGGCGGTGCTGCTGAGGAGCAAGACAGATTTATGGCCGCTTCTTTAATGAGGTAACATCTTTTTCACTCATAAGACTTTTAAGAACTATTTCTTTGGCTCCCACATGCAAGAAAAAAAGCAATACTGCTGGAGATGAGGCAAAGATGCAGGAGGGAAAGAGGAGGGAGGATTGGGAAGAAAGCGAAGGCATGAATGTAAAATTTAAAACTTCTTGTCTTTCTTACGTCACTGAAACAGCTGGAAAGGCATAGAGGGAGTTAAAGGGAGGGTAGAAAACTGGTGTAAAAGTAAAACAAACAAGGCGAAAAGATTTATAATATGTTTTATTTCCTGTTAATGGAATGATTTAGGGGGTTTTTTCCAGTGGGAAAGGACAAAATACATGTTTTGTAAAATATGCACATAGTTTACATAACATAAACTGTAAAGACACAACCACTTGAGGATCTTTATTTGTGGCAATGCTGGATTAAAGTGGAGTGGCTGAACAATCTGAGGACCTGTTTCACCTCTGCAGTTTAAGGTTCTGCTGAACCCAACAGATGTTTATGTTGTCATCAACATAAACAGCTGAAATGCTTTGAGATTCTACATTGTTTCTAAAGTTGAGGCCAAAACTATTCATTCACCTGGCAGAATTAGGTTTAAAAAAAAATCTTTTAACATTATCAACATGTATCATTTAAGTGGAAGAAATATTAAGATTCTGTCTCTTTCAAGTCTTGATTTGATTGAGAATCTGATCAGGGTCATGGTGATGAGACCTTTGACCTTTTGGTTTTGATATTTTGGTGAAAATAATGAGAGAATCTGACATCTGGATAAGAAGGTATGTTTTCTAGATGTACTTTAAGAGAAATGTTAGTATGACGTGTTAGATTGCCCTGGTTTAGGATTGAATTCTGGTTTATTTAAAAAAAAAATATTACTCATGAAACATTAGAATTTCAAAACAAAGATTATACATTCTTAATTGTTTTTTGTCTTCTAACTTACATGATTACAAACTAGACATACAATTGAAGGTGGATTTATCAGCTTCGTTTCCAAAAGTTCATATAAATTCTTTGAAGATGCCGTCTCATATAGAGTTCACATGGAGAGTTATCTTCACATGGAACTCCTTAAAAATGTACTGGAGATACATCAGAAAAATGAATCTCATACAGCTTTAAGAAGGTATTTACAAAAAAACAATTTTACTTAGTGGTTCTTCTTAACACTATATTTTCTTATATTGATTGTGTATGTTTTTCCATACGTATACGTATCGAAGTGAATGAGAATGTTTTTATTATGTTGTAATTGATTTGTCGTGATGTGTGGCCTCTGTGTTGTTTTGTGTAGTCGGCCTCAGGCTCCTGTCTTCCCAGGTCTTACGCTGTTTGTCTTTCTTTGGATGGGCTGGACTGAAATGAAATTTTGTTGGGCTTCTCTTCAATAACAATAAATACATTCTGATTCTGATTTGATTTTTGATTTTTAATTTATTATGTGTTTCATGCATGTTGTGTCTTCCTGGTCGTTTATGTTGAATAAATAGATAGAGGGAGCTGCAACTAATGGGGATCCCAGTAAAAGAATGAGAGAATCACTGGTCTGATTTTCGAGTCCGACCAGTAATGTGTTTTTCTTTATTTCTCACAAATTGAACCAAGTTTTCTCGGTAGTGGGGTTGGAGTTATGGGAGCAAAACAGAAACTAACAATTTGTATTAAGTGACTGAACTGCTGGTAGGCGGACATCTGGGAATATCATGCCGGCCTCCGCTCATGGCTTTGGAGCAGTTTTTGAATTCCTGAGCTGAGTTCTTCATCCTCTGTTTTACTTATTTATGGTTTGGTATAAAAAGATTTGTAGTAAAGCATGAATGATTGCCCTTTATCGTTGGTTTAAAGAATACTTTATGTCTACAGCATGACTGACAGCTCTTTCATTTTTAAATCTATAGCTGCTATACCTCCCATTATACAGACAAGACCTGGAACCTCCTGACTTAGATCGGTTCAAATCAGTATCACAGTCTGCAGTATCAAACGTCAATAAAATGAAAGACAAGATCCAGTTGAGTAAAGAAGCAGAAACTCTGAAAATTTATCTGGTTTTGTTTTGGTTAGTAGGTGCTTGTAGGTAACCAGTATCACCATTTAGACAAACAGAAACTTAAAGATTTAGGCCTTAAGTTATCTACAAAGCAAAAACACCTTGTGTTCAAATGTACAGCACAGTATTTCATGTAGGAAATATGACAGTTTAAAGAGACTTCTCAGTTCTAATGCAGAAGAAACATTCTGAACTGTATGAGAAAGTAAATCAGTGTGGGCTTTTCTCTCTCTGGGTTGACCTTCAGGTGACCTACTATGCTCCTTGAAAAAGTTATATGAGCTATACAAAGCATTTTCATTACATTTTTCACCTAAAATCATTCTTAGATGATGACTCACTGTACAACAACAAAATATTTCACAGTGCATATACTGTAACTGTAAAAACAGCTGACCAAATGGACTGGAGCTACACATGTGACTTTTTGTTATTTACGAAAGGGACTTTGTCGAAACAGCTCGTTCTTCTCACACCAGAAAGCATTAAGCTATTGGCAAGAAAAATCTGGGTGGTTTTTAAGCAATTTGGGTTGTTTTTAGAATCAGTAGAAACTTAAAAAGAAGTAAAAACAAAAAACTGTAAAATGTGAATTTTGTATAATAAGTCACCTTTCAGATAAACTTGTAAGTCACTTGTGCCCTCCAGAACTCCTGAAGTTCTGGAGGGCACATTGGGTGACAGCATGTCACAGTAAAACTAAATTATTTGTTTTATTGCCTAAAATTTTAGGCAATTTTAGCCACTTGCCTAAATTATTATTGCCTAATAATAATTAGTGGACATAATTATTAAGCAACTAGGTGAGAAATACATTTCCTCGTGTTGTTATTTATTTATTTTTTGATCTATTAAAGTCAAAATTATAAAGAACTTAAGACTTTAAATTTATCCACCTTGGAATCATAAAATATGCCTTAAAGTGATGATTTGATCAAAATTACACACTTACCTAATACTTGCAATAACTCATCCTTCAAATTGATTTGTAGTTAATATTGGGACTGATCACTTTTATTTCATTAATGGATGAAATGTTGGTATATAATGTAGAATGATGTTAATTCCATCCATCCATCCATCCATTTTCCGTCACCCTTCTCCCTAACGGGGTCGGGAGTTGCTGGTGTCTATCTCCAGCTGCGTTCCGGTCGAGAGGCGGGGTACACCCTGGACAGGTCGCCAGTCTGTCGCAGGTTAATTCCAATGGTGAAGTAAAAATTTGAAAAACAGTACAAGATTTATTGAGAAAAAGTCTGCTTCTATAGTTTTCTATTGTAATTGTTAATGAAATGAACACATTTATTACAATTTTATAGCCCTCCAATTGTTATATGATCACAGTCTGACAAAACAAAGGCAGCTGTTTTCTCTACTATGACATTAATGAACACACTTCTATCCCTGGGCTCAACTTTTATTCAATACAAGGTTCAGCTACAAAAAAAATATGGATGGGCGCCGCAGCAGAATGCATCATATAAAACTGAAGGGCCTCAGTTTGTTTTTGCAAGGTCGGCGGGCGGCCATTTATGAGCTGTTAACATGAATAAAACAAGCTTTTAAAGCAGAGGAGGTAACAGAGGATTTGTGTGGCTGCACTTTGGGGTCTTTGGCCGAAAACACTGGTACAGATTGTATTAGGTCACTGAATGGCAGAGTCATCACCCACTAACTCCTTTGCTCTTTATAGATCCAGTCCTTCTCCAGTTCAACGGCACAGAAGGAAGCAAAGAGGATGAGAAAACAAGCCAGCAGTTTCATGAAATGGCACAAGAGCACTCTGTAAATAAATCTGAGAGGGAAAAAACGCCAAGGTGAGCGAAACCCGCTGAAGCAAGCTTGACATGGAGTGACAAGTACCAAAATTGAATTTCCGTGCAAGTGATGTAATCCACCGGCCCAGGTCACAAGATGTTATTATCTTAATTTGAAGTTCATTAATCGTTGGTGGAGCGAGCCGATGACAAGGTTTCCACCTTGTCCCAGCTGCGCGGAGCTGCCAGCTGATTTAGGACGGCTCCTACCTCGGTATGTAAACGATTTGCAGCAGGAATGTATAAGCAAGCCATAAAAATAGGATTTGGCCTGAGACGCTCAAGACAGACTGTGCTGTAAAAAAGGACACCCCATCTCGACCGCAGTCTGGAGGGGTCTGTCGACCTGTTTGGGGATGTGATGGTTGATTCGGTCTGGTTTGAATGCTGGAAATTACCAGCTCTCACATTTAAAACATGCTTAACTTTTGATTCTCAGGGGAAAGCTTTCAAACACACACACACACACACACACACACACACACACACACACACACACACCCCCACGCACACACACACACACACACACACACACACACGTTTGCAGGTGTTCATGATAATAGGCTGTAAATATAATTTTTATCTTCTTCTGGTGGCAGTACATTTTCATTCATTTCCATCCATTTTCCGTCACCCTTCTCCCCAACGGGGTCGGGAGTTGCTGGTGCCTATCTCCAGCTGCGTTTCGGGCGAGAGGCGGGGTCACCCTGGACAGGTCGCCAGTCTGTCGCAGGCAGTACATTTTGTAAGATAAAATATTACTTCCAATACTGACAACTGGAATTTTTTATCTATTTAAAAATGAGCAGCAATTTATATTTCTGTCTATTTTAAGTCTGATTGTAATTTCTGAGAAGAAGCTTGACTGTGTTTACCACAAGATTAACACTTTGATTTTTGTAAATTAATTATAAGTTCATGTTTTGATCAAGACTCAAGTCTTTTCATATTATGTTATGTTCTGAGAAATCCATAACAAATATATAACCTTGGTTGACTAAAAACTGTTCAAATCTACATCTGCCAGTGACGTACATATTCTTGGGCTTAAATAGAGAAAATGACTTGAACATTCATGAAGAATGCAGACCAAACAGACCAATTCATAAAAATTTCAGAATATTTGGCGGTACCTTGTATTGACCTAAAAGATACTTGTTGAAGAAAGTTTCAAAATGACTACCTTAGATGGTGCTACAATAGAGTCCAAAGGACAGATGTGAGCATTAAATCTGAGTCAGTATCTGTTTGTAAAGAGGGTTCACACATAATCCAGGGTGAAGCAAAGCACAGCAGCTTGTAGAGAAATATTGACAGCATGAAGTGAGGTTAGCACGGCAGCTTAACTTCTTTCACATCCATCAGCTTCAGCCCTGCTTAAAACAGAGAAAGAAAAACCAGGAGACACAAACTTAGACTTTACCGGTAAGCCGCCTTCTCTTCGTTTTCCAGCATCAGATATGACTGAAAATAACTAAACTTGAGGTTTGAATGATTAGAAATTTAACTGAAGGTAAGATCCCCAAGGGTCAACGTTATGTCTGCAGGAGAATGTTTAAGAAACAGCGACTTAACTCTAATCTCAAACCAAACAAGCTAAAGCAAACTTTGGCCTCTCTCTCCATTTAACAGTAAAACCTGCCTGTCACTGTCTTCTCCAGCATGTTTCAGCGTCAGAGCTGACACAGAAACCTGTTGCACAAGGTGATGAATATGAGGCACTTATATGCAGAGGATAGTCAACTTTGTCACCTTTTCTCTGAAAATGATTTTTGTGTACCACATGCAATAGCGTGAGTTTCTAATGACATTAAAAGTATTTTATTTCCTTATTGTTTTTTGTTAAATCTGCCAACTATACAGTGAATCGGCTTTAGTCCTCAAAAATATATTGTTTATTTTTTGCTAATTTCTCTAATTTTATTCTTTAAAATTCCTTGAGTTAATCTATGACATTTAATTTTCTAAGAGATAATTTGTGTGTTTGTTTTTTTTTACAGAGATTTACTAGAAAGATTTGAATATTTATTATGCAGCATGCAGGACTACTGACAATAAAAGATTGGTCCTGCTTTCTGAATCCTACTGGATGTGCATGATGCCTTGCCCATCACACACTACTGGTGGTGTGTTTTCACACAGTGAGCATATCAAACACACTCGAACCAAATCCAGCCCCAAACCACCAAGATGTCGAACCTGAAAATAAACTGCTGTGCTTTGGTATGACCGTAATGGCTTTACTTTAACCGCTATCTGTGTCTTTTCACGTGGATTAAAATGTTTTTGGAAAAAAAAAAAGCCTGAATAAATCAGTTCAGTTTATTATTCAAACTTTAAAAGTTTTTTTTAACAAAACTCAGGGGATTGCAATGAGTCATTTGCAACATTCACTTCTGCTGAACATTGTGTCATTGACTTTACAGCAATCTCTCATACTGAAAATGCATGTGGCGACAGATTAGAGGAGACACTCCTGTTCAACAAGAAGAGACCTCCAGCAGAACCAGAACCAGAACCCGGTTCAGTACATTTGACCATCTGCAACAGGGGGCTGGGAGTTTGAGAAGACAAAGGAGATTCACGAAAAACAAACAGAAGAACCAATCTTTCTGTGTAAAAGGTTAACTATACCTGGTAAGCAACAATTAACCAAATATTTGTTGAATAAGTGCCTGTAAAATGCTGAACCTTTGTGGACTAGAAAATTCTTTATTTTGCTAAATTTGTTGAAGATTCTGCAGTGGAAAAAAAGTTTCCCAAAAAAGTACCCCAGACATAAATAATACCCACAGATTGCTAGATTTAAATGCCTGTTTCTTTTTGTGACGAGTGCAAAGAAGGCACACCGTGTTTGTGTTTGCACTGAAGATTCTTTACAGTTCTACTGAAGGACAAAAATCCAACACTAAACTATGTCATGGCATTGAGTTAATATGGGAACATGACTGAGAAGATTGAGAACAAAATCACAGCCACATTTATTTTACATTCACAAGGCAAAAAAAAAAAAAAAAAAATGTGACAAGTGCTAATGTTTGGTTTTACGATTATTCATTTCTTGTATCATCTGTGCATTATCCTGGCTTCATGGTCTGAGTCTGTTTTTTATGTCTCAGATCATAATAATAAAACTGAAGCAGCTGCAAATTGTATCTTTTTTTTGGTTGCACATGTCAGGAAGGTCAGTTTTCCTCAAAATATCATATTTTTCAAGATTTTTTCCATCAGTAATAATTGGCTGAGGATTTGTTTTACAGGGAGACAGGAAACATGGAGGGGAGATAAGAGGAGGTCGTGGCCAAGTGGCTTGTTTCCCTGTTCTTCCTCAGAGTTTCAAAGTGAAAGTGCAGTGAAAAGAGTTGCTGATGTTTCTGGTACCAGTTTGGGTGGTGATGGTTCTTATTCAAAAGCAAATCTTCGATCGGACCTTATAAAAATTAAAACTGAGCACCTTGGTTTCTGATTCTCTTGATCAGAAACACTTTTTTTATTTGAATTTTGGCTTCAAAATGACAATAAATGTGTTGCCATCTATTCACAAAATGAGAATATATTATGGATAAAATAAGAACATTTTATGGATAGTTGTTGAATCTTTTTATGCCATGGTGTAATTGCCCTTAATGCCAGAGGACAAAAACATAATTAAAAATGATTATAAACTTTGTTTACAATACTGAACTTGTGGATTCTATAGCACCTTATTCTTATTCTCAGCTCTTATATATTTTCAGCCATATTGTATTTATTGTGTAGTGTAAGGTTTTAGCTCTGTTGCACTTGTAGCCAAGTAACGACATTTCGTTGTCAAGATTCACCTTGTGTTCTCTTTGTACAATGACAATAAAGGAAGTCTAGTCTAAAAACTGCATCTGGAATCAGTAAAAATTAGACAGATTGACAAAAACAAACTTAAAATATTGTAATGGTAAGGATATATATATATGGATGGATTTTGCTGCTCATTTGATAAAACCTAATTTTGTCATATTACAACCCCTATCTTCAAAATATTTTTGCTAAAATTTGAAAAAAAAATATTCTGATGTAAAATCTTTCATAAATAAAAATTTAACATTTTGCTGTGTATGTGTATTTAGCTCATTTTAATTTTATATTCCTAATTTAACATCAATCTATCATGATTGTGCAAGAGGACGGTTTGCTAGTGTATGATAGGGCAGCACACAGACACAGGCGAAATACAAGCCACACACACACACACACACCCCCACGCACGCACACACACACACACACACACACACACACACACGCACGCACGCATACCCACCTACACACACATACCGAAAGGGAATTTAGATCAACCATTTTACCTCACAGGCATGTTTTTTGGACTATGGGATGAAGCCAGAGCATCTGGAGAGAACTCATACATGCTCAGAGGTAACATGGAAACTCCATGCAGAAGAATTCAAAGGCTGGATAGTAATAGAGTGACCGCCTGCCCTATCCACAGCAATCAAATGTCTTCAGAAGTCACTACTAGTTATTAGTTTGATTAATCAGAAGATAGAGTCTACCTGCATGCAGTTTGGTCCCAGCTTTACTCCAGCTGTCCTGTAAAGACCTTAAAGGTTTGTTCATGTCTGATACATTTGGTTCGATTTAAACAGTTCATTTTCCCAGTTGGTCCAGACCTTGTGTGCCAGTGTGAATAAATTCAAGTAAACCCTGATGGGGACCAAGCGACCAATCCAAGACCCATCTTGTTGTAGTGTTTGTCCCCTTTCAGTCAACTCTGGTACAGATCGTCATTGCTATTGAATGGGAGCAATGATCGTCACTGGTGTGGCTTTGTCTGCAAGTCACATTCTTCACAATGTGAAAGCAAACAGCACCAAATGATAAAAATAAAGTTTGTTTTTGGTCCAAACAAGCCTGTGAGAATGTCAGGTTACAGAAGACTTGGGGCTGAGGTTCACCTTCCAGGAGAATGATACCCCAAGCATAGAGCCAGACCTACAATGGAAGTATTAATGTAAAAGAATATCCATGTGGCACAATCAAAGAATTGAACTACATACATTTAGAAATGATGGACCAGACTGTTAATTTGCTGCTCACAGGCTGCATCTCCACTACAAATGTGTGTAAAACATTGCCTATATTTTGCTAATATCGAAAAACCCAATTTCCCAATTTTGTTGTTTCCATTAAATAAGAAATGCAATTAAGAACACATGTGAATAAGTTTGTTCACACCATAAATCATTACAAAACATGCATTGACATTATACTTCAACTACTTCCTGTTGTCTTCTTTGTGGTTTGAGCAAGTAGTAACATCTGGTTGTTGATAACAAAGAGGTGACATTCTCAAAACTGCTTCTCTTGCAGTTTTGAGATATTCATCTATTTCTCAAAACATATGTATTTTGAGAAATAGATCTCTCAAAACATGAGAGATGAAAAATCCTACACAAAAACATTTGACTGAAAAACTTGAGCTTTTCTCAAAATTGCACTGATTTTCAAAATGCCAAATTGTGCAATTTTATGGTCAATGAAAATGCAACTTTAAATTCTTTCCATTCATTCATTGATCCATTTTGTTTCCACAAAACCATTATGCACTACTTCTTGATGGACTGTCATGTAAAATACCAACAAAATACATTGAAGACCAATCTGACTTCTTAAACTTCTTTTCCGACTGCACATTTTCTTGAACGTTTCATCATAAAAACCGGGATGCATGGTTCGTCACATCAGTCTCGACAGGTGAGAGCATTCCTGTTTTGCATCATGTCTAAAGGGGTTAAATAACCACACGTCCCACGATGGGATGTGTCTTTAATTGCATTACGCAGCCGCCAGCACCTCCAGTTCAAACAGCTCGAGCCGGTTGAGTCAGCTGCAGCTCTCGGCCACATCAGCTGAGCTTCTGCCATGACCTGCTGCAGCTTCAAAGCTCCTGCTGGTCTGGATCACGCCACAACCAGTTACAGTGGTGGAGAGCAGACCGCCGCCAAACAAAGGAAGCTTTGCTTTAATGTTATCAGGGGCCGATCGACGCGGTAATGATGCTGCGCTGCCCTGGCCGGCGGACAATGGCCTCATGGCTCTATAATACAACTATCCGCCATTACAGAGCCACTTTTATTACGTTTCCAGCTCCAGAGAAGCCCATTCATCTTCACATTGAATGATTGCTTGTGTTGTTTTCTGAACATCAAGATAAATGTGCTTGTGCATCTCTGGCATCAGGAAAGGGGTCGACGAGGCCTGCATATGTTTCAGCATTTTCCACAGAGTTCAAAAAGAGCATAAAGTAGATTATCAAATGAGATAGAAGCGTAGAATTTACACTTTACTAGATTCATTTGCTCTACAAAAAAGCAAAAGAAAATTCAATAAGTGATAGAAAGATGTAAAAAATAAGACTTTTTAACAAAATACAGTTATTATAATAATAATAATAATAATTTTTTTTTTAATTAAAGCAAAATTTGATTACATATATTTTTTTCCGATGGGTTTTATTTAATCTTTTCTGCAAAACAGCTTCCAGTTTGGGTGATATATATGAGTACATATTGCATCTCTTAGTTGTACGTCATTTATCGTAAGAATTGGATTTGTTTCGTGGCCACAAATAACAGTGAGCTTATTAATGTCATCTCAGACTGTTCTGTTGTGTCTGTTTTCTGTCAGATTCCAGGATTGTTTCTGTTTAGAACATAAAATGTTAACAATTACAATACTGGATTTTTCAAGAATTCCCTTATGTTTTTTTTTTTTTTTTAAGTTTTTTTTTAACTGTTTGTTAAATCCAGGCTCTGGTTGCTTTGTTCTGCTAAAATAACTATTAGACATCACTAACAAACATCACATCAGCTCTAAATACCCTTGCTGATGTGAATCTGCAGAATATGTCTTTTTGTACAAAAAAGATTTTTGACATACTTTCATCTAATTATTGCAATATAAAGCTAACATAAAGAAATACAATGAAATAAAAATGTAGAAAATACACTGCTCAAAAAAATTAAAGGGAACACTCAAATAACACATCCTAAATCTGAATGAATAAAATATTATCATTGAATACTTTGTCCTGTACAAAGTTGAATGTGCTGACTACAAAATCATTGTTGATTGTCAATCAGTGTTGCTTCCTAAGTGGGCAGTTTGATTTCACAGAAGTTTGATGTACTTGGAGTTATATTGTGTTGTTTGAGTGTTCCCTTTATTTTTTTGAGCAGTATATTTCAATAACATTTAGAAAATGTTTTTTGTAAGATTTTACAAAAAAAAACAAAAAAACATTGACAACAGAGAAAGCTTTTAAGTGTATGTTCAGTATTTTGATTTCTTTCCAACTAAGGAATAAAATCTAATAAAATTGCAGAAAACATTTGGGGTAAAAAGCATTTTCCCCCAAACTCCCCTTTTTTAATATTTTTTTATTTTTTTATTGTTTGGCCATATAGTTTTCCCTCAATCATTTTTAAATAATCAATCCTGGCTTAACTTAATTAAAGTGACCTGCAGATGCCTTTAAGATTATTATCAGACTCAACAAAATAAAGTAAAACAACAATTTAAAATGCATTTAAACATTATAGAATTTGAAATAAATAAATAAAAAATCTTTAGTGAAAATATAGGATAAAATATTTATCGGCTCCACAGAGAATTTCAAATTATGTTCTTGTGAAGTTTTATTGGTTTCTCTTTATAACAAGATCATATCTAATAGAGTCATAGTTTTACAATTAATCCTAACAAATGTGGCATTACCTGTGTGTGTTTGAGTCTGTTTCCTAAACACTAGTAGGAAACATACAAACCTGTATCCTGGTTTGTGTCAGTTACAGTCCAGTGGGTAACAGAAACAACCAGGACACATCCTTATCCTCTGCCTGCGCCGCAACAGTGAAAGTGTTCCCAATCTGCGTAACGCTGACAAGTTATGGCTCTTTATCCGTCTGCTCCCACCATAAACACTTTATCAGGACCAAAGCAGTCTCTCTGGACATTCCTCCGCTCCATCTTTGTGCAGCTCACTGTGTCTTGTTTATTTGAAACAGAGCTGTAAAACGATGTTCTGGACCGGGCCGACGCAGGGTCAGACTGCTGCCGGGACTTTGATGAGCCACTGTAACTGCAGAACGCCTTCATCAGCATCCCCACCCAAACCCACCCAAGCCCAGCCATCCACAGCCAAAGACCCCCTGAAACCATCCAAAAAGCTCAAACAGGCTTTGATGTGGCCTGCTGTTTCTGTCTGGATCAGGGCTTATCGTTCCTTTGTTTCCCCTTTCTCAAAATTTGTCATGTTTTGGGGATAAAAGATTTTGGTGTAAAAGTCATTTTCTCACCTTTTTTGTTGTTGTTATCTTTTATTGAATAAAAAAAACAACAACAAAGAATTTAAACTAAAAGCACAATTTTTCCATCTCTCTGTCATTTCTTCTTCTCTTTTTTTCTTCCTCTACTCCTCTCAGTGCAGCCAGACTCCCTGATAAGGATGATGGATGGGGCAGAACTCTGGCTCCAGCCAAGCCCAGCAGCTTCCTGGGAGCTCAGAGATACTGAGGGGGAGATGGAGAGGCGGGTGGGAATGTGGTACTGAGGAGGGGGTGCCTCGGTTTTGACGGTACACTCCAAAAACAAACTATGGCAAAGTAAAATTTGACCATTTTCAAAATTTCTACAAAGTAAAATTGATCGGAAAAAGGAGAATTTAGTGATCTGATAAGACAAATGTTCACAGTTTCCTGCAGAAAATATTAGAAAGTATAAAATCTACAAAGGTTTTACTGTAAAATACTGTAGCAACAATTGGGAAACAATAAGTGAAGAAACTTTGCATTTTGTAAAATGTTGCTTAAAAATTATCCATAATAATGAAATGTTGTGAATTGGCTACGATATAAATCTTCATAAATCTGAAAAAATCTGAAATTAAGTGATTTGTAATGTATTCAGTTCAATTAATTTATTCAACTCCAGTTCACAACAAATGTCATTTTACAAAAAAAATTTACTTCAGTCATTACATTCTGATTGATAATTGGTTAATTGATCCTAATTGTATGGTCCTGATTGAGCGCATAGTCCAGGAAGCTCAATGAATTATTCACAGAAGTTTAAGGTAATATTAATTTACATTGATTTTCTAATGAGTTTAGACTAAACATGAAATTAGTCACTTGTTGACAAATGAATCATGACAAACAGTTGAAGATTATGAAGAAATTCATTTAGACAAAGGAGGTTTGGGCTTCAACTGTTTTATTATTTAGAATCACTGTATGATCCTTACAGCTGCTGTAACAGCAGCTGTTTAATTGACTGTATAATTGTGCAATTTCACATTTCAAAATGTGTGATTTTACTTGTGATGTTTCTTAACTGCGATGTTTCCGCTGTTGAGAAGTTGTGCTTTCTGTCAACGTTAGCAGAATATACGTAGACACACAGTACACACATTTGTAATGGAAATGCAGTTGTAGTATCCACAATACTTCTGCTGTGCAGAAGAACTGTCCATCTGTCCATCCATCCATCCATCCATCTATTTTCTTCCACTTATCACAGGTAGAACGGTTCCCAGGTCAGAATATATATAAGTGTTTGTCCTTTGTCCTTTTGATGCAGCGGACCAGAGGCTCTAATTTAATATCTGCCTAACCAACAACATATGTCTGTTTGTTGTTATCCGTATCTCTTGACCATAGACAAGACGTTCAGTGAGTTTCACCCTGTGTTTACCAACTGAATTGATTAATTTGGAATTTTTTTTGTGTGTATTTTTTGTTTCCAAGTCCTAAATTTATTTCAGAGTAACATGACAGGTTTGTGTGTACATCCCGGGCCTGTACATCCTTAAGAAGCTTTAAAGTGTCTTACATTTATTTTAAACAATATAACTTGACTTTAAATGCATTAACCAAAGGTTGTAAATATTGTATCATGTCTATTTAGTACAGGTGTCAAATATCAAATTTGACACCAAATATAAAATTTGTATTTGTCCAGAATGACTTCTTAATAAGATACACTTTAAATGTATTTGAACAGGCTTGAGTTTTTTTTTTTTTTTTTTTTTTCCAGATTCATAGGTGACCAACTTTATAGTTGGTTGTGTTGGACTTGAGGCACGTAAACAAAAAAAACTACTAAGAAGAATAAATCCTGGTGTACTGGAGATAAAGCTTTACAGAAGTTCAGAGGGATTCAGCTTGTTTCCTTTAACATCTTTTCAAGTTCTTCCAAGTGACATTCTGACATTTGAGACCTTTAGAGAGGAAATAAACAAGCCGTTCCATTTATCAGATTATGATAGACTCTACATTTTATTGGCAGTCTTTACCTCGATTGAAGGAAAGTTATGTTGTTTTCATTTTTACTAAGTGAATTATTGGCAGTAAAAACATCACTTAAACTGGTTTCATTGCAGTGCTTTCTTTATTTCTTGTCACAAACTGTTGAAATACTTCCTTTAGGGAAGCCATTTTTCTCCAGGGAAACAGAAAGCAAAGGTGATTGTAAAATGTTTTAAAAGTTAATGCTTTGTAGAGCTGCATATGGCAGCAGCTTCCAAAACAAAAAACAGACAGCATATTTTATATTTTTTATTGCATATTTAATTCATTAAATCAACATGGTGGGTTCCATCAGGTCATGCTCCATGTTTGTGGGGATGAAACGGAACGGCCACCCTCTGAAGGGTCGGTCTATCTCTTGCAAGAACTGTGGATTGTAACCTTAAGGTCATGCAAGAAAACTGCGATTACGGTAATGATTTGTTTGGGTTTTTGGAGAAAACCTTGCCAAAAAAAAGTTGGGCGAATATCAAATATTTCAAATAATATAATAAACTGAACCCGGTTTACATCCTGGGTGAAGGCCTTTTTGTTATGCACCGGACAAGATAAGGTTTCCCACAAGAGTGCTTTGCTTAAAAATGTTCCACAGCTCTATCTGCAGCAGCAGGATTAAGGCTGAGAGATGACTGCGATGCAATCGGAGACAGTGACGGGGACAGCAGCCGAGAGGTTGCCAACACTGACCTTAAACCGACCGGCGAAGCCATGGGACAGCTTTTATTTCCCAGAATTCCCCCATAAGGTGTGCACTCATGGCTCGCTGTGATGATTTAAGGCTGTTTATTGCCGCTCACTTAAACATTTACTTTTCAGCACAAGGTGAAGCCGAGGAGAAAAATATCTTTGCGCTGGACTCAATGTCTGGAGGATTTAACACCATCCATCTATTCCAACCACTACTACAACACCGCTGACGTTTACAAGGCACAAGACTGGGAAAGTTGCTTGAAAAACTCATGGGATGAGGGTTTGGCCGAGTGCCTGGGAGACCAAAGACAGGTTGGTGTATTTGGAAAGTCGCTCACGGAAGTAGGCAGCGTTGCTACGTGGTGTCTTGGCAGCCATCTCAGCATTTCACTGCAACACGTTGTTTTGATTCAGTTCCTCTTTTTAATGAGCCATAATCCTTTACTGTAACACGGCTGGAAGGAGATCCAAAGACCCCTGCTGGTGACTTATTATCAGTTTATGTTCCGGGCCAGAAAATAAATAAATGAACTTTCCTCCATGTGTCCTGAACCTTCACCCTTTTACGTTCTTCTGCTGAAATTCCCTCACTCTTCCTGCGCCATTTTAAAGCTCCTTTTGTCCCTTTTTATATTTTGTCACCTTCCTTCCTCCTCCATTTGATTTCATTTTCTATCTTTGAAATTTATTGAAAACTTTTTTAGTAGAGGTCTTCTACATGAAAAGTGCCTTGCATTATTGAAGTATGACTTCTAACAGACTGTTTAAATCTTAAAGCTTCAAGGGGACGTTTTTATCTTTTGTTCTCACAGACTTTCAATTACATGCAAGTCAGATAATCAACTGGCTTATTCTAACAGCTTCATTTCCTCTGAGTTTTACTGGCTGTGTATTCTGCTGTGTGTGCATCCTCTTTTCATCTTTAGCTTCTCATGAAGAATGTCCTGGTGCGTTTTTCTGTTTATTATTTGTTCAGCTATATAAGCTGAAAGACAGCCTTCTCTGAGAGTTGAGTTGGATCTAATCTGACCACAGATTAGGGGTCGGGTCAGTTTTTGGACATAGAAATCTATCAAAATGTATGTACCCTAACAACACACTTGCTCAATAGCTTTCTTCTCTGCTGTGTTTCGGTTTTCTTTGGCTTCCCAAATGCAAGCTATTACATTTACTGCTCACAGCTAATGTAGACACTGGTGGTTGAGACAATCAAACTACAGTCCTCTCTAAGTGCATCTTGAGGGCATTTGCAGCTATATTGGTTGTAGCGATCGAATTATGGTGTAGTTTAGAGCACACACTGGACTGTAATTGATGAACTAATATATTAATCCGTACATTCCTCCTTCTGTGTGTGTGTGTGTGCATGCAAGTGCGTAGGTGTGTGTGTGTGTGTGTGTGTGTGTGTGTGTGTGTGTGTGTGTGTGTGTGGGGGTGTGTGTGTGTGTGTGTGTGCGGGTGTGGGGGTGTGTGTGTGCGTGTGCATGGGAGAACAGTGACAGACATGGCGTCTGCTGACAGCCATGCTCGGCCTTATGCGCCCTGCAGGAGCGACTTTGGAGAACCACGGGGTGGAGGAGTACGAGGGTGATGGAGAGGCACGTGTGTGTGTGTGTGTGTGTGTGTGTGTGTGTGTGTGTGTTTCTCTTTTTGACACACACTCTTAACAGTCTACTTCACTTTTATTTTTCCTCTTGGGATCTTGAGAAACTATCTGACTCTTGAACTCTTTGCTGCTCATTGTTTTTTTTTTAAACCACTAGTTGTCTGAGCAGCTCTCGGATTAATCAATATCACACAAAATATACAGTTATGCTGCTTAATTTTAGTCTAGGATTATTTTCGAAATTACAAATAATTTCAATATTAATTATTATCTATAAAAAAAACACCTGAAGTTAATACACCCTGGATAGGTCGCCAGTTTGTTGCTACAAACATTTCATAGGTGGGACTCGGTCCACCCAGATATTTTGCACAGTTGAATGGTTGTCATGGAGTTTAAAGAATTTCTCAAACATGCATCACACAATCAAGACAAAACTTTAGGTATGTTTTTGATGAGGCAATGAGATTAAACATGATGTAAAGCTAAAAAATAGTATATTTCAAAGCCAGCAATACAGATTAGCCAACTACTGCTAATCAAAGGCGCTAATGAATCGATCAACAAAATGGAGCACACAAGGAGGTTTCAACAAAGTTGTTAAGGTAGAAAAACATTGGCAAGGGGCTTAGAGAAGCAACTGTTAATAAGAAAAGAGTTTTTGTGTAATATAAATATATATAGTAACCTCAACATTGAGTCACGTGAGTTCTATATTAATATTCTGACATGAGGGTTGTCAAAAGACGCTTTACAACACATTTGTAATAACAATTGCTTAGATTGTGTAGTGATAAACACAGGTGCTCCACAGGGATGTGTATTATCTCTTGTTATTTTCAGTTGATAAAAATTCTTCCCCTTTTTATAATATTCCAGTGATGGCTCTGGTAGCTTATCTGCAGACTCTTAACAACCCCACCTACTTTCATTGTGCCATCCATTGCGTCTCTTGGCTTAAGAGCAGCTCTCTTGACCTAAATGTTAATAAAATAAAATGGATGCGCCTACCTGGGAGGCCAGCGCAATAATTATAAACGATTAGGAAGTGAAGCAGCTTACTAATTTTACATTATGTACAAATTTAACAGACTTGTGTGTCACCATTGTTACTACTCTATATAAGTGTGTTTCCAGTTTTCCTCCATTTATTGTGTCTTGTAATGAAACTCATGAAAACTATTGTCAAAAGACAAAAAATGCAAAATGACATCAGCAAAATGTTGAGTTGATGTCAGCACAAAAAGGTGAGCAACTAATGAACTCACTATATGACTACTATGCTGTCGTTTTTTTTATTCTTTGCCAAATAAAAATTATATTTCACCTGTAATTTTTCATCCAAAACTGTATTAATTTTATCGTTTTATTCCACAAAAACATTAGCTGTTTTTCTCCCTTGACATGCAAATAATTAAAAATATAAGGCTTTTATTTTTACAGTGTTAAATTACAGTAAAAACCTTAAAGCAATCCATGATTAGTTGTGACAATATACTTTATTTGAAAAGTATTTACTTTACATGTAAAAACAATACAAAAATATTACTTTAGGATGTTTAGTTTTTATAAATTTAAATAAAATATTGTCACAAGAAAGTCGCCATGTTGTTCACGCTACAATGCATTCTGGGTAAATGTCGTCTATATGTCCAGCTGCTCTAGCTCCGTTCAGCCAAAACAGCAATGAGTAACGTTTTTAAATTGAACCTGAGCGCATTGAAATCAATCAGAATGTGGAAATCACAACAGGTAATGAAGATGAGGAGGACCAAATGGAGGAAGAGGACAGAGTTGGCCATCGGAGCTGCTGTTTTCCTGCTACTGGTACCTTCAGCTTTTTAAATGAAACAGTGAATGATACATACCTCTGGTCGGACCATGTGAGCAAGTAAGTAGTTCTGCAGTTCTGTGTCCGGTCCAGTAACAGCTGTTTATGGTCTGGTCTTCGTCTGGATGTAAACGGGCAGCCGTCGTGCCACAGATCTCCACTGGCATTTAAACCAGCTTCCAGCTCTGTCTGTCTGATATTTCTCCCAGCCAATGGCCACAGGGTTTAGGCACTTTGTGGATGAAAACTGTTGGTCCAGCAATTATTTTCAACTTGCGAAGGTAATGATCACCTGTTAGAACTTTAGTCAGTTTTTCTCGTACAAATGACCAAAGGTCTTCTGGAGAGAAATATTGAGAGTACAAATGTAGGTCCTTCGGAAGTTGTGTTTGGCTCCCACTCTCTCCCACTGCCCTCTTCTTTTTTTATGTGTGGGAAGCGATCCAGATTCATTTCGTCGTTTTTTGTGGTATTATCAAAAATTTCACCCTGTTAAACATAATATGAGAAATAATAACTCAGGTGGCGTTAGCCTTCCTATATTTACTCTGTAGATTCCAGTACAGAAGGAACCCAACGTCATCTACCCAGCAGGTGAAATAAATGGCGACTTCCATGGGTGAAAAATATAACAAAAGATGTAAATTTTTTGAAGTAATTATGAGGTTTTGTGCATCATAAACAGCAATTCTGTAGTCAGTTGAAAAATTACAACATATTTAGGGTAACATTCTGATCTTGTATCCCTTTAAAGATTCATCTGTCATGCTGCCCAATGATGCAAAGCAAGAAAAATTTACTCTTCCCTCCAGGTTGAGGGAAATGTAGTGCGGAGGAAAAGAGTTTACGATTCATTTTCCAAATGTGATGATATAAGGGTAGCTGATGTGAGACAGAGAAGAGACAAGGTGTGGAAAGAGGAGGAGGCACGTTGAAGAAAGGGGGAGTTGTGGGAAAAAAAGAGGGAGAAAACTTGTAACGGTCTTATCATATTTGACCCAAAATACCCTTCACCGTAACTTCACACAACTTCATGAAGCTACAGAGAGTCTGCCTCTTTTGCAGAGGAACTAGAAGGTTTTAATCAATATAAAGGAATTACTGGCTTAAAACAAACCCCTAAATCTTGCTGAAATGTTACTTGTAAGATAGTTTTGTCTTATTTCAAGTGTATTAATATCGAAACTAGACAAAAAAGTACTTGGTCAGATGTTATATTTCTGCCATGACAATCACAGCTTGTCTGAATTTTTATAAGAATCATTTTAAAGGCTAATTTTCTGCACATATTAGAAGTTTTTTGCATAAAACAATCACAAAAAAGAATCAAATAAGGAAGAAATAACATGCCATAAATGAAAAAACCCCAACCTGCACTGGGACAAACTTACACATTATAAAGGTGTAATGTGGAAACACAATTTTGCTTTGTAACAAATAACAACATAATGCGGTTTAGCATTATGTTGTTATTCAATGCATTTTATTACAGAATATAATTTTAAATAGGCTATGACAATGTATTGAACTGTAAATCCAGAGAAGAGATTAATAAAAAAATATCTGTGGCGTAAAAGAGCCAAAAAAACATTTGCATTGCTGTTCAACGAATGTGGATGAACAAAAATGTAGCATGAAAAATGTATTCAGCCTGGAAGGCAGAAAGAGAATTTCACCTGTTCCTCATAAAGCAACATGACAGGAGTTAATGTTTGAAAAATGCACAATTACTTTATATTTGGGTCCAAGCAAAAAATGGTACATATGCCATGAAAGTGTTTAATTGCTTTGAACACATTGGGCTTATCGCCAAACTCCCACAAAACCAGCTCAATCCACCAATTATGTGAGTTGCAATCAGGCATTGACGGTGATGGGAGTTTTAACCACAGCAAACACGAGATTCCCTCCTTTGCCCCAATGAATCACAGTATTGTGCTGTTCCATCTTCTTATCGCTCGTTAAATATTTACTTTTTTTTTTGAGAATGTTCAAAACAAGTTCCTTTACGTTGAATTGCAAAAATACTTCCTACCAAGTACTTTTGGTCTAGTTTTTAGTGTATAAATTTTTAGTAAACATGAAATGAGACAAAACTAAGCCAAAAGTAACTTGTCAGCACAATGTAGGAGCCTGTTTCTGATTATTTCACTTATAACACGATATTTTGCCTGTGTCATAAGTGAAAAAATATTACAGTGGAACTAGTATATTTTTGTCAAAACGATTGATTTAAAACAAACTACTATATCTTGGCATGAGGTTACTTATAAATTAGTTTTCTCTCATTTCAAGACTAGAAACCACAAAAATACTTGGTATGTATGAGTTGTGAAAACCAAAACGTTCTCAGATTAGTAGTATATAAATACCGATTGTCTGTAAACATCACCAAATATATGGGCACATTGTCCTGATGAAGGATGAATCCTTTTTCCCACAGTTGAGGTCTCACTTCCTCTGATTCCTTCTGAGAGGCGATTTGTAACACTCCGATTCTGAAGAAAGACTTTCTCCAATAAAACTGATTTATGGCCACACCTCTCACTTTTGGGTTCTGTACAAATTCGATGCTATGCTGTAAAATTTAAGCCTGTAAACTATCAGAATGCTATCTTTGTCACAGTGAGCATGTAATTACCATTTATCTTGAGCCAGCTCAGCGTGGCCGCAGATCTTTTCGGCTCCTCCGCTGTTTGACTCATTCATGTGCTGCTTATCTCTGCTCTTACTGAGCTCTCAATTTCCCCACATTATATCATTGTCGTGGAATGGGTCCAGCCGGGTTGTGACCACTTGGTTAAAGGGAATGTTTAGGAGGAATGTCAGGAAAGTTGTGAAAGAGAGGAAAATTTTGTGCAGAAAAGTTCTAAGTCATGATCGATGCCAAAGATTCTCAAAGAGTTTCACCAAATTGAGTAGTCAAAGAAAATACTTATTTTGGCTTTTATTTTTTATGTGGAGTGGATCATTGCTGGTGAGGCTGATGAAACTTACTGAACAGAGCTGGGGCAGCGGCCACTTGTTTCTGTTTATTTCAGTTTAATGCGATGGCACGGACATCAAAGACGAGGCTAACGTCTGGGACAGATCATCTCTTCTTGTGACTTTTATTTTTTCTTTTTTCTGTCTTTGTTTTTGAGGGCAACATGGAAGCTGTGTGACCCTGGATGATTAATCTGGACATTTTCTGTTTCTCTCTCTCCCCAGATGAAGTGAATGACTGGTATGTAAAAAGACTCTGGAGAGTCAGGAGAACTAACCCCACCCTCCTCCTCCTCACAAGCTATTAGGCCTCCCTCCACCTCCCCCTGTGGAGAGAGGAAGATAAGGGAAAATTGAAAATGAGGAGGAAGGAGAGGGAGAAAGACATCTCCACATCCATGGGCAGACTTCTTGTTTTCCACCACTATCTCTCCCTCCTTTGAGCTTGATTGGCCGCCAAGCTTAAGAGGCTTGTTATCAACCTTGGAGACGATAGAAGTTCATCGGTCACAGAACTTGACTGATGAAGACGACAATGTTTCTCTCTCACTCGCTTTCTTTCCTTCACTCTGAGGAAGTGGCGTATATCTTTCTGACTAATGTGGAGTCTAGGTAGAATGCGGTCAGCTCCATCGGATCCAGGGGCCGCTGGGACTCCAGCATGTCTCCTGGCTGGTTCCTATTTAGTCATGAGGCTTGTCTGCAAACAGCACAGACCCTATTTGGCTCTGCGTGGTCCCTGAAATCTTTATTTAAAAGCTTCATGATAGAAACTCCCTGCTTTCAGGATACAAGAGCCCACTTGTAGCTTGTTCCTGTGGCAATCAGTTAAGTGTTATTTTATCTTATCTCATTCAAAGAGGGGCACCAAAACTATCCATTTTGGAGCAAGTGGCCTACTGAGATCAGTACAAAAAGCTGCAACGTCTCACTGCTTTCCTATACTAAAAGCATTTCACATGTTGCACCTAATACTATGTTAATAGTATGTTACATAGCAGTCTCAAAGTCTTTGCCGCCCTACAGATTAAATGCTTCAGATCAAACAAATGAATCAAAGATTACCAGACCAAGTAGACCAAGTTTTAAATGTGTGAAGATTTCTTTTTTTTACTTGATAAATCTTAAAAGAAGTGTAATTTACCAGATATTTTGGGAAGCTTTGATCACCTTTCACCTACATTCAGGCATTATTACTACCAGACCACGAGAATTATTACATTTCCTAAGTAGAAACTTTTCAGGCAACATGAAGTAGACTAAAAGCAATAAATCTGTTCCCAATCTAAAGAAATCCAAAAGCAGAGCAGAAAAAAAAGTCAATGACATGTTTTAATCCAGGGAAAGTCATTGTGCACAAACAGAGAAAATATGGAACGTCAGTGATTCTTTCCTGATCTGGGATATCAAAATTACTCCAAGAACACATCAACCACTTATCCAGGTCATAACAAAAAAAACTCCCAGAAAAAACATGCTTAGTTGCTTCAATTAACATCAGAGTTCATGATTGAAAAATCAAAATGAGAGAGTGAGAATGAAATGGGATTGAAGGGAGCGTTCAAATGCCAGAAACAATGCTGATGATTTGCCAAAGATGTTATGATGAAACTAACATAGGAAATAATAACATTTATGCCTTCAAAATGTCAGTGACTTGGCTTCATTGATAGAATTATGAATTTCTGTCTTTCAAAATAATTATGCAGAAAATTCCCCGGTCACCAGCTCATGATGTTAACCTAAATGTACTCAGTTATGTATCAGAACAACGATCTGAAGCATCACCAATCTGTCATTACCTCTAGGATAGTTGTGTGTCGGTCAGCTGGCCTGGGAACATCTTGGGCTTCCCCCAGAGGTATTGGAAGAGTTGAAGTCTGGGAGACAGTTGCCCAAACGGATGATGACCATGATGATGACTAACACTTTACTATAGAACATTTACTGATGTTCAGGTTATGCTGAAATGATTTGCTGCAGCAAAACTTCATACTGCAAAATTGAGAGAATTTCAGGAGTGGTCCTCAAAGAACAGATTTTTTACAAATATCACCAGAGTCAATTATTGATGCATGTCTGAGAGAAGTTGGCAGATTAAGCCTGTTTTGAGACTTTTAAGGAACAAATGTTTCTTTAATATTTAATTTCCACATAATATTTTGTCACTCTGGTGATTTTTTCAAATGCCCTAAAAAAAAAAAAAGCCTTTTGCCTTAATTTAGAGAATTTGCTGTCAAAACGTTTTGTGCATTCTGATCCAGGCTCAATCACTGCAGAGGTTATTAATTCAACACATTAGTGTCCAAAAGCAACCATTTTGAGAGGTTTGACTTTTGTTTGCTGAACAAAAACACATTAGTCAAACTAATAAAGAATTACAAATACGGACAAATAATTTAAAATGATAAAAACAATTTGCATCCTGTTTTTGGAGGTGACATGTCGTCTGGGTCACTTCATACAAATTTTGGAAAATCTTTGAATCTTTCTAGATGTGAAAAAAAAACAAAAACTTCTGAAGTGCACAGAGAATAAATGATGCAACCTGATGCTGGTGTTATCAGGGCCAGTATCAGTTCAAGTGTACTGCCTATTGAACATTCTCTCTATTTTCCTCTTGAAGACTCATCCTGGGATGAGGCCTCAGAGGGCGACAGGACCATGTAAACATTCCCAGCCCTCCTAACGTGTCTGTCTGCTGGAGGTGATGCATTTGCATGAGTCCATTTGTTTACTGCATGAAGAATGTTAAGAATATAGACTGTCTGCGCGTGTGCGTGTGTGTGTGTGTGCATGTAGTTGCATGGTTGTGTGATTGTGTACTTAAAATAGAGAGTGTGAGGGGGTGCAAAGGTGGGGCGGGGTCACGAGTTTTGTTTCCCTTTGTATCGTCTTAATGTTTGTAATGATCCGGCGGGACGTGGATCTGGTGAATATTGTGCACTGTTTAGTCTACCAATCACCACGGTGACAAAGAGTCTAGGTCTGAGGGGTTGGAGGTGGAGGTGAGGGTGAAGATGGGGGCTGGAATCAGAGGCATTGTGGGTCAGGGAGGACTGAGCTGCACAGACGTACGTACACACGTGAAAATAGACCCTCGCTGCGGCAGAGACATTCTCCTCAAATTCAGCTCTCCAGGTTGAATTTTGATTCATTCGTCCACAGGAAGTGACACGCTTCCAATTAAGAGGGAACGACAACAAACCATTTCCTTTAACAGCCATGATTGAGCGCTGTTTATAGAGTGGCTGGGCTGCATATGTGAATGTTCCATCTGCTGTTCACACAGGACGGTTTCTGCAAGCTGAATTTCTAGATTTGGTCAGTTTGTGTGTAAAGCAGCACTTATTATAACATTTAGTATCAGTATCACAGGAAGGGGTCAAATTCTTACCAAGTAAGGATCTACAATCAACTTTGGACCACATTTAATTTTTTACATTTACATTAGAAAGGTTTCAATTCCTCAAAATGATATTTGAAGACTAGAAAGTTATTTTTGTTTTTGTTTTTTTTTTTATTTTGTTTTTTTGGGTTTTTTTTTGAATGGATGAACCTGTAACTCAACCTAACATTGAAACCTGGGCATCAAAAGATAACATTTTCAAACAGACACTTTGTCAAAATAATTACAAATGACCACAGTTTCTATGTAAAGACAATAAACTGGCAAACAAAACATTTTTACAATTACAAAATGGGCAAAAACTGCAGAAGCAATCCCAACGTCTACATTTGTATACGTGAATTTACCATGCCCTCTATAAAATAGAAATAAAAAGCCTTAAAATAAATAGATTTTTTTTTATTGCAGTTGTATTATCCTTTTTATGTGTACAGAAAATTACATTTCTCAATTATAATTATTCAGAAGAGAAAAAATCCTGCATTAAGAAATTATTGTTTTTAACAAAATCACAGCAACTCCTATAAGTAATTGTTTTACTTTTAACATTTTAAACTGTATTATTTACTTTTTGAAGTCCAGCCCATGACTTCCTGTTTCCATGGCGTGTAAATATGGCATTACATTTTTCTGAGGCCACACTTTAAACTGCGAAACATGTTGTTTAAGAGAGGCAGATGTGTTTTCATCTTCATATGTCAGAGGGTGGATACAAGAAAAGGACTTTTTGTCTAAATTTGGTCCTTTTCCGAAAGTATGAATAATAATTATAGCTTAAACAGGAACTGTACCAAATTAGGCTGAATGAGGATTTTATTTTGCCGCCATGCAGAGAGGAAAGAAAAATTTGCAAAGATGACAACTGCATTTAGAAGAAGGAAGTTAGGGTTAAACAAAATCTCCACAATAAACATTTATGTTAAGGCAATTATGACCATTTTTATTAGGGATCAATAATTCTACAATATAATTTTGCCATAATTGTTGGTAGTAAAGCTTATTATATATTTTAATGCTTCTATCCTAAAGCCATTCTGTTCGTTAACTGGTTACAGTTTAAAGATGTTAAAGCAAATCTACCAAATTTTGAAGGTAAAAATGTCCTAATAATTATTAAGCAGTTCAAGTACTGCAACCATAAACAGATTACGGAGAAAGCGTTAGCACTCATCAATGACTGCTCACAATTTTAAGGCATTGCCTGACAAAATATCATTCAATTAAGGACTTTACTTTCTCTTTTTGCCAATATAGTCTGCTGTGAAAGAATTCTATTTACGTTTTTGCAAATATTCGACAAAACACACACAGGGGCACGCGTACACACACACACACACACACCCCCACACGCACGCATACACACACACCCCCCCACACACACACACACACACACACACACACACACACACACACACACACACAGGCCTCGAACACCCCCACCCGCACCCCCACCCCCACTGCAGCTCTGGACAGTTTAAAACCTGCGGAGTGTGACAGGTAATTGTGAGGCTGTACTCTAAACACCCATTGATTTTAAAACATCTACAAACTTTACATGCTGCAAGGAACTAAAAAATGTTTTGGTATAAAACATTTCATGCTATTTTGTTGATTTTTGTGAAAACGTAAAGAGTAGACCCAGAAAGCCTCTGTTTTTGTGTCACACTGGGCTCTTCTTATAGTTTACATTATTATTTAGTGCAGCTTTATTAAAAGCCTAACACACACAATGTTCTCTTTCTGTTTACTGGGCAGATAAAATACCAGAGCTTTTCCACCATGAGGCCAAACAAGCCTGAAAATGTTTGTGGGTAAGAATTATATATCTTATTCACTCGTTCAATGAACCTTGAGATGCACTTAGCAGGTTGCTTGTAGCAGCCATATATCAAGGCTAACAACAGAGCAGAGACTCTTCAAAAGAACTGAGCATGCCTCTTCTAACACTACTGCCCACTAGTGGACAAAAGAAATCCAGGTACAGACTGCTGTTAGTACAGCTGATATACTTTACACCTAATATAATTCCATCAAATGAAATTCAAGTTGGCAGAAAACAAAATAAAAAATGGAATAAAAAAAAAAAGGCAATGTACAGTTGTAAAATAATATAAAACTTTGGAGAAATACAATAAAAATATCAAAGATTAAAACAAAGTAAATTATAAAATTATAAATTCTACAAAAAGAGGTGAGAAAGACTCAATAATTAGGTTTTAACTGGGTTTACCTGTGCAGTGGAGACATGACTGATGTTTTATTGGTGAGGCTGAAACTTCAGACCTTCTGCTATCTGACAGACAAGGTTCAGCAATCAAAGATCTGCATGGCGTTCCCTCCCCTTCTCCGCTGCACCTCCCACTCCAGGCTTTCCCAGTTTGTCTGGATGTGCACAAATATGAACAGACCAATGGGATTTCATTGATGTGTTAATGGGGAATGAGCTTTGTTGACTGTATGATTTCTCCTCTTGTCTTCCATTCACATCAATGATTTATCTTTATTTTATCTGGTTGCTTAAATCTATTTGATTAAAAATGAAACAATTTACATTTTGGAAACTGACCACACATAGGGAGAATCTAAGAGTCAATATTAAGCAAAAAATTGAATGAGCAAAAATAAATAGTATCTGAACGAACTACAAATGTAGTAATTTGTAAGATTATTTTATTGGATTTTATGAGTTTTTTTCTTTACCAATTAGACTTGTAAATCCTAAACCGGCAACTGCCTTTATTATAATGCTAGTTGCATTAAAATAAAGCAACTGGCAAAAATTCACATCAAATAAATTCAATGAAAATGTTGCAAGAACAAAAGTATGTGGGAAAATGTAGAAATTGTCAAAAGACTAGCTGTAACATGTCTGCATTCAGAATCTGGTTTACTACTAACTGGTGGCCTATTAAAAGGTTTCTTAATAGCAATGGATTCCACATGGAGGTTTAATTCATAAATCATCTATAAAGCATCTATAACAAGTTTTTTGAAGAAAATTGTATAATATTAGTTACAGAATTCAATTTCTCTTCGAGATCAATAAAGTATTTTTAATTTGAATTTGAACCTGGGAACATTTTCCCCACCGAGACATTTCACAGTGTGAATGGTTTTCCACAGAATGAACTGAGATGCTAGTCTGAACTATAACAGAACTTAGTAAAATCACTTCAAAATAGGGCAGAGGATCATATTTCAAAACATAATATAACTGAAAATCTGAGACTAGAACTGAATTTTGGAGTTGTAATGTGACAAAAGATTCCAGGGAGGAAGATACTGTGAGGAGGGGAAAAGGTATATTTTTTCTAAAAATATAAAGACAGCATCTGCATATTTCCTGCCCTAACTGGTCACTGCAATTCTGTCCCAATATAAATAAAGCTCATATTGGCCACATGCTGGGGGTCTTTATTGTCTTTGCCCCTTTTCTTATTTAACTGTTTAGGTATCCAACTCTACAAATTGAAAGAAAACCCACCAATCAAACATGTACACCCACATTTTAATCAACATGGTGACATTTCAGATAATCTCTGCCCTGCAAGCACCTTTGCCCCCTGTTCCCTACCTCCCATAACACATTCATTGACATGCACACACATACATGCGGCAGCATCACCAACTTCTACCCATCCATCTCTCCCTATCAGCTGCTCCCTGCTGCCGTTGTTTTTAAAGGTCACCGCTGTTTGTTTGCTCAGAGGCCCATCGTCTGATAGCGTGTTGGACTGCGCCTCCCCCTCCACCCTCATCTTAACCTGAACCGTTATCTCAGTCCACTCCCTGGCAACTCCAACCTTGTCTTTTAAAATGAACACTTCCCAAGGAAATTATGGAGACGCTGGCAGATAGTCCACAGCTCCATCTGTCAGGGCGAAAACCATAGAACCGACAGGACGGCGCTCGGCGGTTTTAGGCACATTGCAGCTTCCCTAGGTTCAAATCTATCATATGACTTTCAGTGTCCATCTCAGACCCGTCAACACAGCATCCGACAATTAATTAGAGGTGACATTATAATAGTATTCTGGAACAAAGGAAGAACTGTCCTGTATGTATTAGGTATTTTGCTGATGCAGCAAACCTGTCTTAAATAACTCAATGGAATGCTGAGGATATAACGCAACCTTTGGATATGTGGGACCCCTACTGTAGAGAATATTACTGCAGTAACTGAGCTGAGATTGTTCAGTTTAATGAACCATCGCTACACCAGTGAGCTTTTATGCATTTCTTTTAATGTCATATAGCTGCTTTTCAGCGGTCAGTCAAATATTCTTAAAGCCCTTCAAAGTCATTTCACCGGAGCTGGTGAAACATTTTACTCAAGCAGGATTAAAAAGTAGCACTTCAAGAAATTACTAGTAAAAAAAAAAAAGTTTTGTAAAAAGGCCAATTGAGTATTGAGTGACAGCAATACAGCAATAAAACCAGCTGACCAAAGGTGCTGGAACTCTGCAAAGGTTGCTGGGTGATGTAGCGGTGATACAATCAAACGAGCTTTTGTGATTGATTCCGCAACAATTTAATTTAATATTCGTTACAAAGTAACTGTTAGCGTGTCGCTACACAGCCGTTAGAAAACAAGAGACACAGCACACACCAACCGTTCCAGCCGCCGTCTTCTGGCAACGGCGGAGGGATATTAACCCCCCTCCTCAACCACGTCGAACTGCGACACAACTCGTAAATACAACACACAATAAAACCCAAAACAGTATTGATTTACTACAACTATTCTATGAAAATGGCTTGTGCGCCACACTCTCCCCCTCAATAAAAAAAAAAATGTCCTCTGACATTTAAAAGAGCATTCATCATCACCTATTGACCCCTTTACTGGAAGTAATGTTGTAAGTGAGGTACTTTACATGACATTCATATTATTATGTAGTGTCCACTACTAACCGAGGATTTTGTCACTTTAGATTACAACTGTCCAGTAACAAGTACTTCTAGATCTGTTCAGATCATCTCTCTAGTGTAACAGAACCTTAATTTTAGCCACAGTTCTTTCATTCTGATACCAGTCTTTTGTCTTGAAATGACAGTCACTACATTGTCTCTGGAGAGTTCATACATAGTCCTTTTTCTTTTGAATGTAGTTCTTGAACTTATATACATTGTGTCTTTAACTCTGTACTTGAACACCTGGAACTATCCAGGGTCGCCAAAGTTCTTTGCAGGTTGGAGTCATACTTACAGGTAGTTCTTTAAAGCCTACTTCCACCATGGTTGGCTCACCCAAAGCAGAATAGGTCAGCATCCTCGGACGGCGGTGCTCTCTCTTTGGATAGCTTGATGTAGGCGGTGAGACAGCTGGATCATCTTCTTCCTCAGAAGCTGTTTCTACAGATAGCTCAGGAGGATCCTGGTGCAGCTCCACATCTTGGCCTCCATCCTCTTCTTCTGGCATGTTGTCCATCCATGTAGCCTGAGTTTCCTTCACTTTCGGTGCATTGTCTTGGTCATGTAGGTCTGGTGTAAATGGTTCAGCGTCTGGGTTTAAGCTGACAGCTCGGTGACCACTGTGCTGAGCAGGAGGAAACCGGCATACTAGCTCCATTTCTTCATCTCTCTCACTGTCTGAAGTTTCTTCTCGTTGACAAAGATGACGTGACAATGTATTCGACTTAGTCTTTTTAGTCCCTTTTAAGCCTCTTTCTGGGTTGTCGATTGGAAGACTGTCACAGGGGAGCAGGAGGTTCCTATGCAGCACACGACTTTTGCCACCTCCTTCTGGTACTACTTCATTCACTGGACTGATATCACTTCTCCTCTTTGTGATGATGTGCACTTTATCCTCCCAAAAGGATCTGAGCTTACCAGGGCCTCCTCTCTCTGATAAGTTGCGTACAAGCACACGCCCCCCAGGCTGCAGGTCAGCTCCATAAACTCTTTTGTCATATCCTTTTTTTCCTCTGTTTGATACATGGGTGGCAGTTTTGGTAGCGATCTCGTAAGCCTGCTGCATCCGGCTTTGCCAATCTTTGACATACTCAGCATAGCTTTGTTGTGTTTCATTTGGCTTTATGTTAAACAGGAGATCTATTGGCAGACGTGGAGATCGTCCATAGAGCAGATAATATGGAGCAAAGCCTGTGGAGTCACTGCGGGTGCAGTTATATGCATGCACCATTTTGCATAATGACTTTTTCCAGTCAGCCTTTTGCTCACTTGTGAGCGTTCGGAGCATGACAGCAGCGTTCGATTAAATCGCTCCACCTGTCCATTCCCTTGTGGGTGTAGCAGTTGTGTGGGACCCTCGCACATGACAACACCTCTGCAGTTGAGCCATCAGCTGGTTTTCAAATTCCTTCCCCATGTCGTGGTGGATTCTCTCTGGGAAGCCAAAGCGAAGAGCAAAGTCATCAAATAGTTTTTCCACCACTGTTTTTGCAGATTTGTTTTTTGTGGGGTAGGCCTGTGCAAAGCGAGTGTAGTGGTCCATTATCACCAGAATATACTCAAAGCCTTGCTTACAGGCCTCTAGATGCAGAAAATCGACTGACACTAGTTCGAAAGGACGTGTTGTCACAACGGGCATCAGTGGTGCTCTGGCTGCTCTCTGTGGTCGTTTTGACTTTAGGCACTCACACACTTGGGTCACAAAATGTTCTGTGTCCTGCTGCATTCTGACCCAGTAAAACCTGTCTCGAATCAGATTCAGAGTCCTTTCGACCCCCAGATGACCCATCTCCTTGTGTAATTCTTGAAACACTAACAGATGGTGTTCTTTTGGCAAAACTAGCTGAGACTTATTTCTTGCTTTTCTGTATAAGATCCCATCATCGCTGATATACAGTTTTCGCCACTGCCTCAAAAGCACCCTGACATCTGCAGGCTCAGTTTTCACCATGTACATTAAAAAATGTAGCGGTGATACAATCAAACGAGCTTTTGTGATTGATTCCGCAACAATTTAATTTAATATTCGTTACAAAGTAACTGTTAGCGTGTCGCTACACAGCCGTTAGAACACAAGAGACACAGCACACACCAACCGTTCCAGCCGCCGTCTCCTGGCAACGGCGGAGGGATATTAACCCCCCTCCGCAACCACGTCGAACTGCGACACAACTCGTAAATACAACACACAATAAAACCCAAAACAGTATTAATTTACTACAACTATTCCATGAAAATGGCTTGTGCGCCACAGTGACAAGCGAGGCTTGGCTGGAGTTGCTAGGTAATGACTGTTGATTAAAAATTCGGGATGATTTTGAAACAACACATTTTCCAGACTCCAAAAGACATTTCCTTTTTGCCAAAAAATGGCTGACAAACAAATGATTTTTTTTTAAGCACTTGTGTTGTTTTTTACAACCAGTGGAGACCCAAACGGAAGAATAAAAATGTGCAAAATGTGAATTTTGCATATTGAGTCCCTTTTAAGATTAATTGGTCTCTCAAAATTGGTCTTTGGGGTGAGGATGTGCCTGTTTTTTCCATCCTGTCTGTTCCTGTGTTGCTCTGGGACTAGCAACCTGTGCAGGACGTATCCTTCCTCTCACCCAGTGATCACTAGAGATAAGTACCAAATCCCCATGACCCTGCAAGGATAAGCGGATATAGACAATAGATGGATAGGTTTAAAGCTTCAAACAAACCCTGAACAAGAGAATGAGAAAGAAAGCAAGAAAAATGAGAGAATGGAAGAAAAAATGACAAGGTGACCAGGGTAAAGGTTTTGTATGGGTGGGATAAACTGTGTGCATATGTGTGGAGGAGGGAGGAGGATGGTTTGTGTGAGGATGGAGGGCTGGGGGTTAAAGTCACAGATTTTAAATCAGTTCTTTGGCCTTTAACGGGCACAACAGAAGCCCAGTATGAAAGTACAGAACAAAGAGGCCAGCAATGGCTTCGACCAATTAACATTCCTGCAGCCTTTATGAGCTGCCGGGACACGCCCCTTCGATCACACCTCATAAAAGTCACAAACATCAATTCTTGCAAACCATAACTGTCATTATAATCCCATTAAAAACAACCCAGAGAGCAATTCGCATTGAACACCAGAGCCAAGTGTTCCAACAGCAGGAAAGGATTCACTCCACAGGAGCACAAAGCTGACCAAAGGAGCAGGGAGGTTTACTGGGAGCAACTGGATAAAATATGACATGATTGTGACAACAAAAGTTTACCACTCAACGGAAGAAGTTTAAGCTGTCTGTAGCTTACTTCACGTTTATAGAAGGAATTCGGAAAACAACTTTAGCGTTTCACCACAAGAAACTTTAAAGTTGATGCAGTTTATGCAGTTTCATCCAAAACATCCTACAAAGTGTATTTTTTCAACTTTTTCGATGATTAGACACACTCTCTAGCCGTACCAAAAGGGAAACCAAGACCTCCCTCTCATTAGTAAGACTCGAAACTCGTCCTGGGGGATCCAAAGGCCTCCCCAGTCCAGAAAAGACCCACCCAACATTTACATGTGGGGTCCATATGGATAGGAAATAGGCTGGAAACTGTGTGGGATTGTCTACATAAACTTAATGCAGAGAAACTCAAGGCAAAAGTAAATACAAGGCTGACTACTGCCTGGACTAAAAGCTAGTCCAGAAGAAGCGACTCTGTGCAGTTGACTGGGTTTCCTTTGGATACAACACATTTTGAAATTTGAATAATAAACCAAACTTGTCTGCACTGTTTGATAAATTGGATCAATATATAATATTTTTAATATCTGCCTGTATAACTGGAATGGACTGAAGCAAATTTTGTTGTGAATTGGTTTTTGATTTTTTTTTTTTTTTTAATCCATAAAAATAATCAGTAACACTTTATTTGACTGGATGTGCATAAGACTGACATGACACTGTCATAAACATGACATAGCACCTGTCATGAACATGAAAGAGTCTTTATGAATGTCTATGACTGTGTGATGAAGGGTCATTCAGTATATGACAACACTTTAATGCAAAGTTGGGACTTTTAATGAACTTTCAATGTAACCTTTAGAGCAAGTATTTATGTAAAATGTCATTATTTAATGACACTTCATGACAACAGTCATACACATTCATAAAGACTTCTTCATGTTCATCTGCTATGAACATATTGACATTGACATAAATATTGTCATATTTATGTCATAAATATTGACATAAATATTGTCATATTTATGTCAATGTCATGTCAGTCTTATAAACATCAAATAAAGTTTACCAAATATTTACTAAATCTTAAAATGTCTAAAAAATTATCTATGACAAATCAAAATATTAGAAGCTTACATTCTAGATATTTGCATTGGTTTATCAAGATCCCATGACAATGAGCCTAGTTGTTTATATTATAAAGTAGTTGTTTTTGTTATAAACAACTGGGTAATATGTACATAAGTAATAAACTCAACTAAGTGTTTTTTTTAAAAGAAGAAACTTTCTCCAAGTTATAGAATTTTATGCCAGAAGAATACACCAGCCTGAGCCACAATGACCTCACGACTTCATGAGGAACAAACTGCAAAGGCAACAACTCCACCTGGTGGCTGTGATACTTCACTCAAAACAAATACAGCCAAGCCCAAAATGATCTTTCCCCAGAGGAAAGTTACTTTACATTACCGTTGCTTCCAACTGGAAGAAAAGTAGCATTTGAGGAGATAACCATCAGGGGAAATTGGTCCAAAATAAATAAATATCAAGAAAAAACATACGATTACTTATTTGAAATAAATATGAGTAATTAGAGGAAAAGTTCTCTGTAACCTAACAACATTAAATTAGCTTGATTCTGAGTTTAGTGTCCGATGTTTGAGCCTTTCAGAGATTATGTTTCATGGAAAAAATTAGCTTAAGTTTGTTCATTCGGGGGTATTCTGCTTTCACTAATAACTTTACAAAACTTTCATATTGAATGTGTTGCTGAGTTGTGAGCACATCTCTGCTCAAACAGGTCAAAGTTGAATTTTCCTGAACTTTGACCCTTGGCCACTGTGATGACTACTCACACAGCTAATAGACAAGATGTCTATCATTCTGCTCCAGTCAGTCTGATCCTTCTGTATTTTTTTTCTCCTCCCCTCTGTCTCACTATGTCAGGTTTACCACTGGAAAATATTTCAGTTTTGTAGAAAAAATAACCATTATCTGTGTTTTGCTGATCTTGCTCAACAAGGTTGATTGCAGATTTCTAGAAACACAAACATCCACCAGTTTGATGAAGCAGTTTACTAAGCAATTTTAGGAAACATTCTACTTTTATAAGTAGTTTCACTGCCCTGTACTTTTTTAATTTTGCTTGACTAATATCATTTTGATGTCACTCTTGTCACTCTTATTTCAGAAAATTTTCGGAATACTCACTTCACTGAATGAAGCGGAAAAAAAAACATGTTTTAATTAAAAATGGGTGAGACGCAGACTTACAGTTCACGGTAAAGTGAAGCCTTTCATTTCTACACCAGCTTTGTTGTTCTAATGCTTTTTTCCATCTGTGACTCATTTGCTGAGCCTCCTGAGTCATTTGTGTCTTAAGTTTTACATTAAAAACATATATCTGGAATGTTTCTTGTTCTTAAAATTACTTTTGTGATTGTTATTTATTTGTGATAGCTTTTCATTTTACTCTTTAAAATATTACAATTCACAAGTAACTTATTTAATATTTTACAATGAGAAGACTTGTTGTTATTAAACAAGAAATTGTTTAATAATTTCTTGGATGTTTTTTTTTTTTTTTTTTTTTACTTTTATTTACTCTTAAGTAAAATTTTTGCCAGCTCCACCCTCCTCTGGTAATTTATAGCAGCATATAAACATCCGTTTTAGGAGTTGTGTTTGATTTAGTGTAGACATGTGGATGAATGCTTTTTCTTTATTGTGTCTTCCTAACTTCCAACAAAACAAATAACAGAACACAATTTACATTTACACTTAATAATTACAGGTCATCCTTACATATTGTACAATTTTCATACCCTGGTTGTATCAAGACAAAGTCAAAACGCAAATCCGGGTTTAAAAAAAAAAAAAAGCCAAAAGTTTTCTGACCAAAAATATAAAACTAGATTCCTTCGCTCTTCACTGTGTCTTAAATCAACATAGCTTCACAATTCAGTTTTTACACATTAGTACATTCTACTTCTCTACGCATCATTTAAACATGGAACCTCCGACGGTCAGAATGAGCTCATACAGTTTTTGCGGTGACCAAGACGACGTCGCGCTTCCTTCTCTGTATCTCTCTGGACATTTGACACCAAACGCAGGGCGTGCAGAAGGTGGAGCACATACAGTCCCTCACAATGGAGCCCTGTGGATCAGACAGATTCATTTGATCAATGAATCAAAAAGGTTTGACCTAGAAACTCAAACCTTTTGCTGAATCTGTTTTGTAGAAAATGTTATTTTTGGTGCAAATTATTCAGAAAATATGTAAATTAGACAAAGATAAACGGAGTAAACTCAAATGTTTAACTTCAACACCAATTCCATTCCTGATTACTGCCACACATGGAGAGTTAGGAAAGTTCTCCTCATCTGGAACCTGATGACATGGACGATGCTAAGAGGAAAATATCATTCAAAGAAATTCAAAACCAGATGAGAACCAAACGGCTCCTGCAAGTGGCTTTTTGATCTCCCACAATGCCTCTTAATTGCTGCTAAAAATAATAAAGAACCAACTCATATTTTAAATAAGCACATGTGCAGGTCTTAGCAGTTTTTCAGTTTTGTTGTGTAATAATTGCATAATTGCATTGATGTTCCACAAAAAAAAATATATACATTAAAAGTGCTGATATTATTTATTTAGATCTGTTTCTCTTAATATAATATTGGAAACTGGAAGAATTTTGTAACATCTTTTACAAATATTAACATCCCATATAATTGAATGTTCTCCTTTTGCAAATGTTTTTCACTTTACTTTATTTCAAACCCTTGTTTAAATAGTCATAAGAGGTTCTTAAAGATGACAACACATTAACTGCTGCAGGTATTTCAGATCAGTTTTCCTTTTCTCAAAAGGTCATGTAACATTAGTGGCTTTAAACAAGCTTCATTTGACTGGACTGAGGGCCAAAATGTCTCTTTGGATTGTAACGGTTGCAGTCCATGGTCTAGAGAAACTTATAAGGTTACTCTGGGACTCTGGTCAACCACTTTGAGAGACATGATCCTCACACCGAGGCAAAATGAAGCAGAAGTTGGACCAAACTGACTCCAAGAAAACATGAACGACTCATCAAAGAGATCACAGAAAAACCCAGAGTCAAACCTAAAGCACTGCCAACCACAACTGACATAAGTTCTCTAAGCATGAAATCTTGAATCTTGCTATCAGTTAGTGACCTTCAGAAAGAATAGTCCAACTCTGAATGGATTAAAAAATATAAAATAAGGATTTAGAGTGGTCAACATCTGTCAGAACCAATTGAGAGAGTGGAATTAAAACTGTGCTTTGAAGACGTTTGGGCTAAAAGTCCTCCACAGATTCTTCCTTTGCTTGATGACAATGGTGGCTCAACCAGTTGTTGTTTTTTACCTGCATGTCTCTTTCCTGTTTTTCTCTCCTCACATTCTCTCTTAATATTGTAAACTCAGGTCACTACCACTACTACAAAACTTACATTGATTAACTAGGAAATATAATTTTTCACACTTCATTTTGTGACTAACAACAAATCCGGCCCAAAATTATTTCCAACTGAATGAAGGAATACATCTTTGTCATGTACCTCAATGTTGTAGCGCTCTCTCATGCTGGTCCTCATGGACATGGTGATGGGTGACATCCAAGCTCTAAAGAATTCCAGCAAGGGGAGACAGAGACCCTCGCCATATTCTTTGGAAGTCATGCAGGCAAAGCAGGGGCAGCACCAGAAGCCAAGACAGCCTGGGGGGCAATAGAAACAGGAAAAAGGCTCACAATGTTGTTCTCACAAATGATTGACACAAATATTCAAAAATAATAACATGGCTTGTTGGTAATATTAGTAAGGAATGGAGACGTCCTGGAAGCCACCTGGTTTCCATTAACCCTCACATATTTCCTCTAAAACTGCATTCTGCACATACTTTTGCTGTGGTGTCATCTCCTTTCTTCTTGGAAGTTAATTAGGTGTTTTACAGAACAAGTTTCGGATGAAGTTACAATATATTTATAAAGGGGTTCACCCTCTTACATGATTTTGTGTCTTCCATGAAGTCACAGATGCCACTCCCCCACTCATGAGCATTTGGGACATCCACTGGGTCTGGATGAGGCTGGCGGATCACGACTTTTTCCATGACAAAGTCTACAGGGTGAAAGAAGTCATCACATATGTAAAACAAAGCATTTAGATAGATCGCAAGTATTCTTCTTTTCTTTCTAATAAGTGTTTTAGTGTCAGCCTGAAACAAAACAATCCATTAAAGTTGACCATAATTTCATGCTTATCAGTTAAAAACCCTGATGTTATCTTGTGTAAATGACAAACTGACAGTCAAGAGACAGAGACGTCAAAATTACACAATAAATATCTTTTTTTTTTTTCTGATAAATGTAATTCTTTGCATAACCCCGAGGTAAAAACATAAACAACTTGTTGGCTTATTTTTTTAAGAAAATTACTAATTTTGTGTTTCAAATACCTCATTAGCATTTGTAAATCTTTTTTCCTTCACATGTATTTAAGATATAATATAGCTTTCTCTTATATATTTAAATTTGAAATAAGTGATGGACAATTAGGCCTCTCATGATAACAAATTTTGCTGGATGATAAATTGTACAAGAATATTGTTTTGAGATCACTTTCAAGTCATATAATGCCAATGGTACAGTAAGGTAACACATTAACAAACTTCAATAAACTTTCAATTCTAATGAAGTGGAGCTGGAAGACATATTACATATCCAAAATAAAATAAGATAAAAAGAAAAAGAAACAACAAATAAGTTGAATTATGAAGTCTGTCTAAACAAAAGTGTCCTTCAATAAAAAGGCCCAGTTGAGACCAAGCCACCAGACTGAAGACGTTTGGCGTCCAGTTTGTGGTAGAAAAACGAGAGAAAAGGGAAAAACAATAAATCCTGCTATTGGAAATGATCAAGCTTGTATTAATTTATAATACAATTAATGGATTTGTTGTGACAGGCCTATGAACAAACATTTTAATCTGGCAGTCTCACCTTTTTGTGGTTGATAGCTGAGTTTTGAGTCCAGACGCAGCTGATCCTGGCTCTAGAATGAAGTACTTTGTTTCTGGCAGAACCAGAAGTCATCACATATCCTCAAACTGGATATACTGGTTGTTCCTGCACTAACTTTCCTTCTTCCCCCACCTACTTCTCATGAGCTTGGCTTAATTAAATGCAGGGTTGGGCAATTCAGCCTCTCAGCACGTCAGAGCATGAGGTGGACAAAATGCTGCGACTTTTCTGAAACTCCATTCCGAAAGGTCCTTGAGTTGAAAGCATTGTCTTCTGTGTGAATGGATAATAAGTAGGATGGGCTATACAAAGAAAAGAGTAACCAATTACACTGAAATAAGAGTTGCAACTACGTCAAGATACTCAAGTAAAAGTAAAAAAGTAGCATCTAATAAATTACTCAAGTAAAAACGTATTAGGAGAAATGGCCCTCAGGTATTAAATAACTGATCATAACAGGATTTATTATTTAAAATGATGTCATACAGACAAACATATAAACTTATGTGCATATTCTGGTGATATGAAGACTAAAATAAATTACATTAATGCAAATAAATAGTACAATAATGAAAATAACTATGGAAGAGGATTAGGGCAACTAATCCTCTTCCTCTTCCTTTTCTGCAGAAAACATTCTGCAGATTTTGAGCTGGATAAGAAACAGGTTCAGAGGACAAAAATCCCCATGATTACAACAAAGCTGGGTTATAAACAAGAGATCTTACTTCAACATAAACTCTAGCTGTGTGTCTGATGCATTTTTAGTTCAAATATATTTGCTCTTCATTCAGTTACGTATCAAGAGTTATTTATTTAAGTGACAGTAGCAATATTTCAGAATAACTCCAGGCATTTTTCTAAGTTGTAGTGAAACGACTTAAAAAAAAACAGACTACATCTTTTTGTAACAAGCTACTGCATGTTAATGAATTTCAAATAATGTTTTGAGACCCAAGCAACAGCTAAAATCCAGAAGTTACATAAAAATGTTTCCCAAAATGTTTCATCTGTCTTCCCTTCTTTGGTTCTTTGGCCAATAGTTCTAAAATCAATCTTTATTTTAGGACTTTTTGTGAAGAAACGAGTTTTTGAGAAGTCAGTGTTTGGCCATTGAACAGGATTGTATAATCAAAACATTAACATGGGGCCCTATACTCATTTTTGAATTTTCTCAGACATTTGTTGCCAACTTTTTAATTAACATTTGCTTATACAAAGATGATCAACAACAGTAAAATTAAAGTTATTCTTTTTACACAGTAAAATTATTAAAGTTGTTATTATATGTTTTTGTGCCCTCTGACTAAACACTTTGTAAAATGGATTTCTGTACTGTTACACTTGCAAGTGTTTGGGGAGTTTTCACATCATGAGACTTGAGTTTTCTGCTTAACAAATTAGGATGAGCACCTGTGAACAGGTTCTTAGTTGGACCTAGCTCACGATTTCACACACACTCATACCAAAAGTCAATCTAGAGAGACCAATCAACCTGACAGTCATGTTTCTGTGAGGGAGTCAGAGTTTAATCATGTTCATATTTGTAAAAATTTGAATTGGTCAACTTTTTAGTCACAAAATGAATCATTAATACTCATTACATTGCATAGCTGACTGCCATCAAACTAAGGATTTGTTTGAGTTTGTTCAAGCTGCTGAAACAAATTATTATCCTGCCTTTTAGGTTGACTCAGAAGCTCATGTTGATTATGTAATTATTCACTTTGAACACAAGATTGCTAGCAAGAGGGCAGCAATGATTCACCTAAAACTATTTTCTCAGCTTTCTGTTGAAGATGAGTTGGGGCTTGTTTGTAGTTACTAACCATTGACCTGTGGGAAAAAGAAGAACAAAAACAATGTTCAGGCTTTTCAGTCTGAATGGCACAATGGGAGGACTGGCTTTGTGGTGGTTCTTCATTGAAGAAGCTGGGTTTTTTTTTTTTATGTTTGCTGTCATGCAGGACCTCAGACAGCAGTGCTTTTTATAACAAAGCGATTCAAAGAAGACTTTCATCTCTGGATCTCTTCTCAATAGATGGAGAGAGTCAATAAATTGAAGGTCAGCAAGGACGAGTTTTCTTCATTGAAGAAACTCGTGATCTCATTTTTCAAGAAAAGTAATAACATTTCTTTTCATATCATAGTATCTCTTACAGAAAGTTCAGTTTGATATCTGTTGATTCATAATATCTACTAATAGTGATGGTTATGACTTCAAGATCCAGTTTTTAGAACGAATACATAGAAATGTCCAATACCTTTTACATTTTGGACATTTTTAAGTGAATTAAGAAGCCAAACTCTTTCAAATAATTACCAGTTTCACATGTAAAATGTTTAGTGACATATAAAGTTTTTATATTTTCTGCCTCCTCATTGTTTTTTCTTCCTGCAGTTCAACAGATTTCTTCATGCTGTTGAACTGGGAAAAAGTCAAACCTTTTCAGTTTTGTGGTGCTGCCCCATGCAAGATGCTAAATATAATAATATCATATTACCAAAGAAGTGTTTATTCTTTAATCAGGAACACATTCCATCCTTAAAGAGTAAAGACTCGAACGATTCAAAAGTCAAAAACTTTCAACTTTTGAACCTCTGAGAAAATCAGACTTTTTTATAGAAAATTTCTAACATTAATCTGAAGATTTCTGAGTTCTTTGGCAGAAATGTATCTCTCCTCTTTTTCAATATAAAAGGCCCTAATATGTCGTCATAGTTATCTGACTAATAAACCTCTATCATCTTCTGTGTGAAGGCCTCACACAGCTCCATCAATCCCATCATGTTGTTCACTTCAACAGGTAAGAGTCAGACAAACCAAATGTCTAAGGTTTAAACTTCTTCCACATTTTGAAGGAGTTTTAATCTTTAATAGGTTGAAGGTTTACAATCAAAACTTAAACCTTTGACTTTTAACTTTGATTAAATTACAAAAACCAGCTTTTATTTTCCTTTTTATATTCACTAATAATTTAAATGATTGAGAAAATTGTGAAACTTTTGTTTGGAACAAATTTGACAAATAAAGATACATCTGATCTAAATCTCCTGTAAATATATTTTAGATTAATATTTAAATCTTTACTGTTTTTTAAAGGGTGCATTTTCAATTACATATAAACAGGCAAGCAAAAAATTTGCAATATGAGCTAGATTATTCTAAAATGTTTATTGATTCTTTTAAACCACAGTTTGTGATTTGTTAAGATATGTGGAAACCAAAAGGGGATTCATGAACTAAATATCATCTCCTAAATCTGGGTCATTCATTTAATCCCTGTTGGTAACTAATCTAACGTTCCCTCCATGTAAAGGAAAAATAATTCACACCTTAATTTCAATGAATCGTTTTATTTTTGGAAAAGATTTTGAAGACATATTGCAGGTTAAATAAAATAAAACAAAGACAAGTTCTGAGGAGCCTGGCTGAGGAGAAGGTGGATGACTATGGACATCTGATGACTGGAAACAGCAAGACATGATAAAAACACAGCAGCAAAATAAATCAGAAATATTACAGTTTTAGCTTCTCTTTTACTTTTCTAAATTTTTTCCAATTGTTTCTACAAGTATTTAAACCTAAATATATATGAGAATGTAAAAGCCACCAGTCCAGGAGTTTTATTCATTTTCTGTTCACCAGCTAAAATTTAAGACTTTTTAATGCCATTATGTATGGAATTTAAGAGCCATATTGTCATAAACAAATACATCATACAACTTGGTAACAGAAGAGAGACAATGGCAAAGACGAACACAGTCCAGCCCACTGGTGATAGACTTGTACTGACCCATAATGGATGTAAATAAACTAGCCAGCTTCATCCTTGCAGGGTGTAGTAACAGTTATTCACAAGCACCTTGCATCACTGAACACAGTGAGGATATCTGCACACGACTCCAAGTTTTGCTCATCAGTGAAATTCCGTGAGAAAATAGGAAACGACACAAACAATATTACATTAAATAGTCCTGCCACAACAAAATTTAAGACGTTAAGAAGATTTTTTCCCAACAAATTTGAGATATTTTAAATCATGGTGTGTGACTTGAAGGCTTCCATACCTCAATATCTCACTAACCTGATATATCACATCCATATTGGTAATTAATCAAATATGCCTTAAAAGTAAGAGAAATACAGCTTTGATTTTAGTTATTTATTTTACCTTTATTGGAAAAAAAAATCTAGACATATGTTGCAGGTTGAAATAAAAATGGAGGTAGCAAGTACTGAGGCCTAGGAAAAGGTGGACAACAGGGACATCTAGTGACTAGACATAGCAAGACGATAAAAACAGTAAAATAATCAGAAATAAATGTGCATTTTTCCAATTGAATATTATTGATTATTGTCTTTGTCGAGCTTAAAAACTGGTACAATTGTATTTTGTTTATACAAGCAAAACCTCGTTAGAAAACAATGTTTTTGGATTTCATTCAAAGCCATTGGTCTTTATTCGTAAAGCTTAAATCAAGATCATATTGCTCACATAGGTTAAGGTTCTTCATGCTGATTAAGAGACACATATATTCTTCAGTATCAGCCCAGGTGGTGGTTTTGCGGTCATACTGTTTTGGATGCAATCATGACCGGGGCATTCCTCTTTTCTATCTCCCTGGCCATCTGACACCAGATGCAGATGGTGCAGAAGCTGGACAGCACACAGTCATTAGGAAGGGAGCCCTGAGGATCAAAGCGCTTTGAATTTCAATAAATGCTTTTTTGAACACAGTATTAACAATATGAAGGAAATAGAATAACGCCTTTGTTTGTTTTTCAGCTGACAACTTACATCGATGCCATAGCGGTGTCTCATGGAGACCCTCATACCCAAGGTGATGGGTGGGACGCACCAACCAAAAGCATCCAGCAGGGGGAGACAGAGATGCTCGCCATAGTCTTTGGAGGTCTTGCATGCGAAACAGGGGAAACACCAGTACGCAAAACAGCCTAAAAAAATCAAAATAAAATAGAGAAAAATACACAATTATGAACTGTTGTTATGCAGTTCCTTTAGAAATGCATCAATGAGGACGTCTCTGAATCTGTTTTTAATGTGTCAACCTGAGTCATGTTACTTACATGTTTTTAAATCACCGAGACAATCAAACAGTCCAGAACTCCACTCTCGTGGGTTCATGACCTCGACCACTTGTGTAGGTGGCGGTTGCTGAATTACTAGTGTTGTTGACATGATAACGTCTAAAAGATGAGAGAAAAACACATCCATTCATATACCCAAAGACATGTTTGGGTAGTTATGAAGGGATTCATAATTACCCAAAGTTATGAATCATTTTGTGTAGTCTTTTCTTAACTACCCAACGGAATGCTCTTTGCTTTCACTTTCTATGTAAGTGGCCGCTTAAACACCAACAAAAAGTTTCAACGGGATTTTGAAGTTAATGTGATTTGGTTTTAAAGGGCACAACAAAATTTAATATTAGAAGCAACTCAGCAAGTTGAATTTTACAGTGCATCGCCATATCTAATAGCCACACTGATATTTTGAAACTTTAGATAACCGACAAGAAGAAAAACAATCCTATGTATATTTGAACAAAATGAAGTATATGCAAGGTATACCACTTTTCTTTGAATATTAAGAGGACTTCTCAGTAATAAGACTATAATATTTAGGTTGTTGTTGCACCAGATAATCAGAAAGTTTGATGTCTCACCTGTTGTGCCTGAGCTCTGGGTTGAGCGTCTTCTCACAGCTGATCTCTGCTTTGAATAGCTTGGACTAGAGTCAGATCAGCAGTGAAAAGTAAACCAACCAGACACACCGGTTCCATGTTATCTTGTTTTATGCCTCTGAAACAAAGAGTTTATTTTTAACTTCAGGCAAGAAGTAATGGATGTTGAGCCATGTCAGGTTCTACGTCTGGTGTAGTTTTGCTTTTCTGATCCACCAAAACTTTTGGAAAGGATTTCTTTTTACTTTATAGTGTTTTGAACTGGACTGTCAGTGAGAAAAATAAATTATTTTCAAACATTTTCTTGTCAGAGAGAGAATCTCAGTCAGTGTTTCCTGGTTAAATATCGGCAAGACATCATAAAACAAACAGGAAACCTACAAAGATGACTTGTGAATGAACTTTCCACCTCCAAGGCCAAAAGCATTTTATTGGAGTGAACCGTGAGAGACATTTTACCAAAATTGTTGCAACAGTAATAATAAACAACCATGAGATGTAGTTTCACTGATTTTGTTTTATTTATATAAGTGAAAGAATATAGCTCACAAATATTCACACTTGAAAACTCTTTCATATGGAAATGGAAAAGCAATTTTTCCTATAGAGCAGCATGTCAACCACCAGCAACTTATCCTGCACCACAACCATAAACAACCATTCAAAAAGAAGATCTACTGTTAATTAGACACAATTCTAAACAGTGTCAGTTATTGGTTTTGATTTGAGTTTGGCTCGTTTTTTGCCAATTATTTGGCCATACGTTATTAAATTTGCACTTACACATAATGGACGTAAATAGGCAAGCTACAAGTTTTACCCTTGCTGGTTGTATTAGCAGCTAGTTAGCAGTAGCTACAATCACCTTGAGTCACAGAACAAAGTGAAAATGTCTGCATGTGACTCAAAAGTTTTGCACAACAGTGAAGTCTTGCACAACAAAAGGAAACTACACAGAAAATATTACAATAAATAGTCCTGCCACAATAAAATTTAAGATCCGTGATTAACATATTTAAGGCCAAGTTTTTCCCCGCAATGGATTTAAGACATTTCAAGTCCTTAATTTTTAGATACATCAATTTAAGACTTTGTAAGGATATAAAGGTACTCTGTAGGACAGTTCTCACTATGTGCATTGATGTGTATTGAGGTTTTATTGGGCTCTTATGTATTAGTGGATTTCAGTTATTTGGGGCTGAAATCAATATAGTCCCATAAAGGGTTAAGATGAATATGAAACTAAACGCATATTCATCTTAACCCCTACAAATACAAATAAAAGGCTTTGGACAGAATTTGTCAATATGAAGATAGAATACAATAGTTTTACTCAGGTAACTACAGAAAGTGCAGTTTTATGTCAGCAGCAGATCTGGAGGTACTGTACTGTGCTGACAGCACCATCTGTGAATTCTACTGATAACTGCTTTTTGACGCTGTCCCTCTGCCTGTGACCTCAGCTGATGGCCATGATAAGAGAGTCTCACCCTGTCAGTGAACTTTACTCAAGAGAGAGGAGAGGGGCAGTTTCTGCTCAACATGTGATAATGGCCTTTTGGGGTCAATGATGAAATGATTAGGTGTACTCTTTAAATATTGCAGGACTACATGTGCAACACCTGTAAACAGTACAGTGCATACAAGGTGGCGTACTACAACCCAGACCTGCTTCCATGGCATGCTGGAGAAAAACAAAGGGTTAAAAAGATTCATGCAGTAGCTGGAAATAAGACGTGATTTTAAAGACATCACTTTTAGAGCGAAGACATCTGATATGTTCAAAATGTAAAAAACATGGTTGAATTTAAAGTCCATGTCATGTGCAGTTGATTTTTGAGTAATTTTTTGTTTAGTGATAATTCAGAATTTTATCTGTCCAACTAAATGCATATTCAGTCCAGTGTTTCCTGATATTCCTGATTAAAGTTGACAGTAATATTAACAAAAGTAAAATGTTCTGCTATTTTGCCCCTCCTGTCTACATCTGAAGTAATCAAACATTACATTTTAAAAAATGAGTTGCTTTGTATTGTTTCTCAGATTTATGTGATTTATATTTCCTGCATGCTTTCCTTAGCTCAAATTAATTCAGAATTGCATTGTGCTGGTTGGTGATATACAGCTTAATATTTCTGCTAACACTGAACCACAGTCACTAAGGGTCATTATAACATCAATACATGCCTGGAGCTGATTGCTTTAAGCTTATTTCAGAAAATATTAAAGACATTTATAAAGTCAGTGAGCATTACAACTAAAAATCATGCACAAAATAGGTGATGTTATACATTCAGACTTACATTTCTGACATTCACAAAAAGTACAACCAAACTAGGCTACTATGGTCTTAAATTATTGAAAGAAATAAGAGTTTTGTCAGAAAATGGTGTACTTTATTAGTTTTAGAAGATGTTAGTGTAGCGGTGAGCTTTTGTGATTGATTCCGCAACAATTTAATTTAATATTCGTTACAAAGTAACTGTCAGCGTGTCGCTACACAGCCGTTAGAACACAAGAGACACAGCACACCACAACTGTTCCAGCCGCCGTCTCCTGGCAACGGCGGAGGGATATTAACCCCCCTCCGCAATCACGTCGAACTGCGACACAACTCGTAAATACAACACACATCCATCCATCCATCCATCCATTTTCCGTCACCCTTCTCCCCAACGGGGTCGGGAGTTACTGGTGCCTATCTCCAGCTGCATTCCGGGCGAGAGGCGGGGTACACCCTGGACAGGTCGCCAGTCTGTCGCAGGGAATACAACACACAATAAAACCCAAAACAGTATTAATTTACTACAACTATTCCATGAAAATGGCTTGTGCGCCACATTAGCTGTGTTTTTACTGGTCTCTAAAAAAAAATTTAAATGCATCATTTGCAGTCCAGACCAACGCCGAAACAAACTGGTGATTCTGCAAAAGAGTCACCAGTTTGTCACCAATCCTAACCTATGAAGAAATAAATAATTTTTTTCAAATAATGATTTATTAAAAGAAAAAAATGCTACCCAAACCAACCTAACCCTTTGTGAAACAGAAACCAAGTAACCACCAAGCTTAAGCACCCCAAGTTCACACAACAGCAACAATGACCCAGAGGATACCAGCGCGTTTAGCTCAGAATTGCTCAAAAAGACAATTTTGAAATGTCCTAGTCAAAGTTTAAATTCGGTGGAAAGACTTTAAAGATACCATTTCTACATGAAAAAGCTTTGAGTGTGGCTAAATTAAAACAGTTCTGTAAAGAAGAGAGGGCCGGTTCACAGAGATTTCAAAGGTCGCTATCAGAAACACTTTTTGGCGACTCTTGAAATTTTCGCAAAAAAAAAAAAACAAAACAAAACAAAAAATTGTCTTAGAGATTAAAAAGTAAGACGATTTACACAAGGAACAAGAATTAATACAACTATCACTGAGTGAATAATTACTGACAGTCAGCTGGCAATTTTCTTGTCAGCTCTAAGTTGCTGACAAGTTAACATTCTTTACCCAGGGTTTGACTCAGCAGCTATCGGCTTCTCTAAGCAGCCAACGGGACTTTGAAATGAAAAACAGATGTCAACACAGCAAGAGAAGGCTATAAAAGAGTTGTACGTCAGAAAATTGTATCAAGATGTTGCAATGTACCGAACAAAGGAGGATTATGGAAACTGGGTCAAGTTCTGGATGTCTGAAAGACATCATGCTGTACGTGTATCACACAGTGTCCTAAATCTGTTCAATTTTTTTCCACGAAGTAATTTTGGGGAGTGTCGTCACTGAATACACACAGGCTCCCTCTCATACACACACAGTCAGGCCACATGTTCAGCAGCCAGCCTTCTTTATCCACCACAGATGAACCTACTGAACTGAGCATAGAAAGACCAGGCAGCTGAAGCAATTCTGTGAAGCAGAGCAGAAGTCACAGTCCACGCAATGAGATATCCTGAAAACTGATCAGAAATCAGCTGAAATCAAGTAAGTTTCAATTAAATGCATGCAGCAGATCATCATTTTATTTCTAACTTCATTTTTTGTGGCTCTGGTAAAAGAAATGGAGATAAATTCAGAAAAAAAAGTGGACATTATTCTGGTTTAAAGGTTTCTTTTTTTGTTTTGGATTTTTTTTTTTTTTTTTTGCTTTTATGATAAGAAAATGTGATTGCGTGTCTGCATGCGTGCATGTGCATGCGTGTGTGTGTTGGAGTTTGTAATAAAACCAATCAACTTTTAAAAAGATAACTGACACTCAATGAAAATACCATTCATATTTCTTTTGGATGGTGAAACAAGGAGACAATAGGCGTCTAAGATTGAACAGCAGAGTAAAATCCAGTCTTTCTTGCAACTGAAGACGTCCCATGCTTTATGGTTGGCTGAAAACATGCTGACATCCGCATGCCAGCTGAATGTTGTTTTAGATCAAAGCGATTGTTTAAAAGAGACACTGATTAAGCTCTCTTTAAACATGGTTGAACATGGTTGAATTTCTTGATCCTTATTTCTAACTGTTCCTGGTTAATTTAACGTAGCTTACTATGATTTTCTTTAAGTGATCCTTCCATACAGTTCCTGCATTCTGCCTTTATATGAGTCCTTGCAATCAGTTTCAGTAGAGAGTATTTGATCCTTCTTGTTGCTGCTTCCTGAATAATCTTTGCTTTTAAGTCCTCTCAAAACCCTCACCTTAATACATAGGTTAGTCTTTTAGAGGTAGTAGGAAACAATGAGTTCAATTTAAAGCACTAGGTCAGAAGGAGGGGCTGCTCAGTGGCGCAGTGGGTAGCGCTGTTGCCTTGCAGCAAGAAGGTCCTGGGTTCGATTCCGGGCTTGGGGTCTTTCTGCACGGAGTTTGCATGTTCTCCCTGTGCATGCGTGGGTTCTCTCCGGGTTCTCCGGCTTCCTCCCACAGTCCAAAAACATGACTGTCAGGTTAATTGGCCTTCCCAAATTCTCCCTAGGTGTGAGTGTGTGTGTGTATGGTTGTTTGTCCTGTTTGTCTCTCTGTGTTGCCCTGCGACAGACTGGCGACCTGTCCAGGGTGTACCCCGCCTCTCGCCCGGAACGTAGCTGGAGATAGGCACCAGCAACTCCCGACCCCGTTAGGGAGAAGGGTGACGGAAAATGGATGGATGGATGGAGGTCAGAAGGAACACCAAGTTCCTGGGTTTGACCCAAAGACTCCTCCCAGTGGGAGGTTCCCAGAAAACCTCCAGGAGGAGAAACGCACGAACCTTCTTTCACTGAGCCTTTCTGATGAGGAGCAGCAGCTAAACGCCAGGCTAGGTCCAGAATGTGAAGCCTCTCACCAGAATAGCCATCCTAAAACCCAATTCATCAATTTTTCAAACTCAATAATGCAGTTTTTCCATGAACATGAACTGAGCATTGCTGAATATGTTGAACAGCTATCTATCTGAGAGGATTTTTTAAATAGAGAAACTTTGAGGACAAACTTCATGCAGAAAGGAGTTGCAACATTTCCCTTCTAAGACAAAAACTTAGAAGGGAGTTTTTGTCTTAGAGCAAATACAGAGTCGGTATTTGCTCTGTGTGGAGGCAAATACCGACACTAAATAAACCCTGGGCATCACTTTACCCCTAAAAGTTCTATTAGTTAGTTCTATTATGGATTGAACCTGTTAGTTTGCAGTCATTTTTTAATCCTTTTATTGGTATCAAGTCCCTGTTTAAACTATTACTATAGTCAAAAAACAGAGAAAAATTGTCTCCTGCTAGTGAAGAAAAGTTAACCTACAGCTTAAATCTTAAATAATTGGGGCGCAAAAGCTTTCGAAAATGTTGCTAAACACAATGAAATAGAGAGTTGTTCTAAACAAAAGCGTAGAAAATAAAATTAAAGCTAGCTGCAAATATTGGAGAAAGTGACCGAAGCTTATAGCACTATAAGAAATGTAGCTTTTGAAGGAGTTAAGTTGGCCAGAAACACAGAAAAAATGAAGATTGACAGCAATATTTTTCATTAGATCACACAAAACGTGCATTCAAAATGTGCAAAAATCGGAAAGTATTTTAGAAGTGCAAAATTGTTGTTAAAATGGATTGAAGTGCCAGAAAAAAGATGACCCAGAGGACATTTCACTGGGTCAAAAACTTATGGAGATGTTTTGAGAAAATATTTATTTCTACGTGAGATGAAAGTTAAATTATTAAACTCCAATTTTTTATCAAAAATAAAACCTTTGTTCACTGAGCATGAACAAAGTTTGTTCTGCTAGGAAAAAGTATAAGCATCACCTGCTGAGCTGTACATTTCTTCTTTGTCTAAGCAGCATTTCTTGGACCTCAGCAGCCCAGGACTTGACCCAGAACAGCAGGAAAGATGGAGTGCAGCGGAGATCCAAACGGCTACAGCTTGACCTTGGTCAAACCGAGGCCTCCTCCATCAACACAAAGCCAGACGGACTCTTTCCTGACCGCAGCCCGGTTGGCCCGCGAAGGACTGCTGGAGGACGGAAGAAGAGGACGGCAGTTTTCAGCTCCGAGACAGTCTTCTTCTAGTTCACAAGAAAACCAGGATGTTGTCTTGAAAGACCTGAGGATCAGGCGGTACACCATCATCTCCAGGAGGAAGATGGAAACTGTCAGAAAGACGGACAATGAAGGGGGAAAGCAGACCCTTCATGGTGCCTCCTCACCAAAAACAGAAGCAGAGAGACAGAAGGTGTGTTTGAGTGTGTCTGACTGTCGATTCACATGTAGACAACCTGGAAGGTTCAGAGTTGCAATATTACCTGTAATAGCAGAAATTTAGGCAACACTATAGTCAGGGTTCCAGACTTGTTGGTAAATGTTTGAAAAACACCTGAAGGCTAATGTTTGGTTATTCCTAACATCAGCACTGTCTAGTTTAAGAGAAAGTCTATGTTTAAGGGTGTTAGACTTAAGTACTGAGACTACAGGAGATAGCCATCAGTCTTTTATTAAATGCATCATCTAAAGTCAGTAGTTTGTATTTGACTGTTTTCCTACTAAGACACACTGGCTTCAGCTTGCAGCCTTAAGACATGACACCCACAGTTTCAGGGGGGAAAACGTTCAGATTTGAACACATTTCAATCTACTAGAGATTAAAACACTGACATCTGGTGGCCGTTCACCTGCACAAGATTTTTCCCGGTACAATCTGTAACATGTTTATTTGGATAGAAGCACATTATTGTATGGGGAAGGGAACTGCATTGTTTTTTTTTATTTTCACATTTTTATCATTAAAAAAAAAAAAACTGAAAAGTGTGGAGTGCATTTCTGTTCAAGCAATTGCACAAAACCTACAAGTATTTGATAGATCTGGGGAGCCTGATGTAATACAGACATGAAGACATGCGCAAAATAAAATGGCTTTTGGCTAATTTTGCATTATCATGGTGGAGCAATCCCAGGTGAGGTTCAGCTTGCTGCGAGCATTTGAATGGGAGAATGCAAAAATTCAGCGATTTTGAAGAAAAAAAAAAATCAGAATTGGTTCAGCTAAATGGAAAAAAAAAAAAACTTTTTCCATTTAGCTTAAATGAAAAATCTAGTACAAATCCCAAAGTGAAAGTAGCAATATAAATTATTTTATATTTTTCCATTATGACAGGTGAGGCTCTGCCTCACTTGCCTCCCCTGACCACACATCACTGCTTTCCGTTCTTGAAGCACCAGCTCCAAACCACTTTTTGAGAATCTCCCTATTTTTGAATGAGTTTGGCTTCACGATTCTCAGGATGTGGTTATCCCTATTACTTGCCCACTATTTTTTACCTACCACAACTTTTCCTATCCCTCACCTCTCTTGTGCTTGGACAGAGCTCTGTGCACAGCCAGCTTCTTTAGCAATGACCTTTTGTGCTAGGTGTCAAAGGTCAGTTTTTAGACACCTGTCAAGTCAGCAGTCATCCCTGTGATTGTATTGCCTACAGAGCTGGATTGGGAGACAATGTAGAAACCTTTGCAGGTGTTTTTAGTCGATTAGTCTGTTATGGCACCAGGGCTTTTCAATATTAACTTACAGAATATTCAAATTTTCTGACATACTGAATTTGGAGTTTTCATTCTTTTTGAAATATACCAGTCTGTATTGTAATGAATAAATACAAGTTTCACTTTTTGAATGGAATTACTGATTTATGCACTTTTTCATGATGTTCAAATTTTATGACCAAATTCCCCCTCACCAGCACACCATATTCAATACTTTTGAAAAGCACTAAATTTCCACAGCCAATTTCTTAGCATGTCCTTTTGTGATTTTTCTTGTGATTGTCAAGTGTCCACCAGGTGGCGACACATCTATAGTAAAACTAGTTATTTTCAGGATACTGAATTTGGAGTTCCTATAAGTTGTAAGCCACAAACAGAAGTAAACTGCAGAAATACACCAATTTATACACAACTGTACATTTTGGATCCTTCAGGTTTTTAAAATACTTGTAAATTGGTGCTTTGTAGAGCTAGACTCCAGAAATTCAAAATTAAGCCAGTTATATTTAACAGTAACATTAAAACAAAATAGAACAGAGATTTTACCAAATGTGAATGTTTATTACTAATAAAGGCCAGAGACACTGGCTGAGAAGACTACACTGGCAAGATTAAATCTGTCCAAAAAAAAAGAAAAAAAAGAAAGCATAAACAGGGGGACAATCTAAAATCAGCGGTACTTAAATACTCTAAACAGAAACACCCACATTATGTCCTACACAGCTGTAGGCCTTCACACGTCAGCCTCACTCAAATGGTTTTCAGGTACTCAGACAAACTTCACAAGCCCTCCAAATAAAAATAAAAAAATTAAAAAATTAAAAAAAATAAAAAACTCAATTTAAACCCCATTTTGATTCAACAAACCTGCAAGCGTCAGAACAAAAAGAAAAAAAATTACTGAAAACTGGTTTTATTTGTCAAAAAAAGCTCCTTTACAGCGCAACGATTTTATACTGTAAAGCCAGCACACATGTAAAATACAACCCTTACAATACATTAGAATCAAAACAGGTACCAAAAAGTACAGTAAAAATTACACTTCCAGTGGAAATGTGGAGGGGGGAAAAAATAAAAAATAAAATAAAATAAAAAACACACACCAAAGGGAAAAGCAAAACTTAAAAAAAAAAAAAAAAGGCTAAAGAAAAAAAAAAAAACAAACAAACAAAAAAAAAAAACATGGAAAAGTTACAGATGTTTTCTGTACAAATGGTCTTCTGTCATAAAAGAGGTCTTAGTGAACCCAGTGTGTCCGTCCTGCCGTCGGTGTTACTGGATCACTGGAGTCTTAAGGAACACAAAAAGTTTAAGTTAAACTTGAATTTGAATAAAGTGCAAAAACATTACTCATTACCAGAAAAACAAAATAATCAAATAAAAATCAATAAGACAGCAAATCCTGTTCATCTGAGCCTACTGTCCAGGTTGAGCCGCTAATTTAAGAACTGCCATTTAGATTCTAAAGAACTCTACATATGTAACATATGTGAATGTGTGACAGTCAGCATACCTTCCGCCACCAAGTGATCATCAGTACGGCTTGTAGCTGGTCTGGTGTGCCCCCCGCCTCGGGGTTTTACCGTAGCTGGCATTCCCCTGGTCTGTCATGGAGACAAAACAGGAAAGTCAGACACTTTGACAGGAAGTTTCTTCACTGTCTCCTAAATATAAACAAAGGACATGGACGAATGACCATCTTTAAATGGTCACCATTCAATCCCTGAAAACCAAACTGAGACCAATTGGTAGAAAAGACAGGATGGCAAAATAAATCACACCATGTGGTGAAGAAAACAATTCCAAATATATGGCTGAAATAATAAATATATGGCTGAAATGAAATTCACAGCATCTTTTTAAGTGTTTTTTGATCATTTCAATACTTCCAAAGACTTGAACACTTCACCTGCTACTGGGACCATCAAGTCATTAGATATAAAATACTCTCAAACCCACATAAATTACCAAAAACATCTGAAGACTGATGAAACAAGTTCATCGACTTATCACTTACTGTAGTCATATCCGGTGCCGTATCCATAGTAACCAGAAGAGTAGTCGTAATTGCCATAGCCACTGTATCCACCATAGCCATAGCCTTGACTGCCATATCCCTGGTAGTAGTTTCCGTAGCCCTGGTTCCAACTCTGGCTTTGACCTGAGACAAGAGTTGATCTTGTTCAGACCAAATACAAAGCAAAGGGCAGCCTCCCTGGCCTGAAACCCCCTAAAGAAGACTGGTATGCAACAATTTGCTTCACTTTGGACAATCACTAGAACTCACAATAATTGAGACACAAGAGCAACTACGACTAAAACCTAAAAGTAATGAAATAACGAGAGAAACAAGTGATCCTCTGATGCAGGCATTCACAAACTTTTCCATGCCATGGAATCTCAAAGCACATTAACACCTGGCTGAGGAATCCCTTTCAAATCAAAATTTGTACAGAAACATCGACCTTTAGAACGTCTTTATATTGACGAGTGAACAATTATTACATTTATTTAGAATAACTGCTGTTTCACACCTTCTGATTCTAGATGGTCATGAGTTCTATAGCAGAAAGTTTTCAGATAATATGTCTATTACCAGATAATACAACTTCTCATTAAAATCCCCACTTTATTATAAAAAATATGCAATACTTCATACTAATCACATCAAGTTTTACATCATCCCCACAGTTCTTATGGTGTTTGCAGCAGAGTAAGTTCCTTTGCCCTTTTTCATCAACAAACATATTTCTTTCTTCCTACACTAGCTTGAGGAACAAAGTAGCTTGATTACTTTTATAGCCAATTTGAAAATGAGCATCAGGGATAACCTTTAAATCAATAAAAAAAAAAAAGGAAAAAAAAAAGTTCCCTCAACTTCCCTCCAACTGTGAGGCCTCTACATCGCCCCCCGGTGCCACACATTTGAAAAACACTGCTCTAATGCATCTGAAACAGCAGCTCTGTTGTTTACCTCCACGGCCCCTTCCTCCCCGACCTCCGTATCCTCCTCCACGTCCCGTCCCGTACTGCTGCTGCTGATACACCTCCTTTGGCTGGGCGATCTTAAGCTCACACTGTGGAGGAAATTAAATCCGCGTCTTGACCTGACGCCATCCAGGTTTGAGAAGGCAAAGAAAGAGAACGAAAGAGCGTACGCACCCTGCCACCTTCGATGGTGTGGTATTTCTTCTCCAGACACTTCTTGACGCTGGCTTCATCTTTATATGTGATGAAAATGAAACCCCTCCTTTTCTTGGATTTAGGGTCGATGGGCAACTCTATGGTCTCAATCTAGAAGGAGAACATTACTTTATAAATGATGCAAACTTCCAAGTGCAATTTCAGTTTACATAAAAATAAGGTTTGCTAGAAAATATTTGCAACCTGTTTCACAGTTTTCACTACTATTCAACTGGACACCAACCTCTCCAAAAGCGCCAAAGTATTCCCTGATAGCCTCCTCGGTTGCTTCGGGATTCAATCCCCCAACAAAGATCTTCTTAGCAGGCTCTTTCTTCATCGCCATCGCCCTTTTAGGGTCGATCTGACGTCCGTCAAGTCTGTGTTCCTTCTGTTCCAGCACCTACAGAAACAAAAAGGCATCATCAGTGACTCGAAGGAAGCATCTCAGGAATGCATCTTGCTATTTTAAGGAAGAACAATATAATGAGGCTCACCTTGTCCACACTGGCAGAGTCTTTAAAGAGCACAAAGCCAAAGCCTCGGGACCGGCCAGTGTTGGAGTCCATTTTGATGGTGCAGTCTGAGACCTCCCCAAACTTGCTGAAGTAATCCTTCAGGTCTTTTTTACTTGTGTCCCAGCTGAGACCACCAACAAACATTTTTCTGCAAACCAAAGACACAAAACACTTCTGTCTCTCTTCTAAACAAAGACGAAACTTCTTCATTTAATCCCAGTTAATACTAGAGTTAGCATGAATGTCTTTAAACTCTTACCCAGCATCCTCTTCTCCTTTGCTGGCATCGATCTTGCCACCGTCTGTGCCGCTGTCCTGGCTGTCGTCGCCCCCCATCAGTTCCTGCTCGGCTCCATTCTGGTCCTCATCTCCGTTCTGTTCCGATGTCTCCATGAGCAGATTCTCTGCGTCTGCCATTCTGAAATTGGTTTCTGTTCAAGAGACTGAATTCACACAAGCACAAAATTCAAATTATGAGGACTATCACTTGAAATGTTCAACAGATCTAACATAATAGCTTAAAATTTTATTTTTTTCAAAGTAGAAAAATGATAAGCTAATAAATTTGCCCATTTAAGGCCAAGAAGGAACAAATTTTTATGCCTTCGAAAAAATGCCCCCAAAGGAGCACATAACTTTATATTTTTAGTGAAAGACTGAGCTCTTCAGCACGTTTCCAACTCATGCTGTTATGTGAATACTTGTATTTTTCCTAGAGAAAATATTAAACCATGGTTACTGCAACTGATAAATACTAATCCTAGGGAGTATACAATTGAACAAAAAGAGTGCTGTAATGCTTATATGGCAAATTAGTTTTTCAAATCAAGTTCCCTCCAAAATATTCGACCTTACTTGTGTTTCAGCATTTTAATAAAATTGACAAACATCACACAAGCTCTCAAAAAAAAAAAAAAAAAAAAGAAAACATTACATTGACATACATAACATTCAATAAGTCATGAGCCATAATACATCTGTTTAATTTTTTTTATGAATGAATCACAAAGCACCACTTTCTGGGAGAATACATTTCATTTGGGTTATTTGATGAGTTCAAATATGTTGTTCAAGCTACACTTATGTATACATTTAAAGTAAGTATTTATAACAATTTTCTTTCCCAGGACCAATAAAATGCCTTGTTTATAAATAATTGGATTTTTTAAAAGTACGCTGCTATTTTACAGATTACACTATTTTTGTCTACCGCATCCGAGAGTTCTAAGGCATTTGCTCCAGAAATTTCACTCTTTTGCAGCATTGATTGATGCATGCTGCAGTTAAAAACTAAAGAACTTCACTGTTTTTGTCCTTCAGCTGTCTGAAAACTGGAAAATTTTGATAAATTAAAAGCATATGCCATTTTAATTAACATAGAAAATCACCATAAATGATTAAGTACTCTGCTTTCCTACTCCAACTCTCACCTTAAAACTATCACTGTATAATTTTGGATTGAATAGTTTTATAAGCACATCACTTGAACGCGTCAAACAGGGCCTGAAAGTTTCCTAATAAACTAACTACCACAAAAAAAAAAAAAAAAAAAACTAAAATATATTTCTTGGTACTTGCAAACAAATATGAAGTCCAAGCTCCAAAATGAATAGAGGTCTTCTTTCTGCTTTTTTCACAAATTGAACTAGAATTTCGGAAACAGAAATGAATAATTTAAGTGATCCCATAATAATTTAAGGCCTCCTTTGGCAGTAACTGCCAAGATTCATTCATTTCTACAGAGGACTGCACAACACAAATGTAAACATGAGGAAATTTTGAAAAAAAGAGATATGTGTGCATCACTGAGGGTCCATAAAACGACAATATATAAACAAAAAGACAACGAGCGCCGCGAGTCTCCATGTTGTTGAGCGTTTGAGCGGACCGCGCTTTGCCTCGTACCCGCTCGGGACGGATAGAAGGCCTCACTTGCAGCTAATCACCAAGGAGCCCATTAAATTACTAATAACAAATAGTCGGGGAGTATACACCAATAAACAAGAGCTAAAGCATACGCATGTATTGCGTAGTAGCGCAGAAACATGGAAGGAAGCGTTTCATTCATCGCTTTAAATAATCGCTTTCATGACCATTAGCTCCTTCGGCTAACTAAATGCTAACATCAAGACACGCCGCAAATAAAAACCGCCCCTCTCAAAACAGACGCACGCAGAATAACGCCTAAATAAAACTGAACCACCTCACTAAGGTTTAAGTGAGCTAATAACAACAGAATCCACTGCTTACTTTGCGTGAATAAACCGGGGGTTCGCCGACTCGCAGCTCAAAATGGACACTCCAAATTCGCCGCTAACTCGTGGCAAAATATATACGACCGGATGTGAGCAAGCAGTAGGGAAGCGCGGAAAGACGATGTCTGTGATTGGACAAGGTCTTGCGTTTGGTAATCAAAACTCTTACTCTATTGGCTGAGAGGGTGAAGGCTGTGACAAAAGACATAGTCACCAGCCGAATGTTCTTTCTCTATTAGCAATGCTTTTCACGCTGCTGTTTCTGTTTTAGATATTATATCAACCCATACATATGAGAGTAGCCGCCGCATCAGCTTCTTTGCCCACGATACATGAGCACCCCCGCCATATTGTGAGTGGCAAAGTTTCCGAAACAGGTTTTCTGAACAAAAGAAACACTCAGTTTAATGTTCAACTAATTTTTGATATGTAATTGTATGTTTATTTTTTGTAAAATTTAGTTGAATAAAACAAAAATAGCATTTATTGTTGGGACATTCGGTTGTACCAGCAGCAAAGTGTCACACAAGTCGAAGCATCTAAATTCACACAAAAATAATAAAAAAAGAAAATGGAATGAAGAATTACATAGTGTACCGTAAGAGCTAAGTTACAGCGCAAAACAATACCAAACAGGTATTAAAATGCATACTCTGATTCAAAGAAAAGTGCAACTGAGTAGGATCACCTAAAACATGTAGGCTATATGTGCCTGTGTTTTTGTGCATAAAACAAGACTATTTAAAAAAAAAAACTAAAGAAAGGCAAACAACAGGGATGTGCAAATAACAGCAGAAATGTTAATCAAAATTAGAAAAACACTAAACAGCAGGGATGTGAACATTTCTGAGTATAGGTCTAATTGTGATAAAATATTCCACTTCCAATTGCTGGGAGGAAGGATCTGTAATTGCACTGCTTTGTGCACAAAGGCTTCAGCACTGAAGGAGCTCTCCAATTCAGCAATAGCTTCATGCATGGGATGGACTGTCCAGCAAGGGCTCCCACCACTGCAGTGGTCTGCATTGGTTTGAGGGGGCATCTTAGGACTGGCCTTCCTCATTATCTCAACTAACTGCTTCCTCTCAGCTTTAGATAAGCTGCTGCTCTCACACACTACACTATAGAAGACAGCTGATGCCTCCACAGAGTCAAAAAGGGCCTTCAGGGCCCCCCCATCTACTTCAAAGGACCTCAGTCTCTTCAACAGGTAGAGTCTGCTCTGACCTTTCCTATAAAGAAGTGTTGACTCCTGCTGAGTTTATTTTTCAAGTGAATACACAGGTACTCTGAAGACTATCAATACCGGTGATCATTGAGAAAATATATCTTCAAAACAAAACTTAAATCGACCTCAGCTCAAAAATAGCAACCCACTTAATTCAGATTTGTATTAAAACTGTATTATTCATCTACCAAAGGTGAAAATTGTTCTGAATTTTAGTTTTCTGAATAATTTGCCTGCTTAGCTGCCAAGTCTGCAAACAAAATCAAATCCAGAAAGAAACATTTGGACTTTACATCTCAACTGCATAATTTACATCATGCACACAATATGTAAATTATCTGATATACAGTGCAAAAACCTGGAACAGACACCAAAGGAAGCAAGTGTTGCTCATTTGCCATGAACAGAATCACACATTACAAGATGCACTCAAGGTTTTCAGTAAAACTCTGGAAGAAGTTTGACATTTTCCTAAAGTGCAGTTGGTGCTTTGAGGTGGTCATTCAAAATTTGAATTCAAAAAGTTCACATTTACAGAGCCATCACCCAGGCCATACCATGATGTCATGGTATGGCATGACAAAAAGTTGTCTGGAGAGGGAAGAGAAAATTGGCAGATGTAGGAATAAATTTGTTTTTTAATTAGTTCATTCTCCCTTTATTCACACTTGATTTATTCTCAGTTAAAAAACACATAGAGGAATTGCATTAAAATAGCACAATCAGTTTCATAAAAACCTGCTTAAACAGCAATATTTTAAACTATCAATTTAAACCAATTCAAATAAACCAATTTAAAGATTCAACAAACACTGAAAGTCTAGTCTTAAAGCTTTAAAGGAATACATCAAGTATTAAGTGAAGAGCCACAGCCAACTTCAAGATCGAGATTTGGAGACCCAGTGGTACTTGTCGACACGGGGCCCCGCAAAAGTAAACATGGTCCGATTGGATTTAGAGCCTTTCTGGTTGAAGAACTGAGACGGTGGACATCCAGTGGAGGAAGAGAAGGACTCTCCAGGGAAACCCTTCCTCTTTTCTCTCAGCCAGGTCTGCGGAGCTCCTGGAGAAAACTCACTCAACTGTAAACAAGAAGCGTACAACAGTTAGTTGAGTCTAAAACATCTCAGAAAGACCCTTTTAAAATAAGGAAAACTCTTAATGTTGAGGTTAAATAAAGAAAATGACAATTTAAGAGTTTTGGACAATACTGTGGCTTCATGTGGGCACACCCGGTAAATGCTGTTGGGGTTGACGACAGTTGGGATGGTTTTAGGCTCGAGGCCTGTGGAAGGGCAGGGACCTGATATGCTGTGGCTACTGTTGCTACTTGTGCTTTTGTCCATATCCTTGTCTTCTTCATCAGAAGAACTTCCTGACTGTATGTCGAGGCTTGCTCGCTCCACAGCGTCATGAATGCGTCGGGAAAATTCGCCATCGCGCCGACAGCTGTCCAACACCGAGACGCAGAATGGAGTGCTGCATTCACCGTACCTTTGAAAGAAAAAAAAAAATAAAGCAGAGAAAGTTCCTTAAACACATCATTTTGGCAATCTTTAACACTGCTACTCTATTGCCATTTATCACCACCACCTTTGGCTCTCAGGTAAACAGACCTGCAAGAAACCTCTCCAGGGTCAACCCACACTGTGATCTCCATGGGCAGCCCCAGATTTTCATAGCGCACTGCACTCCGCTCACAGGCCTGCTGCAACACTGGGTCCTGTAGCTGGATATGGTTCATACGAAGACATCTGAAACCAGATTGCAATGACAAAATTAGAATCAGAACATCTTTGTCACAGAAGCAGAAGGTTTCATTTCAGTACAGTCCATTCAAAACGGCATAAGACAATAGGCGTTTAAGGCTGCAATTCAGGTTAGCAACTGCATTTACACCTTACCATAACCCAAAAAAAAAAAAAAAAAAAAAAAAAAAAAATTTAGTTCACACCATACCTCTAAATTTAACCAATAATCACCTTATTACGATCAGAATTTGGCCCTATAAGGCCCAGGGGGCTTCAGTAGGTCAGTGAATGTGCCAGAGAAGGTCCAAGCAGAACAGTTAAACAAGTTCACAACACAATTTTCAACCAAGAGTTCTCATTTTGACCCTTTATAAACCTTTAAAAGTAAACATGGTATTTAAAAACATCTAAGCTTGGCAGAGCAATAAAACAAGCTTTTATGTTCAGCCATTTTTGAGAGAAACAAAGTGACCTACATCCAACTGTTTTTACCTAGGAAAAACTCTGAAAATATATTCAATATACCTTGAGCCCAAATGTGTATCGCAGTGAGATCCCAGGGGCCTCACCTGTAGGCCTGTCCTTTGGTGGGCACGTTAGGGTGCCAGTGACTCTTGTAGTTCTCAAACAGAGCCGAGGTGAGGGCTGCTGCAAAACGCTCCCTGCTGTCATTATCCAGACATCCGTATCTTTTTACCAGCCGGGTAGTAAAAAACACAGCGGCAGCAATTTCCTCTTTCATGGCTTACACACCCTCCACTTTCCAGCGTAAAACACAGAAGCTATTCAGCCAAATAATAAAAAACAAACTCAGATCATAAAAAGACTTTTACAATAAGCCTACTTTTAAAGAAATAGAAAAATAAAATTAAGCAGAGACAAATCAAACAAATGTATTTGCGGCTGAAATTTCTTTAAGCTCTCTGGATGGGCTACAAAATCTAAAAAACATAAATTGCAACAAACTTAATTAGTCGGAAGCAGGAAGATATCAGCCTTAACGCTAAAAAAAACCCTGCTTCCCAGGGTTTATTAAAAACACAGCTCACCTGTGTGACAATCAGGCACACCTGAAACTGGTCGGTTTGATGACTACAACAAGCGCTAACATAATAATGGCTTTAATGCATCACTTTACTGCTGAACTTTTGCAGCTGTTTAGACTAAAATGACACTCATTGTTTTTGGAATAAAGCATGCTTACACAGTCAGAGCATGTCCTTTATTTAGTAAATATAAATAACATTAAACCAAAGTGCCCAAAAAATTCACATAAACCTTCAACATTAACATTCATCAAGTGAAAAGTGAGAATACAGACAACAATGATACAAGAAAATAATCAGTGAAATATTTGTATTTTTTTCCCCCAAGCATACTGATTTATTGATTTACCTCCTTCTCTGTTAAATAATTTGAACATTTGAAAGAAAATGCATCAGCAGGTTCACAGAAGAAACACAGGCCTCCTTTCAGATTGATTTATTAATTGCAAATTTTTAACTCATTGCAAATATGAAATGTCCTTAAATGCAATAACGAACAAGTATATGTATTTTCAAACAGCTCAATGCAATTATATTAAAATAAAAATTAAAAAAATCCCATATGAAAGGAGACACAAATCAGAAGAGAAACTGGACATTTATATTTGAAAAATATTCCCCCAAATCTACCAAAATCAAACTTTAACAAAAAATATATGCTCCACATATTTCCATAAAATGTGTGGAGCTGTGTTTTAATAATTCAGCTATTTAACCAGTTTATTATGAACAAAAACAAAGCATGTATGCAGCTATCCCCACATAATAAGCCCTTGTTAGGCTTCACACAGCAGATAGCAAATTTCAAGTATTTACAGAGAGAAAAATATCCCAGTGCATAATAAACAGAAACATTCAAGACTGATGAAAAGCTGCAACTTTCTCCAAATAATATAAAGTTAAACTTTTTAACTTTTTCAAGATCATGAAACAGCCAAATCTTTCATCAAGACAAATTCAGGACAAGAGAGCCTTTTAGGACCTCTAGTGGTCAAGATTAAATGCAACGATAACACTTGGACACAGTAGCTAGATATTTAGAGAGAAAATATCCATCCTTCACTGAGATGTGATAAAGCCCGTCCATTAGAATTAAAACTTCACAGAGTATTTTCTGATTAGTGCAAGTGTGTTCAATCAGAGAAGTGTTCAACTACTGACCGTAAAATCACAACATCATTCCCCATGCAGAATATTGCCAAAGAATGGGACTTTTCCATTTTGTATCAAATACAGCATCTGAATGTAAACAATTGTTATTGCACAAGTTCAGCTGCTGGAATATCCAACTTTTGATGGTACCAAAAAGCATGCCACAGATTGAACATCAAGACCACACCAGCTTTTAAAAATATGGAATAACACCCAAACCCACCATGTAATTAGAGCTTTACACAAAGAATGATCCATTTTTTCTTGCTTATTTTGATGACGGCATTGGAAAATTTGAATGAAGACTAATAACAGATAAATGTGTTACCATGGCCAACACAATGTAAATGTTGTCTTTGTGTCTAAATAAAAACACGGAAATATACTCAAGATCAAATTCTCAATGGTGATTTTAGAAACAAACTTTCAGAAGATTTAGACTTGTTTGTTTCACAGCTGTTTTGTGCATATTAAAGGAAGTCTCTTCAAACAACATTAAATTTGACCAAAAACAGTTATTGAAAGATAATTCAACTTTTTTCCCCAGTAAAATATTTTCATAAAGATAATTATGACAGAGAACCAACTCCTTTTCAGTCAGACATCAAAACAGTTTTCATTTACATTCTCAACATTGTGCAAATGAGCTAACAGCTACATGCAGTGACGGAAAAACTGATTACTTTAATGAGATGAATCCGTTTTCCCATTCCAAAAGACATAATGAATGATTTTCTTAATGCTTTTTGGAATATACAGATTTGGACTAATTGCTGATACCTGAAATGTTGACAAAAACAAACCTTTGGCCCGAACTCCAATCAGAAACAATGAAAACCTTCCCAATGAGTTCTAAAACTTGGTGATAAGAACCTTTTTAACATCTGGCTTGTTTGTTTTATGCACAGAACAAAATGACTTTATGTGATTCTTTGTTTTTGTGTAAATCAAAATGTTGCCAATGTTGAACCCAAAATTTCGCATAATCTGAACTGTTAAAAAAACGTTTTCTTCATTTTCAGTTTTCTTGCAACCAAACAACCAATCACAACACTCCTCCTTCAATCCATGCATTGCCTCAGCAGCAAACAGTCAGCAACTTTTCAAACTGATAAGAGTGATAATTAAAGGCATTAACTGATTAGGAAAGGGGTACAATGTGTTGAAATTGGAGAACTTTCAAAAGAACATGAGGGACAAACATGTTTCAAACTTTACCTTAAGTCAACAAAAACCTACAAGCTCACAGCAGAATTTTTTCTGTAAACTTTTAAACTGATAAGATGCTGTAGGATCTTTGAAATTGACCAAAGTTATATTAGAAATAATCTTATGAGGCTGTATTGAAGGGGTTTGAAATTTGTGACAATAGATCATATTGCATATCATAATGCAGTAAGTTATTCAGCTGTACTTTGGAGACATTGATATGACTGCCTCCTGAATAGTTAGGTACCTTTTTTATGTACTTTCTTTTCTCTCATTTTATTGATTGTTTTTGTTTTTTCTTTTTAATGTGATTTGTACTTTGATCCTGAAATAATATCAATCTCTATCTACATTTTGAGAAAAATCTAGAAATCTTAATTCCAATCACTTGACTTACTTTTTCTCCAGTTTGTACCCAGGAGTTGATATTATACACAATACTACTTCCACATTCTAACTATGAATGATCACAAACAAGTTCGTTTGTTCTTAGTAGAGTTTTTGATTGTGGAGATGAGTAGTTAAAAAAATTCTTATTTATTTATTTTTTTTTAAGAACAATTGAAGAGTTCTACCCTACTTCTATTTAATTTAGTCCTGATTCTCATTACTGCTAGTTGTCTGCTGACGTCTGATCAAAGAAAATTGAAATGTCCATTTGCTGGTAGAGCCTATATTCTGGAGTCACATGACTGTATTTCCTTACAGTGGACTATGAGTGGTACATAGAAAATTATTCCAAATCGGTCTTCAGGACAAAAAAAAAAAAAAAACAATCAAAAAGGCATGAATTTATCAAAAGGTAATTATTTTTTAAAACAAGCCTTAAATATGTTTAGATTTAATTGAACATTTTCCTTTCGAATGAAAAAACTGAATCAGAATGTAATTTTGATTTCTTAAAAAAAAAAAAAAAAAAGTGATAAATTTAGAGTTAAAACAATGAGCTGCTGATATCGACGTCATTTTCCAGGATGATTCATTTTCTGTCGACTCAACAAAGAGCGTGAAAACATTTCTCTAGGAAAGTCAGACCAAACCAGTAGCAGTTGGGATCTTAATTATTAAATGACAGAGAGGATTAAAGAAAAATGTATATCAAAGGACAGAATCCAAAAAATAGTCACTGTTTCCTTCATAAATGCAGAGGATATGTGACTCAGGTGCTAAAACCATATGAAGAGCGCAGACATTTTTGTCGTTTTGAAACCTTTTAAAAACTTTTTTGTGGGTTATCAGCCTCTGCTGGAACAGAAACAACTGAAAGACATTTTACATTTTCACAAACAAAAAGCAAATAAGTTAACATGTTCACAAATCCAAGAAGATTTCTAAAACCAAAGCACCTAGCTTTAAATCTAACTCATATTCAAGTAAAATCCACATCTTTAGCTTTTAAAAGAAACATAAAATAACATTTGACATTGAAACATGTTTGGTGATGCGGAGTGTGAATATTTAGGTGTGTCTTTAGACCTATCCAACACATTAAATATAAGATAGTTTAAAATTAAATTTGGTCTTCTTAATGCATGCAGAGCTCCCAGAGTCTTATTTGGATGTCTTACAATGAAGTAGCTGCAGAGAAATGTAACAGCGCCTAAAAGAATCACAGTTAGGTACAAAGTAAAAAACTGAATGTACAGCTGATTTACAGGAAGTACATCCACCTTTAACAGGTGAATGAGACTGTTCAAACATTTACATTATTTACCCTATCAGGACAGAAATGATCAACCAGTTTCCTATTGCTGTCTCAGAACGGAGGTGAACAAATTCAAAGGAATACGTCATTCCGAGGCAAAATAAGAAAAAAACTTCATTAAAATTAGCAGCTTTGTACAATAAAGTATTAATATAAAGAAGAATGCAAATGTGTTACTTCTTTTCTCTTTGGAGACTTTGGTTCAGTTGGGATTTTAACAGCATATTTTATTTTCCAAAATCTTCCTATAGACGGATTTTCTAACTCTTTTCACATAAAAACGGATGTTTTCATGTTTGTTATTACTTCCTTTCAGTCAGGACATCTGCTTTACCTCCAAGCTGTAATAGTTAGCCTGTCATTTGTTCAGTTTTTCTATAAAGCATAAAGCATTGTGGCTTTAAAAATAATCTTTTCATTATGCCTGTGCAGCCACGCGAAGCTACTTGCAGTGAGAACAGATGTCCCAGTGCTCGACTCATCTTATGATGTTGGACAAATAAAGGAACAGTCAGTTCAGTAGATAAACACACAAACCTGCAGAAAACCTGAGTGCATGATGAGGATCACAATATTTTTTTTTTATTAGTTTGTGACTCGAGTGACCTATTTGATTGAATCTCCCTTCTTTGCCAGCTCTCCACACACTTAGCTGCCTGAGGAGTGTCCAACATGACGGCGTGGAATTAAAATGGCACAGAAACAAAAACGGTGACGATAAAAAAAAATATTTACACAAGTGCGGTGTGAGGTTCTGTCTTATTTACAGAGAATCGGGGCTTGCTGGTGCACACAAACTCCTGGCTGCTGCTCTGTTCAAACTCCACTTATCTCTGGGAATGTCCAGCAGAACAGCGCGGTCCCACGTGCGGCCCTCGTTAAAATGGGAGCGTCTTCAGCTGCTCGAACGTGATGAAGAACTGGATCGGTTGCTAAGGAAAGGCTCAGGAGTTTGCATAAAGGAGAAGCTTACTGAGAGTGAGATAACGACAATTCATCTTTCATTTTACTAGTAAATAGAAGATTGACATTCAAACACATGGAAATAAAAAATAATTTGTTCTTTACTATCAAGTGTTGTGTGCATTAGTAACATTTAGGGCTATTTGTGACTTAGAAGCACAATTAAAGAAAAATAGACTTGAGTTGCTTTGGCAGAAACAAAAAATTATTTTCTGCATCATTAAATATAAAATAATCCACCCATTTCTGTCAATTGTATTTAATTAATTTAATTATTTTTAACTAAATAAAAATAGCAATAGCCATAGATGTGTAAGCAGAGCATCATAAACAAGCAAAGTCATAAAAAAACAAAGGACAGTTCTGACTAACAGAGACGGGTCCTCCCGCTCACCACAAAGAGACATTCAAAGGAACGTCCAATCGCTAGTGGACGGGACATCAACACTCAGCAGCTATGACATGGTTTTCTCTAAGTAGTCCTGGAGTTATTTTCTTTCCATCTTTCCATTTTAAGTTTTTCATTATTATTTTTAAACACAACCCTTTGGTAAGCTAGCTGTAGTGTTGCACTTTGAGCTAACCTCACGGCAAGTAAACGGTCGTTTGCATGCAGCACCTCGCAGACCACCAGGGGGAGCCTGTGGACTGCCAGTGGTCTGGGGACCACAGTTTGAGTAAGACTGGTCTGTTGTTTAATTGTTTCTTCACTGAAATAGGTTTATCTGTGTGCTTTTAAAGGATACAATGATATTCCAAGGCCCCAGTCGCAGCCAGTTTGGCCAGAATCCCTTATAAAGAGCAAAGAATCCCTCGTTACTCCAAGTCTGCATCACTCCATCCAACGTTCCTTTGTACATGGGGCTTCCAGACACAACCCGCTGGTTCATCATGCGAGTCCGAACTACATCCACAGGGTTGGAAGCGATGGCCCCGGCCAGGCCACAAGTAAAACTGGACCTGTGAAAAACAGGTTGAAAGTGATTATTACACAAAAACCAAGAGAAATTTGCTATTAAGAAGAGACTGACATGAAATGTGTCAGGATGGTATCTCCCACGAGGCCAGAGTGAAGGAGGTGCTTCTTTGTGACGTCATAGAAAGGAAGTTCCACTCCAACCACAATGGCCGCCCGCTGGGCAGTGGGGATAACACCCTGAAAACGAAGAAGAACAAAGTCTGACTTTGGCTTCATCACAGAACAACTCCTAGGAGTTTGTCAATATTTTCCAAAAATATTTCTATAACTGAAAGACAAAAATTAAGCAAGTAAGATATTTTTGTCCTCGTCTTTAGGCCTGGTTTAGACTGGACATGGCTATATATTTCTGAGTTGACCATGTCTTTCAAAAGTATTCATACCTCTTCCAGTTCTTTTTTTTTGTCTTGTCAAAACTGCAAACTTCAAAGTAGCTGTTGCCATTTTGCAGACTAGCATGAGTGCTGCCAGCAGAGTATGGAGAACCAGAATTACCCAACAGACAACTTAGTTCGAAAGGCTAATAAATATATTCATAAACATGAAAACAGTATGTTTTAGTTTTTTAAAAAAACATGACGTAGTTCCAGTTGGTTATAGTTTGTCCCCTTTAATTACTGTTTTTATTTATTTCAGTTCACAAAAATGTTTTCTCAATTTCAGTTCTGGTTATTTAATTAGTTTTATTTAACTATAATGACCTTGCCTCTGAACTCAGTCGTCCCTGAACCCAATAAATAGTTCCACAGCAGCATTATTCCAAACATAATGGTCACAGAAGCATCCAGAAAGAACCCACCCTCCACAGCCCTCTGGTGCCCTCACTCTGGTAGATGTTGATGAAGTTGGACATCATGCTGCCCTGCAGCAGGCTGCCCTGCGCTTGCATTCTTATCTGGAATGAAAACAATTATGGAAAGTAAAAATTTTTTTTTTAAATTCTCATAAATGTATGTTAAGGAACTGGTTTATATGTGTACCACTGCTACAGTCAGCGACTGACTTAATGAGAAATGTTGAGTTTTTCCTTATTAGTGACGTCATTCTGACATCATCTGCCTCAGTGCAACATCCCTGGAAGAACACCGACCTGTTTCCATGCCAACATACCAGCAAAGGTGCTTTTATGTGTTGGCAAACAGACCCATCAGACTAATGTTACCATTAGCAATCACCTTGAGGACGTCAGTGGGGTTGGCCAGCATGGAGGACATCACCCCGGATACGACCCCACAGAAGATGTTGATGATCAATGTCTCATCTGTGAGCCGAAGCAAAGTCAGAAGTCACCACAGATGTTAAATCATAATGGAAATTTCCATGTTTTAAAAGTCTGACCTGATGATTCTGATTCTATTTGTTTAGGAAAAAAAAAAATTTTTTACAAAACATAACCAGATCCAAGTTACTTGTTACTTTCACATCTGAATCTTATCTGAAATCAACAAAGGTTTTACATGGAAATATGTGACGTCCAATCGCTAGTGAACGTCACGCCCAAATGTTTGGACGTTTAAAATTAAATGTAAAGAAACATATTAACTGTTTTATGAAGGTTAGCTGCACTAATTACAAGTATAAACTCCTAATAAATACTGTTTAAAATCTCCATTGTTATTTTGTCCTCGTTTTAAAATGGAGAAGCCTTGTTGGAGAAGAAGTGCTGCTTCTCATTTCGAATTTACGCCAAATACAAATAAATTGCAAGTAATGACCTTTTGAAAGCTGTTTTTACAAATTCTGACTTCACATTTGTTCTAAAAATAATCTGGATGAACCAAAAATAGATGCTTAAAGAAGCTGCACAAAAATAAGAGTGTGGAAATTGGCCACAATATTCTGAATAACAAATCTTTAGACATAACACCAATAGTGAGAATTTAAGGTCTAATTCTAGTTCAAGGCTGCTTAAGTTAAGTAAAACAGTGCATTTACCGAAGAGCTTTCTAGTGAAAAAAATACAGTTTTTCAGAATTATACTCAATAAAATGAGTACAGGCCTTCAGTCTTCCCTTCTTGCTTCAGATTGAGGAAAATCCTGATTAAGATAAATAAAAAGTGAATTGAGTGCAAATTAAATTTAAAATAAGTGGTTGGAGCTGAAATATATGTAGCGCTGCAGTTTCTGAACTTTACTCAGAAACTGCACTGCAGTCAATGATGGCAGAGAGTCTGGGGAGAAGAGAATGTCGTTGGCAACGTCAGGTAGCGGTGGCAGATAAAGCAGGAACCAGTGAGTAGGAAAAAGTAATATAATGAATCATGAAGAGAGGGGGAAAAAACCCAAAGAGCAGTCATAAACATCCTGACAGTCTGAAAAACATCACGGCGCCGCTTATCTACACACAAGTGAAGCTAAATGTAATTTGGATGTCAACCAAAGTCATTTTATGCACTCACTGGAGACAAAGCAATCACTCAAGTATTTCAATCTCTTTATCAAACCCTCAAAATACTTGTATTTAAAAAAAAAAAAAAATCAGTCATATTTTTCTTCTAATACTCACAAACATAATCCCTGTCTGTAACAGAAATGTATAATTCTGTTACGTTTTATCATACACTGCCTGGCCAAAATAAAAGTCGCCACCTGGATTTACTAAGCAAATAGGTACAAGCCTCCTATTGGATAATTCCTGCATAGGTGATTATCTTTCAGCTGGCAACAAGTTATTTAACCCCAGCTGATGCAATGAGTAACTTCTCATTTCTTAAACAACCATGGCAAAAGACACATCCTGTGGTCGTGGAAAAGACGTTAGTCTGTTCATGAAGAGTCAAATCATTGGCATGTTCAGTTTGCTAGGGAGCATAAAGATTGGACTCTGGAGGAATGGAAGAGGGTCATGTGGTCTGATGAGTCCAGATTTACCCTTTTCCAGAGTGATGGGTGCATCAGGATAAGAAGAGAGGCAGGTGAGGTGATGCACCCAGCATGCCTAGTGCCTACTGTACAAGCCTGTAGCGGCAGTGCTATGATCTAGGATTGCTGTAGTTAGTCAGGTCTAGGTTCAGGAATATTGTGTGCCCAAAGAATGACGTCAGCTGACTACCTGAATATACTGAATGACCATTGATGGAATGGTTATTCCATCAATGGATTCTTTCTTCCCAAATGGATCGGGCATATTCCAAGATGACAATACCAGGATTCATCGGGCTCAAATTGTGAAAGAGTGGTTCAGGGAGCATGAGACATCTTTTTTACACATGGATTGGCCACCACAGAGTCCAGACCTTAACCCCATTGAGAATCTTTGGGATGTGCTGGAGAAGGCTTTGCGCAGTGGTCAGACTCTCCCATCATCAATACAAGATCTTGGTGAAACATTAATGCAACACTGGATGGAAATAAATCTTGTGACACTTCAGAAGCTTATTGAAACAATGCCACAGCGAATGTGGGCTGTAATCAAAGCTAAAGGCGGTCCAACAAAATACTAGAGAGTGGGACCATTTTTTGGTGGCGATTTTTATTTTGGGCAGGCAGTGTATTTATCTTTGGTATCATACACAGTCAGAGAAAATCTGACCTCTAATTATTAGTAAATTTCTTCTTTTGTAAAGCATTTCATCAAAATCAATTTTTTCTGAAACTTGCCTCTTATGTAGCTTGCAAATTACTGTAGTCGGGTTGTTATATTGACTCTGCTTCAAATAATAATAAAGGAAAGTTTTAAGGAGTTCTCCTCATTCTTTGTTTAAATGAAGTTGACTGCATTGCTGCTGTGAGAATAAATCTATTAAGCAGGGGTGCAAATAACACCAATCAGATCCCAACATAAGATTTAAATAAGACATAAAAAAGTTAAGTGAAACTTGTTTAATTTTTCTTCTATAAATGAAAGTCTTTACACCTAAAAAAAAAAGATTTGGTTAAGACCAAAGCATAATTAATGCTATTTTAGTCTAGCTTTGTGTCTGCAAAACTGTATAAACAATTCATAACTTTGAAATCCAAGCTTAGAGGATTTTTTGACAAATAGCTTATCCAACTAAGAGGGAAGAATTAGGCCTGTCGCGATAAACGATAAGTCAATTAATCGTACGATAAATTAAAACTATCGACCTCATTTTAATTATTGGCAATATGTTTCTTCCTGCCTTTTTCTCTTGCTGAAACCAGGCATTAATCAATTCCTTACTATAATCTACCTGCAATGCATGTGGCTAGTGTCAGTCCTGACTGAATGAAAATCATTATAACTATTTATGTCACGTTAACGAAGAACAGCTGAAAAGTTACCGGGTTTTCTGGTAGAAATTTCGCTCCAACTCCTCCCCTAGTTATTTATATTTTCTTTGCAGGAACTGTTGAATAAACATTCATGTTGTTTTCGATGTCTGCTGGACTTTGGGTTGCACCGTGTCAGCTGTTCGGGATTCCCTCCGTGTTTCCCCTCAGAAAGCAGGAGGAGAATCCGCGCTTTCTGATTGGCTACCGGTCACATTCAACAGGTTGCGTCACTCTCCCAGTCTGGGCAAATCCTTGATTTAGATCGGGGCGGCCGCAACGATCTACCGTAACACACAACACTAGTGACAGTCTCAGAACGAAGAACGTACTAAGATCGTCGTTCCGGGTAAAAAATCCTGTAGTTTGAACTATTGCATCAGGCAGTCGGATGTCTTCTCTATTTACTGAAGGGCAATATACTATACAGACTTCATAATCTGCACTCTTTTGGTTGAATGCAGTATTTATTTCCACTTTGGCTTTATGTTGTTTAGTTTTTATTCAAGTACATTTATTGTTAATGGAGACTAAGAATCTATTTTATTTTTGGTTTTGGTTGTTTTATTTATTTTGTGTATCAGTCCCAGTGTTAAGTGTTCTTTTTAAAGTGTATCTATCTTTGGCATGAAATCGCATGTATTATTACGTAATTTCCATTATATCAATGTAAAAAGGTCTTCAAACAATATTATCGTTTATCACAATAATTTTTGAGACAATATATCGCCCAGCAAAATCTGTTATCATGACAGGCCTAGGAAGAATGCATACTTAGAAAAAAATATACAAACTCTTACCTTCTGGGTGAGTGACAAACATCCTCTTGAGAGAGTTGTACGTTCCTATTTTGATTGTACCGTAGGAAGCTTGTCTCAGAAGAGCCGGGGAAATCCTGTGCAGTGGCAAAATAAAATTAGTCAGTTGAAGTCAACAATTTAATCATTTTATAGCAAACATAAGGAGTGAAACATGTGGGTCTAAGTGAAAAGTGTGGGTTGAAAAGTGGACCAATCAACCCTAAACTGAACTAGTATGTTGTGGTAATACACTGTAACACCATGACTACAAAGTCAAAGTAAGAAATATCAACAAATTTTGAAAGCAATACTAAAACACTGGAAGAAATTTAACCATAGAAATTTTGGAATACAGTTCTCTAATATCTGATGACTGGATTCAACAAAACAATAATTCAACCAGACAACGAACCAGACAACATTAGTTGATGTTTTATTGGCAGAGGGTAAGTTTCTAGTCGGGTCAGATTGAAATTATTCACGTCAATATCGAAAGTCTCCTCCAGGAAAGCAGTTGGAGCTGTTTTTACTTTTTTTTAGGAGTTTTGAACCCCAATATTAGAGATGCAACAATTATGACCCGGAAACGGAAATTTGAATTCTTCTTTCCATGTTTGGCAGGTGAAATACTAGAAAATTGGATTGGTATCCCTAATACTAATGCACCAACACCTAGAACTCCCACCTTTTCAGCAAACTATATCAGTAGTTCCTTTGTCTAAGTTTAGAAAAAAGCCCAAATATCAGGAGTATATGTTTGATGCATAAATGGGAAAAATCTTGTAATTCCTTCACTTTTGCTACTACTGCTGCTTGTACTGAAGACCCTGCAAAACTGCCTTATCTTGTTTGTGATATAGATCACAAATCTGTTTTACTGCTTCCTGAAACATCACTGAATAGTAGAAGACTCAGAGACAAATCAGTGTCGGTTAACTAGCTATAAGGAGCAGTGATAATAAACTACCAATGACTCTCATATCTTCATTTAAAAACAACAGAATAACATCTTTAAAGTTAATGAGCTACTGAGAGATGTGATAGAACATGTAAGATCTCTAATTTTCGATGTAATTTAGCAAAAACGTAAAGAAACATTTGGTGTTATCTGTAACTGAATCTAATATATTCCAAAAATAAATGGTGAGCTATCTGCTTATTTGAAGTAGATTATTCTTAACCAGAAAATAAAAGAGGAAAGCAAAAATCAAGAACAAAGTATGAGCAAGACACGACAGCATACCCAGAGTAGAGCGCCAGGATTCCCTCCTCCTTGCTGATCCTGAGGAAAGCATGGAACATGCCCCTGTAGCGCACCTCTGTGTACTGGCACTGACCCTGGACCTGTAGCCGGGTCTTAGCCAGGTCCACCGGAAATGTCCCTGAAGATGGAAAATAACAGATTAAAATGACAATGAATTTTGAGAGGGATGTTAGCCCCAATCTTTATTGGGATTTTATGTGACAGTCCAATACAAAGTAGCACACAATGGTGATTTTTCTACAAGGGAAATTTATAAAAATTATGGCCCAGTGCAAATACTTTTACAGAACCACATCGGCTGCAGATCAAGCTGTAAAGTCTGGATTCTGGGATTTTGTTCAGTCTTCTTTGTAAAAATAGCTTTACCTCAGTCAGATGGACAGTTTACATAAACATCAGTTTACATGTAAACTGATGGCTGAGTTTCATCACAACAAACCCACCCCTGTTCCCTCATGTCCTTCCAGTGTTTCAGCAAAACCATATGCCATGCCTTTCTCCTAATGTCCTATTGTTTTATTGTTTTTAAAACGATAGATTTCCCCTAATTGGGCCTGCTGCAAGGCAACAGCGCTACCCACTGCACAGTGGCGCTACCCACTGCACAGTGGCGCAGTGGGTAGCGCTGTTGCCTTGCAGCAAGAAGGTCCTGGGTTCGATTCCCGGCCCGGGGTCTTTCTGCACGGAGTTTGCATGTTCTCCCTGTGCGTGCGTGGGTTCTCTCCGGGTTCTCCGGCTTCCTCCCACAGTCCAAAAACATGACTGTCAGATTAATTGGCCTTCCCAAATTCTCCCTAGGTGTGAGTGTGTGTGTGTGTGTGTGTGCGTGGTTGTTTGTCCTGTTTGTCTCTCTGTGTTGCCCTGCGACAGACTGGCGACCTGTCCAGGGTGTACCCCGCCTCTCGCCCGGAACGCAGCTGGAGATAGGCACCAGCAACTCCCGACCCCGTTGGGGACAAGGGTGACAGAAAATGGATGGATGGATGGACGGTTACATCAATAGAAAAGTTAAATTTTTCCTATTGAAATGTAAAATTTCAATCGGAAAATTCCAGTTGAAATTTTCATGGAAATTTCAATTGGATTTTGGTAAAACTTTGATTGGTCCATTCTATCTTCATTTAGCAGGTTGTTTTTTTATTCAGACTAATACATCTTCCCGTGTACTCTGATCAGCTTCTTCTGAATGATGTTTCACTAGTAGAATGGTGTATTAATTATGTCACTTAATTATGTTACTGCTGAAGGTCTTTGGTTGCACTGGATTTATTGTATTGATATCAGTGTAAAAGCAGTTACAAACAATATTGTATCATAACAAGATATTGTTTACTTTCCACTTTGCAATCCAACACAGTTTTAAATAGCATTAAAATGTGTGGTTTTAGTGTAGAAAACCTCAAGAAATGTGGATACTTTTGCAGGGCATTGCATATTCTGTTATTGATTACACACAACATTAATTTCAAGTCTAATACCTGAACCTTTTACAACTTTTATAAATATTTATGTTACTGAAATAATCAGTAATAGGATGATAGATTTTAAACATATACAGCTCTGGAAAACCCCCATTTAAAACCTCATGGTTCTTCCACCAAAAACTCAGATTTCCTGAGTTAAAACATTAGTATTGTTATTTCTAAATGAGTCTGAACTTCTTTTCTTTGCATTATTTGAGGTCTGAAAGCACCGCATCCTTTTTGTTATTTTGACCATTTCTCATTTTCTGCAAATATTTAATTTTTGCTTGGAATTTCAGAGACATGTTGTCAGAAGTCCATAGGATATAAGAAGAATGTTCATTTTACTCAAACATATACCTATTAAGAGTAAAATCAGAGAAACTGACCATATTAAGTGGTCTTTTATATTTTTCCAGAGCTGTATATGTGTACAGGAATAATTTTCCGGTTTAGCTAGAGGCTAGCTCTGACTAAAACCTGCTGATATCACATGGAAGATGCAAATTGAGGCTAACTGCCATTGTGCTTTATCTTTGACTTTGTGAACGGTGCACATGATCTATTCCAGACTTAATTATTAGGTTTATGTCGGATGGCCTTTAAATCCATCAGCTTCCCTCTGAAGAGTCATCATCACTCTGCAGGTGCTGCTGCACAATTTCTCATCAAATTTCAGATGCTGGTAACAATTTATACATAAATCTGAAACAAATTAGTAGTTGCTGCCCTTTGCATTTACATTAAGATAGACTGAAGCGAGTGTCTGTGTGTATTGTTGCATCAAGTACCGAATTCTGCGACAATCGAGGCTATTCCTCCGTAGATGAATGGCTTCCAGTTTAAGTTGACCATCTCTGTGTCGGCGGCGGCCGCTTCCACCTGCTGCAACCCGGCTAAAAACAAAAAAAGGCCCAGACAGAGGTCAACGCAATGCTGCATCCTCTGACAGCACAGCATGTCGACAATCATTGAGCTCTGGTGATGCTACAGATCAACAAGGTTCCTCAGCATCAGCATCCCAGCATACTGCGCCGGAAAGAGACAGCGAATACCGTCTGGGGAGTCTCTTATCTTTGGGTCGTGTTCCTATTGGCTGAGAGTTAAAGCAGTCAAGCGGTTCAGCGATTCTATTGGCTGCTTGATTACATCATAACCGAGTCAGTTGAGTGACAGCAAGCGTCACGAGCGAAGTTATTCAATAATAACGTAAAACACAACTGAAGTTTCAGATTGCTTACACTTTTAGGTCTTCGAATAAAATTTAAATAAAATGAAATAATGTTTCTGAACTATATTTATTACATGGGAGGTCTCCGGCTCCCTGAAGCTTAAGCAGATGGCTGTTACTAACGGCCATTCAGCTAACACTTCGAGGTTACCGGCTGGCAGTTAGGCAGTACTTTGAGCCAAAATGTCCCCTACCTGTTGCGTCGAAAAAAAAATCCCCAAACCACGGGACTATTTGTCTTTGTTTCCCATAGCCCAATGCAGTCCCGTGCAGTGACTGTACCATAGTATAAGCAGGAAACTTCTCATCTACTGTTAACTACCCATTTGAGCTAGTGTAAAGGTCCAAATGACTGATGCTGAACTTCCGTTTATACTTTCAAAATAAAATCTTTTCCCCGAAAAACAGGAACTGAGTCAAGACTACAGTAAAATAGCATTTTCCTGGTTAAATAAAGGAAGGAAAAGTGAGGCGCACCGCGAGGTTCTCACTACTGTCCGTCGAGGTGTATTTTCCTAGGTAGTGAAAGTCTAACAGTATTAAAACCTTGAGGGAAACAAAGCTAAAATAACAGTGATCACCAGTTCAAGTTGTTTATTTTCACTCATGACAGTTTGTATTTTATGAAATCAATTACATAAACAGCAGTCTATTACATCTATTTGAAACACAGACACAGCATTATCTTGCTTTTATCTCGTCAGCAGTGGACTCATTTGTTATATAGAAAAGTCTGTTTAATTTATTTATTTACTTTGCAATTTATAATCTTTTCCATTCACTCCTTCTATACAAGTGTGTTAAAATTTACATCACTACAACATGTTTTTCCCGAGATTTTACTTCCTAAAATGACATTCAGATAAACAGCTTGAAATGATCCGCCATCTTATATTTTCACACTTCTTTGCAAAATCACAAGTTCAACAAAAACAGAATTCAGCTCTTCCCTTAACGCAATGTCAAACTCACTGAATAGCTGTTTTTAGTCAACGGCTGTAATTAATTAGTCTATAAGGAATGAAAAATACCATCTAGTCTGGAGTGCTAGTACAAAATCCACGTCTTAGGAAAGGCATGTTAATGCTGCCCATTGAAACTGATGTTGGTTACTGTTTCACTCAGCAATATAACTGCTGTTTAGATTTTGTAGCACAAAATGGAAAAGTGTTTCAGGGACCTGTTGCTCATCTGTTAGCTGCTATAAGCTGCTGTAAGCAGCCAACAGATGAAATCGTAACAGTTATGGAGCTCATGTTTAAACACTGTGAACCATCTAAATTTGTGTCAGTTAGCCTTTTTTTTTTTTCCATCAGACTTGATTTACCTACTTTCTTCTAACTTTCTTATAGCTTTTCTTTCTAACTTACAGATTATCCTTCTTATTATTAGTAATAATGTCTTCATCACCATTGTAGATCATGTCTTTCTGACCAAATTAGTTTCACATGATAAATCTATTATCACAAACCTACTGACATAATATCTGCCGGGTTTTGGTATAATGTTGAAAAAAATAATTATTTTAAATTTAAAAGAAAAAGAACTTAGGCAGAGGCCTGAAGTTTGGGTTCAGTTCTCATCCAAACATCCCGCTTCAAAAGTAACTTTACTTTTCATTAATTTTTTTTTTTTTAAACTTTTTCACATGTCTTTTAAATATTTAGTTTTTGAAACAAACTCTCAAAAAACAAAATTGTAAATGCTGTAAATTATAAATATAATTTATGTTACACATTAAAGATGTCAAAAAGATTATACATCACAATGAAGTAGATCAAATAACAATGTAACTCATCAAAACTGGACAAAACTGAAAAGTCTTCACAAACAACGTGAGTTAGAATGTGTCCTCCTGAAGCCAAGAAATTACAAGTTTTTGTCTGCATAAATCAAACCATAGTGATTAATGTTATAGAAAAACTGAACAGGTATGAATACTTTCACAGGATGCTGCAATGTCTACTCTGGGTAATCCTGCAAACCGTCAAGAAAAGTGATTTGTTAACTTTTCTCTCCTGAACCACACTGATATACTACAAGTTATTCTACCAAGTAAAACATTTTTACTTTGTATTTTAACTGAATTTATTTATTTATTTATTTATTTATTTATTTATTTATTTATTTATTTATTTATTTATTTGTATTTTAACAGAATTATCTTTCCAACAATTTTTACTCATGAGCAAACATACATTGTCAAGTGTAGAAAAATAAATCTGTTTTCATCTTCTTATCTGGGCTTTTGGAAGCTGTTCAGACAAATATGAGTCAATTCAAACTCTGCAGTACCACACATATTATTCCTCTTTTCTTTTCTCTTCTTTTATTCGTTTGTTCTTGCTCGGTTGGGAGGCATGCTCGCTCACGGTCACAGTGACACAGGAGATCCAGGGTGACTCTTTCGAACACAGGAAGTAGTGTGAAGTCACAGTGTGGTTCTCAGCATTCGGATGACACGCTGGTAAAGTTGTTGGAAGACCGTCGACAGACTCCTTCAAGAAAATGAGAAACAGTCTTCAGACAGTTTTGTAGAGAAAATAGACTTAATGGAGACGCATTCTTTACAAACTTAATTTTGCCCTTAGTTCTTAATTAAAATTTAAAATGTACCATCAAGATTAGTGAGAAAGCATATTTAATATCGTTCAATAAATCACACATACTGTCACTTTGTTTTAATGAGGCTCAGAATTTGATTCTATTTTCTAGACAATAATTTTTTTTTTTTTTTACTGGAGGATTTGACTGAATAGTGTAGGTAAAATAAGCGACTGAGGAATCAGGTTTCTTAGACTAAATTCAAGTATTCCGACATTAAGCATATGAATAATTTTCTTGACATCTTCAGAAAAACACTAGCTGATTGTATAAGATGGTCCCTCCATCCTTAGTAAATCTCGAGATCAGATGATGTTTGAATGTTCTTATTGTAGAGAAGGCTGGGCAAAATAATGGATACCTCCAAACCAACCATTAATAATTGTTTCATGAGCACTCACTATACTATAATATTGGACAAAGAAATTTGTAAAACTCAACACATTTCTTCAAGACCTCTAGCGCATCAACCAAGTTACTATTTTATTGAAAAACCCGCTTAATCAAATCTTACTGTTGTCTTCTGCCCCCTGGTGGAACATCTAAGTCCTACATGTGGCTCGGGCTATTTTGAGAATGTAGAAGGATTATCTTCATCCTTCTGAAGGACAAAACATCAACCAATGACAAATATTAAACAATCAGATGAAGAATCAAAAAAATAGTACATCAATGCTAAATTCTGCCATATTTAAGCATCTTAGTAAATTTATAAGAGGTGTTAACCTCGTTAGGAAGCTGTACAGCTTTACAATGCAACATGGAACATTGTCTTTATAACAACCATGAAAGTCCCTGATCCTAGCACATAACCCATGCCACGGCAGACTTCATGCGTCAAGCTCCTACAGATAAGATCGTGAGGTGCCTCTTCACAAGAGAAAACATGTCATTTTCATTCACCAACATGGGGAAACTGTAGCAGAGACTATGCAGCCAAATCTCAAATGTCTACAGCAAGAAATGAAATGCAAACCTCTGTCTAAACAACGGCTCTAATCAAAAGACCAAGTATGCCTCAAAATGTGATAGATGGATAACATTTATTGTCTTTTTTTTACCTTTCATGCAATGTAAAAAAGACACACTTTATTTAAAAATAAACAAGGTTAATGAATGCTGTTCTTAATCTGAAACAGCTAAAAACACGTTTGTATTATAATTCAAAGAAGTCGGAAAGTCTGGGAATGTTCCATTGTTATTTTGGTAAAAACATTTAAAAAAATGTTGACATAATTTTAAAAATGACATTGTTGGAATATTATCACTTGTGTAAGGCTTAAAATATTAAGTGAACCAAATTTATAAACCAATCATATTATTACTTTTCCATAAATCAGCTACCAATCCATGTTTAACTTGCAAAGTGTTACAACATCTTATACTCAACTTATCTGGACAGTGACGTTCCCTGAAGTTTATAGACACCAACTTGGTAAACCTGCGTGTTTCATTTATCATTTACTACACTATGCTGAGCCGACACTTCTTCCATTCTGTCATCACTCTGGCTATGACACTATGGCCCTTGATGGGGTGACACTACAGGAAGTAAAGAGCATCCCTGACGGTGTGAATGTGTGAAACTTTGTCTTTGTTCATGAAAGACATCTGAAACGATGTCTTTGAACCACCATTATTGCCTCTGTGAATTCAACAAAAGTTGTCTGTAAAGGATTTGTCAAACTCACCGCGCTCCCACTGAGACAATATTGCTGCGGTTTGGATGGAGGCAGAAGAGTGAGGCCACGCAGTAAACACAGCACAGAAACATGGATACCAGTCGGCGCTTTAAAGACATCTTCTCTCCTGGCAGAAACATAAATGCAACAAGTTTCCTTAAAATCAGTCTCATCCTTAAACCCAACTGTTTACAGATAAATATAACTTTTCCACAGATTAGCAAGTTTTCTGCTCTCCGACACAATGAATTGTAAACACATTCACATCGCTTAAACCACCATATTTGTATTTATATTTAAAGCCCCTCCAAAAGGACAGCTTGTGAAAATTGTGGCTGTGACCCAAAACATTGTGAAACATGTTGAGGGGCTGTGAGTTGATTTACAACCCATCATGTGTCTTATGCAGTGTTTCTGTTTCACCTTTTTTGTGCATTAGGGTTAGGGGTTGGTAAACAACCCCTTCTTTATGTCTCTGAAAATAAACTAAAGACAAACTGAAGAAAGAAAATCTTTTTATTCTACATCACAGGTTTCCAACCTGTGACTGTGCTTGCAAAAGGACAATTTTTTAAAACCTTTTTCTTTACTTTAAAACTTAAAATATGACAAGACATTACCCATCATAGGTATTTCTCAAAATTGACCAGTTTTCCTTTTTTTAAAAAAGTTAAACAAGCTTTATTTGACTGAAGGGCCCAAATGGCTCTTTGGATTGTAAAGGTTGTAGATTCCTGGTCTACATGATAACATTTCAGACACAACTCCAACATGAAGCAGAATCTAACTTTGCATTAATGCTTTGCACAAACATCATCGTCTGCAAAAGATGACGATGACTATCTTTTGCAGAAGATCATCATCACCTTGATAATCCTGTCAAGAAACAAATTTCTCACAGATTGATCTTCCTAAATGGTGGGAATCCTCACGTTGGCTCAGCAGAACTCCAGAAACCAGATCCGAGGTCCAGATGAAACCGCCAGAACCCGTCACAGCCGTTGACCGTTGGTACCAACTGAAAGCCCGGAGCCCTCTGGGTTTCTGCTGGGGACCAACGGCAAATAATGCTGACACATGCTTTTGTTTTAAAAAGCTCCTGAAAGGTCTAGCATGGGGTGAATGACATTCCCACAATGTGCGTCTGCTGGAGTGATTTTGGTGTGTTGATGTGATGGTGAGGGGTGACGGAACAAAGCGACTTCCTCCTATGTAGCTTTGAATTTCTGAGTCTTCCACAATTAAATCTTTAAAGTTTAATCAAAACACTTTTATCAGTTTGAGCTACACAGTCACAGACCAGCAGTCCTGCCTGTTGTGACCCACTAAGTGAAGCTGATCCTCTTAACACCAAAATAAACAAGACTGGAGTTTAAAATTCACCCACTTTATGAAAGAAATATCATTCAGGAATCTTGAACTTTTTCACATTTTTATACACATAGTGGGGCATAATTGTGAACTGGAAGATTTTCTTTTCTTTTCTTAAATAATAATGGAAGAAATGGAGATGCAAATTTATGGAAAGTCTCCTTTATTCACACGCTCTGTAATAAAATTAGCTTCTGCATCAATGCAGTGGTGTGAACATTTTTTTGCACTCTTCACAATTTCCTGATTTTCAAATGTTTTCCACCCTTAAGAGTTTCAGAACATCAAGTCAATTTAAATTTTAGTTGATGGCAATACAAGCAAACACCTAATAAGGTGTTTTAAAGAAAGATGTTTATTATTATTGTAGAAAAAATCCAAACCTGTGTGGCCCTATGTGACGTCACACTTTTGAAAAACACTTTTTCACACTAGTGTATTTAATGAACAGAGTCCACTTGTGTGTAAGTTAATGTTATTATAAACCTTGATGGTTTGTCAGATCATTAGTAAACAAACAGAATTATAAAGAAAAAAGATCACATCAGACTCATCACAGGACATGGTGGTAGCGGCATCATCCTATGGGGATGTTTTCTTAAGTAGGAACAGAGAACCTGGGACGCAGCGGTCTTCTACTTCTAAACTTTCAATTTAATAATTCTTCATTACAAACGATTAACATGAGAACTGCTTCAAACACTGTACCTTGTAAAACTGAGGTTAAAAAACATTTCTAAAATAAAGAAATAAAACTGGCTCATGTCTTGAGTTTAGGGGCCTGTTCTGGTCTGGATAATTTATAGGTCAAATACTTCCAGGAACACCGGACAGCTATTGATGAAGACCACTTTAAGTGATTACAGCAAACCTCTTTAAAGGGGAGGTTTAAAGAAATGAGCAATAATTTAAGACGTTTATAAAGACGTTGTAAAAATGACTCTCTTTCTGAAGATTTAATCATAAAGAATAACATAACATAACAGCAACAACAAAAAAACAAACATAATAAATCTCCTCAACTCTCATGATTCAGTTTACGCAGAGCTGTGCTGGAAACCGTATAAATAGAAATGTAGCCATTTAGTTTTAGAATCTCCATACAGCCAGTAATGAGAGCTCATCTTGATAAGAATTTTGCTGATTACGGCGTTTTGTTTTTCACCAACCTCTCTGCCGAAGCTTGAAGAGGAGGAGGACTGATGTCAGATAATGTAATGAATGTGTGCAGACAAAAAGCATCATTAGCTGGGTCTATTTGTGTATGAATCCTAGTGGAAAATGGTCCCATTATCCCAGATGTCTCTCCTGAGGGCCCAGGGGCCAAAACAACAGCAAATAGAGGTTACACTTTAACTTTTTCAGATCTGCATGGCACACTTTTCCTGGATGTTTTTTGCTGGTACTTCACATTAATCCAGATCATTTATTGCTGTTTGATAAATTATCCTCAGCAGTCTGACAATATTAAAAGTGTATTGTCAGTTTTTGAGATTTTTTAAAATATTTTTTTGCTGAATGCTATTGTTCTAACTGACCCTCAAACATAACAAATTGAGTAGTTATGTTACATTTTGCATTAATACTGTATCATTATTATGATATATTATGTTTCTATTAGCTGATGATCCAAACTCGTAGTTCAACACCATAACTATATCAACCTGATACTTCTGGATTACTTTCATGAGAATAATTCACACCTCTTGAGCTTTGGTGCAAGGCAATAGATGAAATTTGTGATTTTGTGCTGAAGCCTCTTCAGCCACTGAACAGCTATTATCCCCCAGGTCACTATAGCAACAGCTGAGACCTCACCTCACAGGTTAATGTCAAGCAAATTTGCCCCAGTTTAACCCAATGTTGGTGATGTCATCAAATGAGAGGAACCCTGGTTCTTCACTGACTGCTGAAGTCCCGAGCATCCCTGAATCCTTTTATTAATGTTACAGTTTCATGATTTTAATTTTTCATTTTTTTTTATGCGAAGTGATATGTGGCTTGTGATAAATAAATAAATAAACTGTATTAATGTATTTCTTCTTTGAGTTCATACCAAACAGCAATTCAAACTAATACGCTGTCCTCTTATTTGAAATAAATTAAACTCATCATTTCAATCTCAATAACAAAGCTTTATTGGAAAAAATGCTGCTGGTCAATATCTATTGTTTTTGATAATTAAATAATTTATTTCATTTTTTTATTAATTACTTTACTACCTATTTACCTTCTGAAGCAATTACGATGCTTTAACGCAGTTTGTTTTAATTAAAACAGGGAAACAAGATTACTTTCATGAGAGCAGTTTCCTTATTTATTGCAAATTCTCATGAAGGTTTTAATTAATTTACAAATATCCGTGTGATTACACTTGAGGTAATGAAGTGTAGAAGAAGAGCCAGGTAATGAAGAGCCAGTGACACCCAGTCACAGCAAAGTACAGTGAAAAAGGTCTGAAGTGTGTGGGAGCAGAGGGCCATGCCGGGCGTTTTGTTCCCACTCTAATTCATCCTTCCTATATTGTGTGTGTGTGCTTTCATAATATAATGACAATCAAAATACTTTACAGAGCAGCAAGCTTTAGCCATAATTGTTCCTACTAATGTATTAATGAGTAATAAAGAACATATTTTTATAAAAGTATCTAACAAGTTAGATTTTTTTTTAAACTCTCATTGGGTGTTTTTTCTGATCTGTACCAGTTGATTAGGTTTTATAACAACAGTTTCCCACATTTAGAAAAAAACAAAAAACTGTGACTGTAACATAGCTGGGATTTTTTTTGATTATCCCAATTATTTTCAATCTATGAAGAGACCGTACTAGGAGATGTCATTGATGGCAGTATGCCGATTGATGATTGGATGACCAACGTTGAGGTTCAAACCTTTTCATCAATTGTGGCATTAGAATGTTTGGTATAAGCTGGCTGGACCAAACATATATAAATAACCAAATATACTGAGAAACTTTGGGGAAAACGGCCACCAAAAGGTGTGAGAATGAGAGAGGGAGAAACAGAGGCAAAAAGACTAATTAACAAAAAAGGAAGAAGACAAAACACACCAAGGATTCAAAAACCATCCATCCATCCATCCATCCATCCATCCATCCATCCATCCATCCATCCATCCATCCATCCATCCATCCATCTTCTGCCGCTTATCCGGGGTCGGGTCGCGGGGGTAGCAGCTTAAGAAGGGAGGCCCAGACTTCCCTTTCCCCAGCCACTTCCTCCAACTCCTCCGGGGGAATCCCGAGGCGTTCCCAAGCCAGCCGAGAGACGTAGTCTCTCCAGCGTGTCCTGGGTCTTCCCCGGGGCCTCCTCCCGGTGGGGACGTGCCCTAAACACCTCACCAGGGAGGCGTCCAGGAGGCATCCTGACCAGATGCCCGAGCCACCTCAACTGGCTCCTCTCGATGTGGAGGAGCAGCGGCTCTACTCCGAGTCCCTCCCGGATGACCGAGCTTCTCACCCTATCTCTAAGGGAGAGCCCAGCCACCCTACGGAGAAAACCCATTTCAGCCGCTTGTATCCGCGATCTCGTTCTTTCGGTCATTACCCAAAGCTCATGACCATAGATGAGGGTAGGAATGTAGATCGACCGGTAAATCGAGAGCTTCGCCTTTTGACTCACCTCTCTCTTCACCACGACAGACCAGTAGAGCGCCCGTTTCACGGCGGACGCTGGAGTAAAAAAAAAAAAGGAATTTAAGCGCCTGTTACCGCCGGACTCCGCCATCCGTTTAACCATAATGACAAGAATGAAAAACTGAATATGGGAAGAGCTTTTAAACAATAGTAAGAAAGGAAATAATCAGAAAACCAACATGAACAAAAACTTATGGATCACAACACATCCAGGTCAAGGAAACTGAAGCCTCAAGAAAAACAACACATTATAGAGTACGATGTAAAATAAAGGGACATTTCAAATGCAATCCACAAGGGAATATGTTTGTCTGAAACATCCATCCATCCATTTTCTGACCACCCTTCTCCCCAACGGGGTCGGGAGTTGCTGGTGCCTATCTCCAGCTGCGCTCCGGGCGAGAGGCGGGGTACACCCTGGACAGGTCGCCAGTCTGTCGCAGGGCAACACAGAGACAAACAGGACAAACTCACACCTAAGGAGAATTTGGAAAGATCAATTAACCTAACAGTCATGTTTTTGGACTGTGGGAGGAAGCCGGAGAAAACCCACGCACGCACAGGGAGAACTCCGTGCAGAAAGACCCCGGGCCGGGAATCGAACCCAGGACCTTCTTGCTGCAAGGCAACAGCGCTACCCACTGCGCCACTGTGCAGCCCTTGTCTGAAAGACAAAATGTTTTGTCTCATATGTTAAATCCACAAGATCTCCAGGTAGTAAATAGTTAAAAACCAGTGACAGAAGTCATGGGTTTAAAGATGGCAGAGCAGGATTCAGACACAGCTTCATGCTCTTCCTCAGGATCACAACTGCAGTTTGCACTGATTTCATTAGTTCATAAAAGGTATCAAATTTAACCAGCTCGGTTTAAAACAGAAAAAAACAGGAATGATTCAAATGAACGTTTGTGAATACACTAAAAGCTCATAATAAAAACAGATGTCGTCACTTGTGGCAGAGAGCCAGCAAGCAGGCGGTCAAGGCTCAGTGTCAGAGAGACAGAAGTAGCAGAGGGGTGTGTTTTCATCTGCCTGTGGGGATCTGTGTGTGTTTGACGGAGGAGGGCACAACACAGACCTGCTGATAACATTAGAACCATCTCTGTCCTGCTAGCATTTATTGATGGGACCTCTTGAACCAGATGTTGCCATTAACTTTGAGAGCAGAAGGGTGTTTTAGGAAAAAGTTAATTTGGATATTTTGGGATCGGTCCGCAGACGACAACACTGGATTAACATTAGGAGACATTCTCGGATACTATTCTTTTTTTTTCTTTTTAGCAATATCTGGAAACCTTTAATCATGTGTTCAGCAATGCTTCCTCTGGTCTACACAATCAATTAAAGCTTGATGTGACTGAAAATTATCAATCTGGGAGTGATGCCATCTGACTTTGGGCTTTTTTCTTCATTTTGAATCAATATGTCGTATTTAACTGGACAAACCAGCACAGAGCCTTCTGTCAGCATCACTTCTGACTTCATGGACCAGCCAACTGTCCAAACTGAAGTTAGGCCTCGGGTGATGGGCTTTGTCCTGACCATCTCTGCTCTCCTCATTGTCTCCACCAATCTGCTGGTGGGCTCTGCTCTGCTGAAGCTGCTCCTGAAGCGAGGATGTCAGAGCTGGTGTTTTGTCCTGAACTTGGCTCTGGCTGACACTCTGGTGGGTGTAGCCATCACTGGACTGGCCACAGAAGACTTTAACAGCAAATTTATTCAGCAGCACAATGGTTATACTGTAATTTATCCTCCCACAAATGGGACACCTCCTGCTCTTCAGGGCAAGACCCGATGTTTGCTGCGAATGTCCTTTGTGACGTCCCCCTGCATGGCGTCCATCTTGACTATGTTCCTCATCTCACTGGACCGCTACATGGCCATCAAGATGCCCCTGCGTTACTCTCTGATGTCTGGGAAAGGGAGGACAGCCGGGTCTTTACTGGCTGTGTGGATCAGTTCCTTCACTATGGGATTTTTACCAGGTGAGGCTCAGCAATAAATCCTTCTAATACTAGAGAAAACAGATGGAGGGTTTTCTGTTACGTGAAGTCAAGTTTATTTGTAAAAGTTAGCTCAAAGTCTTTTACATCATAAAAACATCACCAATTAGAACAAACAATGAAAATTACATTTTGCCAAATATAATCAAAATTATCAAGCAAATACACATCAAATATTTGGATCAATGTCCCAGTTATTACTAATCAAAGACAGCTCTTAAACAGGGAGGAGGGCGGTGGTTAGTTTTGTTCAGTCCTGGTGACGTCATAATGTAGAGTTGTGTATTATCTTTGTAGTTATGGTAACTAATCTCATTGCTTGTCATAAGCCATGTAAGGTTAAAGTTGTCCACTAGATTACAGCAAAAAATCAAAGGAAGTATATTGTACATGCTCAATGGTAATATGATGTCTGGTTTGCTATGACTTATGAACAATATGTTTCAGTCCTTCAGCTGCAAATCAGAAAATAATTGTAATATCTTAACTTTGTGCAAGAAGGCGAGGCAAGCCACTTTTACAAGTCAACAAGAGTATCTTTGTGAAAGAACATCCAGAAAAAATAATTTTCCAACTATCACAGATATAAATGTACAGAATTTTCTAAAAGCTACTGAAACACTAACTGTATCTATACCAGTTAAAACTGATTTAATTATAAAGAGCAATCTCTTTACAGGACAAATGAAAGTGTGCTAGAAATAATTTATGGATTGCTTCCAGTACATATATTTTGAAATTTTAAACATAAATCATATCTTTCTTCAAATGTGCAGATAGATGTTTGTGTTTTCATTGTTGTGAAAAAGTACTCACATTCACATTTTATTTGAAATTTAAGTAATTTTCTTCCTCTTTGTATATATGCACTACTATGTGTTGGTGACATATAATCCTTTCAAATGTTCAAATAAAAATACTTTCAACACTCAAAGTGTTAAACTTTACTTTGTAAAGTGAATTATTCGGTTAAAGTTTCAGGAGTGTGACTACTTTCAGAAGACTTGTGTCTATTGTGGAGCAATGTCCTTTTAAATCATAAAGTTGCACTGTTTCACAATACAGTTACATAGTGACATTACATTAACCAACCACTAATCACTGATGATGCTACATTCAACTGGTTGTAGACATTTCAAAATAGATTAACTAATAACATAAGTACAATATTAAAGCATTTTATTAAAAGTTTAGTTCTTTTCCTTCGCACAATGGCAACTATTTTGAAATCATTTCTATCTGAGCACAATACACCCAAAGCTAATTTTTCAAACCCCAGATTTTCTAAAGCAGCCAATCTGGCAACATTGTTTACTTTGTTGACTACATATTTAGCTGGAGATAACCTTTTTGTGTTGTTAAACAATAAAGGAAGGGCCTTGATTCCATTGTGACGTTTTGCATTATCTTTGTTCTGTGGTTCTGTCACAAATGGAGCATAAATATATAAATGAACCCGTGTCCTCTGCTCCTCAGTGATGGTGCCCCAGCTGCAGGCAGCAAAACCCTACGACGGTTTCTGTGCTTTCTTTACCGTCACCCACGACATCGCCATCATCGTTCTGTACTGCCTGCTCTTCTTCCCCATCCTCTCCCTGTTCATCTACATGTACCTGGACATCCTGAAGATCGCCTGCGTCCACCACAAGCAGATCTCCCAAATCAGGCAAACCAGCTCAAGAGCTGAGGACAGCCATCACAGACAGTCCCAGAACCACCATCATCACCAGCATCACCTGCTGCGGAGCTGGAGTCACATCAAGGCCTTGAGGACAGTGGGGGTGCTCATTGGCTGCTTCTTGGTGCTTTGGAGTCCTTTCTTTGTGGTGTGCATTGTGCACCTTCTGTGTAAGGAGTGTGCCCTCAAGGAGGTGCTGGAGAACTACCTGTGGCTCTTGGGGCTCCTCAACTGTCTGATAAACCCTCTGGTCTATGCCTGCTGGCAGAGAGAGGTGCGGCTGCAGCTATCCGACATGTTTTCCTGCATCACAAACAGGTTGCTGTCTGCTACACCGCCGAGTGTTATGGAAAGACGCCACTCATCGCCGCCTGTCCAGGCTCGTGCTTGTGTTTCTGAAGGAGAAACGCCCAGTCCTTCGATTATGCTACCAATCAGCAGCTTGGACGCCAATGCCTTTCACCCATCTGACACAACCAGTTTGTGATGGAAAGAGGGAAACGCCACAGATATTTAAAACACACTAATCGAGTGACCAACTCTTTGGTCCCAAGGGCAACAAGAAAGTGAAAAATAGTTGTGTGTAACCTTTATATGTGTGTATTAGCAGGTGTCACAGTTTTAATAAACCTCAGGTTGGCACGCAGACATTTTTAAGGCAGAAGCACAAGCAGAGAAACTGGAAGAAATGGATCCAATTTTGGGCTGAACAGGAAAACTCTAACATGATCACCTCAACGATTTGCCTGGATGCTCAAGGGCCAAAGGAAATTATTATACACCACCATTCCTATAGGATTAGTGGTATATATGTGATATATGTGCTAAAATATTTGTATTGGGACGGTGGCAGCTGCTTTATAAATAAATTAAAATTGTCTCAAAGTATGTTTGATAATTTGTGCAAACAGTTTCTATTGATTCATGATAAAAAATTACTTGTAAGAAACTCAGTCCTGATGAATCACAAAGACCCCATGAGAATTAAAAAGCTATAGTCTGTTAATTACCACATTTTTTTTTAACTGTGCAGTGGTGCAGAAAATTGATGACCAGATAGATTTTTTTTTTTTTTTTTCTTTAATAACAAACACTTTCATTTCCAAAAAGGATTTTGGTTTTACATGTGTTGTCTCTGGCAAATATTTAAATTGATTTAAAGCTCTAAAACACAAACATGCAATTTCTCACACCACCGTAAATACTCACTGTAAATATAAGTGGAATATTTTAATCTAGTTTCATTACCTTCATAACTGAATTCAAAACCCTTATCTCCTTTTTTGGACAAATGTTTTTGGACTTTTACTCGTCTCATGTTTGGAAGAAGACTAATAAAAGCCACTCTTTACGGAACATGAGTGGTCAGAAGTCAGTGGTAGTAAAGGGCAGGAAGTTTCATGACGTACTGTGAACGGCTGTGACAGGCGAGCTGAGCCTATGGGCCTCAGACTCCTGATTTTCCCTTTGTGCACACTAACTTCTAGCCTCACATCCCAAACTCTCCCAACATTCAACTGAAGGAAATTCCATAAAAGAGTTGGTGTGCAAATATGGATCATAAAAGAATATAAATGATGAACAAGATTTAGCATAAATATTTTCTGAGAAATTCATATCACTTGTGTAAATGTCAAGCTCATGGAAAGCTCATGGAAAATCAAGGTGAATTTACACTAAAATTACCCTATCCTTGGAAAGATGCATGTTATGCTATATGAATTATGTACTGGGGAATAAGCAGATTTTCTTAATGAAAGCCACGTCTTCCAGATTAGTCTGATTTTGCACTCTTTTCCAAGCCAACTGTCAACTGTTCTTGGAGAAATTCATGTTGAAAACATGAGACACATTTTCACCAAACTACAAAAATAAAGTAGCAATATGTTTTTGCATAGAGAATTAATGTTTTGATATTTTATGTGTGTTCCTCATGATGGACAAAGAAGCTACAGTCTTCCTTAAGGCTGTAGCTAAAATTGTAATAAAAGTTCAGCCAAAGAGCAACCAGAACAGTTCAAAAATCAAACTAAACAGTCAGACACATGAATTTTGCCAAGATTTTATATCATAATTCAACACAAAATAGCTTATAGTTGGTAATTTGAAGACAACTGATACATGATTTACAAATTTCAGATATAAAATATGAAAGTGCGACTTGCATTCTGCGTAGAACTGCCTTGTAAAGGGGGGTTGAATTAAAGCAGAATGTACTTTTCATATTTCAGAAATAATGTATTGTTTTCCTTTCATTTCACAACTGTATGCACACAAACTCCAACAAGATGTTGCAACTTGGTTAATTTAGAAAAGGTTCGAAAGTGTATGAAGACTACACACATTACCAAGTACCTTCATATGAACCAGCTTCTTTGACTTGCTTTTATTCATGTTTACTAGCTTTTCTCTAAAAAGCAGTGGTTGAAGGATTTGCCAACAGATATTGTTCTATAGCTTCCACAGCTACCTTGAGGTACGTACAATAATATAACCAAATATCAAATTATTTTAGACAAAGCAAAAGCTGTATTTTTCCATTTTTCTATAATTAGCATGGCCTTTGTTTCTCAGTGTGTGATGGGCTGAGTGAACTGAAGCAGAGCAGATTACAAACATCAACCTGGGACCCACTTTGTGTCATCCCACTTTATTACGTCTGTGTAATCTAAACTGATCGCTGTCAGAAAGAAAACAGGCCGCCAGTTTATCTGGCAGGCTGCAGTTGAGCGTGTAATATTTTCCACCTGGATAACCGTTTGCTCATGGAAACTTCCTCAGCTGCTTGAACCACGATAATTATCCCGCACTTCACCTGCCAGCAGTCTGGATCAACAAAACACTTTAACTGGTTGCTGCCATGGATTTCTACAACCGGCTGGCTGATATTTACCCGGGACTAATACGCTGTGGGACCGATCAGCTCTGCAGGTTTGAATATGGTATTTTTTATTTGTTGATACAATTTTGCAATATAAAATCCCTCTCAGAGTAAGACATATTTAAATGGGACAATATGTGCAGTTGAAAGCAGAAGTTCACATTCACCAAGCAAAATCACATTTCTTTTCTCACTGTTTGAAGTCAAATCAGACAGAACTTCTCCTGTTTTAGGTCAGTTAGAATTACCAAAACTATTTATATTTGCTAATTGCTAAAATAATGAGAGAAAGAAGATGTCACAGTTTTGTTAATCAATATCTTCAAAATCAGAAGTTCACATACGTTTTCTCAGTATTTGGTTCGCATTGCCTTTGTACTGCATAACTCAGATCAAATGTTTTGAGTTTCCTTCAAGCTTCTAACAATAGCTTGCCGGGGTTCTGATCCGTTCCTCTTGACAGAACTGCTGTAACTGGGTCAGTCGCTAAAGAACTAAGATCAGGGGTTTGTGATGGCCGAAGCATTGACTCTGTTGTCTTTAAGCCACTTTGCAACCACTTTGGCTGTATGCTTAGGTTAATTGTCCATTTGGACACATTTAGACATGAGCCTTAACTTCCTGGCTGATGCCCTGTGATGTTTCTTCAATAATTCTACATAATGTTCTTTCCACAGGATGCCATCTACTTCATGAAGTGCACCAGCTCCTGCCATAAACTTCCATCAATTTGAACATTTCAGACCAAAACACACTCATTTCTGGGACAGAGAACCTGTCTCCTTCCTGACTGTGTGGACATTCCTCCTTGTCTGTACTTGCATATAATTGTTTGAACAGATGAATGCAGCACATTTGAGCATCTAGAAATTGTTTCCAAGGATGAACAGCTAGCTTTCTGAAAACTGCTTCCCTTAAACAGTTTGCAGTTTAAAACTTTAAATCAATTTAGTTTGGCTTAGCCCATCTGCTGCCTCTGCTGTTGCGTCATTTTTCGTGTTTTATGCATGAATTAGATACATCATACATTATTATTAATATAATTACTTCTATATTTGCATGATCTCACTAAAAAATGTGAGACAACCACAGCAATTTTACACAGTAAAAAACAGTATCATATGCATTGTTAGAGAATTAATTAACTTAAGTAATGAGTAAGTTTTGCTCTTACTCATGTTTTGGGTGCTATTTTTTCTTTCAATATAATAAATTATATATTTTTGGAAGACGGATCTTAAAACATACACACATGCTTATATATATATATATATATATATATATATATATATATATACTTCTAAAAAAAATAAAGGGAACACTCAAATAACACATCCTAGATCTGAATGAAGGAAATATTATCATTGAATACTTTGTCCTGTACAAAGTTGAATGTGCTGACAACAAAATCATTGTTGATTGTCAATCAGTGTTGCTTCCTAAGTGGACAGTTTGATTTCACAGAAGTTTGATGTACTTGGAGTTATATTGTGTTGTTTGAGTGTTCCCTTTATTTTTTTGAGCACTATATGTGTAAATGTGTTAAAGAACTATTATTTTTCCACCAGATGGCGCTACAGTTTCCACTCTCCTTTCATGCTTCACCCTTCAGTTTCTCAAGTCAGGGTACAGTTATATCTCAAAAAACAATACATTTAACTAGCCAGAATATGATTCAGAAGTTCATTTATTTTATTATCTAAATTCAAGTGATAGTCACTTAGTGATGTACTTCACACCATTTTTTCTACATACAGAGTTAGAGTCAAATACATACAACTTTTAGACACTGTTTTGCCAATTTGCTTCTGTGAAGTGCACAATTCAGAGACTGAGGTCCAGACAAAAGTCAGAGAGCAAAAACAATCTTTAAGACATCTGCAGACGGAGAGCAAAAATACACTGCATTAGGCGACAAATCATTCTGCTCTAACGAACTCAGAAGTGCATAGTTACTTTATTCATCTCTCTCTACTACCGAGGCAGAGACTCAATCTTCTAAGACCAAACAAGAGAAACAAAGGAAAACATAAGGAACCTTTTACGCTCATTCACTGCTATGTCTATGAAATGCGAAAACTAAATACTCCATCTCCATGCAGGGAAGGCCACGGGAAAAACAGCTAGTTCCCAAATAACTGTCTAGGGAAGTTCAGCAACCCTAGGAAACTTACTTCAGTAGACACATCTTGTTTCATTAGTTTGTACACTTCTCCCAGCTGCACAGAAAAACACCTTGACTGTGATACAAAAAACATTACATTTATATGACACATAAAGGAACATCATTTACTACGAATAAAACTTCTTCACACTTCAAAGTTATTTATTTCTTGTTGATTAGCAGAAACCGAAAGCAAGCAAAAGGTAGGCAGTGTCGCAGTGAAAATTAATTTTAATCAGAATTATAAGAAGAAAAAACTCATGAAACTGGAGGGAAAACAGGAGTAGTTTAGAAAGATGAGGAAAGAAACATGTATGGTAACAACACACTGGCTGCTTTTCCATAGAATATTGCACAGTTCGATGTTTTGAAAATACATTTGCTTAATAAAAACAGAGAAATTTTGAAAAACTTGATTCTTGATTAGAAAAAAGTTTTGACAATAGGATGAGGTAATTGTATCAAAATTGGTGGATTTCAGAAAACTACAATGGAAATACTTTTTTCACATCGTAAGAGCCACATGATCAGCACCCGGATGGTACAAACATGAAAAAGACAACATAAAATAATATATTATTTAATGGGAACACCAAAACTAAAAACAAAAGTTTTTTTTAGTGGCAAAGTTTTGGGCACATTTGTAAAAGAAATGCAGCAAGTGTGTGATATGACAGTAGAGCTCAGGAGAAACAGGTGAAACTGATTAAATGAATGTGGAACAGCTGCGGGGCAATATAAACAGGAATGCTCTCACAAACACAACAAAACCACATATAACAACCATTTCTTGGGTGCAGTAGAATAGGGCTGGGGTCTCGTTAGCTTCGCTGCGGTTGCTGCTGCTGCTGCGGTTGCTGCTCCGGTTGCTGCTGCAGTTGCTTCTGCGGTTGCTGCTCCGGTTGCTGCTGTGGTTGCTGCTGCGGTTGCTGCTGTGTTCTCAGTGGGCAGAAGAACGGATGCCACAGCGCTTCTTCCAAAGTGATCCGCCTGCTGACGTCATACTCTAGCATGCAGCCCAGCAAGTCGAACAGCTGCTCCTCCTCTTCACTGTTTGTTCTCATGTATTGCTAAAATAAATAACAAAGATTTTTTCTTCTTGTGGATTTAAAGCTGCAGGCAGTCAGCTGATGTATTTAAACAAAGCATTTACTGTGTTAGTTTATGTTCTGAGTCCAGCCAAGAAATGAAGCCATAGTTTTATTACAGTATGTTGTCTCTCACTGTGGGAATGTTTAAATGTTTGAATGACATCATAGACTTCAGTTTACTTAAGATAGTCCAACCTGATTTCCAGTAAACCCAGACTGTCACAGGTTGTTTTCAACATGTCTGCACTGATGACGATTTATTGATAAAGAGTGACATATCAATCAATCAATCAATCAATCAAATCATTCAAATTTTATTTGTTTAGAAAATTTCAAATGCAAGGCACTTCAAAAGTGCTTTACATCATAGCAAAAACAAAACCACAAAGCCATGCAACATAGAATCAACAAACCAAATATGACATTAAGTCAAGTTCCATCATTAAATTCATAATTGATTACGTTTCAAATGCAACTCTAAACAGTTGCATTTGTTTAGAGTTCTCAACAAATCTTTTTAGTTGAGATTTGAAGGAAGTCAGTGTTTCAGCTGTTTTGAAGTTTTCTGGAAGTTTGTTCCAGATTTGTGATCCATAAAAGCTGAATGCTGCTTCTATTTGTTTGGTTCTGATTTTGGGGATGCAGAGCAGAACTAGAACCAGAAGACCTGAGAGGTTCTGGCAGGTTGATACAAGGAGATCAGACCTTTAATGTATTGTGGTGCAAAGCCTTTCAGTGATAATTAAACTAACAACATATACACATATTCAAAATAATCCCAGGATTTATTATTTCACAAAACTCTGTACTATCAACAGCACTGATAGTACAGAATAGCAGCGTTCAAATGTTTTGCACTGCCAGCCAAAATGTAAATGCATTATTTACATGATGGCATGTAAATAATTCAGGTGCCTAAAATTATTTACATGATTAAAAACACAAAAGTTAGGTTATTTTATTTTTTACCTCATTGGCAATAGATGAAAAATCCAAAATCTGACATTTTAATGAAATAAAGTAGAAAAAAATGTTCTTCAAAAACCATTGAGTTTAATGATTTTTTTGTTAGTATAAAGTTGGTGGATGTTTGTATCTCTACTTGCTTTGTTAAAATGAAAACAAAAAAACATGACTAGCAAAATCTTTGCTCTCTGCTTTTTGAAACAATGATATTTATCTTGAAAGGTGCTACATAAGTAAGATTTTACTTACTTACTACTTTGTGTTGTACCTAACATTATCGGTTTTTTAAAATATTCATTGAAAATTTCTTCCTAGAACAATTACAAAAACTGCCTACCTGTGTGTCGTATGTAACTGTGTTACACGGGGCAAAAAATAAATCTATGTTTTACCATCAGAGGTTGGCAGAGTTTCCGAATATCATCTTCAGAGGAACTCGCATCATTCCAGTTCAAACGCTCATTTTTAACAAACTTCTTCTTCCTGCATGTCACACAAACGTAGCTTGTAGTAATTCAACATCAATAATAGACAGACACCAGTTAAAATATGCACTGCCAGGGCTTTTATGCATCAGCTAGCATGACTACAGCAAGAGAATAATGTTGGCTGGTCTTAGCAACTGTTAGAAAACAAGAGTTACAGACAATACAGTCCTTATTATATTTTGATTATATTTTTGATGACATTTTGATTATTGTTATCTTGTTGAAATTTGAACATTAAAACGTTATCATCTGCATAAAACAGCACAGAAAATAGCTGCAAAAGCTTCCAGCAATTTCCCAAAATTGCCGAAATGATCTCAGAAAATCATTTTTGAACAGCTTTAGACATATTTTGAACTTTTAAAACACTTTTTGTCAGTGGGAGAAATGTTCAAATACAGCAGAAAACAATGACTGTCTCATGCTGACAGGATGTCTACTGGACCTGGTCTGTTTCAGAAGTTGGGGTGGAATTGGTCCCAGGACCCTCTCCATCATGGCCAGATGTTCTCCACAGTCATGACTCTGAAATAATACAAATACATGTTTGTATTATACTGTTTTGAAGTATACCTGAGTTTGTGTGTTTGTGCTTCTTTACAGGGAACAGTGTACGTCCGAGGTGATACTCGATGAGAACGCAGCCCAGACTCCACACATCACATGACTGGTTCCAGCCCAGATCTGAATACAAACACATTGTGTGATGTTTTTAAAAACACTCTTAGCTGAAATAATTGAGTTTTTAATTAAGGATTTATGTTGTAAGCGTACCCAGTATGACCTCTGGTGCTCTGTAGTGCCGTGTCGACACCAGACTCTCGTGGTGTTGGTGGTCAAAGGTAGCGGTGCCAAAATCCACAACCTTTATGTCAAGACTCCTTGGTTTTGTGTGCTTACAGTTCTGACACACACACACACACACACATACACACACACACACACACACACGCAGACATAAATGCCACAGCTAGGTCAAACTTTACATGAATATCATAGTTGTGTTTTTAGGGAACTCTTTACCGTCTGCTGGCTGAACTCCGTGTCACAGTCACAGCTGACAAACAGAATGTTCTCAGGCTTCAGGTCTGTGTGGGTCAGCCTGTTACGGTGCAGAACTGTGGAACAGAAACAAATAAAATGTGTGCATGTATCCTAACTCAAATGTGCTGCAAAGTGATTTTTTATTCAAAAGATGAGAAATTTGTACATTTAACTCAGAACTGACATACAGAGGACCATGTTTTTCTTGGGGATTAGAGGCAACGGCTTGGTTTTAAGACATTTATACTCCTTCCCACTCCTTGAACATAGGATTTATTGTATTACTGTCTTTTTGTTTGAAATTTTTAACATTCTGTGAACATCAAAATAATGAAAGAAGAGATTCTGAAAACACTGAATCACAAATAGGCAGGGGTCTACTGTCGTGCCATTCCTTTAATTTATTATACAGTACATGAGTCCTTTCATCCATTTGTTGTCTTGTACAAAACAAAACCAAAAAAAAAAAAAAACCACACAGCAAACAACTATCAATGCGCAGACTCTCAACTAAAGGCAATTTAAAGTTTTCAGTTGTCGGTCCTCTGAATGGTCGGAGGAAGCCCGACTGTTCAGAGAAAAAATACAACCACATGATTCAAAACCCAAGACCTTCTTGTTTCAAAGCAGGTGCAAACAATTGTGCCACAATTTATATAAAAAAAGTCTAAAGTTTTAATTTGATTTAATGTATATTTTACAGTTTTATCCACAGGCAAATATTGGTTAAAAATCTACAAAAATCTACATTTTGACAATAGCTTTAATTTAGATTCATGCTACAGGAAGCGATGTGATTATATTTAGTCATGTCCACAACCATCAGCATACCAATATTCAGGGTAAGACGTTTACAGGATTCACTATGTGAACTTACAGCTGACTGCTCTGAAGATCTGGAAAGCTACGTGTCGGATCTGCTCCACACTGAAGGGGACGAAGTCGTTCTGTCGCAGGAAGTCGAAGGTGCTGGGACCGAGACGCTCCAGAACAATGCAGATGTGGGATTTATGCTCGAACCAGTCCAACATCCTCACACAGGGGCTACCAGGACAGAGAAATACACAAGGACTTAACCTACCTTTATGATGGAAGGACTGAGTTGTCTAAAAGTCACTTCCTTAAATGCCTAGTTTGACTCTAAAACAGAAAATAAACCAACTGGTTCAAAGTGAGTTCCTCACAATCTGTTGTCATCATCCAAGCTGTTGATCTCCTCAAGCACGGCAATCTCTGATCTCGCAACTTTACAGAAACTTTCAAACTTCTTCACAATTTTTACAGCCACACGCTGACCTCTGTGGAAAGTGTGCACAGATAAAATGACAGAAATATATAAGCGCTCATTTCTTCTGGTCTAAGCGAATGCGACTAAGTAATACACGTTTGGATGATTAGCATTGAGCCCTGATCAGCATTGCATGCTTACCTGTATCTGTCAATACACTCCACTACTTTCCCAAAAGCTCCTTCTCCCAGCGTGGAAGAAATTTCATCTGGTAAGAACAACCACAGAGTTTTAGTTTATATTGTTTTCTTAAAGTTTCCATTTTAAGAGTCTCTTGTGCTTGCCAAGCTGATATTTATCTTGTTGATTCAGTTTGTTTCTCCACAACAGCTATTATACACTGTATCCCTCTCCAATGCATGTCTATGTCATCCATTTATTTTGTGCAAGTTTATGTCTGCTTTTCATCATTTCTAATTGAGGTTTTCCTTCATAAATCTGGACATTTTGAGGCGTTTTACCCCAAATCATGATGCTATTCATGGACAGGATTTATGTGTGCCTTTGTATTTCAAGTTCATACACTCAGATTGAAACTACAAAAGAAATATTTCAAAGGTGAAAATCAGTGCGGTGTACATCGGTCTCCCAACACAAGGCCGATGTGATAGTCCAGGTTTCCGTCGTCATCGTTCTCTCTGGTCTCTCCTTGCCGAGTTTCTTTTGGTCCATTGTCGGCAGCAGTGGGACGGCTGTCATGGAAAGATGCCGATTCAAGTTGGATGGAGGTGTTTTTAGACTGTCGGGCAAATGTAGCAAGCAGGAAATTTATTAAAAGTCATCAAAGAGCAAAATTTAACCCCAAATGAAGTGGTTTGTAACCTTTATTCAGTTTGTTACAGTTTAAAATATATAAATGAAAAAGAAAAGCTACTGACTGTTATGAAAACAAGAATCCAGCTGCTGAGAAGTAATTTATATATTTTCCTTTAAAAATCAGTTAAACTAATCCATCAGTTACTTAGAAAATAAGACATTCTGGTGATACATCTAGTTATAAAGAGAAAAATAAAGCTATAATAGTTAGAAGTTCCAAAAACTATGAATGGCCCTTCCTCTCAGTCTTACTGCATTTCTGACTCTTGATTTCAGATTGAAAAAACTTTACTTTACCGATTTGGAGATGTCCAGGATGGGCTGTTGTGTCCTCTTGAAGCTTCCAGACTTTGCTTCTGATTTAAACTTCCTCATGTCTACACGAAAACAGAAGAGTCCTGTTTTTTGTTTTACATTAAATACATTGGAAACAGTTACTGCGTCTTTAAGGCACACAGTTAAGCTCATATAGAGTTTTGTAGCACAAATTACATTAAATAATCGTGAATCACTTCAATCTTCTTTGTACAGCTAAGATGTCCATTTACAGATGAATTACATCACAAATAGTTGTGCCTCTGAAACAGACTTAAAAAATCAACTGTGGGACTAACTTTGAGACAGAAAATGTTTACCTCTCCAAGAATTGATGTTTCATTTTTTTTCCATAGCTCGACTGTTCACACCCAGAACTTTGTCCCACTTTGTTCCTTTTCCAGCAGAACTTCAATAACACCTAAAAAATAGAAAAAATCTTTATGTTTGTGTGATTAAATGACTTTGAAATCCCGAATCCCTTTCGAAACGTCTGTATTAAGAAGGTTCTACTTGGAAAATTTAGAGAATTACTGCAATAATAGGATTGTTATGATCCCAACAGCTAATAGTCATACAACTTCATAACATATTTCTTTAGAAGTTTATGCATTCGATTCCAGAAAAGCATCTTCATGAATAAATATGTGTCAGTGTTAGATGTGCTGCTGCTGTGGTGAGATTACAAGCCTTCAAACAGCTGATAAATCTCTTTATTTGTGCAGATCTGCAGGGGAAATTCTGACTCTCTCAGTGACTTTGGGGGAAATGCCTTTTGTTTTTCTGACTGGAAACTCAGAAACATCAATGTCCTCGAACAGACATAATGCAGCCTGATGTCAATCTTACTACTTATATGTTACATATAAACATCTGAGACCACTTATGAGAACTTTGTTATTGTATTGAAGATGTAATTTATTAGGTTATTACAAGAATACAAAAACAAAACAAAGATCTACATTTATGTTGTAATTGCTGAGAGACTGCCATATTTACTTGTTTTGTAATTTTTTTCTCATTTATTCGTTTTCTGCGCATATTTAAGCTTTCATTTTCTTATTTCACACTAAACATTTTCCATTAAGTCTAATTGTATCCTGTCAAATTAAAGTGAACTGGATGTGGTTGTCTCACCAGACAGAGCATATTGATTCATGGCGCTCTCTGGTCCATCACTGTTCCACCTGTCAGAGCTTCTAATGTATCTTCGTGCAATTAAAGCCTTCCTCCGTTCCTCTTCCACAAATAGCACATACGCCAGTCAGAGCGGAGGTTTCTTTCACCATGTTGTTTCTCTTCTGCTTTTCCTCACCTCCCTCACCTCCCCTGCATTAATTTTATGTGCTCTTCTGGCAGCTTAACAGTTTTACTTTTAAACAGTTTTAAACTGGTGCATAGTGAAGTGTTTAAAACATGTTTTGTTTTTTGTGTTTTTAGATTTTTGAGGTGCAGACCAGCTTTGCTTTTTATAGATGATAGCGTGAAAGGAGGGTTGTGCATTCCCTGGAAAGGTTTGTCCTCCTCCCGCTCCTGGAAAAAGGATCTTGGTCTCCATGCCCTGGCCGGCCGGCCGCCGGGCCCAGCTGCCTTTTCTGTACTGTAAATCAGCAGCAAGGAAGACTCGGTCCTCCTGACAACACGTCAGATTTTTTTGTCATTCACTTTAGATCCTCCAAGGCTCACGAGACAGCAGCCGGTGCCAGGAGCTCGGTGTCACTCTGTTTACAGCTTGATGAGCAGAACAGGACTGCAGTTAAAAGTCTGACTGTCAACACCGGCACCAGCAACTTTACAGGACAGAAACACTCCTGTTTGCTCTGTTTCTGCAAGTAAACAGGTTCACTCTTTACAGCTAGACAAAGTTTATATGAGAACACCTTCATGGTCTTTGTCACTTCTTGCCAAAACTGATTTTTGACTTGGACCATTATTTTAGGAAAGTGACAACATATTTCATTGGGATTTATGTGATGTGCCAACACATCATATAAAAAAGAAAAGGAGTGATTCATAGTTTGCAATATTTCTCAAGATTAAAGCTGCAGTTTGTAACTTCAAAAATAAAACCCATACTTATTAAATCTGTCTCTGTGTCATGACAGTTTAATGAGAGAGAAAAGTTGATCAAAAGAATAGAGCTTCTGCACCGCCTCATAGTGCTTCTATTATCTGCAAAAGTCCACAGCTTCAGGTTCACATTTTTTTTTAAGCTTCATTATTTTTCAGTTTTAAATGATTATAATTATTATTTTGAACAAATTGAAGGTTTTAATTAAGCCCCATACTTAAGCACCCAGAAAGTGGATGTGCATTTGCTTTCTGCCCCTTTTAACCTCACATCCCTAAATAAAATCCAATGCACCTAATAACACCCTGAAGTCACATACAGCCTGCGTACAATATAATCTCAATTGAAATCCAGAAAATAGTCATCAAACATCATAATGACAACCAACCAAACAACACAGCAGAATGCTATGGAACAATATATTGTTGAGGTTATGAAACAATATCTCAAGCTCAAGTTTTACTCTGTGGATGTGAATGAGTGGTTGAGCGGAGGCCCTAAAGAGTAGAAGACGTCATTGCAATAAAAGGAGATTCCACAAGGAAGCGATGCTGTGAGACTCAATGCAAACTCATGGGACTCCTTTCTGATTTGTATTCATAAAGCATCTCATTTTCCTGCCATGTCATAAATCAGTGCTGCTTTGTGTTGCTATGTCTCATAAAATCCCACTTAGTGAAGTTTGTGGTTGGAACAAGGAAAAGGAATAAAATTCAGTGGGTGTAAATGTTTGACTTATGTATCTGTGTTTTTTTTGTTTTAGCATTGAAAATCATACCATTTTCATATTTGCTCTCCCTTGTTCATCACACTTCATGCATTGTTAAAAACATTCATTTATTTCATTTTTGTTGGTTTTCATCAAAGATGGAAACAATTATACCAAAACAGCTTACATGCTAGTGCAAAATGTAATAATTATTGTTCAAGCTCTTAATTGCTTTGCTAAGATTATTATGCATTGTAGTTTATCAATGCTTCAGCTTCAAATTTGACTCAGATGGGATATTCTACCTCAGAGATTTCAGATTTTTTTTTTAAACTCACATTCTGCTTCATGAATATTTTGTTTATTAAAACAAAAATAAATTTTCAAAGTGGCACTGAAACTAAAGTGAACTTTATGCAGGAGAAAAGAGCAAACATGTTTCTTCACTGTTAGACTAATGCAAATTGAAAAGCAAAATAAACCAGTAATCATGTAAACCAGTAGTCATATATATATATATATATATATATATATATATATATATATATATATATATATATATAGTTTTGTTTTGTTTTATAACATCTGAATCTGAAACAGGTTTAGAAAACTCCTTAGCTCCATTCCATATCAGTCTGTTCATCCATGTTATTGTTTCACAAGTCATCTGATATGGCTAAAATTAGAGTGTTTGACTTTTCAGGAATCAGATCAACTCACCTGTGACGCACAAAAGAAAAGTTTTGCCTCGATACCCGACAGCTGTATTTGACTGGAACCTAACAAGACTCTGAGCTGTGAAAGACGATCGCTTTTCACAGCTCCAACAATTATCCCTGCTAATCTGACTGATGCTGTCAGTACCACATTTCCCTGCAATTAGTGACCGCCTTTGAAATATCAAGAAGGATCCAAGCACAGTATGTTATTGCTTTCAGAAAATTATCTTTGTTATTGAAATGCAGCTTGAATTTCTGACTGTAGAGTTAGAGGTTGTTTCCCCTGGTTTCCCATCAATGTTTGGCTTATGTAACTGTTAATAATTATGAATAGTAATGTATTATTATCACAATTATTAGTCAAGTTAAAGTCCTTATCATCTGGAATAATTAGCCAAACACTGCATAAACAACAACTTCTCTCTAAAGTTTGAGAATTTATTAATACAATACTTCAGCCTTACAGTCAAAATATAACTTGTATAAAATAAAGTGAAATAATGAGGAATAACTCAGAGACTAATTAAGTAATTAAGTAGAGGTGTTGCTGAATGCTAAGTAGAGGTGTTGCTGAATGCTGAATGCAGTTTGATCACTGAGACAATTTCAGTAAAAATAAGGCCAAACCCAGGAAATGGAAATGTGAAACCTTGTATTTGCTAGAGAAATATTTTAATGCAGTAGAAAAATTTTGATAAATCCAACCTAAAACTTAAAATATGTTTTAGGTTGATAAACACATACTTTGATAAATGAATCCAAGTGTCTAATGATCCAACTTCAAAAAATGAGTTAATTTGTTACATGTATTCAAATTAAGTTTATCCAATTAAATATGTTAAGTTTATTAAGTTGTCATGCTAAAGAAATCTAAATAAAGTAAGCTTGACAAACTTCATTGATTACATGTCACAAATTAACTCATTTTTTAAAAAATTTTAGCTAAATTCTCCTTTTTATACAGTTGGACTTTCTGTTCCCTGGAGTTCAGATATGACAACGCAAAGGTCGGTTTCTTAATGCATGCATCAAAATTGAAAATACAAGTGAATGCAAATAAAATCTCAAGAAAATAACATCCGTAAAGCTCAGAGTCACAGATAAACAGCAAATAGTGGGATCAGAAATTCTCCAATTGTTCATTTTTTGTCAAAAGTTTGTGGCTCATGCCAGTAGAAATGTGAATGTGTGACAGAGTGTAAATATGACTCATAGCTCAGTGAAGTTGAGCAATTTAAAAATAGATTGCCAAATTAAAAGAAAATGAAGCCATTTCGTCTGGAAGCACCACAGTATTGTTTCTGATTGAATATAGCAAAGATCCCTGGAATAATAAGAAAACCTTTCATTAATACCTTTGCATGATGAGACAATGCAATTTTTATGAACTTTTGCGAACCAAATTTTGTATACCTTCTTAAGGTCTACAAATATATAATCTGAACAAAAGAAATCCTGCAATCCCAAATCTATGTTTTTCATCCAATTTCCTTGTAATTCTTAAACCTTTGCTTATTTAACAAAGTTTTTACTTGATATACTTATCCCCACAACAGCTCAGAGCAAAAAATTAGAAAGCCACGTTTACTTATTGTTGTTATTGTTGAGCACTTTAATTGTTACAAATATGAACGTCAGATTATGATTTCTTTAAAACTTTGAAACAGTTCTGCTCCTTTGATTCAAATTTTTTCACGGATTTGACTTAAAGCACAAGTTTTCACAAACATTGCGATTTGTAATATATTTGTACTCTATAGTTTTAATTTTTGTTTGATTATTCGATTTGACTGCCCTTCTCCTTCAAGCATTACATCATTTCATTTAGCTTAGAGCCTAAATAAACGGATATTTGGACCCAAGGAGGTGATGAGAGCTTTTGAAAATGACTCCTTGTTCTGCTTCAGAATCTCAGAATGAAATGGATTTCCTTACTAACCTGACGTCTCTCCTGGAGATTTTCTCCAGTCTGCTTCTTCTCTGCTCGTCCGTCTATTTGAAACATTTTCCTTCTCGTTGTTCACCTCGTCCTCCTCGTCTTCCTCCTCCCAGCAGACACCGGCCGCTTGTTGCCACGAAGTGCAACTGCCAAACAGGGAGACACAGATAGGGCGTTCATAGTGGTGCAGTAAAATATCAAGCCGGCTACAGAAAACTAAGCCACGGACATTCCTGTGTCCTTTGAGGGCAGTAAAATCCTCCGCCAAGTGCAGTGAAAAGATAGCTGCTCCGGCTGTGACCCCTGGCTCAGGACCGCATGGGCTCTTCTTTCATGGAGCAGAAGGAAACACGGTGTACTGCAGCTTATCTGGAACTCATGATGCAAAATTATCAGGAAATGTTGTGAGATTTACTTTGTGAGTACTGAAAAAAAAACAAAAAAACAATTCAAGATGTGAATTACTTTAAAACTGGATTTTAATCCATATGACCCAGGTCAGAAGTGTCTCTCCATAGTTTGGCCCATTGCTCTTGAAAAACTGTTACAAAACCGGGGAACTGAGATCAAAGCTGAGCATTGTCTGGCATGTTGAAAGGTCAGACATTGGCCAGGAACTGATTGTATTATTTTGTACCAGATCAAATTGGACACACACCTTCTTTTGTAGACATTTGGATTAGATGAAGTGTACCTGTGTACCTGTGTACAACCACAGATCATTAAACTAGTTTTATTCTGTTGGTTAACACTGTATTTTCCCCAAAGTTTTGGGATTGTTTTTTGTTTTGTTTTTTGGTTAAAGTGAGACAAATGTTTTTCACTTTAAGCATGTTCACTTGGTAGCGTTTTTCAGCACTTTCTCATCGATTATTTTTATTACATTTTAAGTCTACATCATGTTGTCAGTCAGGTTCTCTGAAGTGAACTAATCTCCTTGTGAAAGCAAAGTCCAGCCCTTGGACAATTTTTGAAAAATTCCACCAAAGTGGGTGGAGCCAAGACACTGAGGGGCCTGGCCAAATGAGTGGATGAGCGAAGGGGGTTAAGCCTGGCCAAGGTAAGGAAGGGGAAAAGAGGAACAATCTGGAGTCAGCACACAGCTTCAGTTCTTACAGCTTGAAACTAGAGATAAAGCCCAAAATCTGGGTGCAGTGATGAACTGTGACATGGACCTTCAGAGTCACGTAAAGATAAATACAAAGTCAGCCTTCTGAAGAACATTTCCAGTATTATAGGACTAACTTTTCAGCAAGATCTAGAGAAACAAATCCTGTGGTCTCACTGATTACTGACACGGTGCATTCACAGGTCTGCCTAAAAAAGTCAGAGCACTGCAGCTGATCCAGAATGCTGCTGCTGACGTTCTGACTAAAACCAGGAACCAGGTAGAGCACATCACTGCAGTTCTGCAGTCTTTACACTGGACTTTAGAGTCCATTCTCTGGGCCACAGAGAATGGACTGCAATTTTGAGTCCATTCTCTGTGGCTCAGAGAATGGACTTTAAAATACTGATGTTAATTTATAAATCACTGAACAGCTTAGGACCAAAACACATTACAGGTCTGTATTTGTATCAACCTTCCAGACCTCTCAGGATTTCTGGTTCTGGTCTGCTCTGCATCCCAACCAGAACCAAACATGGAGAAGCAGCATTCAGTTTCTATGAACTACAATCCTGGAGCAAACCTCCAGAAAACTGCAAAACAACTGAAGCACTGAGTTCCTTTAAATCAAGATTGAAAAGCTGTTGTGTTGCTGAAATAAAATAAGCTGTAATTTCCATAGGAAAATTTGAGCGCAGTAGTTCTAAAGAGGGCAGCATTAAGATGGTTTTAGGCGCCAAATATTTTAATATTTACACAATTTGCACCAAACATAAAGATATGACTTACTCTTTATGTGATTTATTTATCCTGAAGACAATTTTCTCCTAAAATAAATACATTTTTGCACACATTTACTTTTTCCTACCTTTGATTTGGTCCCATGTGTTAAAATCTATTTTCAGAAATCATGCACTGCAAAACAGAATCCAGCCATACATCTCCTCCTATGTTTCACCATGAGTCAGAAATTAATGTGACCTTTCATTAAACTTCCTACTGCTGACTTTTAAAGGTCTCTCTTTACTAGAAAACATCCCAATAAACTATCTTTAGTTTTACAACTGGGAGCCAATTTAAATATGACAACACTAAATTTATGACCAAAACACTGCAGCTGAACGTCCTGAAGTAGTTAGTGCACAACTAGCAATGGAATGAAATTAAATTCAAACTACTGTAGTTGTGTTGAAGAGTTTTTCTGTGCTATGGAGACCAAAACTGACTTATAAGTCTGAAGTGCGACTGCAGTTACCAAAACAAGTGTAAACATCACAGCTACTGTGTGTGATAAGTAGCTAACTTTAACTTTTTGTAATTTATACAGCACAAAGAGGAGTATATATTGTACATTAACTTTGCAAAGCAAACTTAGCGCTTGAAATAAATACACAGGTGCATTTCAGTAAACTAGACAACTACTTCCATTCAGGAAGAAAGCCTGAATATTACATAGATTCAATAACTGCTAATCCATGCTGCTACTGTTCAGGTCATGTGGTTTAACCCTTTATAATAGTGCTGTTTTAATAAAAATCCAAATGCAACCAATACTTATTTGGTTCATTCTAATTTCTTAATATTTTCTCCAAGTGGGATTCTCCTTATAAAAGGTTGTTTTGTAAAGAATTGTTTCAAAAATGAATCACTTATATTGCTACAATTGATTTATTGTATTTTTTCTGTGTTTTTAATAGATAATGCCCCTGACTCAGTCCTTGTGTCCTTCGCTGCATCTCTTTCTGTGACAAAATATTAGACAAGATTGCTTCTTTCTCGAAAGTACTCCTGACTCTGTGGTTCTGTGGTTCTGTTTTTCTGTTGTTGAAAATGACAACTCATGCTGTAATATTCAGGAAAAATAGATATGAATTCAACCTTTTTGTTTTGTAAAGCATCTTAAGACAGCTTTTGTTGGAGAAAAGCAAAATCGACAGTAAAAATGAACTGAACTGAATGTGAAGGAAATACTTCTGTGTGAATCAGTGTAGCAAAATATTCAAAGTGAAAAGGAAAGCAGGTGATAAATTCAATTTTCACCTTCACACAATTGGTTGTTACAAAGAATATGATGTCAATTTTCATTTGTATTGACATGTGGATGCCAAAGCTTTCAGCTGAGATTGGACATTAGTCATCAGACAAACCAGCTGGCACTGAAACAGCAGAGTGTCGATAGTTGTTGCAATGAAATGAGGAAGGACAAATTGTTTAGCTAACAATCTTCTGTTCTTTGACACTTTGGATATTGTCCACATTTGTACCTTTAAAAGCATTTTTCCATTTATCATTTCATTCTGCTGCTTTCCAAGGTTGGTTTCAGACATGAATTTCACTGCAGACGTTTTGACCACACCAGGTGGTTTTTATCAGAGACTTCAGAATGTAGATCCATCCAAATTTACTACCAAATCTGGAATGAGCTTTGAAAGGCCACTAAAGGATTAAATGTGCATCATCTGCATTTCCAAGAATTGGGTTGTTGCCAAAAAGCTGGTCTGAATAGTTTGATCGGGAAAAAAGCACTGCATGAAACTATGCTTCATAAATCACACATGAAGTCTACCATTAAGCCTAATAAAAAGCCTCTCTCTGTCTTCATCACTTTCTGCAGCACATTAAATATTGAAACATACTAACCACTGGTTGAATAAATAACTGTCTCAGCGTAAATTACTAATGTGCATCCTTTTGATAAATATGTTATCTTTAATAGTAGTCTGGAATTTAAAGTGAAATAAACAGAAAAATGAATTGCGTGTTATAAGATCAATCAATCAATCAATCAAATTTTATTTGTGTAGCACATTTCAGCTACAAGGCATTTCAAAGTGCTTTACATCATAAACACAAAACACAAAGTCAAACAACATAGAATAAAATTTTTGTCACGGAATTTAAGCGCCTGTTTTCGCCGGACTCCGCCGTCCGTTTAACCACGGGTATTTGTCGGGCCCCGTTGCCCACAACAGGAAAAAAAAAAAAAAAAAGTACATTGTTACATATTACATTTCAAATACAATTCTAAACAGGTGTGTTTTTAGTTGAGATTTGAAGGAACTCAGGGTTTCTGCTGTTTTACAGTTTTCTGGAAGTTTGTTCAAGACTTTTGGTCCATAGATGCTGAAAGCTGCTTCTCCTCTTTTGGTTCTGGTTCTGGGGATGCAGAGCAGACCAGAACCAGAGGACCTGAGAGGTCGGGAAGGTTGATACAACAACAGCAGATCTTTAATGTATTGTGGTGCTAAACCGTTCAGTGATTTGTAAACTAACAACAGTATTTTAAAATCTATTCTTTGAGCTACAGGGAGCCAGTGGAGGGACTTTAAAACTGGTGTTATGTGCTCTATCTTCCGGGTTCTAGTGAGAACGCGAGCAGCAGCGTTCTGGATCAGCTGCAGCTGTTTGATTGATTTGTTGAACAGGCCTGTGAAGACGCTGTTACAATGATCAATGCGACTAAAGATAAAAGCATGAATGAGTTTCTCTAGATCTGGCTGAGACATTAGTCCTCTAATCCTGGAGATGTTCTTCAGGTGATAGAAGGCCGATTTTGTTACTGTCTTTATGTGGCTCTGGAGGTTCAAGTCCGAGTCCATCACTACTCCCAGATTTTGGGCCTGATCGCTAGTTTTTAGTTGTAATAACTGAAGCTGTGCATTGACTCTAGATCGTTCCTCTTTAGGTCCAAAAATAATGACTTCAGTTTTGTTTTTGTTCAGTTGGAGAAAGTTTTGGCACATCCACACATTTATCTGTTCTAAGCATTTATTCAGCGATTGGATGGGTTCAGAGTCACCTGGTGACATCGTAATGTAGAGCTGTGTGTCATCTGCATAGTTATGGTAGCTAATATTATTTCCTGTTATAACCTGAGCGAGTGGGAGAATATAAATATTGAATAAGAGGGGTCCTAGGATTGAACCTTGGGGTACTCCACATGTGACCTTTGACCTCTTTGATGAGAGGTTTCCAATTGAAACAAAGAAATCCCTGTTCTTTATGTAAGATTCAAACCAGTCGAGCACCGAACCGGAGAGTCCAACCCAACTCTCCAGTCGATTCAGTAATACGTCATGGTCAACAGTGTCAAAAGCTGCACTGAGGTCCAACAGAACCAACACCGTGGTTCTCCCACAGTCTGTATTTATATGGATGTCATTGAATACTTTTACGAGGGCAGTCTCCGTGCTGTGGTGAGCACGGAAACCAGATTGGAAAGAGTCAAAGCAGTTGGTCATCATGAGGAAACTATTTAATTGTTTACACACAGTTTTTTCAATAATTTTGCTGATGAATGGGAGGTTGGAGATCGGCCTGTAATTCTGCAGTAGTGATTTGTCCAGATTGTTCTTTTTTAGCATTGGTTTGATTACTGCTGTTTTCAAAGCCTGGGGGAAAACGCCTGATGTGAGTGATGAGTTAACTATTTGAATCAGATCAGTAGCAATAACAGGCAGGACTTTCTTAAAGAAATGTGTGGGTAGAACATCCAGACAGCAGGAGCTTGAACTTAATTGACTTATAATTTCTTCTAGGGTTTTATAATTAAGTGGTTGAAAGTGGGTCATTTTTCCTGTATTAGTTTTGTTTGGGTACAGCAATGGTTCTGGCTGTAGAGTTGATGTGCAGATTAATCCTCTGATTTTTAAAATTTTCTCTGAAAAGAAGTCAGAAAACTTATTACAGGCAGCATTAGATTGGAGTTCAGGTGGTAATGTCATAGGAGGGTTTGTGATCCTGTCAACTGTTGCAAATAAAGCTCGAGCAATGTTAATGTTTTTGTTTATGACATCTGCAAAGAAAGCCTCCCTTGCATGTTTTAGTGTTGAGTGATAGTTACGTAGTCTTTCTTTATAGATGTCACAATGAACGTGAAGTTGAGTTTTACGCCATTTTCGTTCTGCCCTGCGGCAGATCGAACTGTTTGTGCATTTCTCCATAGAGATTTCTTTTTACCAGACACAACCTTTACTTTAATTGGGGCAATGGAATCAATGATATATGAAACTTTAGACTGAAAATCATCTACCAACTTATCTACATCATTACAGCTGAAGAGTGAGGAAGAAGAGTAGATTTGATTAAATGTTTCTGCTGTGTTTTCTGTGAAAGAACGTTTTGCTGTTTGTCCAAGTGGGTCAAAGAATAAAGAACCTTCAAAGATAACAGCAAAGTGATCTAACAGTGAGAAATCAGTTACAGAGACATTGGAAATATTCACACCCTTACTGATAACCAGGTCCAGTGTGTGTCCTTGAGTGCGTGTTGCTTGTTTGACATGTTGTGTTTAACCAAAATTTTCTAAAATATCAGAGATCTTTTTTGCTCCTCTGTCTTGGGGTTTGTCCACATGAATGTTGAAATCACCAACAATTATTAAACAATCATAATCAATGCATATGAGAGATAGAAGATCATTCAAGTCAGTAAAGAAATTTTCCACGTATGTTGGAGTTTTGTATAAAGTTAATGTTAAAGTTCGTTTGTAGCTTTTAACCTGAATTCCAAGATACTCAAAAGAGGTGAAATGACCGAAAAAGATTTTACTACAGTTTATGGTATTTTTAAATATAGAACCCACGCCTCCTCCTTTTTTATGTTTTCTATTCTCACTTTAAAAATTGTAGTTAGGAGGCGCTGATTCAATTAGTACAATTTGGTCATCATCGTCATTCAACCATGTTTCTGTCAAAAACATAACATCAACATTATACTCAGTGATGAAATCATTAATTCATAGAGCTTTAGCACAGAGTGATCTGATATTTAAAAGTGCTACTTTAAGTGGCTTGGAGGCCAAAATTAGGAACTGCTGTATTTCATATTTCTATTTTTTGTAAATTTTCTTGTAGTGATCCGGACACGTAATGTCCTGTTCTGCATTTCCAAGGGGCCAGACACATTCTGGAGGAAGACGGGTGTAAAGATAATATCTGGTCCCCGGCCTCAGACCTCAGAAAGGCAGAGTGATGGATCCTCTGGAACGTCAGGGGCAGGTGGCTTAAATGAAGTGAGGTCTGCTACATGAGTGCAAAGGAGAGACGTGCTTAGGCGAACCTGTTGATTCATTCCATCTGTAAATTTAAGAAACTCTGGTCCGGAAGACATTTCTTCATTGGTATCTATTGAATCCTGTGAATGATTGGAGGAGCAGAGAGGGAGGGGGGAAGGAGAAAGGGAACCAGTCGCTCCATCTCCAGTCGATTTATCAGCTTGTTTTGGAATATCGTGCTCCTGATACAGGGAGCGTTCCATCCTAGTCAGACATCCTTGAGCCTGTTCTTCTGAAGCGATGATCCTGTTGCTGTCCTTGTTGATAAAATAGAAAAGGTTTGCAGTAAGTAGCTTTGTCCCATGTTTATTAAGATTGCGTCCTCCTCTTCCAAAAAGGTGAAACCGCTGCCAATAGATCCAGAGGTTATCAATGAAGGTCACTGAGCTGGTAGAGCAGGTTTTAATCAGCCATTTCTTGATCGAGAGCAGCCTGGAGTGTTTTTCGTCTCCCCATTGAGGTGATGGAATTGGACCACTGAGAAATAACTTCATTTTCAGTTTTCCCATAGTATCCAGAAGAATGTTAAAGTCCTTTTTCAGAATCTCAGAATTTTGCTTTGCCAGATCGTTGCCTCCAACATGCACAACTAAAGTCTCAATATCTGGCTGATCGGTGGTTAGAGAGAGCAGTTTGTTGGTTAAATCAGACACAGTGTCACCAGGAAAATACATCACTCTTGTTTTCCTGGGATTGCAAACATCACTGATTCCCTTTACTGCCTCATCTCCAACAATAAGCACTTTTGGGATACCTTTAGTTTTCCTGGTGGTCGCTTTGTCCTTTGGAGCTTTGGGGGATCGATGTGTTGGTCTTGCCTCACTGTTGATATTTGAAGGCGAAGTTTCACTCAGAGGCTCAGGCTGGAGTGCAGAAAATCTGTTTTTCAGTGGGATTCCCACAGAGTCAGAATGTTTTGAGACTCGTGCTGGTTGCTTTGTCTCTGGGAGCGGGGTCGGTGAAGGCGTTTTGGTTGCAGCTGATTGTTTATCTTTCTTTGGCGGAGCAGGTGTTGAAGTTGAAGGTGGGTTTCGGCTCAGAGCCGGCCACGCTGATTCGTCCAGGTGCGGGGTTCTCCCTGATAGTCGTCTCATCAGATCCACAGTGCAAGACTCCCGTTTCGGCTTGGCACCCAGAGCGTTCCAGGGTGAGCTGCTCGGTGCAGGGCGCATGACCTCTCCATTGATTTGAGGAAGGGTCGTCTCATTTCCACAGGCAGCGTTGATCTCAAAGTTCACCCCAGCTGTTTGATCTTCATTTCTATAGACTGAAGTCGTTGTAAAATACTGCTTATGTCCTTGGGGTCAGCCGGAGGCATTTTGCCTTGGTTTACCTTGGAGGTAAAGAAAAGTAGGTAAAAGTAAGAAAATCCCCCAGTCCTTAGGTTAGTAGTAATCCAGTTAAAATGTCAATAATGTAAATATAACTACAAAAACTTGTCGCTTTAAAAATAATTCACAGGCAGAGTTATCAGGAAGGATGAGAGAGAGCAGGATAAGCTGTTCCTCCTTCGGCAGTCAGACAGAAGAAATAACTAGGAGAGTTGAAATAACTAGGAGAGTTGAATTTTTTCAGATATTGGAACTGATTCAATTTTTAAGGTATGTTTGGAGTTTGAAGAAAGCTATGTTTTACACCAAATTATGATACTAAATAGTTTTGATTATTGACTACAAGCAAGAACAGTGCTTTGCAAAAATTAGATTTTTTCGCATTCTGAGGTAATTTTGGAATTTTATGGATGGACTACCACAAAAATGTTCAATTGTCATTGTGAACATAAGGAAACTGCTACATAATTTTCAAAACTGTTGTGAATAAAAATCTGAAAAGTGTGACACACATTCAGCCTGAGTCATTCCTTTGCACAACAATCTATTTCTGCGTTTTAAGCTGTGGATCTTTTAGGTTTATGGCCAAACCAGCTCTACACATTTCAGTTATTTTGCTGCTTCTTTGTAAAATTGTTCATGCTCACTGATTGGATGGAGAACATTTGTTAACAGTAATTCTCAAGTCTTGGCACACATCCATATTGTGATAAAGCCTGGACTTTCACTGCTTTGGCTGTATATTTAGTGCAGTCTTCCTGTCTCACCCCATTCTCAGTTCCTTTGCAGTCTCTAAGCTGTTTTCTTCCAGGATTCACCGGTAGCACAACACAAACATTTCAAACTGTTTTCTCAGCAATGGCTTTTGTCTTCCAAACTCTTCCATTTTTGTAATAAAAAATGTAAAAAGTTGATATCACCTTATGACTATGCAAAACACTCCAGAGATTGTATTCATTCTTCCCAGCTGGGATTGGTCCTTTTCAACCTCAGGGTATCCAGGGTATGCCGCTGTCTCACCATCTGACAACCATTCTGCTGAAATACATGCATTTGGTCAGAACTTGTTTTGACCTTATGCTTACACATCAACACTTAAAATAGCTATTGATTACACAGAATAATTGGAAAACCACCAAATACCCTCATCTATGATCATAAATGGAAGAAAATGGATGGATGGATGGATGGATGGATGGATGGATGGATGGATGGATGGATGGATGGATGGATGGATGGATGGATGGATGGATGAACTGCCAAATATTCAAAGGTTATTTGGAAAATGTGTCAGTGCATATGATATTTTTGATTTTGGATCAAATTTCTAAGTAAAAATTAAAAAAGACTTGTAACATTTTTTTGTAATTTTGTTCCATTTATGATCAACATTTGAGTATATTTTCTTATAAAATATATATTTTAAACATAATGTGTGGATGGTCAGAATTAGTTATTTGTCAGTTCCCAGATATCTTCTAATGATTCTAAATCTGATTTTAATGTAAATTTAATATGCCTCCTTTTTACAACATTTGTTTTTGAATTTTTCAAGAAATATATCCAGCCAGCAACATTTTCTCAAACTTTCTGCAGAAGAAACCCCACAGCTACGAGTTGATGCAAAGTTCAAGTCTGAATTAATCTCTTGATTGAACAGCGGTTAATATTTGATTGTTTGCATTGATAACCCACCAGATTTTTCCAACTCACTGTACGCTGTATTGTACTTTGAGCCAAACAGTCTTATTGAATTGGACTGTCTGGAGGTTCATACTATAATTGAGTTCAAAAGTTGACCTGGCTGAGTGGCTCCTCTGGCTTTTATGTCCACTTGAATGATGGTGACAGTGAGAGTGTGCTCATGCCGCAGACGGCCATACTTCAGCCGCAGCAGAATTTCAGCCAGATCATCTCCCTCTCTCTCTTGCCATCAGCTGTGATTACTTTGGTAAAACAGCTCTGCGTCGCAGAGATCCAATTTTCCTAATGCACAGCCTTCATGCACACACACACACACACGCACGCACACACACAGCATGGTTATTGATGAGGCAAATGGGGAGGGGGGCAACAAGGGGCACACACACTGCTGGGAAATAGAGAGAAAGAGAGAAGGCTGTAGTGAGAATGAGACAGAAGTTGGACGTCGACAAAGACAGGGACAGCCGGAGTGGGAAGGAATGGCGTGAAGGAAGAGAGGAAGAAGAGGGGCTGGCGAAGACATGGACATCCAGATATGTGAAGTGTCCTTTGAAAATGGAGCGGGACGACCAGTTAAAGAGGTAATAAAGCAGAGGACATAGAAAGGGGGACAAGGGAGGACAGGAGATGCAGGAAGGAATACTAATATGCTGTCTTTTGAGTGTGGAGGATGAAGTATTCTGGAGATGTTGAGAAAGAACAAAGTTCTACAGGGTGCGTTTACCGACCGTTCTCTGATGTCAAATGCTAAAGAGGAACATCAAGAAGAAAAGACAGCGTGCCGGTCAGAAGATGCTCCAATGATAGGAAACAGTGATAAATCTCACTCTTGCTGCTCAGGTTGGATCTGGGACGCTTTGGGTGCAGTTTCTGCAAAGATGCATTTTCCACAATTACGAGATCAAGGAGATGAATGAGAAACTAACTGGGCTTTGAGAGCAAATGACAATCCAAAACCATTCTGCAAAAAGGACACAACACCACAAACCGATATTCAGCATTCCAGTTTGCTTGTCAAGGATCAACAACCTTTTATTGGTAATTTCTCCACAGTTTCTGACAGGAATATTTATGAACATATTTAGGTTTGAAGAGACTGCTTTGGACATTTTAAGGGAGAGCATATTCATACCTATAAAAGCTCTGCAGGGTCGTGCAACAATGCAATAACTTCTACAGAAGATTTTTCCAAAATTTCCCACACTTGTTTTTGAAGAATTCCTCTTGATAAGCTTTTTTAACTTAAAACCTCTCATCAAATTCCAATGAATTGTTTATCTTAACTACATAATTTGAAAAAGAGACTTTTTTTAGTGGTAGAAAGTTTGGCAAGTCTTGATACCAAATATATATGTCTTCACTCAGACATTTGGACAATCCAAACTTCAAAAACCAGTCTGTGGATTCGTGTTAGAGACCTTTTGCTTTTCTTCCTAATTTTTTACAATTTAGTTGTTTCATTATTGTTCAGCATCCACCAAATAGTGTGTCTCTTCTAACCAGAAATTGGCCTTTTTTTTGTCAAATGTATAATCTCAGTTATAGAGATTAAGAAGGATTCTTTGAGGGATTTGGGACCTATTTCATTTATTAATCACTCTTAACCCTTTAAAACACATCCTCACTTTGGGTTGAGCATCTCCAACCAGGCCGGAAGTGGTTGCAGCATGGGACTCAGCTGCTTTAAGTCTTGGAAATATGACAGTACAGGCCACAAAGGTAAGAAATACACACAGTTGGCATGTTTGTTCCCAATCCTTCCCAGACTCTGGCTGCATGTGTGTCATCCAACAAGGAAAATATTTAAATGCTGAGTCAGGAAGTGTGGGATTCTTGTCTTGTGTGTCCTGTTGTGTGTGGGGGTGTGTGTGTGTGTGTGACATTGAGAGGGACAGAAAGCTACAGATGATGGGAAATAGAAAGAGGACAGTGTTTAAATGTGTTAAGGCATGGTGGGCATATGAAGGTTAATTCTACTGTTTTGCTCTTGTTTCCTACAGATCAATAAACATAACCAAAGTACATAAAGAATGCAGTTTTAAAATAGCTAACCCGACCCAAACTTTGCTAAATCATGAATGGAATGTGTTTAAGCATATTCAGAAGCAACAAATCATTTATATAGAAACTGTCTAACAACACAAAGTAGGTGAACAAGCAGTACATCTTATCTTGATCTTAAGACTTTCAAGAACAGATAAAAAGCAAAGTCAATGATATTTAAGAGCCTGGAAATGGTGAAAAAGGCAACAACTCAATAGTGCGAATTGAGACCCTCAGCTTTTCTTAACCTTCTCCAGGCAGATGTTGCAGATTTGCAACAGCTAAATGCTACTTAGCTAGTCTTTGCAAGTAATTTGAGCCTGAGAGGAAATGTTTCAGAAAGGCTGGAAAAAGTTCCACCTCAATAAATATGCAGTCATATAACTTACAAAATCCAATCAATATTTCATAAATCTGCTAAAATACCCATTTGCTCATCAACCAGTTGAAGAACAAACTGACCTGAAGCTAATTGCTAAAAAGTAATCTCAACCTAAAGATAATTTTATTCTGGACATTAGCTTCATTAGCTGATTAGCTTAGCCAGAAAGCTATACCTAAGCATGATTCAAAGCAGAAACAGTCATTAGAAAAGTAGAATTTAGTTTAACTTTAGATTTTAAAACAACAATTTCTAGTATATACTGCCAAAAAAAAGTTTCTACATATAATAAAATGCAGGTTTAAATATAGATTTATTTTTAGTATACTGGCTAATGTAACTACATATTAGCTACAAATAAGACCAAAATGATCATTATATGAAATCCCAGATAGGAGGAATTGATTTATGATGATCCCCACTGAGAAGAACATCTTCAGTGAAAATGTATGATTTATATGTAGGTAACAGAGATGTGCTGGCCAGCCCAGGCTCCTATTTCTTCCTATCTAACAGCGCCGGTCAGGGTGACGAGTGGTTGAAGAGCCTTAACAAGGGAGTCTGGATCCCTTTCACAGGTGGGAACTCACTAAAACACGCACAATGGTTCATGTATTCATTGGTGTTACATGGAGACCCTAAAACCAAACATTTATTGACTCTTACAAGCTTAACAAAAACAGAAAACTCCAGTCTGGTTTTAGGATTTATTGTAAGGGAGGGATTTCTGTTTCTGTTGCAGGGGTTTTTGGGCAACGTCTGGAGGAGACGGTGATGTATGAGCATCGGTATGGGGTGCGCTTGGTTCCTCTGGTGGTGGAGCAGTGTGTGACATTTATCCGTGAACGTGGTCTGCATGAGGTGGGCTTGTTTCGCCAGCCTGGACGCACCAGTCTGGTGAAAGAGCTCCAGGAGGCTTTTGATTCTGGTGAAAGGCCATCTTTTGACAGGTTCAGCTCCTTCTCTTTTTTGTTACGCAGATTTCAGGTAACATTTAAGTCAAGTACAGTCAAGTTTATCTGTAAAGCATATTTCAGAAACACTGGCAGTTCAAAGTGCTTTATGCCATAAAACCATAATACAGTGACCAATTATGAAACTAGCAATAGACTTTACATTTGTTAAACACAAACATCAAAATCATGAATATGTTAATTAATGTGCCACTTACAACTAGTCAAAGCCAACTTGCAAGAGATGAGTTTTTAGATAGCCTGTCATCTCGAAACAAAAGCAGAGCTCCAGCACATTTGGTCAGCTGGTTTTACAACTGTATGCTTTGAACTGTGGCTGCTGGAAAAGACAAATGTTACTGTCCAGAAACCACTTTCTGCATTCTTGTTGGTTTTGCAAGAGGCTCAACTTCTACTATTCAAAGATGTGTGATTGTATAATTGTGCATTTGTTTGCAGTATCTTTGAAGTGCGAATGTAACTTTGATTTGGGGAGGCATGGCAGTTTAGGTAAGAGATTTGGTGTGTTGTGTTTTGTCTGCAGTGGGACAGACGTCCACACTGTGGCATCACTGCTGAAGCTCTACCTCAGGCAGCTACCAGAACCTCTGGTTCCCTACAGCCACTACCAGGACTTTCTGCTCTGCGGTCAGAAGCTGTTAAGTGACCGTACAGTGGTAATCACTCAGTGCACCACACCACAGAGACTGATGTACAACACAACTATTGGTGAAAAGCTCAGATTAGATGAGATTTAATGAGTGTTTTATTTTAGAAATGTTCCTTTGTTCTGTTTTATCTCCATGTCCTCCCTCAGAGTCTGGAGGAGTTGAAGAATCTTCTTCATGAGTTACCTGTCGCAAACTTCAACCTACTCAACTTTTTCTGCCAGTATGATCTGTCTGACTTCATTAATTTTGACATTTTTGGTGATTAAATCAAGGTAGATTGTTTCAAAGTTGGGACCAGCTTCTCTGACTGTGCAGCTCATGAGGAACGGATGTGTGCAGGTTTCTGAATGAGGTTCAGAGCTGCTCCAGCAGTAACAAGATGAACGTCCAGAACTTGGCGACCGTGTTTGGACCAAACATCCTTCGAGCCAAAGCTGAAGACCCACAAAGCATCATGGGAGGTAAACTGGCAACAGTTCATTTAATATTTTTTGCTTATCTCAAAATACTGCATGATAGCAATAATTTCTATCTTCATAAAGGTTTTTCAGTGCTCTAGAACAAGTCTATTTTTTTTTACCCCTAAATTAAAAGCGTAACCGGTAAGAAAATCTGTAGAAATCATGAATTTATTTTTTGCAGACTTACTCTTAATTCGTTTACATCATTTTTTCATTTTTCTCAGCTGCCAGGAAACATTAGCATCAACCTTGTTTTTCATGGTTGTCTTTATCAACCCTGCAGGTTTTCTGTCAGATCAGGTTATGAATTGGTGTTAGTCAATTGCAAAACTTTGTTTTTTTTTAGATGGTTATTTTATTGATTTAGAAATATGCTTGGAATCTTGGTGATGTTTTAAAAAGGCTTAGCATCTTCACTGTCAGTCTTCAAGCTTACACCTTGGGACCAGCTTCTCTGACTGTGCAGCTCAAAATGGTCAATAATTTCATCTATTTCTACAAAATCTCATACCATGATGCTTGCACCTGACTAACTACTGGGTTTAGAGGTAATGCTCAGTGCTTTACCTGTTGGAATTATCTTTAAAAACTTATGTTTACTTCTTTAGACATGTTGGAGGTTTTGATTCATACCTGGATATATTCTTAAGAAGAATTCAATCTTGCAACCAGAACTTGTTATATATATTATTTCAGTTCCTGCTTAAGCAACTGCAACATATATTGTTGCAGTTGCTTATATGATCTTAAGCAACTGCAACAATATTTTCTAGCTTTGACTTCTACACAAAAGTTCTCTTCTTGTCTGTCTCCAAGCTGCAAAACTGGTCCAGGTGCTCCTGTCAGAGCTGATCAGAGAACATGAATCTCTGTTTGCCAAGTTCCCTCCTTCTGCCTGCTCTCATCCTTCTGCAACACATTTGAAGCAACCCCATCTCCAGCCATCGCCCTGCCTTCGCCAGCTGTCCTTGCCTCTTATTGCAGACCACTCCAGTGAATCAGGACAACTAGCCGCACATGCAGACCACTCTAGGTAAAACACAGGGGTTCAAGCATTCAACGATCAGTTGGCAATTAGTCATTCTCACACAAGTAGAGAATAATAGATGCATCTGAAGAGTAGAATTCAATGGAAAAGTTAATTTATTGAAGTGATTGAGTTTAAAACCAACCACAGCGCCACCATGACCTCCAAAGCTCTTTTTGTAAATGTTTGCCTGTGGGCAGGTACCTGGTCCTGCTGAAAAGTGAAATCTGAATCTTTATAAACCTCATAAGCAGAGAAAACTTTTGATTTAAACTTACATTATGAGAAAACTGTTTTGTTCCACTGGCAGAGTATTTCATTTATAACTGTTAATTTTTCATCAATATACAGGAATTATTGACTTAAAATAAGCTCCTATCTAATGCTGAAAAGTTTATTGTAAGTTAGTTTTGTTTTATTTCAAACGTACTAAGATATTTGCAGTGGAAACGAGACCAAAAATACTTAACATTTATGTTTTTGCAGTTTCTCACTTTTGAGGTTCAAGTTAATGTTAAAGATCCAAAATGAAACCCTTTGTGCAACACAGTCTGACTTCAGTATGAATTGTCTCTAATAACTTTTCAAGTTTCTTCCCTGCAGTTGTATCTTCTCTGCTGCTGGTAAATCAGACTTGCTCTCTGGTCAGAAGAAACACCTTGGCCACCGCTACACTTCCTCCCATCCAGAGAACTGCTTCTACCCCTTGCCTTCTTCCAGTGAGTCCATCAACCACCACCCTGGCAGGCATGAAGGAGATTTTTACAAGTACCATGCTGCCCAGGGTTCATCTTCTGCAAATGTTCAAGCCACAAAAACCAACTCCCAGCTACAAGCCGAAACCTCAAATCGGGGGGCAATGGGACGGCAACGCCAAGAAAAGGCAGCCTCTGGCTACTGGAGCTGTAGTGGAGCAGAGGAAGAGGGTGATATTCCTGAAGCAGCCAGTTGGGGGAGCAGTCAAGCAGAGGAGGACAGTACACCCTCTGTCTACGACAACCTGGACAGAGCCTCTTTGTCTCACACACTGGAGAATGTTCCTACTGAGAACTTTGATTCAGATTTTCCAGGAACCAATGTTGGAATGTCCGAAGCAGAGGTAGATCGAGCAGAACTGGGGAAGGCAGGAGACTCCTCTTCCTCATGGTCTTCCTGTGAAGTTCTACCATTAGATGAAAGCAATGATGACCTGGAGGTTGGCAGTCCTGCTGTCCCACCAAAGAGATCCAGAATGTTGCCTCTGAGTCAGAGAACAGAACAGGAAATCTGTGATAAAGATGATCATGACAGCAATGGTGCCAAGCAACATCCAAGCTCCTGGGCTTCCTGTTCTTTCATCAGCATCAGCCCTCTCAGCACAGGGAGCTCAGAGGTCTTCCTCCCCTCTGGGGCTCCAGATCTCCAGGTTCAAGAGTCGCAGATAGAGCCGAGAGACACTCATTTTCTGCTGACCAACCTGAGGCAGCAGATGTCTCAACAGAAGGCAGAGTATCAAAACAGGATTGAGAGGTATTACTTTTCTGCATTTTTAAGGTCCATACAATTTCCATCTGGCCCCTAACACTTACCCTGACCTCTACATTTTGACTGACAGACCCGTTCACCAAGACATGCACATTTAGAGTTAACATTAATTACCCCACTGCTGCCAACTTACTGATGTTCTTGCTATATTGAGCAACATTTCAGACAAAAATATTGCTAAAGCAGATCAGGCTTTTTAAAGATTGGTAATCAGCAGAAAACTGCAATCAGTTCACTGCTAATGTAAAGGTGATGCAACAAAATTAAGATGTAAAAATATACAAAAGTTTAGAAAATCTCAACACTTCTTTATAAATGAAGAGGTGAAACACTTTGGTCACCCCATGTCATTTATTCATGGGTCACAGGTTGGAGCGCTGCAATGACGTCCTCGAACGGCAAGTTGCCGTTCTGCGACTCAGTCTGGAACAGCAGAGGCGAAGCCAGAGCGTGGCAGAGATCAAGATCAGAAACATGGAGCGAGCCAAGGCAGACGCAGACCGCAGGAACACCACCCTTCAGAGGGAGATGGAGCTGTTCTACAGGGCATATGGAGAAATCAGGAGAAGAGGAGCAGATCTGGGAAGAGCTGGTAGAGGAAGCATCTGAAGACTGAAAGACTGATTGTTTTCTCAACAGGAGTGAAGAAGGGAAGAAAGAAGCTGCAACTAGCAGCAGACGGATTATGTCAAGATGAGTTAGTGGTATGAAAACAGCAACAATAACATCACGTTAGTGGAGGCTCACATTATTAAATGTCAAATCTGATGGCATTTTTTAAAAAATTGCCTTTAAATCTCAAATTAATTCCTATCTTCCCAGGCAACTCAAGCAGCACACTAAAGCCGGTGATGTAATATTGAGACTCAGTCAGTCCCACGTGTCTCCGATGATAAAGCAACTGTTTTATGTTCCACATACTCTTTACAGTCAAAACTGTACACCTTTATTTCCTCCAAAAAGCCCAGACTTGATGATGTACAGAAGATTTAATGTGTCAGCGTGACCCGTTTTGTTAAAACAGTTCACATATTGACATTAAAGGCCATTTTGCTATTTACAAATTGTGGTGGAAATTAGATAAAATTCATAAATTATAATGTGTAAAACTAAAATTATTCCAACACTTTATTGATTTTGCTTTTAGGACATCTTTAAGAATTATGAGTAAAATATTTTTAGTTCTATCTTTACTAATTTGAGGGCATATTTACAAACCTGTAAGGTCCCATCTCTACAGCCTACATGGTGACTTATTGAATGAGAACTCCAACAAAAAGCAGTGAATAATATACAACTACTCAACTTTAAATAGGTGGGGGTCCACTGTACATTGATTCATTACTCACAGATTCTTCAAAGGTTACTTTTGATGATTGTGGCCAATGAAAACCCACATTGAGCGTGTTAAGAGTTTTTATACTACATTAAATAAATAATAAAACTTGGGTAAGTGACATAAATGTTGACATTCTAATTTCTTGAGACGTGAAAGAACCTGCACATTTCAAATGACATCTCAATATTTTTGTCAGCACTTTATCTTTTAAAACCTTAAACCACTGTTCTCTGCATGAAAAATCCTTTCTAATAAAACTTATTTTAATCCACTTTCTTTTATCAATTATTGCCAGTTGACCTGAATTAAATGAAAACTGAAAAGCAGGTCTCTTCACAGGAGGATGAAATCTGTTGTGATCAAAGTGGAAATGATCTTTTGTCATGAAGTGCCAATGAAATTTGTTAAAATAAAAATTTTTAAACCATAAACAATAAAGCTCAGACTTTTTTCCACAGCGTGAAATATTTATTGTCAAACTGTGCCAGCAACGTGAACAACATTTACTGTACAAACACTAAATCAAAAAGAAATATAAAATAAAAATCACTGAACTGGCAGAAACGTTATCAAGACTGAGTCACGTCTACAGACAGAACATTAAACTGTGATGCTTCAGTCTGATTAAAGGGGGAGAGTGTCACACTGACCACTAAGAACCTGTAAAGTACTATGGACCCATCTATAACAAATGGAACGTAGATACATCAAATATCAACAGTTAGTGACCACACAGAATGACAGCATCTGAATATGTCCACAGCAGTTACAGGAGGTAAACTTTCAGGGTTTTTTTCTCCTATTACCAGAAAATAGTAATAAGAAAAAAAAAAAAAAGGTTCACTTTATGGTCAAAGGTGCTTAATGAAGAGGCTTTGCATGTATAATCTTACAGAAACTTTTATATATAATGTTAGCCATCATCTGCAAACCAGCACAGCAAATAACTTATCTAAATTAAGATAACTTGGCAGTAAGGCCATATTTTGTTAATTAGGGAGAAAATATATATTAAGTGCTTAAATGTATATATAAAAAAACAAGTGACAGGGTTTCTGTGAGATGCAGAAACCTATAAGGTTTGTGCACACAGCAGTTTTTAAAGTCCAAAAATGTAAAAAACAAAATCCTTCAAACACACCCGTCAGTAAAAACATTGGAGAAAAGTGAGTTCAATAAGTGAAAATTTCACATTTCTTTACGAGAAGTTTGAGCTCAGAAAACTACAAACACTGCAGTCTGTTAGAGGGAGCACAGAAATCTAATTTGAACTCTGGATGTCTTTTGATTTCTAACTGGAATAATGTCTGTAAAGCTCAAATATGTTAAATCTGTACAATGAAAAAGGAGGAAAAATCAAACAAATAATTCAGCTTAACCTTCCACAGGGCAGGAGCCTGCCAATTCTTCCTGAGACGACTTTTACAATATATCTGGAATATTTTTGATAGTGATAGCTGTCAATTCAGAAGAATTTTCCTCAGAGTGCTGTCAATATGACAGACCATCTGGGCTGTTGGAGATCCAAAAAAAAAAAGAAAAAAAACTTAAAATCTTCTACATTAATGTTAAATATTTGCAAGAAAAATAATTAGATATTCTGGGTTTGAATTCACCATGAACACCTCACACAGGCCCAGGATAAACACCTAAACAGTGAGAGAAAAGCTGCACCAACTCTGAACTGTGGAGATGTTCAGATACAGAAAACATTTACCACTGCTGCATTTTCTGTGGCAAACGTCTGATTACATCAAGTCGGTGAATACATCAGCTTAATCATCATAATTTATGCTCTTAATCGAGTAAAATTACTTTTTTTCCCTGAGTTAACATTCGACACTGGAGAATATCTAATTGTTCTCTCATAGATATGTGAAGATAATTTAAGAATTTCTGAGTTTGGCCACATTATTTCTTCCACTTCAATTTTTATTTGCAACAGCCCGAATGCTCAGTAATATTGCTCAGGAAATGTGACTCAAATAACATCTAACATAAAAAGTCGCTCAGTTATTTTGGTTTGATCAGGGAGTTAATGTCATACTTCATAAGAATTAATGGCAATAAGACAAAATAAAGCTGAATTGGATTATATTTTACATGAGATTTGACTTTTTTTAACCACATTTATCTTCATAATTTATGAAAATACTTGACTAAAATATATATAGAGTATATAGAGAGTAGATTACATGAGTGTGACACAGGAAGGGATGAAATGAGGGTAAACGCCTATGAATTAATCCAAAGATGAAACAATGTTTTTTATGCTAACTATTTTTTATAAAACACACACAAAAAAAAGCTGGGTCAAAATAGTCAACAAGGTGTCATAAACCAAAAACATGAGGAAAATATTTAACATTATTTTTACAGATGAGTTAACTATGCTCTAGCATGAACCCAGTCTGAGCTGCCGAACATCTGAACTTTAGAGTTCTGGTTCTGAAAAACCTTCAGCTGGAGTTCAGCTCACCACTTGTTTGACATTACAGTTATGATAGATGGTCACAGTTCTCAAGTTACAAACTCAATGTATTTCAATAAATTTTGAATTCCTCCTGAATAAATAAATCAAACCCTGGGGGGTTTAAAATGCTTTTGCTCTGACTGAACGTTATTCTATTAATGATATATAGAAAATAATAACATGAAATGAGCAGCAAGCACAAAAAGAATTTCTTTGGAAACGATAAGACTCATGTATCTGTTTAACCTAAAGATTAAGGGACTGTGAACAGTAAAATGAGGGGCCCTGGGGCATTTTTTTCATGTCATGGGACATATCTTAGCGACGGCGTTTGTCTCAGAAGCCGGACGGCGTCAGGATGTTCATGTCTCGGTGTTTGAGCTTGTGGGGCCGCGCTCCCTGCCGCCGGCCCTCCACCGTGGGGATCTCCATTTTGGGTGGGGACACCCTGTGAGGGTTGTCAGCCAATCGCGTGGCCTGCGACTTCATCACCTCCATGGGGGTCGGCTTCTGGGCTCCACGGTACGCCTGGATGGCAAAGCCTGCTGGGAGAAAAACGCAGCGGTCAGCATAGGCAAAAACTCAAATTAGGTAATCTGTCAGTCCAGAAGCATTATTTTAGACACTACTGTCTCCAAACCACACATCTCCACAGACTGTGTGGAACTGCTTTGTACAGAAGAAAGCAAGCGTTTCTTTAAACAATTCATGTAGGTCTTAAGTCACTTATTTATAGAGCTGTTTATAAACAACCAAATTTGATTTAAAAAAAAAAAAAATTATACTGTTCATTCAAGATTTTATCTCACTCAAGCTGCCAAACAGAGGATAAATGTAACACTGAAGGTCATCTGCATATCAGTGGAAAAGCTATGTTAAGTTTGTTTTTCCTTTGGAATTTAATTTACTTGAATTAATTTATTTTTCATTTGGGATTAAAAAAGTATTTTTTAATTAAATTGACTTAAAAAATATAATCCCCAGTGGCAATAAATATAATGAAAAACAGCATTGGACCAAAGACGGAGCCTTGGAGGACTCTAGAAGAAATCTGAGCTGCAGCTGAGGATAAATCAACTAATTAGACTGGAAACACTCCAACTACTTAGGTAAGATTCAGACCATGGAAGGGCTGTGGTGGCTATCGCAGATCAGAACTACAGGTCAACAATATCAAACATAACATTCAGGTCAAGGAAGTAAAGGTGGCCTAATCAAGACAAAAGGTTCATCAGACACAAAGGCACTGTTCATTCAATAGCATCTCAGTCTATAGATCCTATATTAGACCTCAGAGGTTAGCACAGAGGAGGAATCTGAATATTGTACAAAGAACAACAGTAAAAGACTGACTCACTGTATTCTGATTTAAATGCATTTTTGAGCTACGTTATACCTCAGTGCTGAAATTACACATTTTTAACCCCCAGGTTTACTTTGCAAATAGTGCATTTTCATTTGCTTTGCACTTCTGTAGCAATTCTTGTTTTAAAATGTCTATAGCTAATTCAAAAAATACTTATTCTAAACTTAAATTTAAAATCCCTCAGGAAGATACACAAATCTCAAACAAACACATCCAGAAGAGATCATTCCCAGATGACCTACCCAGAGTCATCCTGAAGGAGAGACTTTAGGTCTCCAGTTCAACCATTCCAGATGTTAACATCGAACAGCAGCTTTTCAGCAGCGTCTGCTGGTGTTCATGTGTTTATGTAGAGAGAAATTCTGCGTCACTCTTTGCACGGGCCAATGACTGACAATGTAAATGTTGATCAGTGTTTACTGCTAGTCTGAAGGTCCTGCTTTCATCCTTTGACCCAGAATGTGGCTGTGAATTTGGGACAGAACCTCAATTGGCTGTGAATTTGGGACAGAACCTCAATCTACTGCTAAACCAGTTTCTGTAGGTTTAAGACCTTTTTAAGATCATTATGAATACAATTTAAGATCTGTATCATGTCAGAAATGTACAAAATAAAACAATCTTTTACATAATTGTAATGCTTAGTTGTTTTGCACTGAATGAACATATAGATAGGCAACAGAAGTGAGCCAGAGGCTAAGACAAATATCCTCCAGTAAACAAGCGATTAATTTACACTAGTTTGCTGGATAGCACATGCATGCTAGCAGCTAGTTAGTGGTAGCCTCAGAAAGCAATGAGGATGTCTGCTCACAACTAAACATTTATTCAATAGCAAAATCCTGCAAGAAAAAATTATTACGTAGAACGTACAACAGAGTCCTGCCACCACAAAATAGAAGACCTGTGATTAATGTAATTAAGGCCAACATGCATACCACCTTCTTAATGTAATGGTCAATTTTTGGCAAAAAATAAAAAAATTACCAACTCTTTCTGTCTACAAGATGTTTAAAGCAAAAGAAACAAACAAAAAAATCACTTAAAGGAAAAAAAAAAAAAAAGGATTTTTTTTTTTTGCTAAAAAAAAATATCACTTTTTTTGAGACAATATGGTCACCCTTATTTTAAGAGGGTGACAATATTTTCTACTAAATGTATGACATTTTAAGGCCTTTGTTTTAAATACACAGATGTAGGACTTACTAAGGATGCGTGAACAGATCACTCATGCTGGATAAAATGAGTTTGTGTTGCTAGAACTTGTTTCTGTTTGTATTTAAGCATTTGTAGGCGTTTGCCATTACCTGCAGCAGAACCATCTGATCCCACGTCAGAGGCTGAACTCTGGACAGGAGGTCGAGGCCCAAACACACCCCATCGCTCAACCGCTCCACCTACGCCTGGATCTCCTGCAGCTCCTCCTCCTCCCATGTCCACACTGCTGTTAGAGGAGCTGATGCTGACCTCTGACCCTGAACTCCCGAACCAGCCCCTGCAAACCAACACAAACAGCATGCCAGCTTTCATTCCCTTAGCACGCCGATGCTCAGACCACAGGAAGCTGAAAGCTGCATGTGTACCTGCGCTGCTGCTTGGGCGAGCTGTGCGGCGTGTTGGATGGAGTGGACTGGGCAGAGGAGGGTTTCTCTTCTCTGGCCTCCAGGCTTTGGATCTGCAGCTTCTACACAACAACACAGAAGTATCTGTTATCTAACATTGCTACATCTGACACAGATCTTTGCCAAAGTATTCATTGCCTTTGGACTTTTCCACATTTTGGTACATTACATAACAAACATCAATGGATCTTCTTGGGATTTCATGTGACAGAGAAACTCAAAATGATATGGAAGGACAAAGAAAAATGATTTTTGCATTTTTTAAAAAAAATTATTATTCAACATTCTGAGAGTGTGTTCATTTTTGTTTTCAGCACCCTGAGTCCATACTTTGTACATAAATATTTTGCTGAGGCTGAAATCTGTCAGACTTCTATTTGCAAGATATGTTAAACTTAGTCAGATGGAGAAGATAGAATCTTGAAAGAACAATTTTGCAGCTTCTAAATTTGATATAGGAATAGCTTGAACTTTCAAGCTTTCAAGCTATTCCCCAAAGTATTTCTGAATGTATATTTAGGCTGTCTATCCTACTTGAAGCAGATCAAGTCTTTTCCAGGGGTCTGAATATAAATGTGCATTGAGACTTATTTTGCAATATTTGAAAACTATTCATTATTTGCCTTCCAGTCCACAAGGAGAATTTCAACAGTAAGAGGATGAATTCAAATAATAATAGTTCAAACCAGGCAGAAAATACTGATGGAGTTGCATTTTTCAGCTTCGCTAAACATAAAATATTTAATCAAATTTGGATAAGTAAACTCCAACAGGGAAAAAAGAAAGGAACATAGAGGAGGATGTTACTACAGACCATGACACAAAATGATGAGGAGTTATGTTGTATATCATTTAATCCCTTAAAGTCTTACAGAATCTCTTCATATACAAAAAATGCTTCTTCCGTTTCCAGTAAACACTCCAAAAGCTCAAGTCAGAACATAATATCTGCCCATGACTCAAATGTTTGTCTGACACAAAAGTCCTGCAAAAACTAAACTACATAGAAAATACGAGGCCAATACTTCTGCCAAGACGAAATTTTAGACCCCACGTTTTTGAACACTTTTATGACATTTTAAGGTTTTAATTTTGGACGCATGAATTTAAGACCTTTTTTAAGGATGTGTGGTCACCCTATTCATGTGATCTGCAGCTGTAATTGGTCAGTTGGCCTTTAAACCCAGCACACTATTGGCTCCTGGTGTTTTATTACTGACGTGCTGATCTCACCTGGAGGGACTCTGGGACGCGGTGGTGGTGTCTCGTCTCCTCCGCTGTCAGGCCTTTGTGTGGAGTGTAACTGGTGTCGGTGAGACCTGCCGTCTGCTCAAACTTGTACATGCTTTCCTGAGTGTGCTCTGATGGCAGACAACAATACATTCACTCTAGTGGAAAGCTGCTTGATAGCAAAATCTATTTTCATGTCTTTATCAAATAATCTGATTTAGAAAATGTTCAGATGGCATGGATAACTTTCCACCTAAATAAAGGATTGTTACGTAGATTGTATAAGCTCTAACTTACTGGTAATGAGAGAATTCATGATGATGGACGAAGCCTTAGTTTTCACCACAGCTGGTGCCTTGAAGAGGGCGCCATCCTGCCCAGCAGCCTGTTTGACGGCGGCGCCTTCATCCTCCTGTAAGGTCAAACAGTCAGACTGAAAGTGGACCTGTTGGGAAATGATCAGGCGTGGAAATGGAAACCGTGCTTTACCTCAGCCAGTTGGGAGAACTTTCTCTCTGGTATTACAGGCCGCCTCCACAGGTTGTTGATGCTGATGTCATGGGGCGGCGTGGACATGGGGGCCTCCAGGTTGTCATCGTAGCTGAGGGCCCGTCGAGTCATTCCGACGGGTAGCTTCATCCCACCCATCCCAGAACCCTCAATGGCTGCAGAGATAAGTTCATATTTTCTACTTTTTCACTGTGATATTACTTCATCTCCAGAATGGAGAGATTTCACTGTAGTAAAGCGGCTCTGAACAAAGTGGACGAAAGTTAACATTAATGTTTTTTGTGCTTGGAGTCATTCTTAACAAAATATTTAAAAGGGACTGAATCACTTGAAAGAAAAAAACTTAAACTTATGAATAAAGATTCTAAAAATAGGAAAATATCCAAAAAGACATTTTTTTTCATTCTTTGAAGTTAATAAGCAGGGAAATCATCTCTGACTCAGAAAATGTTGGGATGATGATTTTCCTGACCAAAATGATCAAAAACAGATGTTATCTTAAGCTCATCTGGATGACCTCAAAAGATTAAAATGTAAAAAATGATAAACTGATGGCTCCTTAGAGGAATATTAGTCTCCTATGAGCAGACAGATTAAACTTATTAAGCTTCTGTCTATTAAGAGTTAAAACTGTAGTGAACATGGACCTGAAATAAGTCACTGACAAGGAAATTCTAAGATTTATTTCCTCAAAGAGTTTGAACTTTTATATGATGAATTGGTTTATTTACAAATAAATATTTTTAAAAAATAGCAATTATAAAATTAAATGTTAAAATGTTAAAATTTAAAGTTAAAAAAATGTGTTAAAAGTGAAGCAAAAAAAGAAAAAAACGCTACAATACTTAATTTATAAATTGGACTTAACAAAATGTAAAGAAAAATCCATCATATAAATGATTGTAACTCCATTTGATAACTTAACTTGAGACAGACCTTATCCTTCCTAAAATAACTCGTTTTATTGACCACAGAACAATTTAAAAGCAAAGTTTCAACATATTCAGTTACAGACTAAATTATTAATACTATCTAGTGACATAGAATATGATTCAGTTAGGAACATAAATATTGTTCAGTCACAGCAGAATAAAGTTAATAGTTGGTTTAGGTATGAGGTTCCAGGCGGTTGCAGCTGTAGGTTCATATGAGGTGCCAAGTTTTAAAGCTCGGATCTGAGGCGGGTTTTCTGATAGTGAAGTGAGCGACTGAGCGACTTTGGTTTTATTGACATTCAGGTCAGAATATTCCCACAGTGGACATTAACAGAGCAGTGAATGACCTGTGGTGAATCTCTGCAGAAAGGAGGAGTGATCACATTCAGTAAGTCAAAACATTTTTTCAGACCAAACTAAAACTTGCATTTGTGACTAATATCTTTTTAATAATTGTATACAAGTTAATATTTCTCCTTTAATAAAACCCTTAACCTAATGAGAATCAAATAAGCCTTTATTGTTTGGCTTTTGTTAACATATGACATATCTTAAAAACAAAAAAAGTTACTGAGTATAGGCAAAGCACGTACTGATTTATCAATTTAAAACTGACCTTCATTAATCCATATCAGCACTCACCTGGTAAGTCACCAGAACCAGACATAGCTGCAGTTAGTTAATAAACAAGTTGAGTCAGGGGAGAACCTGAAAGGAAGAAAAGAAAACAGAGAGAGAGGCGCTGGCTTAAATCTGTCTGATTCCTAAACTGAAATCAGACCAATTTATGTTTAAAAATCACACTGCATTTCTAAATAGACCATAAGTATTAGACTTCTGTAATAAATATAATATTTAGACTTGTTACAGCAGCACAATCATGTCTGCAAATTTTTAAAACAAAAACTGCCACTAAATTAAGTACATTTATTCAAAAGTACAAAGTCTTGTTGACCTTGTGCAAACCCCTTCTGGCACAAGAGCAGCATTCTCCTATACTACTTCACAAGGCTGGAGAATAAAGACACAATGAGCTTTGACCTTAGTGCAATGTAGGGCTAAAAATAAATATGGAAATTAATATTTTAATGCACAAAATGCAACAACACAGCATTCCTTTACTGAATACTAGATGAATAGTAGCAAAAAATGCATAAAGATTCAAAACGAGATTTCACTTTTAAGCTGCAACTTCCTATACATCATTACCACAACTTTCATTCTTTCAGGAAAAATAAATTCTTTACATGGGACTTTTGTATTTCAATATTTTTCACCTAGGATACATATTGTGTATAAGGGACCGACCTTCCAGTTTTGTTGCTCTGACTTGGGCTAGAAGGAGTGGAGGTAATTGTTATACTGGTCTATCGGATGAACACAAACGCCTCTGGCAACGCATTGTGGAGGAGCAGCAATGCCACTGATGCAACTGAGGAGACAGCAGAGAACAAAAGTGAGTTGTTCCATTGCATAAATCCTGCAGAGAACAAACAACCACTCAGTGTTTCTCCCTTAGAGCCAATGATGAAGCGGACAACCAGAGTATGGGCAGCAACACACAGCACGCCGCTCTGTGTGCTCATCATCATTATTGTAGGGAATAGACTGAGAAAGCAAATGGAAGAAGTGGAAATGAGTTTCCTGTTTCCCAGTTCAGCCTCGGCAGACAAAAGACTAAGTTCACAAGGAAAACCGATGACGACAAACTCGATCAAAAATGGTTTTGCTGACAAAAATTCAACTGCTAAAGACTGTCTCGATTTTTGGTAGTTTTTTGGTAGAGTTCAAGGGAAATTAATTATTGCTTTGAAATGGAATTGTATGCAGCTGGTTAGTTGGCCTTCCACTATTCTTGATGTAAAAACTTCGTAAAAATGTCGCTAAATAAACATTCCCAGAGGTTGAGCACAAAACAGCAATCACAATGCAAGTAATTTATCTTTGGTTTCATTGTAGTGTTTTTTTTTTCTTCCTTTTAATTAATTATTTAATTCTGCTCTGGTTTCTATTGACCTGTCTTCCCCTCAGTCTAATGCCTTTTGTATTTTTTCTTTATCCATTTTTAACTATAGAAAAATGTCATGAGGAATAAAAAGGTAATCTAATGATTAAAATAGACTTTTTATTGTCTAAAAATATGGATTTTTTCTTGGGTCAGTTGGTATTGGAAACACTGGTGCCTTGGAACAAGAAGGTCTGGTGTTCGAATCTTGACATGGGGTCACTGTGGATGGAGTTACTGTGGATGGAGTTTTCATGTTCTCCCTGTGCGTCAAAGGGTTCTCTGTGGGTACTCCTGCTTCCTCTCTGAGTAAATAATGTGTAGTGTGACTGTAACTTCTGCCAAATATTTCAGGGTAAAATTGTGCAGAGATCCAGCATCTGCATCTAAAAATCCCCTCACAAACCAATCACCAGCCTTCATGCGGGCCAATTTATTTCCAAGTGGGTCCATTCTTTCAGAAATTGTATGTGAAGGAAAGGGTGACACATTTCTTGCATAACATTGCGTGGAGCCAACAATGAGACAGCAACTCATATTGCAGACGGCAGAAGATCCAATAAAGCGTGACATGGCAGGGGAAGCTGCTGCGATAATAAACAGTTATAAAACAGGATCACTGCAGCCAGGCTTTCATATGCACACGTGCACCTCAAATTAAAGACACGTTTAATTAAAAAAAACAGCTAGAAGAAGAATTGCTGTTAGTGCTTCACTTCTCGTTAAATTTCCGTTTATTTTATTCTATCTAATGCAGCCGAGATAAGTGTCGTTTAAAAATATTGTCAACTGTTAGCTTCTTCGAAGAAAAATCCGATTTAAAACACTTGTTCTTGGGCATCGACGGGCTAACTAGACTCGAAAATTATATTTTAACCCTCTCAAAAATGAACATTAACTTCTAACGCCGCACAAGACCGACTGCAATTGCCCATTTATGTTGAAAATAGTCGTTGTTGAGCGCAATTTCGTTATTGGTTTGCGCAGAGAATAGCGGAACCTTCGCAACGCTGTGCTGAAAAGCATATTACATCAAACAGATAGTAGGTAAATATGTCTGAAAAAGGCATTATTGGCGCATCTTGCATAATTCTCTCTCACCTGAAGTAACAAATGTATCAAAGCAAAGACGCAGAAGTCGTTAATACGCCGGTTTCCATTCGTAGGCTAGTAACACAACAAAGCAGCTGGGCGGCAGCCATTATTGTGTTTGCAGACTGAAGAGCTTCCTCATGCACTGCATGTTTGGTTGGTCTCGCTGAACATCGCGAGAGAAATAAACGTACGCGTGTCTTTTAGCTGTGAGTCGCGAGATCTGCTCCGGATTAAAAGACATAGGGTATTAATTATTTAAAAAAATATTAAAAATATATATTTTTAAGTCAGACGGTATTTTAAACAGAAACAGGTTTATGCGTCCAAGCTGTTCTAAAAATATTTTCCTTACCAATTTCTTTCTTTTTTGTTACATATAATGTTTCATGTAATTAAAAGACCTTCAATATCAGACAATAACCTAGACAAACATATCCAGCTCCTAATCATGATTGCTCCTTGCTAATTAATCATGATTAATCTTTATTTTAATCAGTTACATGCCTTACAGAAGCCTGATTATTGCCTTAGTCTGAATAAGAATGTTTTTCTATTTATCCTTAACATGCGGCTGGTACTGCTGGATTTCACCACATAAGACAATTAAACAATATGCTAGTCGTATTCCACTCTGATTTGAACATACCATAAAGTAAATTAAGGATCAGAAAAAGTAGCAAAGTAGAAAACATTATAAACAAGTCATTAACATCCTTCAGAGTGAGAAATACGGCTAGAAAAGTCATTTTTAAATATTTGGGACAGTGACTTGACCCAAAACAGACTCGCCACGTCTGAACAACCTTTAATAACCTCTAATGACCCCTGATAACAGGCGATGAACTTCTGCATCGCCTGTGCGGGATGACCCCTGATGATGTCATCCCCCGGTGGGCTGAGCTCCAGACTTTCGACTTTCTACTGTTCCTCCACACAGAGTTCAATGTCAGACAATAACCAAGACAAACATCCATCCATCCATCCATTTTCCGTCACCCTTCTCCCTAACGGGGTCGGGAGTTGCTGGTGCCTATCTCCAGCTGCGTTCCGGGCGAGAGGCGGGGTACACCCTGGACAGGTCGCCAGTCTGTCGCACCAAGACAAACATATCCATCCCTAATAATGACTGCCCCCTTGATAATTATTATTCATAATTAATCTTTATTTGAATCCGTTACATGATTCAAATAAAGGTTCAGGCTTGTGCCAGAACCAGGCCAGAACCAGCTAGCCTGGACATGGCAATAAATGAAAACCAGAAAGTAAAAGAAGAAATAAAAGCCCTAATAAACCGGATCCAAGAAATGAAAATCCAATATGCCTTTGGATTAGAAAGGTTTGTAGGGTCTAATGATGACATCTGATTTTACACAAGGTAAGCCTGTACACTGTAACAAACATTTTCTTTTTAAAATGTGGGTTACTTGTCCCCTGCGACAGACTGGCGACCTGTCCAGGGTGACCCCGCCTCTCGCCCGGAACGCAGCTGGAGATAGGCACCAGCAACTCCCGACCCCATTAGGGAGAAGGGTGACGGAAAATGGATGGATGGATGGGTTACTTGTCCCACCTCTGGTTTCTTAATTAAATATGTCTTAACTCAAAAAAAAAAACAATAAACACACTCATCCGCTCGTCCCCACTCTTCTTCGTCCCCACCAGCTTGCAACACAAAGTTTCACCCTTGTATTGTTAGCACCATTAATGAACTTTTTGCAGTGGCTTACCTACTAATCAATTGTCAAAATAAACTTCTGGTCAGGTCATGGGCTAAATAATGTGAACAAATGTGTAGTTCACGTTAGGTGTTTCCTAACCCTGGTCCTCAAGGCACATTGCCCTGATTACAGTTCATCAAAAGCCTGTCATTCACTTAAATCAGCAAGCTGACGATAAATTGGAGAAACAACTAAAACATTTGGTAACACTTTATTTGAGACATAAGATCTTCAGTGAACATGAAGGAGTCTTTATGAAGGACTATGAATGTCGTCATGAAGTGTCATTCGGTAAATAATGACAATTTTAATACAAAATTTCTCTGAAAGTTACATTGAAAGTCCATCAAAAGTGCCAACTTTGCATTAAAGTGCCCTTCTTTACAAAACAACACAAAGTCGGATTCTTCAGTAGCCGGTGTTTGTCTCCACCTGGCGGCTGAATCAGATTATGCATGTTTGTTTTTCCACCTCCACTGAAATGTGCAGCTTCTCTTTTATGGCTTTTAAAGTCAGTTCGCTATTTTACCTTTGGGCTTGAAGGAAACAGTGTGAAGTAAAGTAGCATACATGTAAGAGGAAATGTGCCTAGCCATTTTTGTTGTTGTTTTCTTTTAGTAATAGTCTTCAGCTCTATTTAGTAGTAGAGCTCCAGGGCGTTGCCAGTAATCAGGCCGACATGCCTGAAGTCGTGCCCTGGGCTCCACGGTAAAGTGTATCTGAACCCTCCCGCATTCCCGACTATTTGCATGCAGAGCAGCAGAGCTCCTCCCTCATGTTTCAGGTTATCCTTCACAAACAAGTCACTCCTCCAACCGGACTTTCCTGCCCAGTCTTCCCAGCTGAGGAGGAAATCAGTCGGTGGCGAATCTCCAGTTTGCAGCCAGAGAAAATCCACGGAGGAGCTCTTTAGAATCCTGCGTGTTTTTTCCTCACTTCGTGGACTCGCCCAAACTTTTTATTTTTTCGCTGCAGCTTCGGTTGTTTTCCTTTCGGTCTGAGCTGCTCTGCTCCAACCTTGTGAGTCAACATGTCTCACCACACGACCCAGAAATTTCAAACCTACAAAACGGTGACTTCCGAACCGGTGGTCCAGTCGACCCAGAAGTTTCACACTTACAAAACGATGACTTCCGAACCGGTGGTCCAGTCGACCCAGAAGTTTCAAACCTACAAAACGGTGACAGCCGAACCGGTGACCACACAGGTGTTCTCGACCAGGTCGGTGTCACCGGCGTCTCCGCTGCCTCAGGTCTCCCCGGTGTCTCCGGTTTCACCGATACAGTTGTCTTCGGTCTCTAATGTCACGACGCTACCGGTTACCGCGATGAACGGCTCCTACGGGACAATGAGGTACCTGGTTCCGGTGCAGCAGGCCATGCCCCAGCAGAACTACATGTTCATGCAGCAGCCCGTGATGCAGCAGGCCGTGATGCAGCCGATGGTGCAGCCGGTGGTCCAGCCGATGTACCTGCAGACTCTGCCCCGTGTGAGCAACAGCAGCAACCACGGGACTGAAATTATCTACCAGCAGCAACAGCAGCAACAGCAACAGACTTTCATTACTGAGGTGAGCGCTTTCATCTTTCTACCTCTAAGAGAGAATCACTAGAAAATAAGATGTTGCTCTTAAAACTTTAAAACATTCGGGTTAATATTTGTTAGTTCGAGCAAAAGTTCAGAGGGAACATCATTTTATAAAACTTGCAGTTTTGTTTATGATTTAAGGTACATATTTGAGTGTAAAACATGATCTTGATCTCAGAAACTCAAATGTTTTGCAACTTTAACAAAATTTTACTGCTTTGGACTTTGACTCATTTTGATGAACTGACTAAGAAAAGTGGAGGACATTTATGTCACATGCAACCTCAGATTATGCTGCCTTCACTGTCCTTTAGAAGAGGGAAATCAAATCTCTTGTTTATGTTTTCTGCTGGGGATCCACAAAATATTGACGTTAACATCAGTATCAGCTGATGTAAATCATTTTTAAACATGTGATATTGGCTCTATAAGTAAAACTATGTATAGTAAGTAAACAGATACTAATAACAGATGTCATAAAAATACCAAAGTCTCAAATACAGAATTAATAAACACTATTATCTCAACATTTTGCAACTTATTTCCCTTGGTTGTGGTTCCAATATCTGCTTTAGTCCATCTTTTTGAATACGGACAACTTATAATCTTTGAGCATCTTCCTGTTGATGCATTTTACTTTTTAAAATCATAACCGATGTTTATTGTCATCTTTATCCACCTTGTTGTGTGTTTTGTAAAGGGGGAGTGTATTTGTTTAGTCATATACTAGTAACTTGTGTAGGATTGTGAGGCGTTTAACTGATGCAGAGGAATGTCGGCCAGGGCTGTTGTTGTTTCATACGTTCATAGTTTTTTGCCGTCTTTAACCAAACTTGCACAAGGACAGTTTTGTATCCACTTTTGACAACGGATGGTTTGAGTAATAGTTGACATAATATCAAATCAAATTGTTCTGCAAGGAAATGTGCTCAGCCAACTTCAAAATGAAAAACAAATAAATATGAGGTTTCTCAGATTTGATTTAATTTGATCAAGAGTCATGACCACGTCTGAAAAGAGCAACCAAATCAGAGATTGGAACCACGAGCAATGAAAATGAATTGCAAAATCTACAGAAAAGATGCTGTTAAGTATCAAATTTCCTAAATAACTAGAAATAAATGGCTAAGTGGTTAACGCATGGCAATGATATGGGTATAAAATGGGTTTGTGAATTGGAGAAAAGTCAAATAAATAAAAACAGCAATTCTAAATGTCATTGAGACGCAGAGGCTTTGGTCAACCCATACGCTGTAGCTCTGTCTGCTAACATGGAGCCAGAAATATGGGAGGGTCCACATTACAAACCATAAGTTTGAAAGATGGATACTAATGTCCTGGAAGCAATGACTGCAGTGAGGTAGTTGAGTATAGAATATAACGAGGAAAGTGAAGGGATAAAATAACCAACGCCCAATCTAATCTGGCATATGTCAGCAACCATTCCAGACTCTAAGTAAACAGAAAGTTCTCTGAAGACTAAAACCAATTATTCTTTAAGCTTTGTATGAATAGTAATGAATTCCTTTAGTCTTCAAATTCCAAGTCAGACAGATCAACAGAAATGCTCCCATAAGTCGATGGTTTTTCTAAAATGCTAACCTTAAAAGCCACTATTGGTGCAGATCATGAAATGTATTACAGCTCAAGAAATATTCTTTATTTGTTTGTTGTTTAGTTGTTTGTATCTCATTAAATCAGTGGCACCCACAGTTCTGAAGTATACCTAATAGTGACCATGTTACTTCTGAGTTTGTAGGTTTGAAATTCAGAGAGATTCGTTGTTTGGTTGTTTTTGTTAACTTGTTCAGTCAAATCTAATGGTTTCTTGACTCTCGGCCCAATAATCAAGGTATGTTATGATGCAGTGTTTACATCTCTGAAGAAAACCAAAACCAGCTTGTGGAACTAAACCATTATTTTTGATTCTCCTATTATGTTAGTTCATTCTTGGGCCCCTAAGAGCTAGTAGCTTCTTGTTAAACTGTTGATAACATAATTTGTAGCAACTTGAAAATGTTTGACTCTTGACTTATGATTCCTGATGTCTGGTGATTGTGTGTCATTCTTTGCTGCCTTCACTTTTCTGCTGTATTTTGTTCTGATTTTCACAACTTGTAAATCATTATGACCAAGTTATTGAGACAAAAGTATGCAAGGCTTCCTGGTGGATTGGTTTTTCTGTTTTTCTCAATCAGGTAGATAACTGGCAAAAAGCTCATTTTAAGAGCTGATTCTTGTGCACAAGCTTCAAGTCAGGCCTAACTCCAACTTTACCTCTTCTTTTGTTTTCATAAATCAGTTTGGGCTCACACTGAGCTGTCAGACATCTCCGTATATTAGTTTGCCAGTCATGATCCGTCACAGATGTCAGGGAAGAGAAATGCAGTGCAGGGCTGAGGCCTCAGACAGGCTGTGGGAATGTGTGTTATGCGGCACCAGGTTCTCAGTTCTTACACCGGGCTTTGACTTTTCACAGCCTAGACTATCTGTCAGGAATATGATGAACAGAAAGCAGATGACGTAAAGGTCCGCATACCTGCAGATGTTTTGCTAATTTGCATGTAAAGCAAACTCAGAGTGTGAACTTTCCAGGTTTTAACTTCCGGGTTTTATAACTCATACATGAGAGATTGTTAAAAGACATACTATGCTTCTTTAAGATTTAAGAACATGACATGGCTTTGTTTGAATCTAAGCCGTTCCATTGTAGTTTTGGTTGGATGTTTAGAGACGTATATTGCTGGAGGTGGAACTTCCACTCACTTCTACAGGACATTTCCCCAAGGAATGTCCTGTAATGGTTCTGTAATATTCAACATTTCACCAGCATACCTTTGTCCACATGTTTTATGTGCCCCCTACATGGCTTTAAGCAAACTTTGAACAGGTATTTGCTTGCCACATTTCAATAAAGGCCAGATTTTTGGAGTGCCCAGCTGAAGAATCTGTCAACAGATTATTCAGCTTGATCTAATTATCTCTGCAGGATCTCCAGAGTTGGCATGAATCTTTTGTCTGCTTCTTTAATTAATCTACGTGCCTTGCATTTCCTTTCCGTCCTCTTTCCATTTTCAAATAATCAGTAGCAGCGGAGTGTACACTTTTGAAACTGCGTTAATAGGGTGCTAATTTTTTGTTTAGCGCTTTAACCTTTGCTGACTTTGGAATTGGTAATTTACTTGGCTGTTTTGTAAACTTTCAGTTAAATAATGTTAGACATCTGTTATGAAGTTTTGGTTATGAACTGCTAAGAATTCCTTAAGACTTAAGGAATTCTTAACTACTTAAGGCTTAAGTAGTTAAGATGTTTATATTCATGCTCTTATTTTGAATCAGGGGAACACCGTTAATACAGTACCTCATGCAGGTAGGTGTGAAATGACAAATTTGACCCTGTTAAGGCAGATGTACTGTCCCACATTTTATTACTGACATTATGTTCATCAACAACATGGTTAAATTTAGTACATTAGCATAAGCTTTTGCTAAGATTTTCTTGGTGTAGCAACTAATGTTTATGAATGGCACATTAGGGTTAGCCCAGTTAACCTTTAATGGACAGACTTCAAAATTCTCTCCTTGACCTATCTGCTGTCTTTATTGAGTTTCATAATGCTGTTTGTTAACTAATAACAAAAAAAAAAAACATCAAGTTGTTCTTAGAACAGCTGGGTTTATACAAAGATTAAATCACACCCTGGTTGACTTTATTTACTAATTAGGTGTCTCAATGCATTGGTTGCACAGGATTCTTTTACGGGTTTAAGCTGGTGGAGTATATTTGGACACCTTAATTTTCACATTTTTATTTGTAAGCAATCAAACATTCACCAACCTCCTTCTGATTTGCAATCATGTGCTTCTTTTTGGTGGTTTGTCATATAAGATACTTTTGTTAGAACTCCTCCATTGAGAAACAAACAGGAGATTGCCTTCCTTTTAATTATCCCGATGGAAACTACTCCTTTCTTTTGCAAGGTGAACACTGCTAAAGCAGAAAGAGTTCTGAAATACCTTTTAACATTCTGTCCCTCCCTACAGTATAATGTTACTTCATTAATACAAACTCTCATTGATTATGCTGCCGATTGCCTTGGAGTTTCTGCTTGTTTTCTTGTTAATGGCACCAGTCTGGTCCTGAATCTAAGGTCCTGCCTGTTAACTTATTACTCCGCTCATGATTTCAGAGGTTTACTGAAGACTCCAGCTGTAAAACATTTGAATCATATCAGCTTCTCCATGTCTTCCTCTTTTGCCTTTATGCATAACTTGGCTTTCTACTCACTTCCTTAGTTACTGATTTGCTTATGTTTGGTTTTCAGTGCAGTAGACTATTATCAAGGTATTTGAGGTGCTTTTTTTTAATAATGAGTAACATGTGCCACACCCTCTGTGACTCCGCTGCAGCTTACATTTGTAGCACACATTGCAGCAACTTGCAGTGAAATCTGCTTTCTGTGTGTTGTGCTCCTTTCTCTTTGACATGTGACTTTTTAAGCATATTACATAATGTTCTGTCTGAATTTATTTTTATTTTTATTTTTTTTTTCCTCCCGTCATTCTACTCATATGAAAGTAGCCTACTCATATGAAAGTAGGCTGACAGGAGAGGAGGGAAAGGCATGCGGCAAATATCGTCGGGTCTGGGAGTCGAACCCGTGACGGCAGCGTCAAGGCCTCCTGTGGTGGCGTTATCCCTTACACCACAACAGCACGCCCCTGAATTTAGTTTTTAAGGACACGCTCACCGTTCGAATCAAATCTGACATTGTATGTCCCGTGTAAGAAAAAAATAAAAGAATTGTTTTTTATTTCCCCTTTTATCGAGTCAAACTACGTACATACATTATATAAAGTAATTATAACATGCATAATATAATATAATTATATAGAATAATTTATAATACAGTAGAGCACTGTCATCGTAGATGAAATATGTGGATTAGAGTGTGCTAATCTAAACAAACAAAAAAATTGATACGGACGGCAGGACAATAAAGCAAGATATAGCAATAAACATGTGATCAATAGGTCTTATAAAATATTCTTAAATGTAAAATATTCTTATATGTCTTATAAAATATTCAATAATATTCAATAATTTTGATCCAGAACCACATAGCATTCTGGGGGATGTAGGCAGAATGCCTACATCCTCCAACTAACTCACTCACTCTTCGTCGTGCAGCATCAATTTGAGGCCACAGTGCCTCATAACCACTTAAAAATAAAAAGAAATGGCATGAAGTAAAAACTGTGGTCAAACAAGAAAGGTCACACCCGTTTAGCAGTATTTCAGATATTTAAACATAAAGTTTTAGTTTTAAATACCAAAATCTTTTGGTAATATTAGTCATAATATGAATAATTATTGACTAATTATTCATATTGAATAATTATTCATATTAGTCAATATGAATATTCATATTAGTCAACATGAATAATTATTCATGTTGACTAATATGATTCGCATATGTGGTGGTAAGTTTTTTTAGCCTTACGGTCCATCCCTACTGTACTGGAGACTTAAGGCTACAGGAATGGTATATCATATCTTGTCATGTCATATCAGGAGGTAATTCTGGCTTACAGCTGGCTTTTTGTTTTGCTCATACCTTCAGAGTGACATCAGGGTAGAAAGACTGGCATCAACACCTGCTTCACTGACTGTAAACACCAAAGTCTGTGCTTTATTACAATGTTGTCATTGGTTTGATATGTTTTTATTTTAAGTCATGAAAAAATGTTGAATAGCTTTCTCCTGCAAGCATTTCATTTCTTTTTGGAGGTTTTTAAAAGCTGCAGGCTTAACCTCATCGACAGACGGGATCAGATCATACTTATTTTAATATTGACCTCTTCTGTTTGCATATTTACTTCTTAACCTCAAAGAATTACAATAAAATCAATGATCTGTCTTATGTCATAGCCCACTAATTTTTACTGTGTGATAAAGTTAATTACATAGTAAAATTAAGGTTTACTTGTGTGAGTCACAACTAAACCTAGCTGGTTTGGTTAGCGATGCCTTTGGATATTCTTTTTACATTAGAAACCAGTAAAGTGATTCTCTTTTGTCTTCTTTTCTGGTTGTTTGTTTCAGACCGACGCTCAAAGCAGCCATTCAGTGTTCAGCCAGGCGTCCAGTCCCAACAAGAGCGAGGCAAGCATGGTGGAGCAGGAGGTGAGCAGCCTAACACATAAACATCAAAATGCACCATGAACTGTACTGCAACGCCTGATTTTTTTTTATTTTTTTTTTGCTGGGCAATAAATTGTTCCAAAAATTATTGCGATAAACAAACAAAATTGCAGTTCTAAAAATATTCATTACAAGAATGGAAATTATTAGAGCTTATTTCAATTTGTCATGAGATTGATTAATTATTACGACAGGTTTAGATTTGACAGTGGTTGAATGTGCTCTTTTCAAATGAAAATAAATTTAGAATTTTACCAGTCAGAATCATTAGGATTAAATATAAATAAATGACTACAATGGTATGTTACTAAAAGAAATGAACTTTTCAAAGGTTTTCCAATTTATTCAGACACACCTGTCAACAAGAAGCCCTTTGAATTTCAATCTCAACTTTAAGTTGCAGAGTTTTTTTTCTTCACTGTTTTCATAAAACCGGGTTAGAAATGCTAAACATTTGGAGGATCATTTCGACGCACACTTGATTTCAACTCTGAGAAGAGTCTGACACCAACACCAGCTCTGCTACAAGTTGAAACTGCACCAACAGACGCTTCATGTTGATGAGCTCAGGTGAGCGTTCTGTAGTTCTGCAGATAAATGATCCAGCAGCTTGTTACAACAAGTCGAATTTAGCTTCTTTTTAAATGAAAATCAATCGGGTCATTGAAAACAGAAACTGAAAGAGTGTCTTTTTCTACTCTGTGTCTGAACCCCTGCAGCTCTGAGAAATGGAACTATGATATCCATTCATCCATTTTCTTCTGCTTATCCGGCGTCGGGTCGCGGGGAATGAGAAACAAATTAAATTTTGAATGAAGTTGGGAAGAGATATTACACAAACATTTATTTGCCACTCCCATGAAACCAAACAGCTAACGGTTGAAATTTACCCTGGAATTACTCAGAGTGACTGTATCAGTCAACATGATCTCAGGGGGTGGAGAGCTAATCCAGTCTGATATTAAAACGCTGCCCAACCTCTACATTGTAAAAGATTATCTGAAAAGGAAATCACTCTACAACAAATCTGTTCTACGTAATAGTTAAATAAATTGTTATTTATTTAACTATTACTATTCCAGAAATTAGACTGGAAGTGATTATGGGCCACACGTCCGGGTCTGCAGGAGCATAAGTGAACTTATGCATGACATAAAATTCCAAAGAAAGCATTTGGCGGATACAGAACATGACTCTGAGGTGGGAGAGTCGTGCATAGTCTTTGTTTGAGACTTCAGAGCTGACTGTGCAGCCTCACCCTCCTTACTCCACATTCACACACTGAGCCCCACTTTGTTCACAATCACAGGAACTCTTACTGTTGCAAGGATGAGTGTTAAAACTGGGGCGTGTCTGGCTGTGTCCCAGAAGCCTTTGCGATAGGCGGGGAACATTCCTTTGATGTGAACCTGCACCGTCGTGTATTTAGCAGGGAGGCTCTTTGATTTATGGCGTGTCTGTGCCATTTGACTTGGCACAGCCTGACAAAAGTCTAGCTGCATTCACATGAACAGAGGAGTAATTACCACTGCTGTGTCACTTTGGACCGCTAACCTGCTGTCTAGCTGAGAAGGAGGGAACGCTTGATCAGAAGAAACAAGTCCACCACCAAACTGGATTGCTGTTGAGAGCTTTCTTCAAATGGATATCCTAAAGTTTGCTCAAAAATCAGTAAAAAAAAAAAAAAATGAAAGAAAAAACCATAATCTTTTGCTAATATTTAAATGTTAATAATATCCATTTTTGAAGTAAATGTACATAACTATTTATGTTTTTAAACATATATCTGTAACTGTTGTTTGAATTTCTTTTACTAAACTCAAAATAAAAATGCATAAAAGGCCATGTCTTTTTTTTGATGCGTTTGTAGACTGAAAAAAGTGGAAATTTTTAATTTTGATGTGTTACACAGGAAAGTACATCAGACTTTCCATTGCTTGACCTTCCTATTACCAGTTTGAGATGCCTGAGGGAAAAAAAAGTGTAATTTCGATAACTGGTCGGCTGATTAGTGAATCACAATTTAGTCATACCTATACCTTGCAGTATAATTTATGATAATATGCCCATAAAGACACTAAGGTTCTCTGCATTAAGATATATTATCCACTGTAATTGTACTTCTCATCTATAATTTTATGATGGACAAACAGGGACATATTTTTACACTTATCTTATTTGCATACAATCTGCATATTTTTATAAACAGTGATGTAGCAGATTACTTCCTAAGTGCCTGAAATGACTTTCTATGCTACAATAACAGTGGAGTCCTTTTTCTATTATGTTTTTCACCTCTGAGTTTGACCTGAATGTAAACATTAAACATTAGCAGAGGGCCTGACACTACTTTAGCCATGTTCATGATGCTTTTCTTTACACTGCAGATGTCAATAATGTGAGTTTCTGCCACCTACTGGAGCATTTTGGCTTGAAATCCAGAAACAGAGGCTAAAAAAAGAATTACTTGCCAAAAAAATAATCATTTAACTTGCCTGACAGCAACTCAAACACAATATTTCAATATAAAGAACAAAGATGTATTAATATGTGGGAAATGGATATGTGAATCTTTGTAGATATCAAAGTTTATTTATATAGCTCATTTCAGCAGCAAGGCAGTTTGAAATGCTTTACAAAATAAAAACAAAAAAAATCCAAATTTATTATAAAACACCAAATGGTTATGAAACAAAATGGTTTTTGCATGTTAGCCATGTATTTTTTTAGGGTTAATTATTTTAATTTTCTTGGTGTAGATATTTATTTACTCTTGGCAACGAAAGGAAGCTCTGGATTAGCCTAGTCTAAAACACAGTACCTGTTTGATTTGCTCGTATAGATTTTTGATGTAGCATATTAATATTTGTCCTGCACTGTTAGCTGTATAATGTTCATACATTTCTGCCTGAGTCACCTGCCCCAGTAGTTGGCCTGCATTCAGCATGTTATCTCCATGAAGGACACAACAAAAGTTTCTAGAGTATTATAATATTTTATCTTTATTTTAATAAATAAAAAGTCTCTAATCGCTACCCCTAATTTAGTTTTTATACATGGTTGACTGACAACTCACATGGGAATGTTGCCTGAAACCTTGTTCTGCTTCTGAATAGAGAACTGGGCCTTAATATTGTGAGTAAAACTCTTGCCTTGTAATTGAACTCAATGATTCAATCCCTTTAATCATCTCCAGGTTTTCCGATCGTTTTAAGTTTCATCTGACCTGCCTGGCGTTTGTTCTTTCTTGTTAATTAGCACTTCAGAAAATGATTTTGGCTGTCTGGCCTCAGGCCCTTGTCCTCTAAATTCTGTCAAGAAAAATATTTTGGGTGGTAACAAAATTTAAAGAAACTTGTTGCAGTGAAGCAGCCACACCTCTTAGTGGTTTCTTAAGCAACAGAAACAGGGACTAGTTGTCAATCTGGACTTCATTTTTTTCTATTTTCAGTTTGTTTTTTTTTAGCTTTTCACAATATTGTACGTCTGAAACTATTTAATAGACTAGTGTTGTTGTGATGCTATTTTTATCATAAGTGGAAATATGTGTAAATCTCTTGACACTCCACATGTGTTTGTAATAAAAATAAAGCGACTGGTGGGTGTGGAGGCCTGAAACACATGTTTGTGTTTGAAATGAGTAAAAAAGGATCAGCTCTAGTGGATTCCAGTTAGAGCGGAGGTGTTTAACATCAGGGAGGACTTGGGTTTTGACCTCAACTGTTTGAACACTAATGGTGTGCAAGAACAACTGTGACACTTACTCCTGGGTTACGAACACACAACGACAACCAACAAGGTGATTTAGTGCTAGGATTTTGTTAGCTCCTGTCAAAATGTGAGACGTTAGGCACCAAAAAAAAAAAAAAAAATTGGAGAAACAGATTTAACAGAGTGAACTGCATACTGCTGTAGTTGGCAATGTTTTTGCCTTGCAGCAAGAAGATCCTAGATTTATGGAGTCTGATGTCTTACATTGGTTCTATGTAGGACATAGAACCAATGTCTGGTATAGGAAGATGAAGTAACTTCATCCTCCAAAGGAAGTAGTGGGCCGGTGTTGTCCCTGTTTCTGCTCTAATTTACTTGACATCTGTGATGAAATTTTGGTTATCAAGTTTTATAAGTAGTCAATATTTATTTTAATGCTCTTATTTTGAAATCTTTGAATACGGATTATGCAGCAGTTCTGTATTTCTCCTTGTGTTCTCTTTTGTTTTTTTTCAAACAAACATACATAAAATAAAACAGACGATAGAGAATAAGATATGAACAAACACAATGTCAAAGAGCAATATAGAACACGATCTAGAAGTTAACTCTGTGCTCTAGGGTTGTTTTCTTTCAATGGGAGAATTGAGGTTATCTATAACACAGAAAAAAAGGGCTGGAGCCTGTACACCAAAAGCCTATTGCTAACTTTTTAATTCTACTATATATAATAAGTTTTAATACTACACAGCTCTACTTCTACAATTTTTTAAAATTTGAAGAAGACTAATACAATCTTCTATTCATATTGTCTCACTCACGTTTGCACATGACATAGGGCGGTATTTAATATATTGTCACAGGCCTTCTGTGTGTTTGGCCAGTTTTGGGAACAACAATCAGTGATTTAGAATTGCATCTGTGGAAAAGGTTTTGTGCAGTAAGACCAAGTTGTCATCATCGTTCAAGCCTTCTTTCATAGTCTGTCACAGGAATGAAAAATATTTTCCAAAACCAACACATGCCTGAATCACAATAACGATGAGTGATCTCTAAATGGAAGGTGTGGTGAAGCAGAAAAGCCAGAAGTATACTGTACCCTGAATAACTGACTGTTTTACCAAAAGCTGCCTCAAATAAGATGCAAGCAGAATTGGAGCATAAAACCAGTGAGAAAAGTACCATTTGACTATCAGCTATTTATAAATAATAGCAGCTTGTGACTTTCGCTAAATATGAAATGCAGATGTTTAGCTTCTCCCACATAAAAACAAGTCCTTGAAAATCCAGTTGTAAGTTGCATTCTTTCACCTGATTGAGCAGATGAAACTGTGATAGATTGAGGTTATTGCCTGATTATTTTGTACTGTATCTTGGCCTGCAGTTATATGCTGGCATCAAGTTGCTACATGCCAGGGACACATCTGCGTGAGTTATAACCTCAATGACTGGCTTGATTCTGGTGCAGTAAAACGTGGGCCTTTTGCAGTCAATGACTTATTGTTGAAGAAGACTCAGCTTTAGGGTGGATATAGATTAAAAACAAGTTGGCACACATACGCTCGAGAAGAAATCCCACTGGTTAAGCACAATAATGCAGGGCCTAATCAGGCTTTCGACTTACTGTTTTCTTGTTTAGTCTTGAATATTAAATCCATTGAACTCTTACCTCTTCTTTTCTTAAAAACCCAAATTGACTCCCTGTCAAACTGTGACATCATTACATCTTTTTTAGATGATTTTATGTGTCAGCAGCCTGTTCTCACGATAACTTCCAGCACAGCTATCCTTGCTAAGTAAACAGGAATGCTCATACACATGGATTTTGACAGTTGCTTATTACTCAGTTGATAATCCCATAATCTGTATCCACCTTTACTTTTTTCCACACATAAAACCATTTCCAGGTCTGAATGTAATTTTTTAGGCAACTGGTAAGCAAATTCATTAACGTGCACCATCAAGGCAGCTAATTATGAAGTTATGGACAGAATATATGACCATTCTTTACCCTCAAAAGGGTACCCAGTCAAACGATTCATTCATCAGGTATTTTAATAAAAAAAATATTTCCATTTGACGGAAAATGGATGGATGGAGAACCTTCCTATGACCAAACTGAAAACTGAACCACTGCATAAAAGTATTTTCAGAGATATTACATAATAATTGCTTTTATTTAAAGCCAATATAAGTTATTACCTTCATTGAAATAAAATATGATTATGCCAGTCATTATGATGTTATCTGATATATTTAGTTTTGATGCTTGGTAATGCATGGAGTGGGTTGTCATATACAGGTATTTGGAATAAAAATAGCCTGTCAAGTTGTTCTTACTACTTCGGTCATAAGTAATAAAATTCATGTCAGTTTAGACTAAAACAGTAAGTCATATTAAAATTTGTTTAACTAATGCTGAGACATAGAATAAACACCTGATAAATTTAATGAAAGTAAACATGGATATTGTGAAGAGTATTATTTCTTCTTCTTGTTCTGATTCGTAGAAAGTACAACTGAGAATCTAAAACTGCCATTACCTGGTTAATAGCTGGATGATTAGTGTGCTCTCAAGAGAAACTCTAAAAATAGCATTAACTTAAGAAAATTGATGGGATGTCCTTCTGCATCACCTGACTTTTTGTTTTAAAACAAGCAAAAATGTGTAAGGCTACAAAATATATTCAACAAACTGTGATTTTTGCTGAGGATCTTTGCTAAGGTTCTAGCATAATGTGAGCTTGATCCCATTTCAAAGCTTCTTGCTGATAATTTGGTTGACATCATGTTCTTTTTACATTCTGTTAATCATGTGATGACAGAGCTTAAAGAAGCAGATGCTAACCTGTTTTATAAACTGAGCTCTTTGCTTTGAACGCTGTAACTACTAATTACTAGCAGCATAGCCTAAACATAAGTTGTGGACCAGTTCCAGATTGACTTGTGAGGCCTGTAGATGCCTTTAAAAATATATATTTTTACTATCAAACTGCAGATAAGAAATGAGCAACTGCCCTGCTTGAGGATGATAAAGCAGCTGCAGCATTCTGTAAATGCTTAAGAGAAAATCTTGTGCTCTGTCAGTGTTTAAGAAGGCTCAGGTTAAAGCTGTCACACTTTGTTTAAATTCTTCTGCTGACAGATGAGTCGCTTTAATTGGTAGGGAGAAAGCCGCTGATGGATGTCTACTTTTCTTTGAGCTTATCTCTGCTGTGATTTCAGTCACATCATTTAGACTCCAGGATCTGAGTTTGGTAAACTGAGACCACAGCAGCTTACTGCAACTCTTTTTGTTTCTGCTCGGCTATTTGTTTCCCCATTCCTTTGGAGAGTATTCCAGCTAAATTACAGGGCAGTGACACAGGATGTCACTTTGCGGTGAGGAAGGGAAGACAGAATGTCATGTTTATAATTTTTATAGTCTGGAAATAAATCTTTCAAATGTTTGAATTTGTTTTAAAGCCACCAACGGATCATTATGGTAGTTTTACAGCTTTGCCTTCACTCGAAAGACTTAATGATTTTTACAGATTCTCAATAAACATCTAATCAAGCTAAGCCAGCTTTACAAATTTACTTTTGGCTGATTAACTTAATAATTGAAAGTTTGCCTGTATGAGTGGTGATGCAGTAACAGTTTTATGCTCTAAAATTCAGCATTTTACTTGCATGCTTTTTACTCTTGCACCATTTATTTAGTACAAGGTGCAATTGCAGTCACATAGTGAGTAACATGATACCTTCACCCTATTCTGCAGGAAGTGCTCTCAAAGCAGCTAGAACCCATTGGAGTCATTTGATTTTCTAAAAGGAAGCTGGTGGGCTAATTACGTATTTGTAAATCTAGTTTTGCAGCACTAACTCTCGTTCTAATTTGGTTTTCCAGTCTCTGTCACCTAAATGTTTTGTAATGTGATTCTGAAAAAGTAAACAGTTATGTTGATAGCTGGTGCATAAAGAAGAGCTCTACCACCAAGGTTTTGCATGGTTGATGGTGAAAATCTGTAGATGTGAGATCCAAGATCAGCCTTATCTTGGAGTGGATTCATATTAGTGGTGCTACAATCACAACATTGGACATGTTGTGACATGTGTTTTCAATTCCTTTGATGAATGTTTGTCATTATTATTATTATTGCACGATATGGAAAAAAAAACCATGTTGTTTTCATTCTTGTTTTTCTAAACCTTGCGATATGGAAAGAAATGTTCTGTTTAAAAGTAACCACTGAATAATTAACATGCCGTCTTAGAAAACGGGTTTCTTTCTAGAAGCTTCTTGCACCATTTGTGGTTTTGTTACCCTGCAACCTCGGGTGGCAGAGTAATGTATGATAAAAGATCTTCCTCCAACGTGTGGTGCTGTGACACAGGAAAGATGAGACACACACGTTGAGTTCTCCTTAACATCCAACGGAAGATTTATTCCTTGTTTGTGTAAACATACTTCATATTCAGTACTGTATATCTGTTGTCATTTTAAAAAAAAATCAAAATAAAAGTACATGCAGTTTGTTTCTAACCACTGCAACAACTTTCCTTCTACATAGACAAGATATACTTCACTATTTAACTTTCCATAAGTACTGGAGTGAAGAAAGACGAAAGACGTTACAAAATAGCAATATTTTATCCGTTACTAAAAAGAAAACATAACTGAAAAAGAACGCAATGCTTTCCCCCAACGGCGCGACTCGCTACTAACTGACACATCAACGGTCGTCAGTTACAATGTCGTTGGTTCTCAACAAGAAAACGCAATTTTACCGAAAAAGAAATTAAAATAGTGTAAACCATCTGGAAATTGTCTCAATCTATACAACATTTAACAGTTTAACGGAAACTTAACAGTCTTTTAACGTTTATCCACACAATACTCCTCACAAAACAAACAACATGACTCACTAGTCGACTTCCTTTTCAATAATATATTCAATTCTCAAAAGTAATCTATATTCAAGGGTCAAAATACATTTTACTAACCTGTGACACAGGAAAGATGAGACACACACGTTGAGTTCTCGTTAACATCCAACGGAAGATTAATTCTTTTTTTGTGAGCTCGCTCTTTTCTATGCCACCAATGCAATGTGCCCCTAGTGGTCATGTGGAGAACTGCGTGGACAAACCAAAACAACGCTCAGTTTGTTACAACAAGAAATTAAAAGATACAAAATGAAAAATTGTGTTTGGGGTGTCTATTTTCTTACATATTCTCTTTATTTTCTGGTAACTAGTTTTTCACCCCTCTACACTCTCCCTCACTTAAAAAAAAAAAGTCTCCTGACATTAATAATTTCTTGTGTGAGTCTCACTGTATGGGAGTGTACTGCTGATACAGATGTGGATATGGAACATAGGGAAATGGTAGTACCCCAGGCGTCATTGTGAAGGGTTGGTTGAATAGTAGTGGGCTAACACCTGCACTCCAACAGCTATATGATGGCTGGCCAAGTGTCTCATATGCTAGTCTTTCTGGTGGTTTCCCTCTTCTCTCCGATCTCCTTACATCGCTTTCCACTCTGGTTTCATCCATGTCCATCTGATCCTGATCTCTTTCACAGATTTCAGATCTTTCTTCAGTTTCAGCAGTAGTTCTTTTGCTGACAGTTGTTTCTCTTTCAGAGGGACAGAACTCTTCAGCAGTTGCACGCAGATTATTTTGACTTCCTTGGTTCTGTCTTGTCACATATTCTTGTTCAGGATTTTGAGTTTGGTTTGACTGTAGTTGTTGTGGGTTTACAAATCCATAACACGGGATTCTGCTCCGGAGGTTATGGTGGTAAGTAAACTCTTCTTCTTCATCATCAGAGTCATGTATTTCAGGTCTACTCTCATGTCTTTCAGTTTGTCGCTTAGTTTTCTGTTTTGACCGTTCTCTCACAGGAAGTTCATCCTCCAGAGGTAGGTCGTTGACAGGCAGCAGCAGGTTTCTGTGAAGCACGCACATGGTTTTGCTACCTCTCTCTGGCTGTACTTTGTAGACAGGTCCATCGCCCACTCTTTCAATCACGCGGTACACCACCTGCTCCCAGTATGAGCGAAGTTTACCTGGACCTCCCCTTTCTGAGAGGTTTTTCACCAGGACCCTGTCGCCTGCCTGGAGAGTGGCACCTCTGGCACGTTTGTCATATTGTTTTTTTCCTTTAACTGAAGACTTCTGACTGTTGTTGGCAGCTATTTGGTATGCCACACGCATCCTTTCAGCCCACTTTTTAACAAAGATTTGATGGTTGCAGTCTTCAGTCTCTTTCCTTGTGCCAAAGAGCAAATCGACTGGTAGACGTGGAGCCCTGCCGTACAATAAGAAGAACGGTGAATATCCTGTCGCTTCGTGCCTCGTGCAGTTATATGCATGCACTATTTGTGGCAGATGGTCTTTCCATTCACTCTTTTTTCTCCTCTTGTAAGGTGCGCAACATCTGGAGAAGAGTACGATGTAGCCGCTCCACTGGATTGCACTGAGGATGATAGGGAGTGGTGTGTGAGTGAGAAATTCCTGAGAGTTGTTGTAATCTTTGGAATAAACTATTCTCGAACTCACGTCCCTGATCATGATGTAGTTTCTAGCTGCTGTCTTTCCGGATTTGTTTCTCGTTGGGTATGCTTGTGCAAATCGAGTGAAATGGTCAGCGACAACCAGGATATACTCATATCCTCCTTTGCTTGGCTCCAAATGCAAATAATCAATAGAGACCAACTCAAATGGAGCACTGGTTGTGATGGACCCCATTGGAGCTCTCTGTGAGACATTGGGATGTTTTTGTTTAATACATTGACATTTCTTGGTCACATAATCCTCAATATCCTGTTGCATGTTCGGCCAATAAAATCGTTCTCGAGCAAGATGGGTCACCTTGTCAGGACCAACATGGCCCATGTCGTCATTCAAGCTCTTTAACACTAGTGATTTGAGTTTTTCTGGGAGAACCAGCTGTCTGTTTAGTTCTGTGTTCCGGAAAAGTAGCCCGTTTTCCACGACTAACTTGTTCCACTCATACAACAGTCTCCTTGTTTCTTTACACATGGTTCTTTTATCCTTTTCATTTGGACTCCAATTTATTTATTTTAATGCCACAATCTCTTTAATGGCTGTATCTTCCTGTTGTGCCGCTCTGATGTTTTCAGGCGTAATGGTTATGACACCATCAGGTAGGTTAGCCTCATCATTTTCATCAGCAAGTTGTAATGCAGCAATCCAGGGAACATCATTGCTTTGTGTTGCTTTGTTGCCTTGCCACACTGCAGACACTACTTCAGGAGACACTGTCTCAGTGTGATCTTTCATGTACTGTTCAAGGCCTACAGGGTATCTAGATAACATATCTGCATCAGCATTCCTCTTTCCCGGTCTATACCTGATATCAAAGTGGAAAGTCAGCTAATTCCCCCAACCCACCTATGACCTACAGCATTTAACCTGGCAGAACTCAAAACATAGGTCAGGGGGTTGTTATCTGTATAGACAGTGAAAGTTGGTGCGTAATACAGATAATCTCGAAACTTATCACAGATGGCCCACTTGAGTGCTAGGAACTCAAGTTTACCAGAATGGAGATGATAGTTTCGTTCAGCAGGTGTTAAAGTCCTAGATCCGTAACCAATAACACGCAGCTTGTTGTTTTGGGACTGATACAAAACTGCTCCGAGTCCTTCATTTGATGCATCTGTATGCAAAATAAATGGACGATCAAAGTCGGGATAGGCTAAGATGGGTGGATTAATCAGCATCTCCACAAGCCTGGACACTACAGTTTGATGTTCAGTCGTCCATATCACAGGTGTGCGAGAGGGAAGCTGACCTGTGTTTTCTTTAGTTTTACCACCTCGACCCTTAGAAGTTTGGAGCTTGTCGGTCTTATTATTGTCGGCTGAGCTTTGAAGGAGTTCAAACAGAGGTCTCGCCAGTCGTGAGAAGTCTTGGATGAAGGATCGATAATAACTAAGAAAACCTAGCAAGGTTCGAAACTTCTCCAACTGTGTGAGGTTTCTTCTCCTTCAGAGCTATTACAGCTTCCAAATCTTTTGGGTCAATCTGGATGCCTTCTCCTGAAACCATTTCGTCCTAGATAACGAATTTGTCTCTTGAAAAGCTCACATTTGGCTGGTCGAAGTTTAATGCCATGTTGTCGCATTCTGCAGAAAACTTGTCTCAGATGGTCCATGTGTTCCTCAAATGTTTTTGAGTAACAGAGTACATCATCTAAATAAGGTACACAGGACTCATCCCTGATTCCTTCTAATACACCTTCCATACATCTCTGGAATGCAGCTGGTGCATTGGTCAGTCCGAATGGAATCCTTATCCATTCGTAGAGACCCCAAGGTGTGCTAAATGCTGTCAGATGCCTTGACTCCTCACTCACAAAACCTTGGTGATATGCACTTCCTTGGTCCAGAATGGAGAACCATGAATTTCCTCCAAGACTGTCCAATAGATCTTGAATGCGTGGAAGTGGATGGCGATCAGGAGTGGTTTTACGGTTGAGCTCACGAAAGTCAACACAAAGACGCAGACTGTGGTCTTTCTTTCGCACGCAGACAACAGGTGAGGAGTATGCTGAAACTGACTTACTGATCCACCCTCTATCCAAAAGTTTGGAAATATAATCCTTGACCTCTTTATACAATGGCCGAGGAATGGAGGGATAATGTTTTTTGGACAGGGGTGTTATCTGTGGTGGTGATCTGGAGCTGTAAACCTGGAATACATCCAATGTCGCCTTCTTCAAATGCAAACACATCCGATTCTTCATACAACATTTGGCGCACCATATCCTTTTCATACTGAGAGAGATGATCCAGATTAACATTTGGATGCCATTTCTCTTGTGAATGAACAGGTGGATGGTTTCTCTTTTGAGCACAGTCTCCCACATTTAGTGAGTTTACATTGGCGGTGCACAGAGGTGGACCATCCTGTCTACTGGCTTGTTTATGAGACGATGAGGAGATGTTTACAGGTTGAGTTCCATCAATTTCCTCTTGATGACTCCTAAAGCTGTCCTTGGAGATAAGAAAATGTCGTGGTTAGTTGAATTCTGGACTGGAATTCTCACCATTTTTGAAGCTCCAATAGGCACGTCAACCAGAGCAGGGAATAACTCCAACCCGTCTGGCACGATGCTCTGTATGTCTGGTTCAAACAACATTACTCCTCCTTCTGGACAAGTTCTGATGCGACATTTCACTTCACAGATTTGGCCACTTTGAACATTAAGACCCTTCTTTCCAACTCTCACTGTTGAACTCTTTGATTCTTTCTGAGATGGCATAGTGCAAACTACAGAGACTAGAGTTTCAACACTACTTTTTTGAATTCTCAAAGCCTCTGACAGTAAGTCCACCAAGTTGATGTTGTTTGTCTGGTCAGTGTTTCCCTTTATGATTTCTTGAATCACATTAAAGCCTAGCAAAGGGCTGCTTACATGCTCTTGACTTACAAGCAATGGAACATAGAGAGCTACTGAGCCATATTTGATGCTTTTGATCTCGAGCAGGACTTCTATCCACCCATCAAATGGCACCTCTGTTCCATTGGCTGCTGTGACTTTGAGAGGGTGTTCTTGCAGTAGGCTCTCAAGTGGTTGGATTGTGACATTTGGTAGAGCTTTCTGCACCCATGACTTTTTCACTATGCTCACTTGTGCCCCACTGTCCAATAGCATCTGCAATTTGACCCCATTTAGTTGGCATGCCACATTGCACCTACCACCAATCAGCTGTGCAACATGTTTCTTCTTAGTAAAGTTATTTTGTTTGATGGGCCTGGTGGAGGATGGTATGCTCTCTTGAAGATGCAGCTTTACAGTGGGATGGGACTCTGCATTCTCTCTGGTCACTTCCTTATCGTGTTGTCTCGCGTTGCTCAGTTCCTGAAATAATTCAGTACTACTCTTATCTTTAAGATGAGCTCTGAGAAAACGCTTCAGCTCAGTTACAGTCCGACTATCTTTTGTAATTAGCATGTCTTTAAAAGTACCCGGTTTAATTATCCTGAGAACTGTTCTGATGATCTCAGTCTCAGTGAAACCTTCACTCAATCCTTCATCAATTTGCTTACACAAACAGTTAAAACTCACATCTGAGTCAGAATCTGAAATCTGACCAGCATGGATCCGAAATTCTCTTCGTGGGAGTAATGCAGCAACATCTGTCAGTTTTACTAATCCGGTTACCTGATTAGCAACAACTGATGATGAGACTGTCTTACTCGACGCTGACGCTGCTACAGTCTGCTCAGTCTCGAACACCGATTCCGCTTCTTCTCCATCCACTGAATGATGCAGGTTCTTTGCTTCTTGGGCTGACTGCAGTTCATCAATGAGGTCACGAAACACCAACAGGCGCGACATCCCTTGGTCCTCCAGCCTCCTCAATTGTTTACTTCTTAAAAAGTCAACAATGAAGTCAAAGAGTTCCACCTCGGACGACTCCTCTCCTGGCACGTCTTCTTCCACCTCATCTTGGCATGATGCTGCCAGCTGGTGAAGCAAATCTCTCCTAGCGTCATCAAGCAGTTGGTGAAGCAGCTCCTGAATCTCCCACTGAAGCTCATGTAGCGTCGTCATCTCTGGATACCTGAAGTCTTGCCCTTAGGTCATCAGCTCATGGAACATTAAGTCAGGATCCCGTGGTTCTTTGGATAGCACCAAGCCAGCAGGAGGCGCTATCCCGGACGAGCCCCCAAATATGTTACCCTGCAACCTCGGGTGGCAGAGTAATGTATGATAAAAGATCTTCCTCCAACGTGTGGTGCTGTGACACAGGAAAGATGAGACACACACGTTGAGTTCTCGTTAACATCCAACGGAAGATTTATTCCTTGTTTGTGTAAACATACTTCATATTCAGTACTGTATATCTGTTGTCATTTTAAAAAAAAATCAAAATAAAAGTACATGCGGTTTGTTTCTAACCACTGCAACAACTTTCCTTCTACATAGACAAGATATACTTCACTATTTAACTTTCCATAAGTACTGGAGTGAAGAAAGACGAAAGACGTTACAAAATAGCAATATTTTATCCGTTACTAAAAGAAAACATAACTGAAAAAGAACGCAATGCTTCCCCAATGGCGCGACTCGCTACTAACTGACACATCAACGGTCGTCAGTTACAATGTCGTTGGTTCTCAACAAGAAAACGCAATTTTACCGAAAAAGAAATTAAAATAGTGTAAACCATCTGGAAATTGTCTCAATCTATACAACATTTAACAGTTTAACGGAAACTTAACGGTCTTTTAACGTTTATCCACACAATACTCCTCACAAAACAAACAACATGACTCACTAGTCGACTTCCTTTTCAATAATATATTCAATTCTCAAAAGTAATCTACATTCAAGGGTCAAAATACATTTTACTAACCTGTGACACAGGAAAGATGAGACACACACGTTGAGTTCTCGTTAACATCCAACGGAAGATTAATTCTTTTTTTGTGAGCTCGCTCTTTTCTATGCCACCAATGCAATGCGCCCCTAGTGGTCATGTGGAGAACTGCGTGGACAAACCAAAACAACGCTCAATTTGTTACAACAAGAAATTAAAAGATACAAAATGAAAAATTGTGTTTGGGGTGTCTATTTTCTTACATATTCTCTTTATTTTCTGGTAACTAGTTTTTCACCCCTCTACAGTTTCTCTTCAGTTATTGTCATTGACACGGCAAATATGTGATTCTTTGTCCCTCTGCACCAGCTACCACACCCAAGAGACAGTTTATCTTGGATATGTTTGCTTATTTATTTATTAACATTTTTAAGTGTGCATTAGGGTGGTCTAGCAAATAATTGTTCTCCAGCCATTCTCTGTCCATCTCTGAGAAATATGTTTTCTGATATTTAGACAGAAAACATAGAAAATTCCAGAAATATTGCTCCATTTTCTACAACATAGACTCAGACAGTTGCTCAGAGGGCTTGTTTTTAAATCTTTGCTGAAGTAAATTAGCTGGGTCACATCTGTGTTACTCAGATCACTGCATAGCTTCAGCATGTAGCTGCTTCAGTGGAGGTTAAAGGTCTGAGTCAGCAACATGCTGTTGTACCTGTGTAATTCCTGGAAAGATGATCTTTGCAGCACAGACAAGCAGCCTCCTGAAAGGGCTTTGTTGGTTCATTGAACTTTTTGTCTTCTGACCTTTTTGAAAAGTTTAATTAGCAATCTGACAACTTTTTATTTCCTCCTTCTATTGTCTCTGTCACTTGCAGAGAAGTAGTTAAAGTTGTTGCAATGAAAATGTCATGATGAGAAACCTCATCATGACAGGAAAAAAAGGCTAATTTATTTTGATAAAAAGCTGTGCAGAGCATCCTGACTGAAACACCTCATTGACAGGGAGATATTTTGATGTACTCCAGCACAAAGAAGCTCACAGAGACTCTAACAAAGAGCTTGTGTGGAAAGATGACTCCTCCTCTCTTCAATAACAACCTCTAGTGTTACTTGGGCACACAAAATTCTGAGAGCCAGAGTTGTAACAGAAGGTCCCATGTCCCACTAACTGTGATAGATCTGGCTTTTGAGTTTTTGGATATAATTTGATCTCAGTCTGGAAAGAAAATGAATACATTTTAAATGTTTGTGAGAGCTGGGCCAGATATTACCTGTCTGATTTTGGTCGTCAGCAAATGTAACACAGTTGAGAAGGGTACAATATGTTTTAGGTAGATGGGCCAATAGGTTCGGCTGTCGGAGCACGATGGGTGTTTAAATGACACACAAACACAGTTGAGTGAATTTAAAGAACAATTAGCTTTAGTAACATGAACCATAAACTCACAATTGGACAAGACATACAATTAAGAAAATAAAATTACACACAATAAAGTGCATAAAATAAAAACAACAATACTTGGCCAAGTGCTAAATATCAAATTTAAATCTATTGAGTGCACTCTGGTAGATTGCGCTCTAGTCTCTTTTAGATGACAGATGAATCAAATTAAATCCTGATTCAGGTCTCACTCAACATGGAAGGAAATCCAGATCTTTCTAAGTCCAGGTGGGAAGGCTCGCCATCAAGGTCGGTAGAGGAATTCACTCCAGGAAAGTTATATGGGGGATCCACATCAGGAACAATCCAGGAGAAGAGAGAAAAAAAAAGAAAGCAAAAACAAAACAAAAACAAAAAAAAACCTGATCTGTCAACAGACAGGACCAGCAGAAATATAGAATTATTATTAAACCGTTCTAGCTTATTATGTTTCATAACTGTTGAAAAATCCTTTTCCAAGAACAATAATAAAACAATACATTTTACACAAACTCAACAAAGGTTCACATTTGAATAACTAAGCAGGTAAAGATCATTATTTGACAACAAGATAAAAGAACAAAAACCAAATGAAAGGCACAAAATATGCTCACCGATCTCAGTTCAAAACAACTAGACAGGGACTCTCATTCCAGACACGGAGGGCACTAGACCGTGTAAAATGCATATTTTTTAAGAATTTAACTTAAACAACAAGAATTAAGTAAAATAAAAATAGATTATTATATAGGCTTTTCCTTCAGTTGAACTGAAAACAACTGCCAATCAACTGCCAGAAAGTGCAAACAGTTCCAACTGATCTTAGCGGTTCTAACAGCAGAAAAGCTGAAGTTCAGTTTTCTGAAACTTACCACTCTTTCTAACTTATAAGTTGGATTTAAACAATAACTATTTACAAAAAAGGTTCCTTCAAAGTCAATAAATAATATTAGAAACAAATCAAAAGACTCTCACTCTGGCTCAGCTGTCTGATCAGGGTCGGATCTCCCGCTCACAATTAACGCTGCTAACATGGGAAAGAAGGTGGAGCCTCTGTGGCATTCCGTTCTCTGATTGGTCTAAACATTCATGGGAACCAAACTTCCCATTGGCCAGGCAGACCACCCCGCCTACCCAATCTCTATTTCCCAAAAGGCTATCCCCACTTTATGTGGGTTACACCAGCAGCTGGTATTGTTTCTTATTGATATTTTACATGGATATTGTGTTGTTGCTCGGAGGTGCAGTTCGTTGCACTGTTGACTTGCAACAAAAAGGTTCATGCTCACACCATCACCTGCATAGCAAGTAAAAAAAGTTCCTGCTGACAAAATCTTTTACTTCTGACATCTTCCGCTGTCTTAAGACACCTACACCTACCTGCTGCTAGCATTAGAGTTTCCTTTAGATTTGTCTTTAAATATATGTTTTGTATTAATTTAGTCAGGATCCCATCACAAAAAAAGATTCTGTTCCCAGGCCAAGACGCGAACCTTTATGGCCTTACGTTGTCTAAATAAAGGCTGTTAAATGTGCTGTGAAGCTTCAAGAAATTTCACACTGTCTTTTTTATGTGTATGTACTTGTGGTTGTGTAATGTCATAGAATTATTCATGAGTTTTAAAAAGAAAAGAGAATAATAAAATGTATGTGTGCATAAGACCTTTGGGCCATAAACATTATGCTGTTGGCAAACCTGTTTGTTACAGTTTATTGGTGATATAGTTGTAAAGAAAATGTATTTGTGAGATAAGGAGCAGAGTTGAGTGCTAGTGACAAGGAGCTAATTCAGCTGTTGGCTTTTGCTTGGTGTCATTTATCAGATTAGGTAAATGAAATCGGGCCGTAAGAGTGGAAATTTGCAATTGTCACTTGTTGTTGAATTTCATTGAGCTCTCTCAGTGTTGATATTGCCTTTAGTTATGACAAGTATTGTTGCAATAAAGGTGTTGCAATAAAGAAATAAAAAACAAAATACACATTTTTTTTTTTGCAAGCTAAACTTATGGTGTTTTTGCAACTGGCAATCCGTTAGGTTCAGTTCGATTGGGGACCGGAATTGCAACAAAATCTGCTCCCCCAAGCCTGTGGTGGCGCTGCCTCAAGAACCACTGAAGCAGCGCTTTATACTTTATGTTTTATGCTTTATGTTGCCCTTCATCAAAAAGCATAAAAAATGGATTAGCATCAGATTTTAGTGGTTGCCGGATTTCTCTTTTGTGTTTGCCAAAAGACCACGTGTCATTTCTCCCAGTCATTAGACTCAATAGACTCTTTCCTTCATTTGGCTGTTTACCCAGAATGCCCTGCGCTGTAGCCCGCATCCTTCTTTTGGACTGGTCTCCGTCCTGCTTGCCATTCACACATTCATTCAAACCGCACCAGAGTTCACCTCAGAGGCCATATCAGAGTTTGATTGCACATTCAATCAATGTCCCAAACTTTCCAGGCAAATGAACTACAGCACAATTAAACCCAACTAAACACGGTTTTTGATTTTCATTTTAGAACTGCTCGTTTTGATCCTGTTAACCTTAAAGCTTCGATAAAGGTAAAGACCACAGATGTACAATGTGTCCTATTGTTAGGGCTGACACCTACCGGTTGGTCTGGTTGCATAACAAACTCTCACCCTAGATCTGCTTAGCATGCAGACTGGTTCAGGATTCTTCTTTATCTCCACTCTCCCTTTTTCTACGGGTATGACAGGCATATGTGTGAAGCTGACACGCCCACCTCCATGTACCATGTAAACAGGCTTTGCTTTTTACACCTCTGCTGTTTGCAGAGTCTCAAACCATGTAAGAGACGCTCTTTTTCAAACCTGACGCAGCGACCTCTGACTTCTGCAGGATTATAAACCAGCCTGTAGGTTTTTATACCATGCAGCCAGTCAGATACCACAGCCATGTGTCATGGGAGTTTCTCTCATTGCTACTAAGCCCTTATTCAAGCACTGGGAACAGGTTCTGTTTTGATAACCTTCCCAGGTGTGGGAGTAGGCCTGTGTAAAATATCTTTTTAGTTGTGGGTAATTATTTGCATATAGTATATCTGCATTAAAACTTCATCAGGACCTTTGATGTGGTTTTTGACTTGTTCTAGTCAGATACCCTAAATGGACAATTTGGCAGGCAGTACCAACGAATCAGTATCCAGATTTTGTGTTTTTGTTTGAATTTAGTTGGAGGACATGCAAATTGAAACAGGGAGGAACGTTCCTTACAGGTGTGCCGGCTCATGATGTCATTGTTAAGGTTTACAGGGAGGAAAAAGTTTTGTCTTCAAATGAAGGGAACATGTTTTGCCAGTGAAACATTTGTTAATTCCACCATGCCGATTTTCTGACTTTTTACAGTCTTTGTTTTACCATTCTGCTTTAAATATCAATAAATATTCAGCTCAAGCCACAGTTCTTCACTAAGATTTACATGTTGTTAGTGAAATTGAGATGACTGATTCGTCAACCGTGAGTCCGTAGGTTTGGGATCTTGATGGTCATCATAGGCTTAGTTTTAGTTTTTTTTTGTTTTTAGTTTCATCATTGTTAGTTTACTGGTACCTTTTTCATTTTAATTCAAATAGTACGTGATGTCTGCAAGGTGCTTGTTGATATATTTTGCCATCATCTTCCACCAGTGTATTTTCTGTATGCATGAGTAGCACATTGCAGGCTTTTTCACAAGTCTTAAAGCAGGAAGCACTTGGAATTGGAAACACCAAGGAATTTTTAGCCACCTAATTGAATGGGTCGTGCCAATTTCAAATTCCCAGAGTGCTGTTTCATTCTGTCCTCCCAGTAAACAGTTTCTGAAGGACAAAACTCAGCATCACTGGAGTTCATCTCATCCAATCTCTGAATTTCCAGCTAAAGAGCAACCTATTTCCTATTAAGGTGCAAGTTAATGCATCAATCTGCAATACATTCCTGTGTAGCATTAGCAAATGTATCTATATTACCCTGAAAAGTTGTCATAGTGTTCAGTGGGATCCCATCATGATGTTCACTCAGTCCATGAAGTTTGGAATTCTTCATTCTTCATTTTCCATCAAAATCATGTGGAATCCTGTTGAACTGCTTCGGGCAGAAGCTTTGGATCATTAAGAAGGCACAACCTCTACATTCTTTATTCTTGTTTCCTCATTAGTGCGAAAATTTGAATTGATAGTAAACAGGGTTATATAACACTTGCTAAATGAACTAAATCCAGTGTTTGGAAACTGTGAGAGAAGTACTGTATGTGGTACTTGGGTGGTCTTTAGATTATAGATCTTGCTCTGTAATTTCTCCTGTCTTCAGTTGTAGTGTAGAATAGTGACTGCACCTCTTTTATTGTCAGCTGTTTCACACACATTTAATCAGACACCTGGTTTGCTTGCAGCCTTAGAGCTACCTCCATATGTATTTTTCTCAAGTCTTGTTTGTTTGCATTCACTTAATACTTTATACTGTCTGAGAATTTCATTCCTTCTGCTTGCATTTGTCTCCTCTACGACAACAAAAACTGACAGTTTGGACTTCTGAATTAAAAACTGAAGCACAATGAACAGACTCAAGCATTTGATTTCTTTCTTGAGCTCTTTCTCTCCCTGAATAGTTTTCTCTCCAAATAAGGACAGTTAGAGAAACCACATCAAATCACTGTTTTATCTGGTCTGTGCAGTCGTGAAAGACCACTTAACTTTAGTCTCCTAAACTCAACCACTAGGAATTAATAACTTTCAAGACTAATTTAAATGAGAAAAAATTTATTTTTTTGTTTCTTAAAAATGAATGAACATTTGGATAAACCCATATCATCGTTTCACTTCACGTTTCATTCAAAATTTGGCAACCCTTGTTGGTGAGGTTAGTGTTATTTTAGTATTCAGCCAGTAAACAAAAAAATGTCAGTTTTAATGTGGGAACTTGTAAAACATGAACTATTTAAAAGGAAGGGGACAGAAATATCAAAATGTTTCAAGCAAATGACAGTGCTTGACTTGTTTTTGTCTCTTATGTACAAATCTTGAAGTACAGTGTTAATGTGTTGCTCTAATGTTGGTGAACCGTCACTTAAATTTTTGTTTCTCACCGATGAAAGGGCCAGCCATAAACGTGAGACCAATGTGTTTAGCTGTTTGGTGACAGTGAGAGAATCTTACGACAAGAAAACTCCTTCAGTTTAGAGTCTTGAAAGCTGTGCTGTTTGTGGGAATGGTCTGCAGCAGCTCTTATCTTAGAGTTTACATACTGTAAGTGATGATAAAAGCTGACTGTTTAACACAACTCTGTCGTCACCTGTTATACTGCTTGGCTCTGATTGTCTGTGGGTTTCAGTTTTCTTGTGAAGCACAGCGTTGGCTTGATTCATAGTTACATATTAAATTGCTGATATTGTCATTTGCTGGAAGCATTGCCTTCGACATGCTTGCCCTCTGTTTCATGGTTCTGTCTCTTTCTTTTTCACTAAAGTACCTTCCAATGTGAAATTTTACACATTGTACAGTTGTACTTCAGCAGTTTTGGGAAAGCCCTTTAAAATGACATTATGACATCGCTACTATGACGAGCCAAATCAATAAATCAATAGGAGAACTAGAGGGTGCCAATTTTTACAGAAACGCCTCTGGATCTCTACCAATCTTCCAGATCTTTTTTGTGATTCCTCCAGCAACCATTTTCTATTTGGCTTCACGTTCATAGATATTTTTCCCTCTGCTATGACTTTCACAGTGTAACTTGTGAGCAAGGATCTAATTAGTCTGACCAAAGCTCTGACCTCAACCTCTGTAATCCAATGGTTTGGGGAATGACCAGGAATGGAGACTGCTCTTTGGGTGTACACATTAGTGACTGCTTAGTGTTGCTGTTTTGAAACAATAGATGCAAATCTCAGCAGTTGTCGCTGAGCTTTATGGAGAGTTTAAATGGAAGAAGCATCTTAAATGTGGACTTTGGGTCATCCAGTCACAAATCTACATAGACATATCACTCGCATGAATGCCAGAATAACTTCAGTTTTTGTAAATTTGGTCTATTTAAAAGCAAACATTGTTATAAGTAGATTTTCTCTAATCCACACAGGATTAACATTTATGCACACAGGCTGCCACTATTTGGCCAAGATCCAGAAAAACATCATTTTTAAAGAGGAACATAATTGTCCTGGTATCATTCTGGCTGCAGATTTGATTGAAGTTTTATGTGTGTTGCAGGACGACGTGAAAGTCGAATTGGAAGTGACCGAGGACGTGGAGGAAGACGATTACCAGGCTGGTTCTGCAGTGGTTGAGGAAGTGGAGATTGTCAACATCATTCAGCAGAAAGCACCGTCGGTGAAGCAGAAATATTCCATGTCAGAGCAGAGAGAGATGCCGGAGCCAACGAAGCTGGACACGCGTTACTTTGGCGAACTGCTGGCTGATGTCTACAGGAAGAACTGTGATATCCACTCCTACATCTTCGATAACGTGTCCAAGATCCGTGGACAGTAAGTGCAAGCTCTCAATCATGATTGTGAGTTATATAATGTTTGCAAAAAATAAAAAAATAAATAAATAAAATATATGTGTATATATATATATATATATATATATATATATATATATATATATATATATATATATATATATAGCTGACTGGATAGCTCAATAGATAAGGCATCAGTATATCACCCGAGAGGGTGATATACTCTCGCTTCCAGTCTGGGTCCTTAGGCAAGACCCTTCAAGCTACTGCCTACCTCATACCATGAGAGATACTAAGTTGCATAACATGCCGGCTCAGACGTCGCCCGGCCAAACAAGGTCTGCGTCAGGTGTTGGGGAACCAGAGCACCTTGATGACAAATGGGCTACTGGAACAAGACGGAAATGGGCGAGAGATGAAAATGTGGATCTGTTGGAATGCTACTACTCAAGTAACCCTAGTCAGAGAGGTTACATGCAAAGACTGGGGAAGGAATGGTTACTTCGACATCCCCAGTCAACACTAAGTGCTAAACAACTAGTAGCTCAGTGTTCCAACATCACAAACGGCAACTGCTATCACAACTTGAGATTGACGAGATACAACACAAATGCTACAGCAAAAGGGAGGAACCCGGATGTCAGAACTGTGGGGACTTAACTACAAGTCCCCACCCAGTGAGGGGATACACAGCCCCAGTGAGCGAATCAGAGCTGAACGAGACAGCTGCTGACCTGAGAGAGAGAATCATGACCCGAATGACAACCAGGCCTCCCCGGCGCCAATTACAACGGCTGAGTGAAGTACCATCAGAAAGTCTCATTGAGAATGTGAATGCAGCATTGAGAACGATCCCTACCAATACCATAACAGAAACCAATGAGCTGATCTACAACTCAGCATCAGTGATCCTTGAGATGCTTGGCTATAAGAGCAACCATGAGACCCAATACCCACCAGAGGGCTAAAATCAAGGTAACAAGGAGGGAAGTGAGCCAACTATCAGAGCTCCACAAGGGTACAATGAAAAGACAAGTACCCAGAAAGTACAGGCAGATGCCCATACCTGAAGCACTCGAAACTGCCAAACAGAGGCTCCAAGCCTTGGCCAGCCGCCTAAAGAGATACACAAGGGAGAATGAATCCAGAAGGATTAACCGGCTCTTCTCCACTCAACCAGCTAAGGTGTACTCTCAATGGCAGGGTAATAACAACAGAGCAGACCCACCAAGGCTGGAGACTGAACAATACTGGAAAGGCATATGGGAAAGGGAGGCGTCCCACAACAGCAATGCACAGTGGTTGATCTCTCTACGAGAGGACCATAGCAACCTCCCTGAGCAAGCCCCGGTAACCATCACTGTGACAGATGTCCAAGAAAGAGTCTCAGGTATGAAAAACTGGACAGCACCAGGGCCTGACATGATCCATGCCTACTGGCTAAAGAAACTCACTGCCCTCCATGAGCGACTGGCAGGCCAAATGAACCAGCTGCTACAAAGTGGGACTCACCCTGAATGGTTAACTGAAGGGCGGACAATCCTAATCCAGAAGGATCCATCAAAGGGTCCAGTCCCACCCAACTACCGACCAATAACCTGCCTCTCCACAACCTGGAAGCTCATGTCAGGCATCATAGCGGCCAAGATAAGCAAACACATGGATAAGCACATGAGCATGGCACAGAAAGGTATCGGTGTAAATAGCAGAGGAGCCAAACACCAACTCCTCGTAGACCGCACAGTTGCCCGAGACTGCAAAACCCGACACACCAACCTGTGCATGGCTTGGATTGATTACAAGAAAGCCTATGACTCAATGCCGCATACTTGGATCATTGAATGCTTAGAGATGTATAACATCAACAGGACTCTGAGAGCCTTCATTGCAAACTCAATGAGGCTGTGGAAAACCACCCTGGAAGCCAACTGCAAACCACTTGCACAAGTGTCCATCAAATGTGGCATATACCAAGGAGATGCTCTGTCCCCGCTACTGTTCTGCATAGGCCTGAACCCCCTCAGCCAAATTATCAACAAGACTGGCTACGGATACCGACTCAAAAATGGGGCCAACATCAGTCACCTTCTCTACATGGATGACATCAAGCTGTACGCCAAGAGTGAGCGAGACATCGACTCACTGATCCACACCACCAGGATCTACAGCACGGACATTGGGATGTCATTCGGACTAGAGAAGTGTGGTCGGCTGATTACAAAGAGGGGGAAGGGGTCTCACTCCCAGAAGGAACAATAGCAGACATAGAGGACAGTTACAAGTACCTAGGTATACCACAAGCAAATGGCAACCTCGATGAGGCCACAAGGAAAGTAGCAACAGCTAAATACCTCCAACGAATAAGGCAAGTCCTGAGAAGCCAGCTCAATGGCAAGAACAAAATCCGTGCAATAAACAGCTATGCCCTGCCAGTAATCAGATACCCTGCTGGAATAATTAGCTGGCCAAAGGAGGAGATAAAAGCCACAGATATTAAGACTAGAAAGCTACTAACAATGCATGGAGGGTTCCATCCCAAATCCAGCACCCTGAGACTGTACACGAGCCGCAAAGAAGGAGGCAGAGGACTAGTGAGTGTGAGAACCACTGTCCAGGACGAAACAACTAAGATCCATAAATACATCAGGGACAAAGCCTCAACAGACAATGTGCTCAGTGAATGTCTCAGACAACAGGGAACGGAGGTTGAAGTGCCAGAGATACCATCATGGGAGGACAAGCCCCTACATGGGATGTACCACCAGCAAATAACCGAAGTGGCTGATATCAGTAAATCCTACCAATGGCTGGAAAAAGCTGGGCTCAAGGACAGCACAGAGGCCCTCATCATGGCCGCCCAGGAACAGGCCCTAAACACCAGAGCAATAGAGGCCCAGATCTACCACACCAGACAAGACCCAAGGTGTAGGTTGTGTAAGGAGGCCCCTGAGACAGTCCAGCACATAACAGCAGGGTGCAAGATACTGGCAGGGAAAGCGTACATGGAACGACATAACCAAGTGGCAGGCATAGTGTACAGAAACATCTGTGCAGAATATGGACTGGAAACCCCGAGATCAAAGTGGGAAACACCCCCAAAGGTGGTGGAGAATGCCAGAGCTAAGATCCTGTGGGACTTCCAGATCCAGACAGACAGAATGGTAATGGCGAACCAACCAGACATTGTCATAGTGGATAAACAACAGAGGAAAGCCGTTGTGGTAGATGTAGCAATACCAAGCGATTGCAACATCAGGAAAAAGGAGCACGAGAAACTGGAGAAATACCAGGGCCTCAGGGAGGAACTGGAGAGGGCCTGGAAGGTGAAGACCACAGTGGTGCCTGTGGTCATCGGGGGCCCTCGGGGCAGTCACCCCCAAACTGGAGCAGTGGCTACAACAGATCCCAGGAACAACATCAGACATCTCAGTCCAGAAATGTGCAGTCCTTGGCACAGCCAAGATACTGCGCAGGACCCTCAAGCTCCCAGGCCTCTGGTAGAGAACCCGAGCTCAGAGGATAAGAACCACCCGCGGTGGGTGAGAAGGGAATTTTTTTTTTTTTTATATAGGCTATATAGCGAGTCATGATAAAGTAAACAAAGCACATTTCTTGACATTATATTCCTAAATTGAATAATTTATTTGAGAGACCCAGTGTCATGATTCGGTATTCCTGTTGTGACGTTTTTTTGTAGTCATTAGAATACAATGCTTTGATTTTTAATTAACTTCACAAGTCGAGATAATTTTATATTCAAATAGTAAAACTATTGAAACTGTTAAGAGAATAAAACAAGTTTGAGATCTTATCTCAAGATCATAAGTAGACATTCCCACGTGAGCTTAAAATGTTTTGTTGATCTAATGAGAAAAAGGTACTGATGCTAGGCTCATGATTTCTGAACATAAGCGAGATAACGTCTCTCTTTAAAAATAGATTTCTGTTAATCAGTGGCAGAGTCATTAACAGAATGATATTAACATAAAAACCTGCTTATACAGAAAACTTGCTTAGCTACTGAAAAATTATATTCCTGAAGATTTTGGATTTTTCAATGCATAGTAACTCTGCAAAACACTGAAAAACATGGAGTTCAACAGTTGGCTAAAATCGGTAAACAGTTATCAATGAAAAATTACATTTTTAATAAAACATTGCATTTTTCGAAGGAAACTTTGTGAATCCAACTAAAATATACATACCAGACATCTCCTCTTAATCCTTGGAATCATATTGTGTTTTTGGCTCGAACTCACTGCAGAGAACCTCCATAACCTTAGAGATGAGTTGATATCGTTGATTTTTTTTTTCATTTTGTTGACGTCTAATGAAGCCACTTCCAAGTAAACAACCACACTGAGGTTTGGTCACTTGCCTGCAGTGGTTCATCTGCAGCTTGTTCAAACAAGTTGGAGTCGATTTTCAGTTGTTCCCATCATCCAGAGTTTTACATGAGACTTCTGCAGACTCAGCAGGTGGTCTGCTATTGAAGTGTGGGAAATTTAGAGACGTAGGAGAAAAAGTCAGTTCTCTTTTAATGTAGGGGTGTTGCAGCCAAATAGTTGGAAACCAAACACATTCATGAATTTGTTAGTAGACTTAAAGGATGCAAAAAAATACTTAGGGAGTATACTTTAATTTAGTCAAACACAACATTAAATGTGTGGAAGTCTTACACTTTACATTCAAGGTATTTAGAGCAACAAATTGCAAATATAAAACGTGAAGCTTCAGAGACGCATGCATCACTCTTATATATGGCCTGCCATAACTTTTCATGTGGGCCCCTAGGCTCTGGAGACCCTTCAAGATTACACATGACATTGTCAAGTACAGTTGTGCAGCAGAAATATAAATGTAACAGAGCAGAAACACAGAAGTCATGAAATGACAATATTTAAGTCATGGTAAGGAGGCTTTCAGGTCAGTCTGTGTTACAATGTTGTCTTTAATTTATTTCCAATTTTGATGTATGCTGATGTCAAGACTGATATGTTTTGTTTCACCTGCGTCCCTCTGTGTTTACCTGACATTCCTGGAACACTGCAAGAACAAATATCAGTTTTTTGTGCAGGCATCCACTTATGAAACTCAGCTCCCTCCAAGATATCCTGCCTACCTCACTTTGTTTTTCCTCTCTGTGTGTTACAGGAAACACACTCTGAATCTCTCCAGTGACCTAAAGGTGAGAGACGAGTCTGAACTGAGCTCTTGAAACAATTAAATACCTTAAAGATGAATCAGTCAGTTAAATTAAATAAAATTTCCTCTCAACACATTATCTGACCAGATACCATCAATACCGATGGAATCTCCTGTTTGTATGAGGCGATGAATCTGTGCTGAGTTGTGTCTCTCTGTTGAGTCCTTATTTGGTTCTTTTATGTGTTCAGGGGGAGAAACAGGAGGTGGAGTCTTTGATTCCGAAAGGAGCCAATGAACTGACCAAGCAGCAGATGCGCTACCTGCTGGAGGTGAGACACACGGAAAGTATTCCGACACATTTTAATGAATAAATAATAAGCTTTTATTGCTTATTTTGGTTCTCGTTCCAGCGCCTGGAGCCATAGTTTGCTTTCACAGTAGGTTTTTTCATTCCTTGCAGCTATTTAGATGGAGAGAGGACTGAACTTTTACCAGGTTTTTCATAGATTTTGGCTGAGAGACAAGCCTATAGGTTACTTACCTGTAGTCCTGGTAGAAAAGAAAGTACATCCCTTTTATATAGCTCAAAGTGTACATAGTTTATAAAACATTTACAAAAATGTAAAAGAAGGCAGTAAAACAGCATTTTCTCTTACCTCATAAACTTGATGCTGAAAACAACATCAACATTCAGTCCAGTGGCCTGGCTGTCAACTGCCAAGATTTTGTTTCACCTGTTATTACCTTTGATCCTCCAAATGTCTCTGTTATTAACTCCCCTTTCCATCTGGCTGTGTTTCAGACTCGTTTCACTGCAGAGAAGAGCATGCGTCTGCTGCTCTCCACCTTCAGCAGCCTGAGAGAGGAGCTGATGCAGATGTCTGAGGACATGCGGGTAAGACCTGTCATCATCGCGGCAGGGGCAAGGCGTAGTGACTCAGCTCAACCATAATCAAGCCCTACAAAAAACATCAGCTTCAGTTTCTTTTTGATAACAGGGAATTTAGGAGTAACAGGCAAACATGAAGGTACAAGAAGAAAACTAGGCAGATTTAAAGCTGTGCTGGGATAATTGCTCCTGCTGCTGACTGGTAACTAGACAGACTTCAAATGTAGGGGAGTTAAGATTTTCAGAGTTCAGTTGTTCAGGCCTCAGGCCAGACATAAACCGCCTCGCCACAGCATGTTGCACTAACAAACCAGCATGGGTGGAAATTTATTTTCATATTTTCCTTTCTGTAAACAAGAAAACCTGATCAATTATACAATGTTATTGATCAGGTTTCATTCCAGTAAAAATGTGGTTTTACAGCTAATGCAGATCATAGAGTGAACCTCATATCTGTCCTGAAAACTGCTAACACAGGTGTGTGCGCGTGTGCATGTGTGTGTGTGTGTGTGTGTGTGTGTGTGTGTGTGTGTGTGTGTGTGTGTGCGTGTCTGCGTGTGTGTGTGTGTGTGCATGTGTTCACAGCGTCTGGAAAGCGAGAAGGAATCTTTGGAAAGAGATCTAGCTTTCAAAGCAGACCAGGCTCTGCAGTATGAATCCCTCATAGAGAACGTCAGAGAGAGCAACAACAAGCTGCAGGTACTGTCTGTCATTCAGGTGATCTAACGATTATAATCAGCTCATGTGACATATGAGTTTAATTTATTATAGTTGAACCCAAACAAAACCAAAGTCATATCACATGTAGCCCTCTTTGGCTTTTTTTTTTTTTGGTTGAGTCATTGAATATGTGCATAATTATTCCCTCCTGGTTTTGGGTCCCAAACAATTTGTTAAATTTATTGCTACATATTTCAGTAAGATATGTGTGTAAGTACAATGCCAGGGTGGAAAGACATCAGCAATCTCCAAGAACTGTTGACAGACAAACTGAACAGCAACTGCAGAGTGTGAATGATGCAATGACCCAGTCAAAGTCCACATCTCAACAAGTTCTGTAGTTGGACCATAGAGGGAGCTGTACACTCACGAATGTCTCAAACTGCTGATGCAATGTTTTAATTGATGGATTTTTATTTAAGTTGCAACCTTTTTGAATAAAGTATTTAAGTGAAGAGTTTGTGTATTTTTGTGCAGCTATCCCTAAAGGAAGCCCAAGCGACCCAGCGTTGCCTGGAGAGTCAGCTCTCCACTTGCCAAAGCAGCGACTCGGTTGGGAACTTCAAGATCAAAGAGCTGGAGGGAAGAATGAGAGGACTGGAGAAGGAGAACGAGATGCTCAAACAGAGGGTAAAGGTCAACTTCCTCCAAAACATGGATTATCCATCCATAAAGAAATCTGATTGGCTTAAATATAGACAAATATTTTCTTGTGGACACTTTCTGTTGTGATTGACTTCAGAAAAGTCCTTACATTTTTGTCCATCTGTCTGTTTTGTTCAGCTGGCCGGACAATCTAGCAACGGCAACCTGCAGCTCAAAACAGAGGCGCTGGCGCAGCACTACAGGCAGGAGCTGGAGACCCTGAAAACAGAAAGAGACACGGAGATGGAGAAACTGAGGGTAAGATACAAAAAATCAAATAAAAATAAACAAAACAGGCGTGAAAATATCTTGTGAAAAAGTCACAGTAGTTTAAAGTGTGAAATGTCCTCAGAGGACCTCTGTAGAAGATTTGTACATTTTGTGATCATTGATTTCTTGTTGTCATTTTTGGTCCCAGTTTGGTCAAACTTTATAAAACATAGCAGATCTACAACTTCTTAAGAAATGTATGAAATGCAAACAAATGTAGCAAAACTTTAAAATGTCAACTATGACCAACCATCATCCTCCTCTAGCTAGTTATCTTGTCACAGCTACCCATCTAGCCAGCTCTACCTTCCTTACTTAACTTTTTTCTACCTCTCTTACTTTATATTTTTTTTATTTAATTTCTTTCTAATTCCCATCCTTTCTTATTTCTCAGTTTTTTCTTATTTTCTTTCTGTTTTTATTTCTCCCCATTTTTAATAACTGAGTAGATGTGTGTTATGCTGTAAACTCATAGGAAACGTTTACATTAACACTTTGAAAAGTTGAACTCTTTTAATTTGGAGTGTGGACTTAATAATTTGTTGGGACGTTTGTATGAAGAAAAGTGCTTGTAATGAATACTTAGTAACTTTTTCCCTTTACATGGCTGATTGAAATCTGCATGTTTTTTCTTATTCTTTCCCTTCTCTCACTGTGGTGGGCCTCAGTCTCAGATATCGAAGTTGCAGATGCAGATCACCACGACCTCCACCACTACCACCAAATCGTCATCCGCAGAGAGCGCTCTCCAGCTGAAGATCTCAGAGCTGCTGTCCAGGTTGGAGCAGCGGGAGATCACCATCAAGCAAAAAGAGGAGGTTTGAAACAATCACTCATCTCAAATATTGATCTAATCTACTGGAGATCAACAACAACAACAACAACAAAAAAAAACCAATGATATTTTATCTCTTAGAGTTGAAACCTTTCCCAAATTTAGGGTAAAATTATTTTTAAATTATTAAATACTTCTTTGCCTTTCCTCCATCTGGGGTCCGAATGTGCAATAAAGGCAAAGCAGCATGAAAACAACTCCACTGTTATCAGAGCCACAGTATGAAGCTGCCACCACCATGCTTGAGAGAAAGTTCAGTCCATGTAGGAGCTTCACATACTTTACTCTTTGTGGTATAAAAGTTTGATCTTTGTCCAAAAAAAAAATCATCTGGCCTGTTCATGTCAGCAGATTTAAGTTGAGGTTGAAAGTGTTTATTTTGTACTGAGCTTCCTCAGCAGCCTCTCAGTACATGTTGCTGTTAAACTGACATTGCTGTGGACAGCCCTGGTTGTTCCAGAATAAATTTCCATTCATCTGTGTGTCACTGTTTAAGTCAGAAACGTAACGGAAACCAACCAAATCAAATAAAAGCTACAATTTTTGGTAAGAGGTCAGTAAAATGGTAAAGTTTAAGTTTTTCTTATGTACAACTATAATATTTGCACCCTGCTAAACCATTTACAGCTAACAATGCCTATTGAAATACTTCAGAGAGTATTAAACTGTTACTTTCGTTCAGGAGTTCATTGTTCAGTCTTTTTTCTGAAACTGATTGAACTTTGTTGACTTTGAGCTCTCTTTGTCTTCAGGAGATCAGAAGACTGTTGATGGAGAGGAACGACAGCTCCAAGAACGTCACCAAGACAATCATCACCAAGAGGTACAGCAGTCACACAGCACACTGCTGACCTGAAAGCAGCTGTTCACTGCGTATAGGATTTAGCTTTAGCAAAGATGGCAATAATTTTATTCATTTTAGTCTGAGAATCAACACAAAGCTCTAAATTTCTCAGTTTATGTCATGTATAATATATTATACAAGTCATTCTACAGTTCTTGTATACTAGTTTACAGTTTATGAGCCTTTTGCCATATTTACTGACTGGTAATGCATTAATGTGTGTATTATATTATTTGCTTCACATGTCAAAAATTAGCCAAAGGTCATTGATCATTTCATACAGTGTGTTTCAGTGTTTCATTTCGTCTCGATTCACAGCAAAGTTTTTTGAAATGAATCTAATGTTCAAATTAATTCAGATCCATCTAATTCAAACATAGAGCTGAGTTTGATTATAGTGGTACACAAAATGATTTGTCAGACATCTCCTCTGGCTCCTCAGTTATTACTGAGGAGTCAGTAATGACTGGCTCCTCAGTAGTAGTGAATATCATTCACTACTATACTGACATCACAAGTTTGCATGAAGCACACCAAGACGAGTTCCATGGTTCTCCATTTGTTTGGCTGTGCAGGTACAGGAACCAGTACCCGATCCTTGGCCTGCTTAGCGACGACTACCAGGCCACTTCACCTGTTAAAGAGGCCAAAACCATCGTCATTGAGAGAACTGGAGAGATGATCAAACAGGTATAAGGGTGGAAGGAGAGGCCTACTGAGAAACCTGCTGACCTGAGGCATGGAGTTATGTTCCTTTTTAGTTAGTGAAAACTTTCACCTGGGCCAAATGGGTCAGAGTTTTCTCTTTATTAAAAGGAAGCTCATATTAGACCTTTTTTTAAAGGTGGTGTATCTAATAAAAATTTAATTATTTAAAGTATACTAAACCATCAACCTTTTTAAAGAAATAACTTTGTATTAAAATTTAAAAACAGTTTGGCTGCAACAAGTAAGTTTACAGATGAAAGCCAGGAGAAGAACATCTTTATCATTAAAGATCTTCCTCTGACTGATAAGCTGGAACTAAAATGACTGTTTTTTTTAAATATATGTTTGTATGACTTGGAGAGCTAACAAACTGACACAAGGTCCAGAAATCGCTCAGTGAAGAATTGTAAACAGAAACTGTTTGTTTATGCTGTAACTGTCGCAGCAGTGAGTGAAAACAGCCCAAAGTCTCAGTTTTTACACATAATGACTTTCATTTTACTCGTGATGGCCATAAAATGTCACTTTAGGCTAATACAACATATGTGGTAGTTGGAACGGAGGCAGAATTACTTATATAAAATTTGTGGTTCGTTTGGCTCATACACTGAAGGGAAGAAAGAGACGACAGTCAAAACATAAAATATAAAAAAACCTCAACGCAACAAAATGTTTTTGTTTTTGTAAATTTTATGTTCACAAACAGCCTCAGTGAATCAGGCTGTTGACTCCCGGCCGTGTGAAGAAAAGTCCATCCTTCCCACCTATTCATTTCATAAAGCTCACCTATATTTTCTGTCACTTTTAGAACAGGTACCTCTAGAATGAGAACAAGTCAATTCAAATTCATGACAGTTTCTCTCTTAAACCTGCAGATTACAATAATTGCACCTGTGTTTTATTTTAAAACAGGAAATCATTACTACTCCATAAAGACATACTGCTTCTCTCCGACAGGAATGATTGAACGTGGAGAAGACCCTGGTGTCACCCCTCCTCCCCCATGTGCATGCTCCTCCCCTTCCCCTCAGGCCTCCCAGGATTGGTGGTGGTTGAAACCCCTCTTTTCTTCCCCCTGGACCACTAAGATTTGGTTCTGATTCAGTCAAATCCAGTTTGGCTGGGATTAAAATCTAGCTGGGCTTTTTTTGGCTTCTGCTATGTTTTATTTTCAACTTTTAAATATGTAAAAGTTGCATAAAGCCAGTACAAATATCCATTGACCCAGGTTTGGTTTAAAAAAAAAAAAAAAGCATGACGGCTGGGAACTGGGTGACATTTGGTTTGGAATCTCATAAAAAAGAAATAAAAAGTACGACAAATTTAAATCTGCAAGCAGTTTTTAGGTCAGGACTTACTTTTTGAATTTTAGTTGAATTTAGAGTTGCAACAATTATTACAAATTTTAATTCAACAAAAGTTTTAAAATGTCAATTTCTAAATACTTTGAGACATTTACCATTAAAGTGGTTTTACTGAGTGAAGAAGAAAGTATGACATTTAGAAGGTGTTTAAAGAAAGTGAGAGAAAGTGAATGAAATAGAATTTTGCATTGATAGTATAAATACATTTGCTGGTTGATGCTTAGCAACCAACTGTTTACATTTGACTGGAATAATTTGCAGAAAGAAACTAGTTCAATACTTTTTTACCTCAGTGCCTTTAGGGTGTAGAGAAAGGAGCCTTCACACGCTCAGAAATAATCACCTGAAAGAAAAAAAAAATACTTAAATAATTTAATAAAGAAATATTTAATTTAATTTTCATTCAAAAAAACAGACTCCTATTGGCACATTTCGAAGGCGGTGAACAAAAACATCCAGAGTTCTGGATTTTCTGGTCTTTAGTTTAGGAACTGAAAACACTAATGTTACTTCGGATGTAGAGATTCTGTTGCTGTGTAATTGGAAATCCTTACAGTCTGTATGCTGCATAAATTTGAACAAAACTTTAGGAGGGTAACAACTTTAGGAGTAAAGGTAACAATAAAACTGTGTGAAATATTTTGAGACATTTACCATTAAAACAGTTGCGCCTCAACATCTTGCTCATTCTAGTCATACAGTTGAGGTAAGTAGCAAACCAAAAGGTCAACTCAGCTCCCAGTTGTCAGAAATGAACCTTTCACTAAGCCACCACTGCCATGCTTTGCCCAGGGGACGAGGAAGTGGATGATTCATTACGATTGCTTGCTGCATGTAAATATATGTGTTAGTACAATAATTGGCATGCTCAGTGAATGTGTTGATTGTGGAGCATCCCGTCTTAAATGTGGTTTTAAACGTAAATGTTCTCATGGGTGGTTTTCCTTTTGTTCTGCGTGGTAGTTTTTTTTTAACCCTGTTTTATGTTGAGGTTTTTATGTGAGTCGAAGGTACACATATTCCGTGTTTGTACATCACTGTGGGGTCTGGGTGTGTAATGTCCAGCATCCATGAGGGGAACAAGACCCCATGGATGGGAACTAATGATGTGGGTGAATGTAGGGATGTGTGGAAATGGGGCACGATTTTTAAAATGGTGGAAGAAAGAATTTTAAAGTACAATATTACACAATCTGTAATCTAATATTTGCTGGTTTTCTATGATGATTTTATGCATTTTGTTTTTCTAATTAAGTATGTCATGTTGAAGGCTTTGTGTCCACCAGGTGGCAGTCTCATTCCTCTGCAGATCTCTAGCATACAGATTGCAGTATGAAATATTACTGAAGCTGATTCTGAAGGCATAATTTTCTTCTTTTGATAAGAATTCACTTCTATTTTTACGTCGTATACATAATAAAGTGTCAAAACAAAGCTTTCCATGCAATCAGTCCCAGCATTATAGCAAAAAGTACAGGTATCCTGTGAAATATGGGCTGTAATCCATGTTTTCCATCTCATAATCTCCTGCTGTATAATTTTTTTTGTAACTAATGTCAACAAATCTTCTGAACTAAATTTATTTTTAAAATGCTCTTTTAAAACCTATATTTTTCAGTCCTTGCATTTTCACAGCTTTTCATTTCTAAACACAGTGGGCATTCGAAATACACAAATTTTGTCAGACCTCTTAATTTTGTTGTTTGCGAGGTTTTGTTTTGCAGATACATTTTCTATACTATAAGAATTTTAATATTTTATTATATTTTTATACATCATTATGTGTTAGTTTTACCTATTTTTATTTAGTCTCAGCCAAAAAACTGTAAATAGCTGTTGGTTGGAACGGAATAACCTCAAAGTTTTTCTTGAGGAATGATAGAAATAATTCTACCCTTGTGAGATAGTTAAACTGTAAATAATCCACGTAACAGACAGAAAGCAAATACCATCAGGAGGTTTCTGTATATTTCTCAGAAGTAAAAGTTTAATTAATATCAATGAAAAAGATTAATACTTAAATTTAAAAACTGAAAGATTGTTACTGAAATTAACAATGATTTACTGAATGGAACTAGAAAGTAAACATTCAAAATACAAATATGTAAACAGAATAAAACATAAGAACAAGGAGCTGATAGGATTCTCAGAAACCTAAAGTAAAGGCTTTACTGCCAACTTCTGATTTTAATAACTAACTTTAATGTGCAATAGAATGGGACTTTGTGAAATGAAATGTTTTCAGAGCCACTTTGGATTCACTCAACTTATGAGCCTCAACATCGAATCTGTGTGCCTGGGAATCTGCTTTGACTAGACCAGTGGCCGGGTTGATCTGGATAAAAAAAATTAACATCGGTAGAAATTTTTATGAAAATACTTTGGGTAACAAAATGTTTTTTTTTTTTTTTTTTTTTTTTTTAAGTGGTCTGAATAAATATGGAAAAAAACCATAACATTTGTCTTTCTAGACTACATTTATTCATGCTTTTTGAAATATGGAATCATTACTTTTACTTTTACTTACTTTTTGTTGGGGGGGGGGAAGGTCTTGTTTATTGAAAACAAACATTCATGTGTCAGAATTACCTTTTCTACAAACATTAATAAAAGGAGAGTTACCCAACGGACACAAAGCCTTTCAACAGATTTGGACCTCATGGGAATCAAGTACTGAATGTGTTAGCCGTGTTAGTGAACTAATATTGTGGAGAAAATCTCAACATAATCAAAACTTTCACTTTCAGGTGGGCTAACAGAAAAATCCACTTCCATGTTATTACAATAACCGTTTAGAAGATAAAATCCTGCCTCTTAATTTTTTTCTGCTCACTGTATGATGAACTAAACTAGCTGGATGTAGCTAATATGCTAACAGTACATATTTCTTTTTTTTTAAGAGAACTAAAGCTGCAAGTTAGGGTAAGCCATTCTGTATGTCACAGCTAAGAATAGATTAATAAAAATAATATATCTTTGCAATGTGTTTCTATGTTTTTTACTGTCATTTTCCCAATGAACGTACTAGCAATGTCTAAATTCTCACTGGAACAATTTAGTTTTATAATTTATGTGTACATTAAAAGTGCATTTCAGATCAGTTTTGAATTTTCAGTAAGAAAAATAAATAGATGAAAATAAACCTAATAAATGTTGGTCACCAAAACCAAGAGTGTAAGGAGATTGTGAGGTAATAATCTGGCCAATTTAAAAAAAAAAAAAAAAAAAAAAAACATTTTTAAAGTTTTTTCTCATTAATCCAAAGTGGAAAGGTGTCTGCTATGAAAGCAATCCTAAGCAACCTTGATTCAAAGCGTTAGAATGGATAAAATAATTTTGCCATTCTTTAGACAAATAGCAATGCAGGCCCTGATAACTTCTGAAAATCAAGCAAAAACAGTTTTAGATTGCCTCCATTAATCTGAATTCAAATGTTAACTGGCATTTAGTAAGTGTCATTTGACAGTGTGCCAAGTATTAAAAAGCAGTAAAATTCTGGCTGTTCTTTTCCAGACGTTCATGTCTTGCTTTTGTGTGGACATTAAATATCTCATTTCTCTTTTTAAAATAATTATCCTGTTTCTCCTCTGTTGCGAGGATAATACAGGGTAATATATCTACATATGTTTCCGACTCTGACATGGCAGTGTTTAAGACTGACTTTGGTCATTAAATAGTAAATAAAACACAAGATTATTACTGAGTAACTCAAAAACAACAACAAATCTCCAGCTCCATAGATCTGGGTTATAGACTCTGTAACCCCTCTCATGATGGCTCCTTTATCCAATCCCAGGCTGGGCTAGAGGAGACGTACAGTCCATCAAAAGACCAACACGGAGCAATAAAGGACAGACGGCTACGCACGCAGACACTCACACAAGAGTAATTTGAAGTCAACACTTAAATTTAACCCGGCTAAGTGTTTATATTTCACCAGCAGAGGGAGGGAGCCGGCTTCAGTCTGCAGTTCACTCTCATCTTGGGGTCATTGAGTGGAGCTGATGGAGCGAAGAGGGAATGAGGTCATTGCAGCTCTGTAGGGCTTGGCTCAGTTGGCTGCTTGTCAACCATTTTGACTCCAGCGAATTCTCTGAAAGCCCACATGGCCACAGCAAAACCCATCACAAAGTGCAGCACCACATAACCGGCAGAACTGGGAAGGAACAGATTATTTCAGTGGCCAAATACATGGTTAGATTGTTGGTTATTTTGACCATGTGGAAACATGAAGACTGGGTAAAAAAATGGCACTTTTTGACATTTTGTGAAAATATAGGAGGAAGATTTTTGTTTGAAAAATCTCACCCAAATCTTATTCCAAAATCAGTGGCAGAGCGGGAACCTTGCAGGGACGTAGAAGATTGAACTTGCTGAAGAAACAAATCTGAATCTTTACAGCAATTAAAAAGTAAAACATGATGAAAATGGTTGTAAGTCAGTGATTGTCTGCTGATCTAGCTTACAATTTAGCACAAAAAATGCTGCACTTAAGACCTGTTTGAGACTGAAGCAAGAAAACAAGGAACTTCACAAGCCTGTGGTAAACTTTTGAAGAAAAATTGAGCACCTCAACAGCAGGAAAAGCAACGAGACAAAAAACTTGCAGGCACAAAGCAAGATGCTCTTGAATGAAAATGATGCTCAGAAAACCCAACTCTCTTTCCTCAATAACCAGTATGAGAAAGCCAAACTTAAAATTCATCAGATGAAAATGGCAGGGAATGTCTTGAAGGTGTCAAATGTGTCCCTAATATGGAAACTTAAGGCAAATATAGGAAAAGCAGAGGAAAGAGTGATAAAGCTGGACTGTGTTTCAAAAGAATTACACAGTTTCCAAAGCCAATTTGACAGAGTCAATGAAGAAAAAGACAGGCTATGCCAAGACAACTTGACTTTGAAGAAATACATTTCTCTGATTAGTTGAGACCACCTTCTGATTGTGTAGGTCTTGTCTCGGCCGCCTTTGGTCTTGGTCTTGCCTTGGTCTTGGACATTGAAGATTCAGTGTTTTATTTTTAGGCAGATTGAAGTAAAATTCATTTTTCTCATATTCAATCATAGTTGTAATTGAATGCAGTTAGGTTCATTTTATTATTCCAAAAAAAAAAAAAAAAAGCTTTTCTATGTAGTCTTTTTCATTGTCTTTTTGATGGTAACAATTTATTTGAGGGGATGTGCATAAAGCTGACATGACATAACACCTGTCATGAACATGAAGGAGTCTTCAGGAATGTTTATGATTGTTGTCATGAAGTGTCATTAGGCAAAGAGTGGCACTGTTAATGCAAAGTTGACACTTTTGATGGACCTTTAATTCAACTTTATATAATGTCTGACTACCATAATGGCAATTACTTTTAATGGCAATATATATGGCAATATATTCTTTAATGTACTGTCCTTGGTGAAATGAACTTGAACTAAGAATGTGGTAAGGTCAACAATTAGGGACTTTTTAACAACTGGTAGATCCTCCATCCATAGATCTATGTGCGCAAACTAATGAGAAGCGACTAGATGCCCCTTAATTCCAGGGAGAGATTACTTTGGAACAAAATATTCTCCGACAAGGAGTCCTCTTTTTTTTTAGGTATTTAAAACACCACCCATTCTCACATTGTTTCCAACCAAGAAAAACCTCCAACATTCATATTAACTTTGAATTTCTTCAACTTGTTTCTCACACGCCGGTCTTTTTTATGCAGTCCTCCATTTCCTCTTCCAGGACCTCTTTATGTCACGCTTGGGCTTATGCACCATGTACAAACACATGCACTCCTCTTATTGTGTCTCTCTCTCAGTAAACCCAATAGCCTCTGAGCCCCGGGGGTTTTAGAGTGTAAAGGCAGCATGGAGGCAGGAAGAGAGAGACTGCATTATCCACATCATGAGCGAGAGTTATCAGGCATAATCAATGCTGCCCCATTACACACTGCAGTCGCTCACACTAACTCTCTAATGAGATCAATATGCTTTATTGGCGTGAATGAGAGTGCGATATGGTTATTGGAGAAAAAAAGGAACAATTTATCAACAATGTGCAATGCTCTTAAAAGGACAATTAAACCACTGAAAGTTTAGACCCAAGCCAACTATTCCCCCAAATGTTTTGTTGATAACCCTGTACATCAAAAATCAATATGCATCGTGACTAACTCACAACTAACTCACCCCTGAAGCATCTTTTACATACCGAGGTGAACAATTTGTCAATGACTTCACTAAAGGTACCTTGTTAATTAACTATCAGAAAACAAACACTACAGACTTTGAGAGCTTTGGATTTGCTGAACCTAATAACGAAGTCAGACTAACAATGAGTAAAGAGAAGATTAAAGTTATATAGTGGTGCTCAGTAACAAAGCAATGCTACTGAGCTAATAGATTATCTTTTTTTTTCCCAAACAGAATTATATGCAAGAGTTGGAATATGTAAACAGCAGTGAGAGTAATCTTTGGAGGATGTGGAAGAAAATGTTCATTGAGTTAGGATAACAGTTCCTCATAGAAAACATTTTTCAAGAGAGCTCCGCCATCGCCCCAAAACAAAACAAAACAAAAAAAGTTTTTACATATTTGTTAAAGTTGTTACCATGTTAGCCTGTATAATATGACAGATAATATGTGAAAAGATCAATCTCTCCCACCTCCTCCCGGTGCTGGAGGAGGTGGGAGCAATGTTCCCTCTAATTTTTCATGTGTCTGGGCTTACACACAAGCTTCCTGAGCACACTGAGGACCACTGTGAGCATCATCAGTGCACACGGCGTGGCCACGCACAAGTATTATAAATCTGGGATCATAGGAAGTTGCATGGCTTATTAAAAGAAACAAATTCCATCAACAATTTTCATTTGTTTGCTTTCAATTTAAGTGATTTTCCCCATTAAAAAAAAAACAAAAAAAAAAACATTGCTGTTCATGAGATGCACAGTATTAGTAAGAGTCTTGCTTTAGCCAGGGTGAGAAATGAGACATTGCACCTTTCAGACATAACTGTTTGTTCATATTAAAATATTCACATTTTGCACAATGAAATGTTTTCTGTAGCTTGTGATACAGTATAAATTTTTGTAAAATATTTCATTAGTTTTTTTCACGTCTGCCCTTCTTACTGACCCATCAACTTTGCCCAGGTTGATGGGTCAGTCTGCTTCTTGCTTTATGTACTTGAATTCAGCATATTGGCTGTTCATGGCCTCCATAATCTGTGGGTGGAGGAGAATGGCCTCATACTTCTTTGCCAGTGTACAAATGTCTGCTCATTCATAGTCAAAAGTCTGAACTCAACGCTTCAATATCAAATGCAGACCATTCTTTTAATTCATGCTTTAAAAAACGAGCATCAATGTGATCACAGAGCTTACTAATAAAAAGAGTAATCTCATCAGTATTGGTGAAGGCAACGGTGATGGACCCATTGCCTTCTTGACGCGGTCACTCCACTGTACTGTTCCAGTTGCACAAACTCCGACAGCCATTTGATCTTAGCAGAAGTGCATTTCTTTTTTTTTTTTTTACTTTGGCTTGGTGAGTGGACGTCCCACTTAGACATGATAAGGTGTTAGCTTTCTTAACTCCGCCGCACTATTCTTACCTGCATGGTGCCACAGCGCATATGACCAAGGCACTTACGCAAAATAGCATGCGATGATTGGCTGCGTAGCGAAAGTGAACCGTATCGTGTCATTGACTGGATTCCTGTCACTCACTGAGTTCGATCGCAAAGTAGGACGAAAAACATGTTACTGGTCCATAGTCAAAACTGATATCTGAGCTCAATGTCCAGTTTACGTTGGACTTTATTTTATGCACAACATAGATTTTCTTGTGCGCTGAGAATATGCGAGCAGTGCGCGATTGCGCAGGCGCGCAGCTTAGAGGGAACATTGGGTGGGAGCGGGTTTGTTTTTGACCAATCCCGGTCAAAAACAACCAATCAGAGCCAGGAGGAGTGTCTCAGTGCTGTCAACCATCCTCCGGTATACACTGCCAAATGTGCTCATTGCGGAGAACCAACTTACTATTACAGCAAACTATTTGTCCACCGTCATCAGTAGTCATGTTAACTAGTCTGAGTATTCATCGGAGTGAATACTCAGGCGAACTACCAGTAGCATAGCAGAGAAACACAAGGAGGCTGTTAGCGGCGCATAGACAACAGTAATTGGCAGCGCTGGCTCTGGATGTTTCAGACGGAGCAGTGTATTTGCTCAGGTGACAGGGAGTCATAGGGGCCAGACAGAGGAGCCTTTTTTAAAAGGCTCAATATTTAAGCCAATAGACTGGTCTAGGACATGCATTGATAATCCCAGGCACAGAGAACAGGGTGGCGAGGCTGGTAAAATGTTTGATGGTTGCAGCAATGAGTGGCATCTTGTGGTCATCAAGTGTCCAATACAACCAGTCTCTAGATCACCTATCATCTCTAGATGATAGAGATGATAGGTGATCTATCATCTATCATCCATGGTCATCTTAGTCAAAATAGAAAACCTTCTGAAGTGACCACAAGGAGAGGACCAGGACACTTACCCACTGTACAAAGAGGATCAACATGCTATTAGACTATTTTCAAACATGTACGACTAGTCGTAATTTTATTACTTACTTAACTCCTGAGTCAGAGTATTTTCTCAGCAATACAGCATTCTTTTTCCAAAGTGAGTCAAGCTTCATTTGACAAATCATACAAGAATTGAGAACGTTACATATTTTTTCCAAAAAAATGCAATAAAATCAGATGAGCCATGGTACATAGAGGATAAATGATAGCAGTTAGCATAGCAACATGGAACTTGTTTGGTGATAAAATTGTTGAGGTTAGGCAACCTCTCATGCATCATGAAATGTAAATAGAGAAGTGAGTGCACCAAACTTTCTCAAACCTGTTTCTTACTTTAAAGCTTTCTGAATATAAGCTGTCAGTTTTTCCCCAAGTCAGAGACATTACAACTTTCTCTACCTCCAGCTCTTCCTCTGCCTCCCCACCCTGCCAGGAAAGTGTTGACAGCTCTCATCTTTCATCCATTTGATGTAATTAGGCTCCTCTCTACACATTTGAAGCTTTCCATTTACATTTTATTGGGGGATGAGCTCAGCTTTTCCTGCCGCAACAAAAACCGCTGGTACATCTACGGTTCTTAAATGATGCCTTACAAAACTTCTAGATGAAAAGACAAACCACTTGTTAGAGCATCTGGTGCAGGTGATCAATAAACATTTTTACAGAAACTCTTTTAGTCTCAAGTTGTACATACGTTTTGACACAAAAACGTATGTACAAAAAAGTATGTTCTGATTTTTTCCAAATATATGTCACTTATTTTGTTACTCCTCACAGAGATCTTCTTTGAATGAAGTGGCTCTGGGCATGTGGAAATATCTTAATGATAGATTTGGCCTAGTTCATTCAGTGAAGGCGCCCTGATGGCTTCTATAGCTAAAACTTGTGGCTTACATGTTGATGTCTAATGTAATCGATGTCTAAACAAAAATGTGTTTTTTAGCTACAGAAATGTGAGAACAGCCTGTAATCTAGTTGCTAATATCCAATATTGGATGGAAATAACTTCAGGGAGATGTTTCTTGTAGCCATTTACCAACATCTGACATCAATCCAATGTCAGAGGCTTGATGGATGGACTTTGGTCTGACAAAGCGTCCTTCTTGCACACTTCCATTGAAGGTTAAACTTTTGTAATTTCTTTCTGATTGTACAGACATGCACTTTAATACCAGTGGTAGCAAGAGTCTTTTCTTGGTCCTGTTGGGTTTTTTATGGAGACTACTTTTAACATCTTGTGTTCTGCTTGTAGAATAAACTTGCATGAATGGTCAGACCCTTGTAAATTGGCCACTGATTTAAATGTCCTCCAATTTAAATGGAGGACATTTAAATAGGGTTCAGTGAAAAACGTTAGTTGCGTTAACTTGAAGGACTAAACATTAACTCTGGTAATGCTAAAGCACTTTACCAACCATGATAAACACTGAGTTCCTTAGCCCATGCTAAAGCACTGACTTTAATTCAAATCATATCTGCCCTTGAAAGACTACAACCCTTAAGCACCAATTGAAGTTTGGTATTATAATTTATACACAGTAAAAACTACTGGGTTAAAAATAACCCAATTCGTGACTCAGTGCTGGGTCAAACATGGACTGATCCAAAGCTGGGATGGTTGATGGTTTGACACAACACATTGGGTTATGGCATCTAACCAAAGGTTGGGTTAAATTGACCCAAAATTGGGTTGAAACTCATAATCTTACACCAGGGTTATTATAACACTATATTTGGGTAAAAAAAAAAGAAAAGAAAAAGATTTATTTATTTTAAATTTCACCATATAAAAACAGGATTAAAAACAATCTGAATTTAAAGTTTATTTTGATTTCATGTGATACCTATGTAGAGCCACTTTTCACTTACAAAAAAAAAAAAAAAACATAAGTAAGTTTTTTGAAAAGTATATAATTACATCACTTCAACTTATTATTTGGCTACACCTCCAGAAGTATTTGTTGCTACACATTAGAAAACATTTCATGCAAAAAAAGTCTGTTTTAAAGCTAACTAACTACAAGTAAACAAATTCAGCCATTAAACAAGAAGTATTTTTATGGACACTTTAGCATTTTTGTCTTTCCCCCAGAATGACGACGTACATATGGGTTCTAGTTGTCGCATTTTGTTGATGCACCACCAGGTTTGTTCCAACCTGATGGAGAGGTAAGACACAAAAAGTTTTTCTCTAAGCTCTGTAGTTCCTACTATGGCCACCAGAGTGCAGAAATACCCCGCTCTGAATATAGAGGTGAGTTTGTAGAGCTGCATCTGGTTTCTGATTTTTGTTAAGTTGGTCACGTTATGGATTCTAATCAATAAAATCAAGCCATGTTTGAAACAGGCAGCTGGTGCTGACCTCCTGCAGGGTGCTCCACACCTCTTGGTCTGAGTGTTGGTTAAAAGGGTCCAGGTTCTTCTACATAGAGCCCGTGAACAGCACCGGGTCCTGGAAACAAAACCAAATTGGTTCACAAGTCACAGAATTAATAATAAAATGTTAACAATCCACTTCTGCATATTTAAACCTTGGAATAAAAGCTTCTGACATGTTCTCATCAAAACATGGGGGTGGCAGCATCCACCCCCATGTTAGGGGAGGATTTTCTTCAAAGACGGGGAATATTGTCAGTTTAATGAGAATATGGACAGAACTGGTTAGAGGATAAACATAAAGCCAGAGAAACAAATCTGTGTGCAAGAATGGCCCAGTCAAAGTCCAGACCTGAATTCATTTGAGAATATTTGACAAAACGTCAGTAATGCTGTTCACATTAATCACAATCAATAGGCTTAAGAACACAGAAAGCGATAATTGAGATGGAAAATCCTGCAAATTCTAAAGAAAATGCTTGCAAACAACAAATCAACAAATAGAGAGAAGTAAAAAAAAGAAGAGCAAGATAAAAGAAAAACATTAACTTAAGTTCTTGTGAAGAACCACATTTAGAGATGAACAATTTATCTATTGGTATTTTCTGTTGGTATCAACCCAAAGAGGTGGATTATTGTGCTGTGGGAGGAAAATAATAAATTGTTTGCAGTAAAAATGTAGGGCACTCAGATGAGATGAAATGTAATTTTATATATGTGTAAAAGGGTTTTAATGTAACAGACTGCAGTCTAGCATCTTCTGCCCCCACAGTAACAGACATCAGCAGAAAAAAAAAAAAAAAAAATTAATTCCCTTCTCACCCACCGTGGGTGGTTCTTATCCTCTGAGCTCGGGTCCTCTACCAGAGGCCTGGGAGCTTGAGGGTCCTGCGCAGTATCTTGGCTGTGCCAAGGACTGCACATTTCTGGACTGAGATGTCTGATGTTGTTCCGGGGATCTGTTGTAGCCACTGCTCCAGTTTGGGGGTGACTGCCCCGAGGGCCCCGATGACCACAGGCACCACTGTGGTCTTCACCTTCCAGGCCCTCTCCAGTTCCTCCCTGAGGCCCTGGTATTTCTCCAGTTTCTCGTGCTCCTTTTTCCTGATGTTGCAATCGCTTGGTATTGCTACATCTACCACAACAGCTTTCCTCTGTTGTTTATCCACTATGACAATGTCTGGTTGGTTCGCCATTACCATTCTGTCTGTCTGGATCTGGAAGTCCCACAGGATCTTAGCTCTGGCATTCTCCACCACCTTTGGGGGTGTTTCCCACTGATCTCGGGGTTTCCAGTCCATATTCTGCACAGATGTTTCTGTACACTATGCCTGCCACTTGGTTATGTCGTTCCATGTATGCTTTCCCTGCCAGTATCTTGCACCCTGCTGTTATGTGCTGGACTGTCTCAGGGGCCTCCTTACACAACCTACACCTTGGGTCTTGTCTGGTGTGGTAGATCTGGGCCTCTATTGCTCTGGTGTTTAGGGCCTGTTCCTGGGCGGCCATGATGAGGGCCTCTGTGCTGTCCTTGAGCCCAGCTTTTTCCAGTCATTGGTAGGATTTACTGATATCAGCCACTTGGGTTATTTGCTGGTGGTACATCCCATGTAGGGGCTTGTCCTCCAATGATGGTATCTCTGGCACTTCAACCTCCATTCCCTGTTGTCTGAGACATTCACTGAGCACATTGTCTGTTGAGGCTTTGTCCCTGATGTATTTATGGATCTTAGTTGTTTCGTCCTGGACAGTGGTTCTCACACTCACTAGTCCTCTGCCTCCTTCTTTGCGGCTCGTGTACAGTCTCAGGGTGCTGGATTTGGGATGGAACCCTCCATGCATTGTTAGTAGCTTTCTAGTCTTAATATCTGTGGCTTTTATCTCCTCCTTTGGCCAGCTAATTATTCCAGCAGGGTATCTGATTACTGGCAGGGCATAGCTGTTTATCGCACGGATTTTGTTCTTGCCATTGAGCTGGCTTCTCAGGACTTGCCTTATTCGTTGGAGGTATTTAGCTGTGGCTCCTTTCCTTGTGGCCTCATCGAGGTTGCCATTTGCTTGTGGTATACCTAGGTACTTGTAACTGTCCTCTATGTCTGCTATTGTTCCTTCTGGGAGTGAGACCCCTTCTGTGCGGATCACCTTCCCCCTCTTTGTAATCAGCCGACCACACTTCTCTAGTCCGAATGACATCCCAATGTCCGTGCTGTAGATCCTGGTGGTGTGGATCAGTGAGTCGATGTCTTGCTCACTCTTGGCGTACAGCTTGATGTCATCCATGTAGAGAAGGTGACTGCTGTTGGCCCCATTTTTGAGTCGGTATCCGTAGCCAGTCTTGTTGATAATTTGGCTGAGGGGGTTCAGGCCTATGCAGAACAGTAGCGGGGACAGAGCATCTCCTTGGTATATGCCACATTTGATGGACACTTGTGCAAGTGGTTTGCAGTTGGCTTCAAGGGTGGTTTTCCACAGCCTCATTGAGTTTGCAATGAAGGCTCTCAGAGTCCTGTTGATGTTATACATCTCTAAGCATTCAATGATCCAAGTATGCGGCATTGAGTCATAGGCTTTCTTGTAATCAATCCAAGCCATGCACAGGTTGGTGTGTCGGGTTTTGCAGTCTCGGGCAACTGTGCGGTCTACGAGGAGTTGGTGTTTGGCTCCTCTGCTATTTACACCGATACCTTTCTGTGCCATGCTCATGTGCTTATCCATGTGTTTGCTTATCTTGGCCGCTATGATGCCTGACATGAGCTTCCAGGTTGTGGAGAGGCAGGTTATTGGTCGGTAGTTGGGTGGGACTGGACCCTTTGATGGATCCTTCTGGATTAGGATTGTCCGCCCTTCAGTTAACCATTCAGGGTGAGTCCCACTTTGTAGCAGCTGGTTCATTTGGCCTGCCAGTCGCTCATGGAGGGCAGTGAGTTTCTTTAGCCAGTAGGCATGGATCATGTCAGGCCCTGGTGCTGTCCAGTTTTTCATATCTGAGACTCTTTCTTGGACATCTGTCACAGTGATGGTTACCGGGGCTTGCTCAGGGAGGTTGCTATGGTCCTCTCGTAGAGAGATCAACCACTGTGCATTGCTGTTGTGGGACGCCTCCCTTTCCCATATGCCTTTCCAGTATTGTTCAGTCTCCAGCCTTGGTGTGTCTGCTCTGTTGTTATTACCCTGCCATTGAAAGTACACCTTAGCTGGTTGAGTGGAGAAGAGCCGCTTAATCCTTCTGGATTCATTCTCCCTTGTGTATCTCTTTAGGCGACTGGCCAAGGCTTGGAGCCTCTGTTTGGCAGTTTCGAGTGCTTCAGGTATGGGCATCTGCCTGTACTTTCTGGGTACTTGTCTTTTCATTGTACCCTTGTGGAGTTGTGATAGTTGGCTCACTTCCCTCCTTGTTACCTCGATTTTAGCCTCTAACCGTCTTTTCCATGGTAGGTATTGGGTCTCATGGTTGCTCTTATAGCCAAGCATCTCAAGGATCACTGATGCTGAGTTGTAGATCAGCTCATTGGTTTCTGTTATGGTGTTGGTAGGGATCGTTCTCAATGCTGCATTCACATTCTCAATGAGACTTTCTGATGGTACTTCACTCAGCCGTTGTAATTGGCGCCGGGGAGGCCTGGTTGTCATTCGGGTCATGATTCTCTCTCTCAGGTCAGCAGCTGTCTCGTTCAGCTCTGATTCGCTCACTGGGGCCGTGTATCCCCTCACTGGGTTAGTTAAGTCCCCACAGTTCTGACATCCGGGTTCCTCCCTTTTGCCGTAGCATTTGTGTTGTATCTCGTCAATCTCAAGTTGTGATAGCAGTTGCCGTTTGCGGATGTTGGAACACTGAGCTACTAGTTGTTTAGCACTTAGTGTTGACTGGGGATGTCGAAGTAACCATTCCTTCCCCAGTCTTTGCATGTAACCTCTCTGACTAGGGTTACTTGAGTAGTAGCATTCCAACAGATCCACATTTTCATCTCTCGCCCATTTCCGTCTTGTTCCAGTAGCCCATTTGTCATCAAAGTGCTCTGGTTCCCCCAACACCTGACGCAGACCTTGTTTGGCCGGGCGACGTCTGAGCCGGCATGTTATGCAACTTAGTATCTCTCATGGTATGAGGTAGGCAGTAGCTTGAAGGGTCTTGCCTAAGGACCCAGACTGGATATACATATATATATATATATATATATATATATATATATATATATATAGAGAGAGAGAGAGAGAGTCATAGTCATATGGCTTCCTAGTTCTTTCATATTACTCAACCTCAGTCCCCAGGGTCTACTCTCCTGCATGTTTTGAACATTTCCCTCCTGCTACACATCTGACTCAAATGAATGGGTGATTAAGAGGTTTCTGTTGCTCTTGATGGTTTGCTGAGGATGCTGGATCAGGGACACAACCGGAGCATTCAGGACATTGGGCCCTGGGGGTCGGGCTTTAGCACACATTACTTTATACAATAAGTCTGATTTTGTTAACAATATAAAAATGTCCACCCTACAAAGTGTAAAGATTAACTGTATTGGCTGTTGCTTCTTCTGTTAAAGACCCATCAGGCAACATTTCTATATATATCAATAATCTGAACTGAATTGGATTGAATTTTGGTTGTTTTATAATTTCTTCTTTTACACAGTCATTTGTGGAAGAAAAGTGAACTCAGTAACATCCAGAGTAATTGATTAACTGTAAGAAAATAAATTGTGAGCCTAAAGAAATCCCCTTCCCCATTTCTCCTTCTTCATGTACCTCCTAATGTCTCGACCCTGGTTTGTCTTACCTAATTCTATCTCCTGATCCATCCATCAGAGTCTTGTTGTTTCTCTCCCCTCACACACCCTGTTCTCTCCCTATTGGCTTGTATCTCACCGTGTGTCTTTGCCACTCTCCCTCACATCATCCTCTCTCCATCCTCTTTCTCTCTCTCTCCGTTGATGAGGTAGTGAATGAGAGGCTGAGCGAATAAGTACGGACAAGCGAACGTAGCCGCTGATGCACTCCTGGTCATTAATAAAACTTTTATACAGTCAGGAAATGCATTTGAGCCCCGGTGGCTGGAGCTCCTCTCAGACGCACAGGAAATGGGCGCTTGGCCGACAGCCAATCCTGCTATTTCAGGGGGATTGTCCAGAGCCAATTAAGCTTTGCTTGGCCAGTTAATGGATCGTGGCTCTGCTCTTCTCTACACCCAAATATCAGCAGCAATTAGAGGATGTGTGGTAGGTTGCACGAGTGCAACAAAATGAAACAATATAGTGGTCAGTTAGATTAGATTGGCTACCAAATCACTCATCTCATGCAATAGAAAGCTACAAGAGAGTCACTCCTGGTACATGATTTTCTGTACATGTCACTCTAATTACAGTCTTTCTTCATGTTGTACCAATTTTGATTTTGAGCATACGTTTTGCAATTGTCATTTAGTACCAGGATTGGTTGGAAAATAAGTGCAAAGCAGTCAAAATCCAAAGATCTCTAAAAGAATGTTTGAAAAATCATTATTCAAGACTCCCTATCAAGCATAAAATAAATTTAAAGGCAGTTCAAACAGTGAGGTTTTGGGTCATAGAAAAATTTGATAATTTATTGAAATGTGATTCAAGCGTTTCTTGGATTGCCTCTATAAAAGAATCATCAAGCCTTTTTGTTGAATTGCATAACAGATACAATAAACTGGCAATTTGAAATCCCAGCAAAGACCAATGTTTTGTAAGTCCTCTAACTCTTCCTGGAATATTGCTGCAAATTTGCCTCAAACTGCTTCCAGTCATAGTGCAGTATAAGTGGAACACATATCACACATACACCTTGAAAGCATGGCAATTGTTAATATTACCTCTTTACTAAAAGTTTAACTTTTACTGCAGGGCTTACTGTAATTGTGATATATCCAGAACAAGTTGGGCAAAAGTATACTGGGAGAACTAATCTGTACATACTGTGAGTTATACTGAAAAGTACTAACTTGCCATGTAGCCATCTTCATATCACTTGCACCTCATTCTGCTCCAATCTTCAACTTTTGTTTTCTCTCTCAATAGACCCTGAAATCTTACAGTTGTTACAATTTCTTGCAGACTTATTGTAGCAACTATAGATTTTCTAGGACCCAAAAAAAGAACAGTAAGCAGAGTTATTTGGATGCGTCACTGCCTTGCCAACTTCTGGAAGAAGGCCAGAATTGTCTCTCTCACATGAAAGGAAATTGATGAGGATGTGCTGGAATAACCCTGGAATCTCCAAAGCTTAAGCTTGAAATGAACTGGAAGTTGCAGGAAGTCCTGCAGCACTTTCTTGTGTGACCAAGAAAGAGACCCTTTTCAAAATTTATACTTGGCAAAATGCCTTCTCAAGAAAGTATAGTATATAGCCAGACGAGACCAAACTTGAGGCATTTCAGAACTGCAGAAAGTGTGTCTGAAGAAGCCAAAGCCAACTTTCAAAACCAAAGAACACCCATGGTGGTGCTGGCATTCTGCAGTGGGGGTCTGCTAATGCATGAAGTAGGGCTTTTCCTCCCAATTCTCAAGCGTCACTTGCAGTCACTCAGTGAATGGATGAAACCTGGACACAATCAAATTTTTCAACAGGACAAAGATCTCAAACACATCAAAACTGGTTTTGGCTAACAGCAGGATTTTGTAATTAACTGTATCAAACATTTTGAGCTGTGCTTTGAAGCTTGATCTGACAACGGGCATTGAGCACATTAATGTGCTCAATGCCCGTTGTCAGATCAAGCTTCAAAGCACAGCTCAAAATGTTTGATACAGTTAATTAACATTCACCCATATAAACTCCAATAAAAGCACCCAGTAAAATAATGTAAATAGTTCTGGTCACATGACACACATATTGTTCTGTGTTGGGTAAGTTGACTCTCATTTGCTCTATGGGTGGGATCTCTGTTCTGTGTCCAGTGTCACTTCTGTGTCACTAACGCACATGCAACGGTGTCCTATACAGATACACAGAACTGAGTGTGGAGTGTGGAAAGAAGAGAGCCGGCAGAAATAAATGACTTTGTCAGATGGATGCTCTTAATCAGGCCATGTGTCATTGATCTCTGCATGACCCAGAACATTACTTCCCATCTACTACTTTCATCTCAGTCAACTTATTTTTGCTTAGTTGGCATCCATGTTTTATTATCTACAGAATGAAGTGGGTTTTTAAATGTTACAAGAGCATTTTCAAGCTAACAACAGAAAGACAGTTTGAAGAGAAACGGATTAACAAAACTTTGTTTATGAATAATCTGACGTATCACTGTCCTGTCTCAAACAACAGACTAATATGCTACCAATGGCAATAAGCTAGTTGCTGGATTACAACATTCTTCTTCTTGGTCCCGAGTTGGAAATTGATTTGGAAAGTCCTCTCCATAACTGACAAGATGAAATGGTTTCCACTGATGTTGGATGCTTTCAGGGATGCCCTTTCAGACTTTATAGCCACCATGGCTTGTGTTTTGGCTGAAGGTTGGGTGACCACTTCCTCCATCAGCGTGGGAATTTTTTCCTTGATAGCATCTGCTACAGCTAGCTTCAATAGCCTTGCAAGTTCTTCGTTGTCGACAGAGAAGATATTAAGCTGTTCTTTTGCTTGTCTGGCAGAATGTTTCTTTGACGATGCAGCTATCGTTTTCCACTAAACGAAAGACGTTGACCTGAAGACCAGATACGTATGTGGTAAAAAAGACAATTTATTTTAAGAAAAACTGCGGAGCTATGATGACAAATTACTTGCCGAGGTCATGTCATTTGATCATTTTTCTGACTTCAACCCTGAATTGAATTTCATGACAATACTGACATTTGTGAAATACTGCTTTCATTGTTTTTTTTATATTACAAAAGAGAGCGATTATATAAGTCTGTAAAGTATTTCTGTCAAATTAGTGAGTTACAGTTTGAATTTTGTGAGATCTCCTTTTAAGAAGATGCCTCCTACTTCTTGGGAAGACGGCACTTCTTCACTGGAGGTGGATTTGGTTTCTTTTAGATAATCTCATTGTCTTTTTCTCATCTTAACGTCTCTCTATCAGCAGTTTGTTTCATCTCAGATACTTTTCTCAACAGGAAACAGAGCTCCCCCTCAACCCCATTAGGGACCAGTGTCCAATTACATTCATGTGTGTGGATGTGTATGTGTCTGCGTCTGCACATAGTGTATCTTATTGTAGCTCAGATCTTGCTGAGTAAGGACAGAGACTAAAAGAAAAAAAAAAGGTTCATTTGCTCACCCAAACACACATGAGTGAGTTTTCCCACACCGCTGCACACACAAAAGGCAGGTTTCATATTACAGACATGCAGCATTTTCAGGATGATCAGTCAGTGATGTCACTTACTGAACAAATGAATGAGGGGAAAGAGTAGCAATCTTCATGATCACTTTCACTTCTAGCCTGTCCTTAGTCTATACAAATTTCAGAATTGAAAAGAAATAGCTTTTAATGCTGCTGGTTTAACAGATGCACAAAAGGGAATGAAGAACAGAGTATCAGAGATGATTGTCAAACTAACGGTTTTATTGACAAATTCCTCACAAATTGTGTTTTAGCTACAAAAACTGATTGACGTACCACAGTGATGTTTGTTTTCTACCTGAAACTGAGATCATTTCTTTGTAGAAATGAACTCAGTTTTACTTTTGAGTGGCTAACAGGCCCAGCATGCTCAGAGTCGGACCAAAGCCAAACTGTTAACGAGTGGTTAAGTGATTTTTAGATGTTCAGTTTCGCACAGGCCTTTTATGGTCCAAAAGACGCATCAAGTCGAGCAAAAAAACAAACAAACAAAAAAAAAAAGAATAGAAGGCATCGGTGAGTCAAAATTCAGTCCAATCACACAACAGGCTTGCATGGACAGGGGGCAAAAGGTTCACCCCAGGGGTTGTGATATAAAGGGGCAGTTGACATGAGTCTGAGGATACAATTAGACAATTTTTGTCATACAGCTGTGACAATCTGAGCCAAATTCAGCGGTTCAGTTCGACCATGCAGAACCCTTTAAACTGAATGCTTTCAGTCTGTTGTACTGCTCTGCCTCAATGCAGTTGCCAACAGTTGGATCTTTGGTACTTGTCCACAGGAACAACAAAGACCTGAAAAGGCGTCCTGCATCTTGAATGCATCAATCTCTGCTGGGGTCCAAAAACAGGCAGTGCTGGACGGTAACTTCAGTACTGTACTTAAGCACATTTTTTCTTTGAGGATCTTTACTTTGCTTAAGTATTTATTGTTTGGGAAACTTATAAATTAAGCTCCACTACATTTCAAAGACAAATATTGTACTTAAATGCATTTTCGAGTACTTAAGTATTTTCAAAAGTAAGTATTAGTTGAGTAACTTTCAACAGAGCAACATTTACCTGTAGTTGAGTAATATTTGACCATCAACACTTTGACTCAAGCATCAGAGTTGAGTACTTTGTCCAAACAGTGTCCCTGATCCTTCCAATGCTACTTCATCCAAATCACCATCAGCTGAGGGCCAGGATTTTACTGCTGCATCAAAATATATATAAATTGTTTATTTATTTATTGATGATGTTCAGCATGAAAGTCAAAGTTTTATTGATACAATGAAGCTAGTTTGCCAAAAATTACTTCACACTATGAACATAAATTCTTACATTTGGAAATTTTAATGAATCAGTTCTGTTTTAATAAAATTAGATTTTTTTTAAACGTTCCTCCTCTGGATCTTGACGTGATTCCAGAGCTTGTTTAAGTCCAACTTCTGCCCAGTCATGGTAAAGCAGAGTTAAGTGAATTGAGCTGAATTCAGTGATGAAAGAGGGAGGAGTTGGAGATGGGAAAGGAGGAGGGCTGACCAGAGATAATGTGTGTGTGTGTGTGTGTGTGTGTGTGTGGGGGGTGTGCGTGTGCGTGTGTGTGTGTGTGTGTGTGTAAAAGAGAGACACAGACTGCATGCAGCACTCAGTCATTCATCTCTTAGAAAGAGGAGAGGAAACTACGACAGAAAGACAGGGAGAAATTTTATAAATAACAAAGAAGACATTTTTTTTTCCCCCTAGCAATCCTGACTCGTATCTCCTCTCATTCAGACTCGAAAAGCTGCACCTTTTTCTTTGCAATCAAGTTTTCACACTGCAAGTTCAGCTACTGTGGAGATATTTCTGATTCACTCTCAGGCATGAAGACTCATTTCCTGCTCTGAGAACTGCAGACAAAATATACCGAAGCCATATATGTGCCTGTTTGTTTGAGATGATTCCAGCATCAGGAGCAGCCATTCCAAAGTGAATCTCTGTTGATCAAGGACAGAGAGGGGCTGGGGCCAGACTCTTTTTCTTTGCAGTTTACACAAATGGACTAGTTGACTTATTTTTGGAAGGTGAAGAGCGGGGTGACCTGGAGAGGAAGCACCAGGAACAGAAAAGCTCCGGGAAGGAGGAGGAGGAGGAAAAGGAGAAGGGTGCTTCAAACTGAAACAGAGCATCCTCCCATCTCAGAAACAGACACCAACAAGACCAGGTTTATTTTTATGTGTTTTAACAAAAAGAAACTGTAGGGATTCTGCACGCTCACATCCGGGACGCACCGGCACAACGCCGCAGAATGGATCTCCCTCCAGTCAGAGGTAAGCATAAACTCATCCTGTCGCCATTCGATCTCATCATAATCTACTGGTGATTTGCCTGACCTTGAAGATTCTCCAGGAAATTCAGAGCTACTCAAACTCCCTCTTGTAGAGGTGGAAGCAGAGTTTGCTTCCTAAAATGTACTCTGTTTAAAGTTTGTTTGTACTTAAGAATCAGTGTACGTTTTTACATTTCAATAACAATAAAAAACAGTCTTTCAGAAATAATTGTTTAAATCTGCAACACTTTAAGAAAACAAAGTGAGATAACTACATGTAAGCACTGTTGTTTTATCTGTTAATTAAAAACCAGCTGCATTACATGGTAATGCGACACCCTGCTCATGTTTTGTGCATCCCTTGGAATTAAAAGCCTTCTAAATTCTCCTTCTCCTTCTGAATATGTTTAATCATTAAACAGAACATACGGATAGTGCAAATGCTGCTCTAAAAGTCTCATTAATCAATATCTGAAAGAAAAACAGACAGAAAATTTATCATGGAAACAACAATCCTGGTGAGAAAAAATACGAATGCAAACAAGTATACATTAAATACGTTTGTAGAGCATTATGAACACTGTAGTTAAATATAAAAAAAAAAAACATTTTGTACATATGTTGAGGATCTCATTAAAAGAATAAAATAACACTTTTCAACATGCAGACCTACAAATATACAGTGTAAAACAAGAAGGTTTTAATAAGCAGGATGTGTTTCTGCTCATCTTGTAATTTAACTGTTGCATCACATAAGAAGCTGGTAATTTGAAATAGAAAATTGTCTTTTTGAAAATATACATATATAAGGTTAACCTTGTGTTGTATCTGTTTCATCACTTTAGTAAAACCCTGAAAAATTCCTAGATATGTTTTTACTCAGCAGTTTTGGAATGAAGTTAAGGTGACTTTATTGCAGCTGTTCCACTTCTAAAACCAATACTTAGCTCCAGAGCAGTTTACATGTAACTGCATTAGGGACATACAAGGCCGGGATTGATCGTCCTCAAGGTCGGATGTGGAACGTCAATAACCATCTACGTTGGGTTGGGACTAGAGGGGCGGGTGGATGAGAAAATGATGGGATGGACTGATGGGAAGAACGGAAAGAAAGAAAATGAACCGGATGCAGGGAGGGAGGAATGGGTGGGCATTGGGACGAAGTGTTCACCATAGTTGGACAAATGGACAGATGTTTGGAAGGAGAAATTATCCACAAAGAATGAAGGATGGAAAGAAAGGAGTGGAGATATGAAGCACATATTTTCTTAATTTATTCAACAATAAAACAGCTAAGAGATGCCATCATTTCATTCAGCAAATATGGAACATCGATCTTTGGGGAAGATATGCTGGAGAAAAAAGTCTAAAAGCCTCCACATCTCACTTTCTTCTGGTAAAAACCGCAGTGGAAGAAAAAAAAGAAATATTTGATCCCCTGCTAATTTCTTAAAATCTCCTCATTTAAGCAGAGGCCAGATTTAAAAACTTGTGAAAAATGGCACAACATTAAAGTTAAAATATGGTAAAACAAGTATTTGATCTCATTGCAGCATTACGTAGAAATTGTTGGAGAAAACAGATAAAGGTTCTGAGATATTTCACCAGGTTTTAGTGCTTTGCAACATTGATTTTGACCCAGTGCTGTGGACAGAAACTATCTAAATCCTTAAGATTTCCTTGCTGTTTGGTTGCAGATTTTCTCCACAGATTTTTCTTTTTCATCTTGAAAGATTCATCCATGAGACTAGATTTTTCATCCTAAATGCAGTTCAATGGCTCCTCAATGCAATGAAGTAGACTTATTTTCAGCCCATTGTCAACCATGACTTTAATCATCACTTAATTTCCCTTTCTTAGCCATTCTGATGGTCAACTTGAACTTTTAGTAAGGCAAAATGACTGAAGGGCTTTGCTAACATGTTATGCTGGCTGTAACTTAATCCCAATAATGATCTCTTAGAGGTTAGAACGTTTAACATTTTTGCATTTTGTGATTTACTTTGCACCTATATGCATATTTAAACTTATCTAATGACAGTCAAAATGAGGAAAGGGCTGGCTGGTCTTACCTTAGCTAACATGTCATGCTAGCTATATCGTACTGCCATTTAATGATCTCTTAGAAATTGTAACTTTGAATTAGGTTTGACATTCCTCCCAGCCCTCTGGTGTTCCAGAGTGCAACCAATCATAAGGCAGTCATTTTGGACTTTGAAGTCAGACTCAGTGAGAAATCTTCAACTTTAAGTTTCCAAGTATTGTCCTCAATAGGTTTTACTGATGATTATTTTAATTAGAAAATTGTGACTTTGAAATGGTTATGCTGGCCCTTATCTTGAATAGGATCTTTTGCTAATCTTTTACTTAGCAAGTAACCAGAGTACTTTATCATTCTGAGGACACCGCTTATTTTGAAGCTGTGTTTTAAGGGTTCAGTTAAATCGATAGTGAATAACGCTAAATATATGTATTAGCTAACTTTTAGCATTCTCTTTTGATTTATTTTGCTATAAAGTAATCTCTTGAGGCGAGATGGTGATCAAGAGTAGCAGGTAGACTCGTATTGCATATGCATGAAAATTTGTGGTTGTATGTCCTTTTTGGACGTGATGTTCTTATTGTTGTACAGTTTTGCCCCTGATTTCTGGACAAATTTCTCCAACAGGAGACTAATAAATGATCAAATTATCTTATATCTTTTTCGATTGTATGGCATTATCATAGTAAGACAGAGTAGTAAATTAGAACAAGATATCAACTGTCTCATCTGGTTAAATAAGTGTAAGTAAAATTGAAATTCAATCCAGATTTGAAATATCCACACTTCTTATAACTGGGCAGAAATATCCAGTTAATTGTAGAAACAAATTGTGTCCCATGTAGCCTGCTGATGATGATGGATCATAGGATTTATCTTTTGGTATCTATTTTGATTCAAGTTTTTATTAATTTCTGTTATTTATTTACATCACACTTATTTGAATATGTAAACAACTGGGTCATATAGTTTCTACTTCTTTCATTTTCATAATTTTAAACATACATTGTTCCCTAATTCTCTGGCTCTTCGCTCTTCCTGGTTTCCTCCTTCCCCTGCCTGGACTTTCTGGTCTGCAGTGTCTATTTCAGTCTTTCCGCTGGGGTCAGATTCGGCACATCCGGTATCTCGTCCAGTTTATGGTCATTGAATTCTGCTGAGCTCCCAGAGGGTGTTGGAAGGAAGGCCCCTGGGTCTTAGTGCCAGACTTTTCCTTCAAGAGAAAATCATAGAACCAGAAAACTCTGAAGTGATGACATCAAAAGATTTGACCTGGTGAATTCTGCTGGTGTGAAACACTCAGGGTATTTATACATAAAGATGAACAAGAAGGTTTTCTATATGAGACTATAAGACAACTAAGAAGACATTTGAAATTGAGAAAACATTTTCTTCATGCAATGTTAGGCTCATTGTTGTGGTGGTAGTAAAATAAAATGAATATGCATTGCCACTCTTGAAAAACAGTTACAAAATTTAATTTATTTCCTCTTGATAACTTGGCAACTGGAGGCACAGCGGGGCAAAAATACCAAAAGAGTTGAGGGGAATGTCAGCAGGACTGGATGGGTGAAAAGCAGTTGAAAGAGTGAGTGGAAGGAGGAGGAAAGGAAAATGGGAAAAGAGAGGAGAGGGAAGGGCAACCCCTCCTCATTCCAAACTGTGCTGTTGGTTTTAAAATAACCTGAAACCATGATGTCATCTGACCCCAAAACATGATTAACATCAGTGAAGTTCAGCAGGTAAAGTTCAGCGACAGTCAGGAAGCTTCTAGTTCGAATATCATAGTACACTTCATATGAGAGAAAACTTACTAACAAGTATCATAACACTAGTTTTAATCTTTAAAATACTGTTGTTAGCTTACAAATCACTGAACGGTTTAGCACCACAATACATTAAAGATCTGCTGTTGTTGTATCAACCTTCCCGACCTCTCAGGTCTTCTGGTTCTGGTCTGCTCTGCATCCCCAGAACCAGAACCAAAAGAGGAGAAGCAACATTCAGCATCTATGGACCAGAAATTTGGAACAAACTTCCAGAAAACTGTAAAACAGCGGAAACCCTGACTTCCTTTAAATCTCAACTAAAAACACACCTGTTTAGAACTGTATTTGAAACGTAATATGGAACAATGTATTGTTTATTCTATGTTGCATGACTTTGTGTTTTTGTGTTTATGATGTAAAGCACTTTGAAGTGCCTTGCTGCTGAAATGTGCTATACAAATAAAATTTGATAGATTGACTGATTCAGCAAGATGTAAGAGCTTGTTTTAAGCCAATAATTCCTTAATACGGATGAAAAAGAACTAGTTGTTGTTATAACAAGACAAATTTGTTTCAAGACAAATAATCTTCCAATGGAACAAAAACTTTTTTTAAATTTTTTTATCAATGTCAAAGAATTGTTGACTTAAAACAAGCTCTTATATCTTGCATAAAAGTTACTTATAAGTTAGTATTCTTTTATTTGAAGCGTAGCAAGAAATTTGACTAGAAACTAGACTAATAATACTTAGTAAGATTTTGTGTAATGGTTGCATAATTTGTTGTGACTCTAATAGTGCACAAATTAATAATATTTTAAAGGACTGCAGTATTTGTTGGTCTTTCTGTCAGTTGTCATGGGTACACACTGTGCATACTGATGAGATATTCAGCCCATTGGATGGAGCTTATTGCAACATTCACTCCTAACTTAGACAGCTCATAGTGACAGTCATTCAAATCAAGGCAGGAGGTCTCTAAAGCCTTTCATGGGCATGGTGATTATGGGATGTTCCATTTGAAATACACGGCTCTGAGGTGTTTGAGTTTGCACAATTTTTCATACAAGAACATATGCATGTGCAAGTAGTTGCTTTAATAGACTAGTGTACTCTATTTTTCTGAGTTCATGATAGACTATTTGTGCTGTTCTCTTTAAATTCCAATTGGTGATGATTTAACTTGTAGGAGGAGCTCAGTTTGATTCATTTGAAGGTTTTTGTAAACTTTCAATTGAATTTTTTAGATTTTTTTTATATATAATTGGATAGAGAGTCTCTTTCCAATTGAAGTTAGGACTCTGGTTATGCTACTCAAAAATGCTAGTATCACTTCCAAGAAGAATAAACTCATTGATAAAAGGTAGAAAATATAATCATGATAAGACAGAAATATATGTTTTTTATGTCTTACAGGACTTATATGCTGACCTGTTTATCATATTTGAAAAAGCTTAGAAAAAAACAATAGAATTTTAATCTGTACATTGAAATCAATAGAAAGCCAACGGAGGGAGAACACAACCAGAGTGATATGAGTAAGACTGGACAAAAATATGACCATTTATGTTTATGGAAAGATTACCACCAGAAAAGCAATTGGTAACAATATTACACAATGCAAAAGACTTGACACAAACATCTTGAGATTTGTAAAGGAAAGATTATGGTAACAAAAATCTTGCACCCGGATGAACCCCAATGAGAAGCTGCTGCAGCAGAAAAAAGTAATTATCAATGTGAAACAGCAAAGCCCTGTCAGTCAAAGCACTATGCAAAGTATTTTTAATGTTTGTAAGCCATAATACAGGATAGTATGAACTGTAGATTTGAAGACAGAAACTAAACATCAAAACAAAATAACTGTAAGTAGCACACCATGAAAGGAATAAGTTCCAGGTTACACAGTTTCCACATCAGAAAGAATGACTGTAATTATAATGATTGTAATAACAAATTACAGTACAGATAAAAGACCAAAAAAATCTACTTCCTTGGATGGATGTCATACACATATGTATTTAAAATACATATGCCACACTAAATAGTGATTAGAAATTTGATGTGTTGAATACTTATGTTGCAGCAAAGACAGACAGTGTTTTTGTTGCAAGAAGTGATGGAAGGTGTGTGTGTGAGTGTCCCAGGCTAGAGGCTCAGTCATCACTGATACTCCCCCAGAGCGCGTACCTCAGGTTACTGCTGACAGCTTCTGAAAACATCAGCTCTCTCTCTTTCACAGTTTTCCCTCTTAGTTTGGTCTGCTACAGTGCCGTTTATTTTCATTTATTCTATGTTGCATGCAGGAATTTCGTCCATTTCTGTTTGATCCCATGATGACATAATGCCAAACCTGACCGTGGTCAAAGTGCAAGTCAGGAAATCATCTAAGTGGAAGCTCAGCACGGTCTAGTTCTATGTCCGATAAAAGACTATTTGGTAGTTGGCTTAGCGAAGTACAAGTAGCCATAGGTTTTTCAGTACAATGCCAGAGGATTGCTTGGAGAACTCAAATGGTTTTTAGGTCAGAGTTCCAGTGTCAGGAGGTTTTCTTGTATCATCAAATGGAAATTCAGAATTAGACTTCAAGCTCAAACTAACCACAGCATCAGTGATTTTAATCTAGTATTAAGATTATTTGGTAACTGACTTGTAGCTACAGCCTAATAACAGGTTTCTATCAGTAGTTTAACCATACAAATTCCATGACAATTTTACTTGCAAATGTTAGGCAATACAGTGTGGATCTAATTTAACAGGGTACACAACACCACCTTTTATTGTTTGAAAATTAGTTCAGAATCTAGTTCAGCTGAATTTGCAGCTTTCATCCTTAACCCAATCTCAAGCTTACTGTAGTGCTTTAGATATTTTAATTACAGCAGCTCAAGTAAGAATAAATAAAGTGCTTTCAAATAGCAAAAATTATTCTTAGCCCCTTAAAACAGAGAGACATATATTTCAGGTGTTCTGTTAATTGTAATAATTATGGCTTGAAGCGAATTATACATGAAAATTGTACCTTACCAAAGAAAACAAGAGTACTAAAGAAACATTAATTCATGGCCATGTTGTTGGGAAGATTGCTGAGTTGACACTTGTCCATCAGGATGTAAATGACAGTCACCAACTTGATGCTAAAACAGTGGTTTCCAAGAATATCCTTGGAAAATTGAGTGAAAGGAAAAAGTGTGCGTTAATGAGAATATCTGGGTGAACATGCAACACCGAACACCTTTTACAAGTCTCACCCATGATGTTTTTTCCTTGTTTATGAATCCAACACAGTATCTGTTCCAACCTTTTAACTGCAACTGTAAGGACAATCTGTAGTTAGAATAGATCCAGATAAAAACTGTTGTGCATGGTTGAACAAAATTAGACCTCAGTGGCGTTACACATGCATTGCTGTGTGATTAGTTAGCAGGTTGCCACCTGCTGCTTACACAAGTAACAAATTTTAACCGTTTACTTTGTAGGGTCTACAAGTTACAAGCAAGGGGGAAAAAAGTATATATATATATATATATATATATATATATATATATATATATATATATAAAAAAAAATAAAAATTCCCTTCTCACCCACCGCGGGTGGTTCTTATCCTCTGAGCTCGGGTCCTCTACCAGAGGCCTGGTAGCTTGAGGGTCCTGCACAGTATCTTGGCTGTGCCAAGGACTGCACATTTCTGGACTGAGATGTCTGATGCTGTTCCTGGGATCTGTTGTAGCCACTGCTCCAATTTGGGGGTGACTGCCCCGAGGGCCCCAATGACCACAGGCAGCACTGTGGTCTTCACCTTCCAGGTCCTCTCCAGTTCCTCCCTGAGGCCCTGGTATTTCTCCAGTTTCTCGTGCTCCTTTTTCCTGATGTTGCAATCGCTTGGTATTGCTACATCTACCACAACGGCTTTCCTCTGTTGTTTATCCACTATGACAATGTCTGGTTGGTTCGCCATTACCATTCTGTCTGTCTGGATCTGGAAGTCCCACAGGATCTTAGCTCTGGCATTCTCCACCACCTTTGGGGGTGTTTCCCACTTTGATCTCGGGGTTTCCAGTCCATATTCTGCACAGATGTTTCTGTACACTATGCCTGCCACTTGGTTATGTCGTTCCATGTACGCTTTCCCTGCCAGTATCTTGCATCCTGCTGTTATGTGCTGGACTGTCTCAGGGGTCTCCTTGCACAACCTACACCTTGGGTCTTGTCTGGTGTGGTAGATCTGGGCCTCTATTGCTCTGGTGTTTAGGGCCTGTTCCTGGGCGGCCATGATGAGGGCCTCTGTGCTGTCCTTGAGTCCAGCTTTTTCCAGCCATTGGTAGGATTTACTGATATCAGCCACTTGGGTTATTTGCTGGTGGTACATCCCATGTAGGGGCTTGTCCTCCCATGATGGTATCTCTGGCACCTCAACCTCCGTTCCCTGTTGTCTGAGACATTCACTGAGCACATTGTCTGTTGAGGCTTTGTCCCTGATGTATTTATGGATCTTAGTTGTTTTGTCCTGGACAGTGGTTCTCACACTCACTAGTCCTCTGCCTCCTTCCTTGCGGCTCGTGTACAGTCTCAGGGTGCTGGATTTGGGGTGGAACCCTCCATGCATTGTTAGTAGCTTTCTAGTCTTAATATCTGTGGCTTTTATCTCCTCCTTTGGCCAGCTAATTATTCCAGCAGGGTATCTGATTACTGGCAGGGCATAGCTGTTTATCGCACAGATTTTGTTCTTGCCATTGAGCTGGCTTCTCAGGACTTGCCTTATTCGTTGGAGGTATTTAGCTGTGGCTCCTTTCCTTGTGACCTCATCGAGGTTGCCATTTGCTTGTGGTATACCTAGGTACTTGTAACTGTCCTCTATGTCTGTTATTGTTCCTTCTGGGAGTGAGACCCCTTCTGTGCGGATCACCTTCCCCCTCTTTGTGATCAGCCGACCACACTTCTCTAGTGCGAATGACATCCCAATGTCCGTGCTGTAGATCCTGGTGGTGTGGATCAGTGAGTCTATGTCTCGCTCACTCTTGGCGTACAGCTTGATGTCATCCATGTAGAGAAGGTGACTGATGTTGGCCCCATTTTTGAGTCGGTATCCGTAGCCAGTCTTGTTGATAATTTGGCTGAGGGGGTTCAGGCCTATGCAGAACAGTAACGGGGACAGAGCATCTCCTTGGTATATGCCACATTTGATGGACACTTGTGCAAGTGGTTTGCAGTTGGCTTCAAGGGTGGTTTTCCACAGCCTCATTGAGTTTGCAATGAAGGCTCTCAGAGTCGTGTTAATTAATCTCTTATACAATATATAAGAGATAATGTTAATGTATCTCTTATACATCTCTAAGCATTCAATGATCTAAGTATGCGGCATTGAGTCATAGGCTTTCTTGTAATCAATCCAAGCCATGCACAGGTTGGTGTGTCGGGTTTTGCAGTCTCGGGCAACTGTGCGGTCTACGAGGAGTTGGTGTTTGGCTCCTCTGCTATTTACACCGATACCTTTCTGTGCCATGCTCATGCGTTTATCCATGTGTTTGCTTATCTTGGCCGCTATGATGCCTGACATGAGCTTCCAGGTTGTGGAGAGGCAGGTTATTGGTCGGTAGTTGGGTGGGACTGGACCCTTTGATGGATCCTTCTGGATTAGGATTGTCCGCCCTTCAGTTAACCATTCAGGGTGAGTCCCACTTTGTAGCAGCTGGTTCATTTGGCCTGCCAGTCGCTCATGGAGGGCAGTGAGTTTCTGTAGCCAGTAGGCATGGATCATGTCAGGCCCTGGTGCTGTCCAGTTTTTCAGAGCAATTCAAATTCCTAATAACAGGCATTTGCTGCAACATATATATATATATGTATATATATATACATATATACATATATATATATATATATATATATATATATATATATATATATATATATAGTTGAAGACTTCGGGGTGTCTGATCATAAATTAATTTCCATGATTCTGCCATTAACAAAGACATACATGCAAACAAAACGCCAAATTCAATTCAGAAGTTTAAAGACAATAGATCTGACCCTTTTCAACCAGGATATTCAGGATATCTCACTAACTACAAAATTCACCTCTGTCAATGATTATGTCAACCACTATAATTCCAGTCTTCGCAGTATTCTTGATACTCATGCACCTGTTAAAACTCAGACAGTTACTTTCTCCAGATCAGCCCCATGGTTTACATCTGAACTCCGTACAATGAAAACTGCAGGTCGTGCCCTGGAACGGCAGTTTATCTCCAGTGGCTTATTGGTCCACAAACAAGCCTATCGCGAACACCAAAAGACATATTCCAGAGCTCTCACTGCAGCAAGATCCTGTTACTTTTCCCTAAAAATCTCGAATAGCCGTGGGAATTCCAAACAGTTATTCTCTGAAATAAACTCTCTGGTCAAACCTTCTACATACATGCATGCTGATACCAGTATAGATCATTGCAATAGATTCATGGACTTTTTTCATTAATAAGGTGACATCAATCCAGTCTGCTCTCCCTGTAATAGCTCAATCTCAAGTTGATATAACTCTCCCCATGCAAAGTAACACATTTTCAGCTTTCTCCGTTGTCACCCAGTCAGAGGTGGAGAAGATCGTAAAAAGCATGAAAACTTCCACCTGCGTGCTAGATCCTCTCCCCACAGCATTACTTAAGTCCAACATTTCAGCCATTTGCCCATTAATCACAACCATTATTAATCAGTCTTTGCGGGCCAGTCATGTTCCCCCATCTCTTAAAACTGCAGTCATCCACCCTTATCTGAAAAAAACCCTCACTTGACCCCAACATCCTTGCCCATTACAACCTGTTTCAAATTTACCGTTTACCAAATTTGGAAAAAGTTGTGGCAGCCCAACTTCATCAACATCTTCACATCCATAACTTCTACGAAAAGTTTCAGTCTGGTTTCCGTTCCGCTCACAGTACAGAGACAGCTCTGGTTCGCGTAATGAATGACCTTCTCATGACTGCGGACCAGGGCTCACCATCTCTTCTCCTCCTCCTTGACCTGTCGTCTGCATTCGACACAGTGAATCACACCATCCTGCTCAACAGGCTACAGTCAGAAATTGGACTTTCGGGTACAGCACTTAAATGGTTTCATTCATATCTTACCAATAGAACTGAATATGTTTCCTTGGGTCAGTGTAAATCTTCAACTCATACTGTGACTTGTGGAGTTCCACAAGGGTCAGTCCTCGGGCCAACCCTTTTCACCATCTATATGCTCCCCCTTGGTCATATAATCAATAAACACAAGGTCTCCTTTCATTGCTACGCTGATGATACACAACTGTATATGAAAATGGACTCCACTTCTCCTACAGTTCTTCCGTCTTCACTTCAGCTTTGCTTGGAGGAGATAAAGGCATGGATGACTGCCAACTCTCTTCAACTTAACAGTAATAAAACAGATGTAATCCTTTTTGGCACCCCTCATCAAACTCAGTCCTCTAATCTCAGTAGTATCTCAATATTTGGTCTTAACATTCCCTTTTCTACCACCGTTACAAACCTTGGAGTTAGGCTTGACTCTAAACTCACTTTCAACTCCCACATCCGTCATCTTTCTAAAGTCTCCTTCCTCCATCTCAAAAACATCGCCAGACTCCGCCCCTCCCTTTCCCAACCGGATGCTGAGAGGCTGATCCATGCCTTTATCTCATCAAGGTTGGACTACTGTAATGCCCTTCTCGTTGGGACCGCTGGTAAAAACCTGCAAAAGCTCCAGCACATTCAGAACTGTGCTGCCCGAGTCCTGATGAGGAGGCGCAAATACGACCATATCACTTCTGTTCTTAATTCACTTCATTGGCTACCGATCAAACATAGAATACATTACAAACTCTGTCTGCTCACCTATCAATGCATCCATGGAACTGCTCCTGCTTATCTCAGTGAACTCCTCTCACCGCACGCTACCTCTCGAAGTCTCCGTTCCTCCACCTCCTTTTATTGCCTGCATCAACCTAAGACCAAACTTGCCACTATGGGGGACAGGGCTTTTCAGGCAGTAGCTCCACGGCTCTGGAATGCCCTTCCAGAGTCCCTGAGAGCCCCACAAGGTGTGGAGGCCTTTAAAAAAGGTCTTAAGACTCACCTTTTTACACAGGCCTTTTAGAATTTTAAGTTTTATTTTAAATTGTTAGTTTTAATGTTTATCTTGGTACCACTTGGTTGATGTATTATTGTATGTTTTACTGTAAGCTTTACAATTATTTTTTTTTCATTGTTTTTTTTTTTTTGTCTCTGTAGCACTTTGAGATTTCTTTGAAATATAAGGTGCATTACAAATAAAATTTATTATTATTATTATTATTATATATATATATATATATATATATATATATAAGGAGGAGATAAAAGCCACAGATATTAAGACTAGAAAGCTACTAACAATGCATGAAGGGTTCCATCCCAAATCCAGCACCCTGAGACTGTACACAAGCCGCAAGGAAGGAGGCAGAGGACTAGTGAGTGTGAGAACCACTGTCCAGGACGAAACAACTAAGATACATAAATACATCAGGGACAAACCCTCAACAGACAATGTGCTCAGTGAATGTCTCAGACAACAGGGAATGGAGGTTGAAGTGCCAGAGATACCATCATGGGAGGACAAGCCCCTACATGGGATGTACCACCAGCAAATAACCCAAGTGGCTGATATCAGTAAATCCTACCAATGGCTGGAAAAAGCTGGACTCAAGGACAGCACAGAGGCCCTCATCATGGCCGCCCAGGAACAGGCCCTAAACACCAGAGCAATAGAGGCCCAGATCTACCACACCAGACAAGACCCAAGGTGTAGGTTGTGTAAGGAGGCCCCTGAGACAGTCCAGCACATAACAGCAGGGTGCAAGATACTGGCAGGGAAAGCATACATGGAACGACATAACCAAGTGGCAGGCATAGTGTACAGAAACATCTGTGCAAAATATGGACTGGAAACCCCGAGATCAAAGTGGGAAACACCCCCAAAGGTGGTGGAGAATGCCAGAGCTAAGATCCTGTGGGACTTCCAGATCCAGACAGACAGAATGGTAATGGCGAACCAACCAGACATTGTCATAGTGGATAAACAACAGAGGAAAGCCGTTGTGGTAGATGTAGCAATACCAAGCGATTGCAACATCAGGAAAAAGGAGCACGAGAAACTGGAGAAATACCAGGGCCTCAGGGAGGAACTGGAGAGGGCCTGGAAGGTGAAGACCACAGTGGTGGCTGTGGTCATCGGGGCCCTCGGGGCAGTCACCCCCAAACTGGAGCAGTGGCTACAACAGATCCCAGGAACAACATCAGACATCTCAGTCCAGAAATGTGCAGTCCTTGGCACAGCCAAGATACTGCGCAGGACCCTCAAGCTACCAGGCCTCTGGTAGAGGACCCGAGCTCAGAGGATAAGAACCACGCGCGGTGGGTGAGAAGGGAATTTTTTTAATATATATATCTAAAATATATATATATATATATATATATATATATATAATAATTGCCATACCATATACTAATGTTGTACGCTATTAATTTTTGTCACTTTTGATATTGGTTATATGTTTACACAAAGCCGTCGTTTAAGTGACTGCTTTGTGTAAACATAGCCCACACCCTTTTCCTGGAAGATGTCTCCATGGAAACCGTGTTTTGGGAAGCCAATATTTCCAGAATCCTCAGACAATAACAAACATGTGACTCATAAAAAACACACGCAGACACACAGATATCCTTCAGCTCCACTTGTAATGTGAGAGGGGGATGCTGCCTGCCCCACCCTCCTAGTTCCTTTAACACACATACCCTTGTACTTCTGTTGGTCTGAGGACATTGTATTGACTTCCATTCATTTTAGTAAATGCATTTATGCCTAACCTTAACCAACCATTAACACACACACACACATGCCAACTCTTCTCCCAGATGCTATGGGCAGAGGACTGATAACAGACTCCCGGGCAGTTTCAGCCAAAACAGCAGTAACACTCAGCATAGTCATACTGAAGCACAATCAAGTAACTATATTAACTTCAATTATTATTAAAAAAATCAAGATATATCAAACAGAACTTCGCAGAAATTTGACTTCACAATTTTGTCTCTTGAAATTGGTCTCTGTCTCTTTAAGATGCTCCTACTCTTTCCGACACTCTGGCTTCCGCAAGTTATCGCAACAAGATTTTTGTGGCCATTTACAACTGTTCCTATTATGAGCGTTGGTGTGAGAAGTAGCTCAGATGTTTGCTAATTGCTGCTGCCACTAGTCTGGACGGTCTCAGAGGGGAGTAATAGTCCTACCTGCATTATAAATCTCTGCAGCTCTTCCAGAGTGACTGTGGGGTGTTTTTTTTCTGATTAATGCTCTACTTGCCTGACCTGTCATTTCAGCAAGATCTCATTTCTTGTCAGTTTTGCAGTTGTCATTTCGGATTATGAATGGGACAGTGGTCTGTGAGATGAATCCTGCTGATCTTCCCCCAATATCTAAGCTGTGTTCCTTTATCTTTGTAACTCAGTTTCTTCTGTAATGTTTTTTAAAGACATTAATGAACCTTTGAGCCCTTCACTGCCTCAGCAGTGCTGCTGCAGATATTTAGCTTATTGCACAAATCACAACAGTAGTAGAAATTTATTTATTTATTTTTGCAACGTGTTCTACATCTGGCTCGCTTTGCAGTGAAAATATCATTATTATTTGACAGGCTCCTTCATTGTCCAATTTTACAACCCATTTGAAAACCCAACTGAGACTTGATTTTACTTAACTTTTATTGGTATTGATTTGATCCGTTTAACTGTACCGTTTTATTGCATTTTGAATTGAGCTTCTTTCATTCATAGTAGTATGCTTAACTTTGTCACTTTATTGTTATATTGTTATGCTTTCTTTTATCTTATTTATCACGTATATGCAGTACTTTTTTTCAGCTGTGGCTGGTGTTAAAATAAGTTATAAATACATGTCTGTTTTTCAGAATGGCCAGATGTGGCAGCACATTCTGGATGATCAGAGTTTTGACTGCACAGTCTGGAATTGCACTAATAAACAAGGGCAGCTAAAGCAATACTTCCCAGTAACTAATGGTTTCATCCAGAAGATGAAATATTGTCTTTTCTGCATGGAAATGAAGCTGCATAACAGTCATAAGACTGTCAGACATCAACAGTGTGTCAAGAAGCCACAGGCTTCTTCAGATTTGGTGCAAGACTGACAGCTGCCAGACATTCATCTCTCCCACAGTGTCATCATCCATAATAACGTTTTGAATTTTTGAATGATATGACAACATTTAGTTTCACTTTGGGATAAAACAGAGTTTTGGATTGAACTGATTCAATAGTGCAAAAATTAATACGTAAATAAAATTACAGTTGCTCAGACAATGACCAGTGATGTTTGATTTCTTCTTTGCATTTAGAGATATAATAATAATAATAATAATAATAATAATAATAATAATAATAATAATAGTTATAATAATAATAATAATAATAATAATAAATAATAATAATAATAATAATAATAATAATAATAATAAATAATAATAAAAATAATAATAATGATAATAATAATTATGGCCTGACATCGATAGTTCAGCTATTTAAAAAAATATTAGTCCTCTAATCAGTTCTTTAAAAAAACACAACAAAAGAAAAACATTAAGATAAGCAACAAATGTAAAACAAAATTGCAGAAGTGTTGCCATAACTTAGTCTAATATCGACAGTGAAAAATAATATTGGACAGAAAGTCCTTCCCTCCAATTAGTTGAGCTTGAAAAGAATTAGGCTCTGTTGTGTTCAGCCATCTCTCATTACTTCCGGGATCTGTGCCATGTTCAGGGTGGCATCAATTGTAAGTAAATATGAGGTCATGAAAATGAACAACAGGCCTCTTCCCTTTTAACAATTAGATGGTCTGATAGGCGAGCAGAGTAGGAGTGAGCTGCAGCCACCGCTCTGTCTGATGAGATTAGTCACCAGGACCTCTCCTCTCAAACTAATTTGAAAAATACATCTTGGTCTAACCAGCCCCATCCTTCCTTATCTGCTGCTTCATGGCTGGACCTGCGGAAGGAGGAAACCAAGAGGCTGACTAGTCACACTAAGTCAGAAAGGAACTCTAATTCTGATAAATAGAAAAATAATTTTCCTGGCTAAAAAACAACACCAAGTTAATGTTACTGTTGTTTCTTACTCTTTAACCATCTTTACAAGCTTCTGTTCAAAACACATTTCAATTTATCTTTTGAAGGCGGGTGAGGCAGTGACCTCTCGACTTTGGACATTTGCATGGACAGATATTTTACTGTGTATTTATGCCTTGCTGTGTGATTGCTGCAGATGGTGTGTCTTTTGCACTTTTGCAGCCACATATTGCCATTTTGTTCAAACCTATTTTCATTTTGATAAATTCTAGCAGTATTCGACTATATACACTCTCAAATCTAATAAATCATTTGACTTAATTGCATGTCATTTTCTGATTATTTTATACTAAGCCATGTTTCCTAAAATTATATTTGAGTACTTCTTTAAACAATCGGTAGTTACTAATTGACTAACTGGTCTCCATCTACCTCTTATTTCTGTTCTGTTCTGAGACAACCAAACTTTCCAAAGTATAAACCAGCTTGCCTTAAACATGTTTCGGCCTCTTTGTGCCTTCAAATTGCTGTTTTCTGTCCAGCTTGATGTCCAAACCAAGTGAAGCTTCTCAAGAGATTAGCTCAACAAGTTGAGGAGGAATTTTTCATTTCTTTTTCTTCTTGTAAGAAAAATCTGTAACACTGCCAGAAAACCAGACCCACCAAACTGTTTTTGCATATTCACACCACAGAAACTCACATATCTTCACTTCCGTGGACATTTATTGATGCCAAATGTTAGGGTTGTATTACTTGCGGTTTTCAGAGTTGCATCATTAAAATAAGTTTTAGTTGTCAAAATACTTCAACTAATTGCATTAGTTTTTGACTTGTGCTTTTCCCCAAACGATACTAAAACTATTCCCATGAAAGTAGAACTTTAAAAATACATATATTTTTTTATTTTTACTGAAAGCACACTATAATGACTCAAGTAGCACACAAAAAACCTTAGTTAATTCATGAGAATGGAATGGAAGGATTTAGCCTCAGTCTGCAGATTGGAGTGATTTCCCGCAGCAGCTGTGTTTAACAGATGCTGAATTAGCGGGTCGCATCTCTTTGCTTCTGGCAGGCTAATAACTGCTAGTTTGAGAAGCACAGATCCTCCACGGTCAGGGTGACACGATGGATGATTGTTTGCCAAAATTAATTATTAACCCTCCTGTTATTTTCGTTTCTGAGGTACAGCAATAATGTTCATGGGTCAATTTGACCCGGGAAGTGTTTAATCATGCAATAGAGTGAGAAACCAAAAAATTCCTCCAAAATATATTGACTGATTATTAAGTCCAATACGAACCATTTCAATCAATATTTGTGCAATGATGTTTTTTTTTTCTTCTCACAAATAAAGGATTAGTGACCTGCTCATTTACTCATTTGGACCACTGAAAGAAACCTACAAACAAAAAACAGTTTCCTTGAAATTGATCCTCTGTGAATTTAGATTTTTTTTTTTCAATGGGTAATCTTCATAATTGAACTTGATTCACATATAGTGTTCAGGGTCAAATTGATCCTCTGATTAAAATCAAGACAAATGAGTCATACAGAGAGTATTTATGTTTCCTCCACTTCTGCTGAGTTTCCAATCAGTGTGGGTGGAGTTTATCCACGGGAACAGAAAAGGTTCCCATCAAAAATTGCATGAACACCTGCCTTCTAGCAGTTTCCTAGTGAAGTAAAGAGAATAGAGCATGTGCACATGTGTTTGTGCACATGTGCATGTATGTGTGTGTCTGTGTGCTTGTGTGCGTGTATTTGTGCGTGTGTAGGTGTGTGTGTGTGTGTGGTGAAATAAGGTTCATAGCTACAAGGAAACATATAGAACTGGACATTTTCTTTTTAATCTTTTTTACCCTTCAACTTGACTGCTGGGTCAAATTGACCCAAACAGTAAATATGTAAAAAATAGATGCAGGGGGGATTGCAAATGTGTAAAATGAACAAATTTTAAATTTATATGTTGAGTACACCTATTAAGACAAATAGAAAAAGTTAATGCAAAAAAACAAAAAAAATACTTCCAACTATTTTTATACATTTTTTACATTTTAAAACGGGTGAATTTGACTCACAGCATAACAGGAGGGCTAACCAAATGTTCAAATGTCCAGCTCTGCAGGCTGTATTTAGGTTTATTGACTATAACAGCAACATGTTCAGGCATGACATGATTAATATTAGACAGACAGGCAGACAGACAGACAAGTAGGTAGAATGACTTTGTGCCACAGCAACAAAATAACAAAGTTGCAAATAGCAAACGGCTCACAACAATAAACAAAACATTTGAGTGAAACAGAAATAAAATTGAAGTTATTTTCTTTGGACCTAAAGAGGAACAGTCCAAACAGCATGCAGTTTCAGTTAGAAACTAGAGATCAGGTCTGAACATTCAGAGACACATATCAGCCTTCTAACACACAAGAAGACGGTTCTGTGTTTAAAAGACAAATGTGGCAGCAGGATCTGGAGAAATTCATCTGATCATTTATCGTTAGTTGCTTTGTTTACTGCAGCAGAGTCTTCACAGGTCGGCCTAAAATGTTAGACGGCTGCAGTTGATCCAGGCAGCTGCTCGCATTCACACTAACAGAGTAGAGCACATAACCTACCTCCAGAGCTCCTCTAGCTCCACTGTCCACTGTAGCTCAAAAATAGACTTAAAATATTGTTGCTCCACAAATCAGTACCAAACTTCCAGAAAGTACCAGAACAGCTGAAACACTGCTTAAAAGCTGCCTGTTTGGAGTTGTCTTTGGTTAGTTCTAAATGGGACACTGATCAACATGATGAGTATCAATGATTTTGATGATAATTAACTAAATGTAATGCTTATTGCTTGTTTCATGGTGACTGCATAATGTTTTTGAAGAAAAGCACTCCGAAGTTTCTTGTTGCTGAAATGTGCTACACAAGAAACCTGAACTTGAAATGTTTTGACAACTTTTGATCGTCTCAGATAACTCAAGCACCAACAACTGAAGGAGCTTTCTCCCTTCTTCTGTGTATTTGCAGATATGTCTGATGTCCCTTGAGATTTGGGAGTCCCTTACCCCGGTGCCACACTGCTGGCTCCCCAGGATGGAGCACACTCATTCCCTGAGAAATGAGCAGGACTTAGTACTCTCACTTGACCAGATACGGGCCATTCGGGCCAACAATGACTACGTGGACAGACCAGTGGCGCTGGAACCAGCATCCCAGTCTGGATTCTACTACGCCCACGAGGACCGTATAGTATACAGCCATCACCCCCATCCTTCTTCTTTCTCCTCTGCTCTGTCCCGCAGTCAAAGTCAGCAGCAGCATGCTCATCTGGCACACCTGAGCCGCTCCAGCACCGTGAGCTCCTCGATTTCTCGGACCAGTGCCACATCCGATCAGCGGCTTCTGGCAGGTTTGACGCCATCTCACTCTGGACTCAGTTCAGTCATCCACTCTCAGCCTAAAGGGGAGCTTAAGTCCAACACTTCCTTCGGTAAAGGCCTGACAGACGAGGAGACTGAACATTTGTTCATCTGTGAACGATGTGGCCGATGCAAGTGTCAAGAATGCTGCAGCCCCCGCCGCCTGCCTTCATGCTGGGCCTGTGAGCAACGTTGTCTTTGCTCTGCCGAGAGCGCTGTGGAGTATGGTACGTGCTTGTGTTGTGTGAAAGGCCTGTTCTATCACTGTTCTGCCCAAGATGACGAGGATAACTGTGCTGACCGGCCTTGCTCCTGCACTGCAGCCCACGCCTGTGCTCGTTGGAGCACCATGGCGCTCCTGGCGCTCTGTCTGCCCTGCCTCTGCTGCTACCCCCCTGCCAGGATGTGTCTTGCACTATGCCAGTGCGTCCATGACCGAGCAACACGGCCTGGCTGCAGGTGCAGCAACACCAATACAGTGTGCCGCAAAATTTCTGCCTCCAACCCTAACGCCGGTCACCCACCGCTACGAAGCAAAGACCTGGAAAAGTCGCTATGACACCTTTAGAGTTGGGGAGAAAATCAAACCAAAAAAAACATTAGGAAATTGTGATCCAACTGCCTACAAATCCCAATTTAACAAACCCAACGTCAAGTGTTGTTCTCCTAAAATACTTTGAATTTAGATCTCCAACTCAGGGGGGACCAAAGACCTACTGTGCCTGTTCATGTTGGAGACTTAATGCCTGAGAGCAAGAGCTCTACCTTTAACCCAGACTCTCAGACAAGAACAACCTCTCTTTGCCTTCTGTCTTGTTATCTCAGCGTGATAAAATCTATTTATTTATTGTTAAACCTCCTTCCTCCCCACCCTTTGCAAAAGGTTCTAGTGGAGCACAGAGAAGAGTGACTGGCCCGCGGCGAAGTGTACAGTCTTCGCCAAAACGGGGTTCCGTTCTTCAGAAACATAATTTTAGAGCAAGGACTGAAACTAATCTTGAAGTGATGTCCTGAGCACTTATTACAATCTAAGGACAAAAAAGGAACAAATTCAATCTTTTTGCTTCATTGATTGCTTTACTAGGGATAAGCAAAGCATAAAGACCATAAAGTGACTTTCTTCACAATCTGAAACTAAACAGTGGGACCATCCACTGTACTGACTAAGTGAATTTAAATGCTATTAAGCTCATTTGTAAAAAAAAAAAAAAGCACTGTGAGGTGGATGGACGATGTTTTCCACCCAGAACTGAACCGGGGATTATTAATCCAGAGAGGATGCATCCATTGTGTCAGGGCAGCGTGTGAATGTCCTCCTACTGTACAACTTGTGTGTGTGCGTCCGTATGTGTGTGTGTGTTGTTTTGTCAGCAGAAGAAGCCTCCCTTTATTTTTAGCTGTGCTGCTTTAGTCAAGCTCCAGGAGTCTGGTCAGGTTTCCTCTTGAAGTCAGTCTGTCGCCAGCCTCACCCCACTGACCGACCTCCATCTTCCTTCTCCACTCCTCTTTTTTTTGTCTATTTACTCATCCACCAATCAGGTAATACCTTGGTTTTTGAGGGTTAGATTTGTTAATAAGCAAAATTACCATGAGAAGAGCTTGCCTTTTGATCTTTTGAAGTTTTTGGTCATAATGACATCTGACGAAGGCTCAACCCAGACAGATGGAAGAGAACTAAGACAATCCAACTGGAAAGTAGACACGAGGCATTTATATTGTATCTCCCTCCTGCCTCATCTGTCTTCCCTCTAAAGCTCAGACGGCTAAAAGCCTCCAGTTCCAGGCCCACAGAGAGTTGATCAAACAGGCAATTAGCTTCCTGTTAGCTCTTAATGGGCCATAGAAGACCGGAGTGTGGGAGGGAGGAGAGTGGACAGGATGCAGGAGGAGTTGTGGTGTTTGGCAGATGGAGAGAGGGATGCTAAGAGGGGGAAAAAGAGGTGGTTGATGTTGCAATGAGATCATCCCTTTTTTTCTACTTCAGCACTTCAGGCTTCAATGCAAGAGAAATGCAACATTCTCAAAAAGGGAGCACCTAAGGCGAATGAATACAAGAGTCACACGAGTGTGGGTGTGTATTTGTGTGAAGGGTTTTGCGTGTGCAGATGTTTTCCAGTGTGTGTGTGTGTGAAGGTTTCAGAATGAATACGTTTTAGCTTGTCTGTGCATGAATAAGCACAGACGTACACACTGACCTGATATGTTAAATATTACTTTGCTATATTTTTATATGTAATTGTGGATCTTCAGCTGTATAGCTATTTTTATTCAGTTTTATTTTCAGACAATGATATTGTTTTCCATTAAAGTGAGAAATTTCCTGTGTTACTACACAATTGTATAGGGCAACTCTCACAAGCATCCTGGATTTTAGAAACAAGTCTAACACCCAGTTGATATGTGCAGTTAGCGACAAATGGATCTTGCCTGGTGCACCTGGTCCCACAGTGAGCCCCATCAGAAAAAACATATGAAGGTCCATGTCTTAAATAACTATTTTCATTGTGCACTGAGGTGTTTCATTGTTTTTTCCTCATTTTGTAATTTTGTCATAAGACAAACGATAAAAATGAGCTATTATGCCAAAAATGTTGGTAATGTTGACTGTCCAAAAGGTCATGTCTGTTAGCAACCAGCTGCAGCCCTGTTACCTGGGCAGATAGCCTGACCAGCTAACATAGGCTTGTTGTGTTAGTTAATAAAGACAAAAATGGTAAAAAAGTTTTCAAGTGCTAATTCTGCACAATTAACACTTGAAAACTTCAGAGTATAATACAAATAACGAGAAATACATATTCCAGCACTGTAATGTTATTATAGCAGCATTTGTCATTGTCTATGTTATGAAGCAGCACTGTTTTTGCTTCATCTAAACACTGTCCAGGGTTTGTCTGAGAGTTGCCCTAGATTTTTCCATACTTCACTGATCTTACACTGAAAGTTGAGTTTTGACGTATTAATGTTTTCCTCCTCCTTTTTTTTAAGTCACAATGTTGCAACTTTTCCTGCATTTACTATTGTCTACGCCATAATTACTGCAAATAGACCAAACAACATAATCAGATGCTCAGTAATCAAATCTCTAAATGTTATGTCCACATCAATGAAGATACATATGAGGACCCATTTTATATTTTAGACACATAAAACAATGCTTCTCCTTGGAGCCAGTTTTGATACGTTGCTGGTATAATGCATGGGTCTGTGAATGACTATGCTTCAAAAGCAGCAGAACAGCTTGGGTGCCTGATTTAAAAACAGAAGCGTATTGTGGTAAATATTTTTAAAATAACGTTTTTCAGCTGCATCTTCATTGTTGTGGGCCCAGTGAATTCTGCACAGAATCTCCTCTTCAATGGCTGAATGCCTGCAGTCGAACGTTGGTGCTTGTGAAGACCGTGTGAGGAACAATGGTTTCATTCTGGATACGTTTTAGCTTGAACTCTTTAGCTGCTCGGTTTGTTATGTTCAGAAACACACAGAGAGGGTTAGTGCAGAAGAAGCCAAACTCAAATTTAAATGAATAGTTTTTAAGAGTTCATATTTTTCCTGACACATCCGGACTGAAACCTGCCAAACTAATATTAATGTTCTGAAACATGAACTGAGTTCAAAAAGCTGCAGTAAAGTGTTGACCTTTCTTTCATTTTACCCTTCATCTTTCCTCCCATTTTCCTCTCCTAACTTTATTCCCGTTGCTTTCCTGCATCTTTCCATCTTTTTTCTCATTTTCTTTTTTACTTCTACCCTTTTTTCTTCTTCCTTTTCTTTTGAAAAATTTCCTTCTTCATCCTTCATTTCCTTCTTTCCTTTCTCTCTTTATTCGCTCTTTTCAGTTTGCTTTTTCTTCCTCATCCTTCTGTCCCTCTTTCTGTCCTTTTTACATTGTAAAATAAAAGCCATCTCTAATTTTACCCTATAAATACAGTCAAATTCTGGCAACCACAGCTGCTGGTATTTTCCCATAAATTAGTGACATTTCTTTTTTACAGTGCTCTTTTTCATTCTTCCTCCTCTTTTCATTACTTCCAATTCCTTGCTTCCTCACACCTTAGATGTCTTCCTGTTTTTGCTTTCTGCAAGTATTATATTTGGATGCTTTCCTCAATAGATATATTTTCTGTAAAATCACAAGAAACACTTTCAATTTGCAAACCAAAAAATGTCAAAACTTTGACAAAGAATTAATTTCAGTTGAAAGATTTATGATTAGCATGCATTGCTGCTCTTCATCCTCCACAACTCGCCTTACCAGATGATTCTGTATGTCTGTCTGAATTCAGTCCTTTGCATCGTCAGGAATCTGCCTGCTGCTAAATGTTTGAAGGCTCCCAAAGTAACCACTCCACTTCTCCTTGGATTGTAGCATCTTTCCTGGTGCTAGTTGGCATCTTGTAAGTTGTGAAAAAATCTAGGGAGAATATATAGAACAAATATATATAGAAATCTATCTAAAATAATATATATATATTATATATATATAAGGCAATATGCATTTCACAGTTGGTTTCACTGCTGTTTTTGCTTCATTTATATATTTATTTGAATGGTTGCACCAATTGTGCTAACATTAACCATGTTGTATTTATTTTGCAACACTCTGTGAAAGTGAAGAGCACCAATGTTGTTGTGTGAGTTTCTTGTTCCTCTCAGTGTTGTGTGGCTGCTGCCCTCCTGGCAAAAGACGAACCAATAAAAGAACAGTTTTCAAACAAAAGCGGAGTTCATATGGTCTGATTTTATCATGCAGCTGTTCCATCTCACCAGTAATCAAGACGACAGTTTTATTCCAACAACGAGGCCAGACTGACTTCCATTCATCCTTTCTTCTCTAAGGTTGAGTCGTCAACCGTCTCCTGAACATTCTGCAGGATTGCACTTGCAGGTGAGAACTGCAATGCAAGGACCTAGCACACTGCAAAACACACAAAAGATTTTTTTCATCTACTTTGTAGTGAAATAAAGCAAAACTAACTTACAAGTACCTATTTAGGAAAATTTAGGAGCTTATGCCAATAATTTGTTAATGTTGATAAAAAAGTACTGCCTCCACTGGCACTTGACATGAAATCATGTTAAGTGATTTCACTTAACATGAGAAAATGTCTTGTTATAAGTGAAATCATCTGCCAGTGGAACTACTACTTTTTAATAAGGAATTATTCAAGTAACATATGCTCCTGTATGTTGTTTGTTTTACCTAGATGCAGTCATAAGTCTCATAAGCTGCTTCTTAAACATCAGTCGGTGGCGGCATACAGACCCTCACAATGAGCCTGGTTCTGCTGAAGGTTTCTTCCTCTTTAAAAGAAACTTTCTTCTCTCACTGTTTCTCCATTCTTGCTCACTGTGAGGGATTGTTTCAGAGTCATTGGGTGCTGTTTCCATATTCATACTTGGAGAAGTGCTGCAAGTAAATGAATCGATGCAATCGACGGGGGATGTCATCATTTTGGAGTAAAATGTTAATCTGTGTCCTTTCAAATAGTAAAACGCTTTGAGATCAGGTTCTTTTGAAATGGCACTCTCTTAGTTTGATAGGACGTGTTCCAGTAACTGCCTGTTAAGATCCGATAAGTCTTTAATCTATTAATAGAAATAAATGTATAAACAGATTTGACTGCATTGAACCAATAGAAGTATATTGTAATCTCCAAATAATTGCATAAAAAATGAATTCCAAAAAAAACCAACCTCTTAACTGAATTTAATGTCACATAAGATCTGTCCCTTCCAGTAGGACTCTGTTTACCCTTAGAGCTCCACCCCTAAAAGTCCAAAGGCAAGGGCATTTTTATCAAAAACAAAAAAAAATATAATTAAACACAATTATGTTGGAAAATCAGTTTTAAAGTTAGGTGGGTCATTAATAAAATTTTCCTTATCAATTTATCAGTTTGACAATGTAAAGAGAAATGTTTGATGAGGGTGTCATATTGCATAAAATAACAAGCCATAAAATGACAGCAATCAACAAGACAGTCCAATTTACTTTTTTTTTTTTTTTTTTTTCTGTACACAAAACAAAATGCGGAGCAGGGCAAATTATGAGGAGTAACAAAACAAAATAGAGTATCAAAATTTAAACTGACTTAAATTGATATATTGTGACCTATACCTATATATTGTGATATATACCTACAGTAAGTGTTGGTTGTATTCCAGCATCCATGTTGGCCTCAGATAACCCTTCATTCACAATCTGCGTTCCAACATTATTTGATTTACAAACGGATCACTACTGGTGTCCATTAGTGCTTCTGATTTCCCTAAAGCTTAATTTGTCATGAAGATCCTGAACATGACCCATTCTGACCTCATGTCCCTAACCTGCAATCAAGTTAACCATCTCCTGAACCAGGGTGTGGATTTAGTGCGCTTGTATTTTTGCTGCCTTGTTGTGAACGTTAACATCATCTGCAGTTAAAATCCAAGGGAGGAGTCAAACAACAGTTTGCTCCCCCATCCTGATGCTTCACTCCCCTCAATGTACTCTGTTGGGCCCATAAATAAGTAATCACGGATGGCTCAGACTAATGGCTTCCTAAAGCAGTGAATATAAATGGATGGGTGTTACAGAAACACAAAAAAAGAGTCCTAGAAGAAATATATTTGAATGGGAACACACCAGAGTGTGTCTTGTTTGTTTATGCAAATTTGTTCCCTTTTTGTTACCTAAAATCAAAATGCTTCTCAGGAAACTAAATGCACCTTTTCCTCTGCACCCGCCCTCAGCAACCTCAAACAAACCATGACGACACTCGACATACGGGCCTCCACATGCACCTATACGTGAAATAGAAGTTAACACACATACACTCTGCTGACCGAGCAATGAAAGTGTCATAAAGAACATCAATAATGCAGGCTCGCCACAAGCTTTTACCAATAAACCCCATTTACCAGCTCACAATTCTGTAATGCCATGTCTGGGGTGACATTCGGACACAAACACAGAGATCCAGATCATTGCCGTGTGGGACTTGAACTGCTCTTTGTCCTCAAATCAAATGGTAAAACAATATTTACAGTTTTCCCACCATCCCAATATTTTTCAGCACATATTCAACTACAAGTTGAGGAAGATGTAGAAAAACCAGTTTGACTGACTCCGTTATTGTCAAAGTTTGTGTTACAGAATAGGAAAATTTGCATGAAATCCAGCTGCATAATTATTTCTAAACCTACATTATAAATAATTTTTCTCATCCTCTGAGTATTATGACTAAGAAAGTAAATATGAAGAGAACATTTGACAGAAGACAGAAGACATCAGACTCTTCTGTAAATCACTTGGTTTCCAGCCCTGCCATACACTCAGACTTGTGGTTCTTAGTTGTGGGCTTTTATTTTTATTTTTCTGGAGGACTCCCATGAACCTCCAGTGGAGGTTCATGTGAAACAAAAATCACCCACCCATCAAGCGTCCGAGGAGATGTTAATCACTGACTATCACCGGCAAGTGAAAGAAACCAGTGAAAGCTGGACAAAGGACAGGGAGCCACTACACAAGGAATACCAGCTTTTATCAAAGACACTTTAAAAATGATAACTTTTAATCTCACAATGACAACATGAGTCCAGGAATGTCACACTCACATCTATTACCCAAGAAGAAAAAATTAGCCCCAAAGAAGCTGCAGGAAATGCACTGAAGTTGTTTTTTACTTAAGTTCAAACACTGTAATGAAAGTGTTCACCATATTTTCTCCAGCTATTGCTTTCTGTCTTCACCTTAGCACATCAGCTAAAAAAATACGAAAATTTGAATGTGTTTGAATGTAATAGTGATTTTTGACAATAAATGTTATAAACTACTTGAAAGTCTCATTATTTCTCTTGAAATGGTCACATATTTGAAGATAAAGGATTTCTGTTTTCAGCTGTAATGAGTTGCACAAATGAGAAACTTACCAAGTCCTCTCTTCCAATTCCAAACTTATTCTGCTATTGACTCTTGTTCAACATTATTACTTTTAGAATTCATCTGAAGCAAAAGTCTGTACAACAGACTTTAGAGGTTTTATTACCTCTAATTGGATAGAGTCTATCTTTTTAATGCTCAAAGAGACATACACATTATGTACATTTTTTTATTTAACCAACTCAGTGGAAACGTTTCTCCCTCAGAAATTACAACTGAGATGCTGTAGATAATTTAACCTCAGTTTTAGAAGTGGACAGTGAGACAACTGGAGCTCAAACAGAAAAAACCTCGGAACAAGTCAGGGTGCACAGATGGAGGAGGGTGGGAACATTGTCAGGTCAAGAGGTCAGGAGAGAGGTTTTAACTCTCTTCCTGTTTCTTCTGCTGGGATGACAAACATCTCCTCTCCCTCGTCTCTGAAAATCACATCCATCATCACACTCATTCCTCCCAAATTGTTTTTCCAGCAACTCAAATTTCAGATGTTTCAGAGAGGAAGCACAAAGATTTGATTTATGTGCTTTGACCTTATCAGATATGTTTTCAAATTAGATTTTCTAAAGACTGATTCTAGGTACTCTTATGAAACGAGAAATAACAAAAACAGAGTTTACTCTCGGGTCTGTTGGCTTCATAGATTTTAGCCTAAGTGCAAAAAGCTTAGTGCATTATAGTATTTATCAAAGGGACAGTATTGTTTATTTTCCAGTCAAATAGTATCGTTTTATAGCAAAATTATGCTACTATTTTACCACTAGTCTTAATAAAAATATTTTATAAATCAAATATGACTCAGAAGAAATGTTACATCATGTTTTAACGCCTTGAAATTGAGTCTCTGTCTCTCTAAAATTTCCTGCTCTTTCTGAAACTCTGCAGTGAGGAAGTCATCACAACAGCGCTCCTATTAACCCTTTAATAAAGTTTTTACCATCAGGTGTTTGCTAACTGCTGATGGCTAGTCTGAAAGAGTTGTGTGGAGGACTCATGTGGGAGGGCTGCTTTGTGAGGCGGAAGCTCATAAGCTTGGAAACCACAGCTCCCAGAAACAGTATGCTGACCACGTTCATGAACACACAAACCAAAACCATTTAGATGCAACTATGTCAGCCATGTCATCAACTTGACATTTTACCACATCCCGTCCAAAACAAAAAACAAATAAATAACATAAGACATGGTTATTGTTTCTAGTGTCTTTATCATATCCATTCCACTGTTGTCTATACACAATGGAAAATGTTTTTGGAAACGTTGTGTAAACGGAGCCAAAGTGAGCACAACGGTACAATACTTGATGTTGACGAGTCACATAGTGTAAAATTTTAATTGAAATACTATTTGTGATTGAAATGAAATGAGACAAAATGTGAGAAAGTTCAAAGGTGCAAAAATATTTTCACAAAGCATCCTTGTTTAGGCTAAAATATAATAATACAAATTTTTCCAAAGTAACATTTCTTTAATTGGATTTAGGTGTAAAAAGTAAAAAAAGATATATGTATATTTCTTGAACTTTAATGTTTTTAACTCTAATGACCAGCACCAATCTGAGCATTGCTGCTGTGAAGGTATGCATCCTGTGGACAACGCAGAGAGGAAGTGATTGAATAATTCAACATATTTCCTGGACAGTGATGGCCCATGGTGCTGATGATGGTGTGGTATTGAGCAATGGGGTTAAGTGCTCTGAGTGCTCAGCCAACCATGCAACCAGCCAACCAATCATCTGTCTGTCCATCCGTCATGGTTGGGTTTGTTGCTGGATTATTTAAATACACTGACATCGAATTATCCTGGAAAATGCAGCAGCTGAAGCTGCAGAAACTCTGCCACAACAGTTGAGAGAAGAAATAGAAAATCTCAAGGGTAAAAATCTTTTCCGGGACAAAGCGGGGAATTCACAGCCCTATCAGAGTTATATTCAGACGTCAAGCTCAGGAAGCAGGATGAAGAAAAGGAGGTGGTTGTTAAGATATTAGAGAGACTTGTGAGAGCTTCAACTTTCCCACAGTCTGAGCTGGACAACACTGGATGAGGGCCCTGACAGCTGGCCCCGTAGGGGACTCTGGGTAGACGACCCACTGACTCCACAGGAAGGAGAGGTCACAGTGCAAGCAAACACACACAAGCACCATATCAGCTCAACACACACAAGCCTGTCTAAAAATACCAAGGCCTTCTTACCTACATCTATTCTGCTGGTCAGTATTAAACAAAGTACTGTGCAGAAGTCTTGGGTCCAATCAGTCAGATCCTTCAGACAATCTTTAAAGGTGTCTTGATCAATACTTCTCTCATCTTTCTGGAGGTTTTTTTTTCTGTTTTTGTTTGTTTGTTAGTTTTTCTTTAGCTCAGATGTCCAGCTGGTGACCTCAGTTTACAGACAAAGAAATCTCCTGTTGAGCTCAACTACATGCACATAAAAATCTGTTCTGACCACCTACGTCCCAGCTAGAGGTCAGCTTCTTTCAGTGTAATAAACACATCTCTGCTTGATCAGAATTGATACATAACTGATATTTATGATCGATTCATCAACCTCTAACACAAACACAGTGGACACAAACCACAGAAGATGCTGGGGCAGCTAAATATACCATTTACAATCACTATAAACTCACAAAACATACATAGTTCTAGAACCTCAACATTGAGAAGACATAAGTTCAGTTGGATTTTGGATGTAAAATAAGATCCAAAACCCAGAGCTACAGCTGTGATAAACCTGCTACAAAACACAAAGTAATCTTAAGCTACAGATATTCACCATAAACAAGTAAATGAAGCTCAAATTCAGTCATCAAGTAGGCAGAAATATGAAAGAAAAAATGTCTAATTCCATCCATCTGTAGCATTAAGAATCTGAACTGAAAAAGTTACACATTTGACAATAAGGTGTGTGTATGATTAAAATGTGTACGACATAAAATACACTTTATATAGCCGTTATACATGTTCAATTGTACGTCATGTTTTCTCTCCTAGTGAACACTGGTCCAAGTTTGCAGGAAGCCTGTCAGTGAGCCATGAGGCTGAGGGAAGTGACGCCACGTCTACTTTCATCATCCTCTGTCTCCCTCTACTGGACTCAATTATAAATGAATTCAGGGAGTCTGGTACAAGTCATTTTGCTGTCAGATTTCAGAAAGAGACAAATTTAGCACGTGAACTGAAATAACAATTTGCCTAAATTAAGATCTGTGGAGTAAAAATACAGAAATTCCACTGACAGATAAAAAAACTGCTAGTCAAATTGAATATAGATTACTTTGTTTAAGTTACAGCTAAGTTTTGGATTCCTTATAGATCTCTTTTGTTTTTAAAATTCTTTCACATGTCAAACAAAAATAACTGGAATGTCCCAAGAAACATTTTTTCAAATGAGAAATGTTATCATTGAAGGAAAAAGAAACACAGCCTTGTGTGCAGAAGTAGATTCCATCCTAAATGACAAATAAACAAAGCTTAGAGTCAATCAATTACTATTTTATTGAAATTGTGTAACATACCAGGTTTTAATATGGACATTTTTCCATATTATTGTCAAATGTTACTTAAAAATATTTGATTAGATATTCCACCAAATATCTAACCACTACTACATGTAGTGAGTAGTAATGAAAGACTATTCCCTAGATGAGCAGTTTTTTCACCAAATACTTTTTACTCTTCAGCACTTTTTGTGATGATCACCTCAGAGGAACAAACTAACTAGACATGGGAGGAGATTATAAATGAGTAAAGCTGCTATATTAGTTGTGACCACACAGTGGCAGTATTGAGCCACAATAAAAACTTTACAGCAGCGGCTTGTCGCCGATCAACACGCTCCCAATGATGCAAAAAAGGAGTGAGGGGCGTCTTGGACTCAACATAAACAAGGTGCTTAGCAAAAATTTACAGTACGTCACATTGTTGATGTTGTTTATGACATAAATCTGTCATAATTTATTTGTCATGCTTAGTTCAAACCATGCATCATTTACACAGAAATGTCATGTTATACCCCATCTGTCCATTCCTGATGGGGCTCTGAAATATGAAGCATGCAGCTCACTGAATGAATGCTGCACATCTCCTGAAAAGGAGCGCATAAAAAAGACTGTTAAAAAAAATAATAAAAAATGGCCATCACGTAGAACTTCATGAGAGAAACTAAATGGAAAATTTTGTGCAAGGAAAAACTGTTAATAAAACGATGTAGAGTAGCAAATATAATTACAGACTTTAGACAACTGTGAGACATTTCTTTGGGTTGATCAGACAAAAGTGGTGCCTTTTGTCCTGCCATATCTAGCTCTATATTGACAGAATTAAAATTGGTACAAGCATGGCCACTGTGACACAAATTTCATCATCAGTTTTGTTTTAAACTCCTGGACTGAAACATACTGGCCCGCATTAGAAGGCACAACCTCAACTGCAGCACATTATTCCTCTGACAAGTACTGGAGATGCACTGAAAATTTAGGTTCATACCAATATCCAATATTAATATTGCTATCAAGTTGAAAAGAAGTTTTCATTCTGAATGGAATTTTCTCTTGGTAAAATAAAGGTTAAATAAAAAAACAGAAAATATCCAATAACTGATATTTAACGATATTCTATATGTTTCACTACCGTTTTGACTTCACCACACCATTTACTTCATCACTGCTTCATATAAGCTAACCATAATCCTGTGCTACATGACTGTTACTGTCACATGACCAAACAAATACTAAACAACCGATCCTCTCCACTCCCACTCCACAAACAAACAGCAAGAAGATGGAAATAAATATTGGTTGTTAAAAAGCAGCCCATTTATTTATCTGACCAAAATGATATGTTACAGAAACGACTAATATCAGTCAATATCATATAGTCATTACATTGTGAATGTAATGACAATTATATTACATTCATATTACGTTCATATTATTAGTAATATGAATGTATTACTAATAATAATACATTATATTTAAGAATATTTTAATATTCTTAAAATATTAAGATAATGGTCCAATCTTTTCCTTTGCCTGTATTTTGATTAATGATATAAAATATTCAAAAAAACATCTTTTCATAATTTTTGACATAAGTGAAGCTTTTTTTAATTTCTAGGATTCAAACAATGATTTAAAATACACTCCAACAACACCGTGTTGGGCCTTCTGGTATTTCCTGCTGTGTTATTTCCACATATGCCCCAAAACCCATCCCTAACCTGCTATTTCATCTAAACAAGTGATACTAAATTGCATGAAATTATGAATATATGTGTGTTTTACTCCACGTCTGTGCAGTGTTATTCCTGACTGTGAAGAAGCACTTTTTAAACTTCTGTAGGAAAACAACACAGAAACAGCTCTCTGCACCTTAAAGGAAAACAAATCCCTTTCAGCTCTGCGGCAGACACTTCCCCACTGTCTGGGCATGGTGAGCTGACTATGGTGTTCAAATACGGCTAAACAAACTTCAACCCCTGAACCCGAAGTGAGACATGTCATTGAGAAGCTTTCACACTCACACTTAAGTGAAGCGTGAATGCTCTGCAGCAGCAGCATGGAGCTGATCAATAAGTAGCGCAGAGGGAGGTTATTTGTCTCTCCTGCAGGGTCTGACTGGTGCAGAGCGCCTGATAGACGTGACAGACTTTTTGAACATTATTTCCTGGAGAAACAGGAAAAAAGTGGCGGTCACCTTCTTCCAATGACTGATCTAAGAAAGGGGAATTGTTGAATCGGTGCAGAGATTATAATATTTGAAATAAGAAATAAAATGGAAAATCAATTTAAGTCTGTGAAACTTTAATTAACTGAGATAACCCCTCCCACATTGCTTCTCCAGTCCTTCATTACTTTTTAACGTGTCAAAAGAGGCGTCATGCTCATAGAAACAGCTTAAATTAAAAACGAAATACCCAGAGATGCAGCACTGCTGGGTTAAATGGCTTGTTTTTCTTCTCATAACAAATGACTTTTGTGCAGATTAGAATGTAATTTCTTATTTTTGTGATTTTCATGTTGCTTTATTCTTTGTTGTTTTTCTCTCATGTTTCTGGTCATTTGTTGTTCCACTTTGCATTACAGTGAACCCCCACTATTGACAAGGGTTACGGCCAACATAGAACATAAATATAACACTTTCCTCTAATGAAACAAAATTGGTGTCAAACATTTGTGCAGCAAAAATTGTTGTTTGTGCTGCTACCATTTTAATAATATTATTCAAATGTTTCCAGAGGCCATGAAAGGTCAATCTGCCCCCAACATTTCTAAAATCAGTTGATTGATTGGTGTCAATCAACTGCGTTACAAATCTTTTTAGATGCACAAACAACATGAATTTGTTTCACTTTTTATGTGAAAGGGAAAGCAAAATAACTTCTGGGGACTTATGGGTTTTTTATTAATCTTAAATATTATAACAGTACAAATATTTTGCTGCACAAAACAGCGCAAACAGCACAGTTGACTGACACCATATAAATGAGGAGGGGCTGGACCTATGATGACTTTTAGATCCTATCTTTCAAGTGCGAGCGGCACAAACAAATAATTTTGCTGCACAAACGTTTGATACCAATTTCGTTTAATCTGAAGTAGGTGAAGGTGGCAACTTCCGTCAGGTCCACTAAAGACACTTTTAACTGCTTATTTTAATCATATCATAACATAAATCAAATCAATCAATCTATTTTAGCCCTACCATAACACCTAATGTCTAATATTCCTTATATTGGCTGTTGGGGGTTCAGACAATCAGCACGGAGGAAAATCAACTGATCCCCTGGATTGGCTACTTGCTAGCCTCATGTTTATTCCAGCGGCTAAAAGCCATTCTAATATAAGTATTATGCTTTAATTCTTAAAAAGCTGTTTGTAACTGTTTTTTTTGTTTTTTTTTCAAAGATTAAAAAACAAATTCCCTTTCGAAAACTCAAGACTTATTGCTGCTTAAATATAGTCCTGTAAGCCACTCAGTCATACTTAATTTTCACACACAGTCATTTTATTTTGGCTCAAACTTTATTTAATAAATCACAACTGCATGAAAGCTGTGCACTCCCTCTATGAATGTACTGATTCTCTGCTTGTGCAACAAAAAAGGAGCTTCTACTGTCAAGCTGAAGGAAAAACAACAGGAAGTCAGAAGGAGAAGCAAAATGCAACTCAGGTGGGTTGAGATGTCACACAAAGCTGACAACCGAGACATGAAGCTGGAGTACATACATTTCTCAGCCATCTAGAGAACCAGTGAGATGGAGAAAGAAGTCAAAGTGACAAGCCGAGCCAGCAGACTGTCAAGAGTTGATGCAGGAGAAGCAGCTCAAAGAAAAACACTCACAGGAGAAATGATTGGAACAGAGAGCAGCAGCCGGATCCTGATGGAGGAGAGAGGGCCGCCGTGAGCTCCGAGGGAGGCGAGAAGCGCCTCTGATGGTGCGGAGTCGAGGTGAGGCGTCTCCCCGCAGGAAGCTTCTGATCCACTGTGGAGGTGGAGCGTTAACGCAAACTTCAGTTCAGCCGGAGACGGGCTGCAGCCAGATCTGAACCCCCTGGTGCTGCTTCAAAGACTGCTCCACTGAAATCCTTCCAAAATGGCTCCATTTTAAAGAATGTTACATTCAGCTGAAGAATGCAAGGAAAAAAATCTCTCACGTTTTCACAGCATGCATTTTATATACTTCTTGTACTGTGCTGCTGAGAGGAAGTGATTTTTGTTCTTAATTACACAACCACACTGCACAAACACAAAATTTTATCGAGTATTTTGGACTAATTTTGAAACAAATATCTTAGGACTCTTGGAATAAGACAAAACTAACTTTCAATGAACTCGTCAACAAGATATAAGGGTTTGTTTTAAGTCAGTAACCCCTAAATATTGATGAAAAAGTCCTAGTTCCTCTTGTAGATTATTTCACCAAAATCTGGCAAAGATTTTCTTGTTATAAATCAAATAATCAGCCAGCGGACCAGCAAAGTTTTTACAGTGTTGAGGACAAAGGTATATTTTGTTGATCAGGGTCATTTGGTTGTTTCTGTCATCGAGATTTAAAAATGGAAAACCGAGTCAGAGAAAACATTTTGTTGTGTTATTCATGTTCCATAGGAAAAGTCTCTCAGGGTATGTAAACATATGAGCCCAGCTATGTAAAGGCCCAAATGAGGACGACAGAATCCAGAAACCATAAAATGGTTGTACAGAAAGGACACAAAAAAGGCTAGAAAAATTTCCTGGCCTTTTTCCAGTAAAAATGAAAGGAAACTGATGACATTTGAAGACGTGATAAATCAGACCACGACTGACCCTGCAAGCATTACATCAGAGCTGCAAGGCTGCAGAGACCCTTCTGAGCTGCTTAGCTTTCCACATTTCTCAGACACACTCATCCTGCGGGACATCCTCACCAACTTAGACTCCAGAACTGAGAAAAGAGCCAAGACATTGTTTATTAGTTCATATGAAATGTACAAACTTATGAACAATTGTTTCCGTGTTTGTTAAGATTTTCTTTTTCTTTTTGTGACAGGTTGAAGTTTTTGAAAACATATTTTTAATTGTCCAGGAATAATTAGCCGCAGGACCATTTGTCATATTGCACAATTTCACATTTAATAAATTCTCACATCAATTCCAAAAGAACTCTTGCTGTTCAATAAAAAAGTTTTGCTACTGGGATGAGGTTGTTTTTATAGCCGAGACAAAATTGGTTTATTTTGTAAAACTGACGTGAAAACACTTTTTACATCACAAGAATGAGATCAGATGTTGCCACTGACACAAACCACAAAGAAGAAGATGACAGGAAGTGGTAGGAGAATGATGGTGTATAATAACTTACCACATGAGCAAACTTATTTATATGATTTTAATAGCATTTCTTAGTTAATGCAAATGCAAAACAATTTTTTAGCTCACATTTTGCTTTTTCTCCCCCCTGTGTCTTACCTGAGGTCAGCCAACGATTCCATCGAAACTTTGTAACACTGACAAAGTTTAGTTAATGAATGACATTTCTGAAGCTTGAAATTGAGCAAAAATGAGAATGTGTGGATAAATCTTTTCCATGGAGATGGGGAAAATACCATACAACATCATTAAAGCCCAAAATGAGAGGTTTGTGTGATAAAGAGGTGTCTGAAACCCAATTACAGAAGGATTTATTCATTCAGCAACAGGGGGAGGCGAGAAGAGCGCTGGAAGGAAACGTGTGGGGAGTTTTCAGCATTGAGCGATTCCAAGGCCTAAGAAAAATTTGAGAAAACAAAAGTCAAATTTGAAAAAAAGAAGCTTTTCATTTAGTTTTCTTCATCACCAGTCCTTAAAACAAATTTATTTTTTTTTCTACAGAGAGAGGAGGAGATGAAGGGGAGCTGGGGGGAAGGGGCTCGTTGATTTTCTCTCTTCTCTGCTATTTTCCTTTTCTCTTTTTTCAACAGATGTAAAAATGATTGAAATCCCAGCAGGCCTCATTACCACGACTCTCCGGAGAGCCGGCGCTGGGGCTTAAGGTCTTCAAGTAACGATTGAAACATGATTTGTATTAAAGCCAACAATCTTCCTCGCCAGAGCATCAAATTAGCGAGAAACTCTGGTGAAGAAAGGAAGAGATATCACCAATGTGTAATTGTGTCTGATGCCCTGAGCTCTGGATAACGCTGAGAGCTGAAACGCTCTCATGGAAAGCCTACAGACAGCCCTGTTGGAGTTTACAACTGACATTCCTGTATCCATACCACTGAATTACGCCATTAAAGAAACAGCTTGAGAGACCAGATGATTTCCTCTGCATTGTTTTTATCTTTCCAGGCTCTGTCAAAGTTAAAGACACCGGCTGAAGCTGATGAAGAAAGGTTGTTTTCTGCGGAACTGCTCAGCGAACACGCTGGAAGTCTTTGATGCCCGGGATCAGAATTCCCTCAGGAAGCCGCAGAGAGGCATCTGTGTTTGAATAATCAAGGCTTTGTTTTTTCTGTTTGTTAATGGCCAGGATTTAGCCATACAAATCCCAGCCCTTTGCCTCTGAGTGTGTTGGTTCAGACACAACCTTCGGTGGTAGGAAACCTTCAATTCAGACGTTCAGTTGAGCCTTCAAGATGTTCTCATCCAGCTATAGTGCCGGGTTTCTGCTTCTTGGCAGGTTTTATTTTCTGACACCTTAACCTCTCAGTACTGGTTTTCTACAGAACTAGAAACATACTTGCACTCCGTTAATCTGCACCATTAGAAAATAGGTCAAACCAAGCAACAGAAGAAACACGTGTCTACTTGCTCAGTAGTATTAGCTTTGAACTGTAATATAATATATCACAAAATACTCTGGCTGGTACGTAAATCAAAGTTACAACAGCAATGTTCAAATCATTATGGACAGCTGTAAGGAGATAAAATAAATTAGAGTTATGTTGTTAATAAATTCAGTCTTTACCACTTTGTCACACAAATGTAGAATCTATTTCAAGGCAAAACATTAATAATGTATTTTTATGTACTAAAATCGAATTGTTGAAAGTCAGGTAATGTGTGCTGTTTATGACATGTTTTTCTCTGTTTTGATCGTTTTCTGCCTGGTTTGCAGAACTTTTTCTCAAATTTAAGATGGAAAAACATTTATTTACCTTCACTTGCAAATTTGTGTATGTTGAAATCCCCCAATTAGCTCAGGTTTCTATGAAAATGGAATACATGTCATTGTATACACCAACACAGAAATTTATATTCAGATACTCAAGGATCTTCTAATCGATACACATCAATACAAGCAGCTTTGCCCTCAAAGATAGCAATCAAACTTCTGAAACTTGAAGCTGTAACCTTGTCAAGCTCGGTTTTGGGTTTATAGATATTTATCTACAGAGGGAAATTTATAACTCAGGAGATTCTCTATTCCAATACGGCAGCGATGGTGCCTGCCGAGCTTGGAAGCAATCCAATGTTCATGAAGAAAAGGATCAACAGGGGAACAGGTGGAAGAAAAAAGTTTTATACAGAAAGGTGCAGAAGGTGGGAAAGCATTAAAAGGTGATAGAACAATAAAGGAAGAAGAAAGCTGATGTAATAACCTTGAGGTAGAATCTACTGAGGAAAGCCAACAAGAAGTTTAATGCTCGCTGAGGGAAAACTTTCTCACACTCCCTGCTTCTGCTCCTCAGCGTCCTCAGGATTCCTCTTTGTTACATGAAAAAATCTCTAAAGCTTCATCTCCTCTGATTGACCCAATATGCCACCTTTTTACTGGTCATTTATAACCTGGTTTCCATTTCACATCCAGCTCCACCCTCTGCCAAACTTTTTAATTTCCTCCCTTAAAAATAGCTCACATTTTGCTTTTTCTCCCCCCTGTGTCTGACCTGAGGTCAGCCAACGATTCCATCGAGAAACGAGGAGTGAGGAAAGAAAAGAAGAGCAGCTCTCCTCGTCACTCGTTCCTCGTGCCTCCCCCTCTTCCTCCTCCTTCCTCTTCTGTGTTTGTCTGTATGAATGAAAACCTTTGAAGGGGAAGAAAAGGAGCCATTATCGATCGGGCCCTGTGCAGCAGGACCCCCGCTGCATTGTGAGCACGCCTCCCACCTCTATCACTCCAGCAAATCGATAACTCCCAGCTCAGAGCGGGAATCCGAGTGAATTTGGTGTGAAGGGCTCGAGGAGGAAGAGGTAAAAAAGGGAGTAGGAAAGGGTGAGGATGGTTTCAGTGATGAGCAGAATGATGAGAGGCTGACTGACAGACTGAAGTTTTCTATGGTTTAATGATGGCAGGATGATTTTTTTAATGAAAACTTTTTAGACATATTTGATCTAATCTTCCTATCAAACAGAGTGAGCTACAGCTACAGCAGAGGAAGTGACAAATATCTTACAGTTACAGACCTGCGACAAACACAGACAAACATATCAAGAAAATTTGTGTTATTATAAAAAAAACCCCACAAAATTGTAATATTATTTTTCAGCAAGTAACTAGTAGTAATTATGTAATTGGTAGTCTTGGTGACTATGGTGTCAGTTCTCTTCCGATTTGCAACAAGCTCCTCAAACATAATCAAGGGCCGATCCTTCAGCCCAAGACGTAAGATCTACCATAAAGAGACCAAACAGAAGCTATTGCTATTAGCTATTGCTTTTTTCTAAATAATCACAGTAACAGCCTCTCAGCAAGCTTCCAGCTGACAGTCTTATTCTGCATCCCAGCTTCTGTCTCTTTCTTTGGGAAACTCTATGGTGCAGTTTGTAGTGAAAATATTGCTGTACACAGAAATAAGACAAATCTAACGCACATGTAACATTTTAGAAAGGTACAGGAGGTTGTTCTAGGTCAATAAGATTATTTTATTTTTAACACAGGGAAAATGTTCTGGTATGATTTAAACAATCTGCCATTAGCACTACTACTTTTTGAAACTAATATTAAGTAATTAATTGCTTAAAACAACTCCTTATATCTTGCTAAATTGATACTTTTAAGTTTTGTCTTTTTTCAAGTCTAAGCATTAGAAAGTAGACCAAAAACTTGCGCATTTTTGCAGTGTTTCCTTTTGAAACAATCTTTTGTTAAGCATACCCACAGATGCTTCGTGACGTCTTTTCACATCATTCTGTTTAATTTAAAGATAGACAATGTGCCGCCTCACTTTTAGAGTCTAATTATTGCAATGAAACAGTAATAATCTTTGTTGTCCTTTGCAGAAAGATGTGTCAAAGCACCAGACTCTCAGGGGTGGGATCATGTGTGTGTGTGTGTGTGTTGATGATGCCTTGATCAAGTCTCAATCTAGGGAATAAAAGCCACACACACACTCACACATGCAGACACACGCTCACACGTCCCACTTTGGCCTGATGTATGCAAACAGCATTTCTGCATGGCAAACAGCTTTCTCCCCTCCTGTGAGAAATGAGAAGACGGAGAGAAAAAACTGACAGAAAGAGAAGAGAGCCAAAGAATGAGCAGAAGAGAAAGGAAGAAGAAGGGTGTCATCTGGTCCAGCTGTTACTTCGGCCTCAATCAAGCAGAAACATGTTAGAAAACGAAATGTTTCTACCACATAGATGAAGCTGTGTGGGACCAGTAAAAGTAGGTGCAGAACTTGTTAACTGACAGATATTTGATTTGGGGTTCAGATCCTCGTTGCAGTGGAATAATTTTGCACCAGGAATAAGTAAGTTACACAAACACGTTCCACAGAAACGTCAAAGTAAGAGCATCTTCTCCCAACCGTTCCACCAACTGTTACTTTCAAAACCTTTTCAGACAAATGCATTATTGCAAAGCTATTGACTCTGTTTGCTCAAGATTTCCCAGTTATTGGTGCTAATTTACTGACCAGCCATAACTGGATTGTAACAATATGATTGCCTTGGGTGAACTGGATGATTTGAATTTAATTCAGACTGATGTTGATTCCATAAAATGGGACTGGTTAGTGTTGTAAAGTAGCTTGAGATGACATTTGCGGTGGAACTGCTTGAATGAAGTTTGAATTAAGCTTAAAAAACAAAAGAAGGGAGTCAATCTGAGAAATAAAATAATAGAAGTGACAGGTGTGGAGATGAATTTATTGAAAAGAGCAACAATGGAAACCAAAAAAGCAAATAGAGAAGAGGAGATTGCAGGAAAGAGAAAGAATGTTAAAATAGAGAATAGAAAAGAAGAGGAAAAGTGATGGGGACAGAAATAAAGAAATTTAATTTCCAGCTAGCGAGCGATCCAGGAGCAGGGTTAAAATTCTTTCAGATCAGGTACACATAATAGGCTTCGTTAATATTCATAGTTTCCTCAGGTACAGCGAAGGTTAAATTTTACTTACTTTTCAACTCTCATTACTAATACATGATGGCAATAAGAATATTCAAAGCGGACGGATGACCAAAGGTTGATGAGAACCTTACCTTTCCTCTGACATTTAAACACATTACCATTTCAGGGCCCCTTCCTCTCAATCGTGCCCACCAGAATAAATTGCTGGCTAATCACAAGTCATCCTCCCTGAATGGTGATATTCCAGGAAAAGTCCACCCCTCCATTAAAACCTGACTCTCATTACGAGCAGAAAGACTGGTGGTGAAAACTTGATCGATCTATCTATCTATCTATCTATCTATCTATCTATCTATCTATCTATCTATCTATCTATCTATCTATCTATCTATCTATCTATCTATCTATCTATCTATCTATCTATCAGGTCAGTCAGTCAGTCAGTCGAAGAGTATTGACAGATGAATCAAGACAATAATAATAAACTCAAAGCATTAAAAGCAAAATAAGATGTACTAAAAAAACAACAGAAATCATAACATAGAAAACTACAAAAGCAACTCACAGCAGCACAACTTCAATGAGTCTTTCTAACTGGATTGCCGTTGCCATGACGACACTTTACGCTTTGTGAACCGATCATCCCGACGCAATCAAACCGTTAGATTCAAGTTTCCTCACTGAAACATCTTAGAACCATTAAAATGAGACTAAATTATTTTAGTCTCATTTCTATAGCAACGCTGAGTATCATCAGCGTTGCTATAGAAATTCATCCTATGCGCCTCGGTAGTTTTGCCAAGTGCTAGCAACCACAGACTGTCAGGCTTAATAAGGTCCCAGTGAGAATGAATGTATCACTAGCCAAAATCATTCAGGCCATATCACTGTACCACTGTACCACTGTACCACCTAACCACCATACCACTGTACCACCTTACCACCGTACCACCTACCACCTACCACCGTACCACTGTACCACCGTACCACTGTACCACTGTACCACCGTACCACCGTACCACCGTACCACAGTACCATGTTTTAACCAAAGCTAGTCATATTGGTTTGATTATTTTTGGTCCAAATGTGTTATCTTACGCCTGAGGAAGGAACACCATTGTTTGGATTTTATCATGTAAATCATTCTGAATTTCTTTGTTGCTGAATTAAACTTGATGATGATAATGGAAGACAAGAGAAAACACAGCAATGGAGCACAGAACATGATCAGAATCAGCTCTATTGGCCAAGACTGTGTGCACAAACAAGGAGATGACTTCAGTTCAGGGGTCCAGGATGTGTGGGGTCTGTTGAGATGTTTGTGACCTTTTTACTTTTGACCTATACAAGTCAGCCCTAATGTTGCTCTCTGCAGATCTGATTTTTTATTGCAGTTTGGCCCAGTTTTGAAAAAACAAAAAGTTACACCTTAACAAACATGACATTTTGATACGACACAAAGATTGCTAAAGTTGTGCTAAAGATTGCACAAAGATTGTGCAAAGCTTTAGCAATATTTGTGTCGAGGGAGATAAATAATTTGTCCTGATTGACTTTTGATAGAAATATGAAACATGATGACTTTATAACTAATAACACATTTTATTGTAACTTATTATTGCTACAAACTACAGAGTCAAAATCTCAAAATGGCATCAAGAGGATTCAGGTATTCAGGTCTGACTGTGTCAGACTGAGGGACAGCTACACGTCCAGGTGGTGCAGTGACATGACGGTGCTTTAGGTGAACAAACAGGGACAAAGCTCGCTCCATCAGGACTGATCAGCGTCAGAGCTGAAGTGTCTGTCGCCCCGAGGCAAACGGGATGACAGGAGAGGAGGTAGGCGGCCTCCACCTGAACACTGACCCGTTTACAGCAGCAAATATTCACTGCTGACAATGCAACAAAATTTCCAAATGTAAATTTCCAAATTTTCCCAGCAGTTTAAGAAAATTACGGATTTTTGAGAGAAATATGTGTATGGAGTTATGATTTTGTGCATGTTCCTCAAATGATCAAACAGCAAGATTTCCAAATCTGCAACTTGGAACAACTTATTTCACCTATATTTCAAAATCAGTCTAACATTCACATATTATTCAAACCCCTTCCTTTTAGGGAAGATTTGTTTGCCGGCTGGCTCACATTAACTTCCGGCTCTTCCTGTTTGCACGCGGAGCTGCAGTTGGTGTCTGGGACTTGTGAGTGACAGGCGAAGGCATTTGAAGATGTGTGACGGCGCATGTTTCACTGCATGTCGTGTGATTCTCCAGCGTCGACTTCAAGGCTTTCTTTGAAGACATCAAAGTGAAACAGTGGCGGGTTTAAATCGTCCCTCTAGACAGAGTTTAGGGAGGTCATTATCTGTCCCTCAATTCATGGCATGACACACCTCTGCAGCACCTCTGCAGCACCTCTGCTGCACCGATGTTCTCCACACATACATCACAGGGAAACGTATCGCGGATTCAATAAATCCAATATTTTCTTAGATTTTAACATGAAACTGAATGCATTCCTGAGTAAAGAGGTATAATTCTTTTTTATTTAATTTCATTCATTTGTCCAAGTTTTTCATGTAAGACTAGAGAAAAAAAGTGCATTCTTACACCAGCAAAATAAAAAAGAAAACATTTAAATTTAATTTTGCTTCTACAATTTTCCCAAGTAATTCCTAACAAAAGCAGAGTCAGAAAATCAACCACCGGTGGAGATATGGAGGCTCAACGACAGAAGGCCTTATTCAACAAGTCAGGATTTCTGTGCTGATAACTTCACTTCGAAGCTGAGTTTTCACACTTGAACCATACTTTATTTTAACCATACTTTACTTTATGTCGCTTCACCCGACATTCACCAGGGAATGTCAATGAAGATTTGGGCAAAACCTGTGGAGCCTGTGTTCCTGAGTGAATTTGCATGTTTTTGATTTGCTTTCCTGGGATTTTTCCAGGTTTCATCCTGCAGCCAAAAGCCTGTTCAGGAATAAGAATGTGTGTCTGTGAATGGTTGGTATGTCTTTATGCTTGACTTGCATACAGAACTTTTTTATCATTCAACTTTTATCCCATCGATTCTGAAAACTTTCTTTCCTGGGAGAGCCTGTCCAAGTGTTCTACCTCCATCCTTTGCTTCCTCTATTTTCTTCCTTTTCTCCATCCTCCTTCCTGCTGTCATTCTCTCATTTCTTCCAAGTCTTCTTCATCCAGTTACTTTTGTGTTGCTCTTTTCTTTGTTTCCTTGTTTGCATTCTTGTTCTTCCCTCTTCCTTTCTTTCTTCCTTGCATACTTCCCTGTGTCCTACCTCCTCCTTTCCTTTTTGTGTCCTTACTTTCAACTGGTTTACCCCTAAATCTTCCTAACATATTTTATTTCCTTCCATCTGTCCTCCCTTCATTTATTATTTGTCCCTTCCTTTCGTTCCTTTCTTCCTTGCAGTTTTTTTATTTATTTATTTATTTATTTTTTTCCGCAGGTTCCATGTTTAAAATTTAAAATCTTTCAAGAAAATAATCCAGGAACCTCTGGCTTATTTTGTTGTATTCAAAATAAAAGTATTTTTATCAAATAAAAACAACTTGATTTACTTGAACTCTAGAGATGTTAAAAAAAATCACTCAAAAGAAACTTTTTTTCATCACCGACCTCGGTGGCAAAGAGGTCGGACTGCCACCGACCTCTTTGCAGTCTACAACAGTTTGTCATTGGAGCAAGAAGACTCTGATTTATTAAGAGATAACAATTTGAAAAGCATATCTGATCCACTTGGACAAAAAAAGTGGATGCCTACATAAACTTTTCCTACATTCATTTGTCCCTCATTCCTTTTGCATGAATCCCTGCACGCCTGTTTGTCTCTTAAACGAAACCTCACAGACTGGCAGGCCGATATCTGAGTCTTTAAAATGAAACTACCAGCAAATTAATTTTTCATCCTTTCTTATCAGTGACTGATGGGCCGCCGGGTCCTTCCCAAACCCCTCTGTGTCCCTGTGGGCAACTCCTGCAGCCCAGGAACCAAGGTATTTTTAATTATTTTTTTTTATCCTAAACGGCGGTAAATGGCTCGCCGCACAAATAATGCATAAACAGCTGTTTCGCCCAAGTAAGTTATCCTCTTAAAAGATTCAGAACCCCCTCTCTCTCTCCCAGCCGTCCCACAGTCTCCTGCTCTCTCTCTGCCTATCCCTCACTCAGTTAATTCATCAATTTCTTATGATAGCAACAGTTCTGCTCGGCACGGGTGTTAAGTACCAATTAGACGGCCGGGTTCCCCTCGGCCCGTTCTGCCACACCTCTCCTCCTCCTCTTACAGCGTTCTTCTTCCCGGCTTGCCTCTCCCTCCGCCCGTCCTTTGTCTGATTCCCTGTCATCCTTTTTCATGTTTATTTCCCAGCGCCGCCACGTCCGCTCCACCAACGGGCGTCCTTCCGTGTCCATCAAATGTTCTCTTTCGTCTCAGAAGTCCAAATCGGAGAGATTTTTATAAACTTTTTAGTACTTTAAATTATTCATTGGAGATAATTGCTGATCAAAAGATAGAAAACACACATCAATCAGCAGAAACTTCCAGTGGGTGTCCATATCTGGTTAGCAAAGTTGGCTGTTTTTGATGCAGTTGTACAACACGACCCCTTTAATGTTGAAACCAGGTGCTTTGGATGTAAAGAACCTAAAACTTTGAAGTTGGGTTTCAGTGAAGATAGAGGCAATGGAATGATTGGGACACTAATGATGCATGTTTACGTCCTGAATGCAGCTCTGACATTATATTTAGACAGGAGCAGCAGGAGCAGGCCACCATCTTGGTTTCTGAAGTGCTGCCACTTGGCTGTGGAGTCGTCTTCAGGGCTGTTAAAGAGGTGGGGAGGCCAAGAGTGGCCGGAAGCTGTTGTGTCTCGTCTCTCTCTCTGGGGTCGCTCAGATGTCACTGCCAAACATCACAGTTGCTCACACGAAAACAATCTGGCCAATGTGAACAGCAAGATCCAGGTTTCTTTATTCTCTGCCAACTGATGGCAGGAGAAGGAAGGTCTTATTCACTCTAAATTTTGACAAATTCTACAAACATCATTATCAGCCAGAAAGCTTACCCTAAAGTTACTCTACTTAATAGTTTTTCAGTCTTTAAAACTGGTTAACTCCCAAAGAGTGTACCGGGTTCCCTTCTGAACAGGACTCGTTCTTTGTTTTAGTTTTCTTTTGTGTTTTGATAATTTCAAAACAGCATCATTCAACTTCATTCAACTGGAATAAATTGTCAGAAAAGTGCAGAACAGCAGAAACTCTGAGTTCCTTTAAATCAAGGCTAAAATCCCACCTGTTCAGAGTTGCTTTCAACCCAAAATCACTGGACCATTGACCAACATGGGTCAATGGTCTTAGCGATGGCGTTTGACAAAATAAAATGTTTTTTACTGGTTTCACAACTTGATTGATTTATTAATCATTTGCATGTGGTTTATCTATGTTCATTAGGTTTTGTCAGATTCATTTAAATCTGCGTGTCCATTATTGTTTATAAGGTGTTGCCATATCACCTAATTCGTTCGTGGTCAGTTCATTAGTTTGTTCTTGTTCTGTTCCAAAGAATCACTTCCTGAGCTGCAAACTGTATAGATTGGAGTGTAATCACAAATCTGACATTCTTGAGAGTAATATTTGAATACATATCATTGACACCTGGTTGAATTTAGCATTTTAGCATTAGCTTCTGCAAAATACCACATTAAGGGTTAATGGTGCCCACCACTGCTGCTGATGTTGACTTCAGAACTCACTTTTTTTCAACAACTTTGACCCCTCATGACATTGAACCTGGTACAGTTATAAGGATTCCTCTCAAATGTTTGATACAAACACCACTGGGTATCAAATATTCTTCCCTCTAGGTTTGTGATTTCATTTATTGGTTACAAACTGTGTGGCAACTTGGGGTCAAAGGGATCAAAGGTCAGGAGAGCTCCACTCCTGATCAAAGTGGTCTTTTGGTTAAGAGTGAAAAAGGTTTTGTAGATTTTCAAAAAACAAGTTTTATCAGCGTTTGAAAGTAGATTTAATTGAGTAAGTTAAGATTTGCAAGTTTACTATGTAAACCAGCGTTGCATTTGTGAAAATGCAAAGAATAATCTCCACTGTTTGATTGTTGTGTCACCATAGTTTCAGACTGATGCTGAGTTTGTTTGGATTTGTCTGTTCAAAAAAACAAACAAACAAACAAACAAACAAAAACAACTATCTCTGACTGCTTTCAAGCTCATTCAATCAAACTCAACCATTTCTCCCAGGTTCCAGCAAATCTGTCTTGACTCCTGTTAGTTGTGATGGTGTTCTCAACCGGAAGAGGGGCCCCTAATCAAATTCTGCTGCGTGAAAATATCATAAATAGCTTTTTGAAATAATATGAATAACCTTTCCAGTTTTTCTCTATATTTCATACAAGACATGCAGACATATCTTTAGAATTCTGAACTTCTTTATGTAGTTTTCTAGTATGCACCCTTTGTTTTAAATTTCTATCAATCATTTATCAGGCCCTGAACTGTTTCATTTTCAAGCATTATTACAGAACCTTCCGCCCAGTTTCCCCTCGGTTGGTTCTGCTCTTCCTCGTTCTATTTTCTCCAGCTGACATGGAGTTAAAAGAGATCTCTTCTCCAATCAAATTACGCCTGTTTTCTTCCCTTTGAGCCTGCCAGTCGGAGCCCAGGGAGAACCCAACCAAGAATATAAAAACCCCTCTTTGAAAGTGTCCCCAGATTCTGGGGGCCTTTCAAGTGCACCATCTAGATTCATTTATTACTTTTTTCATGTTAGAAATTTGGTTTCCTCATGGCAATTAGCCCTTTCGTGTCCCGACCAATTATTCCATTAAATTAACGACTCTTCCAAGATAATACGGACGATAATTGATTTTTTTTTTTCTTGGTCTTTCGTTTTTAGCCTCTTTTTTTTTTTTCTCCAGCTCTTGTGTGTGTGGCTACACCTCATTTAAAGGCCTTTTCTAACATATTTCCCTCATTAGCGGTTCAGAGTGAAGTGTGCGCACTAGACCGTAGCTTCATCGGCTTACACACTCACACACAGACACACACACAGCAAACCACAATCCTAGCTGTGTGTAAAGTAATTTGTCAAACATTGCCTTTAATGAAATATGTGAAGAGATCTGTGACACAAAGGAGCATTTCTTCACCCCTTTGTTGCTTCCTCTAAACCTTACCACCACCACCGTTGGTACTGCCACCCCAAGGGAGTATGTTAAAAAAAGACAGAATGAAAGAAAGGAAGAAAGAGAAAGAGAAAGGTCCCACTTGCAGAAAAAAAACAGAACAGAAAAAGACTAACGCGCTAAGGAGGAGAAGAAGAAGCAGAATGGGTGGTTGGCTGAAAAGGCAAGGAGTTGGCTGCTCATGGAGGTGGTGGAGGGGTTAAATGAATCATTCATTAGGAGCACGGAAAGAGAGAGAGAGCAAAGGGAGAAAGAGGGAGAGCGATAGAGGAAAAAATGCAGCAGGAAGCAGAAGAGGAGGAAGAGGCTGTTCAAGGGGGAACGCTGTTGATTTTTCTGGCCCCGTCCGCAGAAGCAGGAGGTCGGTGGTTGGGGAGCCCAAGGGATTCAGGCCCGTCTCCTGCAGAGACCCCCCTCTATCTCCTCCCTGCTCCCCATACCCCCGGGCTGATAGGGTCGGCCTCCAGATCTCTCTAATGAAGCCCCCGGCCTCCTCAACACAGGCTACAGAAAAAAATGTCAATGCTGCGAAAAAATGTCATGTTTTGAACGAGAGAGTTTCACCTGAGGCAATAAAATGCTCTGATTTAATACAAAAAAGAAAACAAACAAAAAAAACATTTTTAACATTTTCTGTTTGTGATACCTGATCACATTGGCCATCTTTATTCTAAAGTAGAAACTAACTGGCAGTTTATAAAGTCTGCAGCTTCATATTAAAGATCTCAGCTCTCACAAATTTGCATAAACCGTCTTTTTGGTTTTCCCTAAAAGCTGACACAGTTTTTATGTTAATTCATTTTATATTTTTTTATTTTATTGCCTCATCAGACTTACAAAAACCTAATAAAGCATCTTTGCTGTTGTGAAGTTTTCATTTTAAGCTCTAAAGCATGAAACATTATTTTAACCTTTCAGAGACAGCTGCCCAGGCTTAAATATATGAGTTTTGGCAAATGAAATAAATAAAACTGAGGTTAAATTAAACTTTCTTTATCTTGATTACAGTTTTATTGATAATTTTGAATATTTGTGGTGATATGCATGCCACATGTATGTGGTACACCAATTTGTGACTCTTTTCAGTCTGATTTCACATGATGTTTCAGATCTTTTTTTTTTTTGGTGCTGCTTATTTGACAGTCATCTTGTAATTATTTGATTAGACTTTCTCCATTAGAAAAACATGTTTTCTTCAAATACTGTGTTCACGTGGTGTTCCCCAAAACTATGTCCAAAGTCCCCTTTATTAATTCTTTTCCTGCAATCATTCTGTGTTCCCAGTTTAAGATTGCTAAATCTTAAAGAACAACAGATTAAGAGTCGCAGCTGCCTCGATTAAACCAGCATCTTTTATCTAAAGAGCAACTTGTCAACTCTCTCATCAGTCTGTGAACATCTGCTGAGGAACAGCCTGAGATGGAGATAAAAAGATGAAATGACTCAATTTGTTTCGGTTGTTTTATATAGTGCCAGTTCACAACAAATGTTGTCTCAAAGCAAAAGTTTCCATCTAAAGGAACGCAGCAGATTGCATCAAGTTGTTGACTTTCAGCAATGATGAAATCGATCACTGATTTTTCCTAAATTATTTTACGTGATCTGCATCCTTCCCTGCAGTTGGCTGTCAGACAAAGATCTGCTCCGTTTCCTGCCAAAATTTTTTTTACCTACACACAAACACACACACACACACACACACACACACACACCCCCGCACACGCACACACACGCACACATGCACGCCCACACACACACACACACACACACACGCACACGCGCACACACACACACACTCCTTTGATAGGTGCAGCTCCAAACAGCCGGTCTCCATCCTGGAGCCTCACATCACCACCAGGTTCATGTTAATTGATTTTCCTCAAGACTAGCAGTGGTGCTGTTAATCCCATTCAGAAGCCTATTGATCAGGACATAATTAGATCACTGCACATGATGGCAGTCGGTCGAATCAAACAAACTACACAACTGTTATCGTGCTTAAATACGTACACCTGACCACAAAATATGCTCATTTACAGAGCAAACTTATTGAAAATTAATGTTTATATAACGTATTTTATGGGTTTATTTTGATTCAAACTTTTCAATATTGTTAGGCCATATGCAGTCTTTAGTCTTCTCATATCTTGAAGCTTTGCAGATGAGTGAATAAACAGAATTTCTGCAGAAATATCTTCATTTCAGAACTAGAGTTCTTTATCTTAAATGACAATAGGAACTTGGATTGGGAATTTTTCTGATAGAAGCTTTAACTACATTTGTTCCACCCAACCTGGAGTTCAACACAGATGTTATCCATTGAGATTCAAAGACAAATACACCTTTGAGAGTGGTCTTCAGGATGCAGATATTTCAAATATATTTATATTTCAAAGATTTTTTATTTTACATTTTCAAATATTTTTGGCATTTTTTGCATACAGACACTGTTTTTTTTTTTTTATAACCAGTGTCTGTATCTATGTATGTAAACGATTTTGTTTGGCTTTAAACACAGTTAAATAGTTTAGACACCACAATGAGCAACATGCTTGGTTCTTTAAAACAATGATACTAATGCGTATCTGTTACAGACACAGATTGAACACACTTTACAAGTCTAAAAGCAAATCAGCTCCACTCATCTGCAACTTTCTTCTCCTTATAACCATTAGTTCCATCTAAAAACTTTTTTTTTTCCTGTTTCTTGTGCTGCAGATGATCAAACCTGCAGCACATATATAAAATCTATTAGCTCAGCCCATACCACTCTGCAGTTTGGTGCTGCAGGCTGCTGTCTATTAATGGATTATGGTCATGATATAATCCACTGACTGACTTAATATGCTATTGCATCAACTTTTGCTGTAGTTAACAAGAGATGGAGATTCACATCTGCAGGCAAATCTCTTCAGAGTCTCTCATCATATTTCCACACCCTCTACTGACTTTTCTCCTTATTGTAATTCCACAAATGTAGAGATATCCCCCGGACAGAGAGGCTGAGAAACCTTCTCATAGTGATTTTTTTTTTCTTTTCAAGCAATTTCCTTGTAGGTTTTTCAGCTCTCTTTCCTTCTCACTTTTCTGTTAAATCCCTTCAGGGAGACAGTGGAGCACTGTGGCAGCTAATTAGATTACCAGCTAAATTAAAACTTGATTATTCCCTGGATATCCTCTGGATATATATTTACACAGTGGCATTTAACTTTTAAAACCAAATGCTTTTCTTGAACTCTCAGCCTGCCTTACCGCAGTATCTCAGGGCTGTGTCTGCTGGGAGTGAATGTGCAGACGTGTGTGCGTGTGTGTGTGTGGGGGGGTGCGTGTGTGTGTGTGTGTATGTGTGTGCACCCCGGCATGCGTCTGAGCTTGCACGTCCACTCGCTGGGTTGCATAACAAAGCTAATTAAGTTCAATTAAACACTCGGAAAGTCGTTCAGAGGAGGCTAATTATGTCTACGACTCATAATTACAGTTGCTAGGGCCTCGTTAAAGGAGAATTGACTGTTTGAGGCATCCAGTGAGGTGATGTGTATTTGAAGTCATTATAACTCAAGAATTGACACTTTATTAAAATTTTAAACTTTGATTTTTTGCTTAAAAGGTTTAATCAAACAGCTTTCTGTTTAAATATGACAAATCACAGCAATGAACAAATGATCAGAAAACTGACCTAAATAGGCATGATTTCGCACTAATTTCTTTATTTTTTTCTTTCAAAACACATATAACTGTTTGTAACTAGCAAAGTGGGGGGGTTGGGTCAATCAACAGTTTTCAGAGTCTATATAGATTGTGGCTAAATAGAACACTGTTAGAATAGTACAAAGTTATTCTGAAGAAATAGCTGAATTTGCTAAACCAGCCACAGCCGCAGCAATCCGATTAAAAAAAAAATAAAGTCATATAAGCTTTTTAGTTTCATTATTTTTGCTGGCCTCAAGAGGTTTCTTATTGTACATGGAGATCTGATAGAGATGCCAAGTAGTCCTTCAAAACCCAAAGACAAATCCTCAAAATACCAGTCTCAAAAAATGCTAAACGTTGGTTGGCGGTAATAAAGAAAGGTTTAATTGCTGTAATGCTAAAAAGGGTTTTTCCAACAATTATTGCGAAGGGTGTACAGAGGAGTGCCCACTGATTTGTGGTTGAGTATTTTTGAATCTTTCTGTAACTCTATTTCCACATTATTCAATGGGAAATTGATCTATTCAAGGATTTTTTCGTGGAGTTTATATAAAATAAGCAGTTATAAGAGACTGTCTCGAGTATATGTGCATTTTAATAATTTGGAGGCAAGGATTTTGTCATGCAACTTTTAGTAAAATGAAAATAAAATCAGCTTTTTAGGATACCAGTCTAATTTATATTAAAAATAAACAGTTCGCTTGAATGAAAAGAACTTCAAATCTATGGTTTACCCCAAAGTTAGAGTTTGATTACACAATGATATGGACAACCTGGTTTATTTAGTCTGACACCATTATTTGAAGCAATTTTGTCAATATTTATAAAAGAAGCATAATAAAAGTAATTAAAATCCTATGCAGTTAAAAATTGTTTTTTTTTAACTGCAAAACTTGCGATTACAACATTATCATTTTCCAGTGGCTGCAAATATGTGAGAAATTAATATTTGCAAACCCCTTTTCTATTAGTCAAGGACATCATGTTGAAACTTTTGATCAAACTTCATCCCTATTGATCGGATCCTTCAGTTCCGCCCTCTGTCCTGCCTTGCTTTGTGTTTAAAGCTGATGTGTGGGTGTACAGTGGAGTGCTCAGAGTGGACACCAGGCAAGCCGGGGGCAGAAAAACAAGGGGCTTCTCCATTCATAATTCACAAGGTGAAAGAGTACTGTAAAAGTGCTGGTAGGTGGTGGATGGGATGGAAAGGGGCACAGAGATCCATTAATGGAGAAATCCCGCCTGATCGTAGTTTTTATGTGGTTTTCTTCATGTTTTTCCACTGTAGCTTCACTTTAACATATCTGGGTTGAAACATAATAACAGAAAAACGGAGAAGAAGCTGAAAACTAATTTCTGTTCATTGCTGTATAGATAGATGTCCAACAAATGAACTGAAAAGGTCAGTCCAATGGGAGAGAGAGAGAGATAAAGATGGTACAGTCCAGTGAAGTGACTGTTTTGTTTCTTTTTCTCTACAAATGTGGTCAAGGCCGTGACATCTAATTGGGGACACCAGGATGCTTGCATTCTCTTCAGCATCAACCTGAACCGGCATCAGGGACATGTGAGAGTCGAGTTGGACCTTCTGCTCCGCTTGACTGCATTCATCCATCATCCATCAGAGTATCTCAAGATAAGGTGATGCTAAAAGGGCCATTTGTTTTTGAGATTCTCTTGGAGTCCTCAAATGAACTGAACGTAGTAAATTCATAATGCAAAATCCACAAGAGCTTCCTGTTTTGAGGTGAGACAAGAACTAAACCTGTCCAATAATTTATCAGTGGTGGCAGAAAAAAGAGAAAAGAGATGCATTTCAAATTTAGCTTGAAAATACATGTGTTAATATTTCATAATAACTACAATCTAAACATAGACTTGACCTCAGCTGCTGATGTGGACATGTTTCATAACACTACGGGAAAGATCACTGCTTCCTACTTTGAGGAAATAAAATAGAAATACACAAAAACTGGGGCCAGGATTACATCATACGAGCAAAAAACTAAGAGAGCACAACACCAATGGTAGTAATCAGAAGTTCAAAATGTTTGTTTGTTGTTTTGTTTTCTTTTTAATCATCTAAAGCACTTTGGATTGCCCTGTTGCTGAAATAAAACTGACTTGCCTAAAGCTTTAATTCAGCACAAGAACGATCTCAAGACATTTAGCAAAACTAAATGGTCAATTTCTCATTCAGTTAAATAGAGTACAGTTTAGACTCAGGTCACTTTATTTAATGCAATCCCATCATACAGTCAAATTTTGTGGGTTTTTTTTTCCACAACAGAAAGTCTCATAAACTCCATTCAATTGGGGACAAAAATTGTAGCATTCGAACCAAACCAGATTACGTCAATCGAACAGATTGAAGTAAAAACATTTCCCTTTTTTAGAAGGAAAAAGTTTGCAGACTGAAAATGTGTTTTCAGTCAGCATCAGAGTTCAATCATGCATTAGAACTTCCTCAAACGAACTGGACTTTCCAGACAAATGGAACCCATTAAGGTCCTTCAATTGCTCCATGGAGGAACTGTGACTGAGACAAAGATGGAAGCAAAACTTTCATCAGTGACACAAGCATAGAAAGAGACACAACTAAGCTTGGAAGCCATGAGCCAGGTGCACCTTCTAGGTAACGAAAACAAAAGAGAGTTGTGGGAACTGAGCATAAATCCAGAGAAAGCTAAGGACACACATACACACACACGTACACACAGATAGCTGACTATATGCGGCCCTCAGTCTGTCTGGCAGACTTACTCTCTGCCCTCTCATTGATTCCCGCTCGCTGATGTTCCCACCGGTCTTGTCCTTTAAAGCGCGCCCCGTTAGGACGTTCACAGGCGCGTGTAACTCCATGCGTGTTCCCGTCTTACTTCCACAAATTATCCGCATGGCTAGACTCGGAGCACTAACTCTCACCCATGATTTCTGTTACTCAGGCAGCTCTGTGGGGAGAGACGAGAGAGACGGAGACAACTCAGCACTCCACTCAGAGGGTAGAGTTCAAGACAGTCACGGCAGAATGTGTGTGTGCATCTGTGAACGTGTGTGTTCATTATTTAGTTTCCCAGTAATCTTTTCCCACCCAGTCGTTTGTCTTGAATCTCTTCTTTACCTCATCAGCTCATCACAATGTGTTGCTCTACAGAGCCTTTAAAGTATTCAAACCCTTTGAATGTTTTATCCTTCCATTACTTCTAGAAAGAAATGAACAAAATTAGGCCTTTTTAACTTAAGACCTAGAAAACAACCCTTTACTGTCAAAGTGAAAACTGATTTCAATATTAAATAAAAATATTTAACGAGAAATATTTAGTTAAATATTTCTAACAAAATATTTAAATAATATTTAGTTAGAATTTGTCCCTTAAAAGAGACTAATTCTACTGAGGTTTACCCAACTGATGCTGACTGCCTCACAATGCAGTGAGTGTAGTGAGTATAAAGACACGTCTGGAAGGTGCATTCAATGGTTTATCTGTATCCATGGCGACCATTACGACATGAAAACTGCAGCATCCAGATGTGCAAACCTGGCAGAGACCTAGAGATACATGGACTACATGCTAACCTGAAGGGGGTGAATATTTATGCAATCACTTATTTTGCTGTTGATGTTAAAGGTTTTTATTTAAATGTTATTTTGGAGAAATTAGTTTTCAGTTTGACATTAACTTTTTTTGTAATTTTTCTTTGTCAAAAAAGCCACAAGTTGTTAATCATGACTGATTTGTAAAAGCAATAAAAAGACTGAAACATTCAAGGAGGTGAATGCTTTTTACAGGCACTGAAGAAAAGCAAAAGACAAGTTTCAATTGTTTTCATACTTCTCTATTAGCTTGATAAAGGATTAAAGTGTTAGCCTCTCCTTCAACTAATTAATATCAAGACATAAAGTGACATTAGTAATATTTCAATCATTGGAACTAAAACTGAACTCACTGCAGGCTTAGAAATCTCTCATTCTTCTTCTCCACCTCTTGGCTTCCACCTGACTCGCTTCCTGCTCTTCTTCTCCACCTCCAACCCCAAGAGGATGTTTCATGCTGGCCATGCTCGCTTTTTTTTTCTTCTTTTCTTTTTTTACGTGCCATTGGCTTTTGCCGTGTTACAGTTCTGTCTGCAGTCTCCTGCATCATTTAACAGAATCCTCCCAAAGCGGGACAGCAGACAGGTAGAAGAAGAAGAAAACATGGTGGGGAGGGATGAGGTGAGGAGGGGCCGAGTGAGGCCACAGGGATGGAGACAATAACAAAAGAAGACAAAACGAAAGACAAGAGGTGGAGAGCGGGGCAAAGGGGAAAAAAATATCATCTTAGTTTGGGGAAAATAATCTGCCACTGCGTTCAAACATTTTCTCACCCTGTCTTTGCTGGAGTAATAAACTTGGAAAAGCAATGAATTGATAAACATATCAAATAATGTGAAAATTACCTTATATATTTGTGTGCATTTTTATTCCCCACATTATTTCATATACAGTGTAACATAGAGTGATACAAAAATGTGAAATTATTTCCTTTTTGATGTATGCTGAGTAGAACCGTCATGATGACACGTTCTTCTGGACGATAAATCGTCTCAGAAGTAATTGCGATAAATGATAATATTCTTGTTTTAAGATCATTTTCAAGCAATATAATAACAATGGAATGCAAGTTCACCCTATCAAATATCAATAAACTTTGATTTTGTAAAGAGCAGTTAACATTTGAACTGGAGGATATTGTTAATGACCAAAAAATAAAACCGATAAATAAAATGGAAATAAAAACCACACACAAACAAAACCATAAATAAAATGAATTATAAAGTCTCTGTAAACAAAAGTGCCCTTCAAAAAACATTAAATTATCATCAGATGAAATTTTTGAGCTCAATTTAATTGATCAATAATTAATTCATTTATTTCCGAATGCAACTGGCCCAATGCACAGGGACTCCTGCAGTGTGTTGTGTTTGCAACAGGATAACTTTGATTTCCCTGCTGCTTCCCTGTTGAATCATTTGGTGAACGTCATTTTCCACAAAAATCTTTTCCGTTCTGACTTTGTCTTTGGATAATTAACAGTAACCGGGTAAAATCTGTGTTGTGTTTGTAAACCTGAAACAATTTTTGAAGTTAGATTTGGAAAATCATTTATTTTCTATAATGATGACCATCTCAAATTGAAGAAGACTGGAATATTCATTTAAAGTTCACATTTATACAGTTATAAGATATTGATCATAACAAGTTTTATTTTCCACATTTCAAATCCTAATCTTTTATTTTACCAGTGATGACTGTATTTGATGTCTGGGTGTGTTTTCTGTCCTTTCCATGTTCACCAGTAGCTCATGTGAATCATTTACCAGATAGCATTGCTCTCTGTGTTAAAATCACCTTTAAAACATTTCTCTCTGAAGAAGCTGCCCTTTCTCTCTACATATGTCCCACAATATTATGATTCATCTTCTCTGCTCCTCATCGCCTAAATGTTTCAGGAAACAACATAAGTGCAAGAGTTACTAATTCATCCAGTTTTTAGACTGTTGGATAGCAGTTTTTGCTCTTGTTTGAGCTGAGTGGGATGTTTCCTGGTTGTGATGAAAGCCCAGGAGGAAAAAGTCTTTTTTACATATATGAATATGATCTTCCTCACACCTCCTCTGCTGTGAGGAGGGTAAGTTGTCCCGGCAGCTGCCCTTGAATCATTCATCCTGCTCAGTCTGCAGGATGGAAGCGATTGAAACGTAAAGGTAGATAGAAGTGGAAGGGATTCATTGTAGAGATGTATGCTATTGTGGAATGGAGCATTGAATTGTACTGTTGAAGTACAACGACACAATTTAATCATGAAAAAAAAACTAAACAATTTAGGACTTATCCTGGTGCTCCAAAAGCTAAAGGTCATTTCAAAGGAAGCAGCTTTTTCTACATGTTTCCATGCAATATAGGAATTTCCACCAGAATAACAGTAAGAACGTATGAATAGGTTGCAAACCACATTCTTAAAAATCATAAAAACAATAAATAAATAAATAAAACAGAGTCCCCTCTAAACAAGTTTTATTTAACTTTACTGAATGCAGAAATGGCTCCTAGGCCTTTAAAGGTTCCTGAACTCTGCCCTAAACATACAGGAGACGCAACATGATGGTTTCAATCATATTCGTGGGTTAAAATGGCCTACTCAAAGTATAGGCCTGAATCTAATTAAGAATCTTGGGAAAGACTTTAAAGCTGTTCTTCACATATCATCTTTTCCCAATTAGACTGACTTTGGGTAATTTCAGTTTCTGTGTTGTTCTAAAACATTAAAATCATAATAAATCATGATACAAAGTTAACAATAACATTGAAGTTTGTAGGTAGAATTTAACTCATTAATCCTGTAATTAATCCTGTCATGTCTCTTCCCAGTGTTAATTCATCTGGCTTTCAATGAATATGTGTCACATTTGTGTTTTTTGAGTTTTGTGTGCTGCTTTCGGCCAAGAATTAGTTTTTATGATCATTTTCCATCATATTTCTCAGCCTGGATTTAATTTTTTTCCTCATAATTAGACACATTATTTGACTGAATCCAGAAGAAAATGTCCAATATTCATGTTGTTTGGAGACAGAAGATTGGAGTCAGGAGACCAAAGTTAGATACACAACAGAAAAGCTGCAGTCAATACACAAATAATCTCACTGGTTGATTAAAAAAAGCAGAAAAGGCTGAATCTACTCATCCACTGTGAAAGCAAAGGCAGAAATGATTCCAGTCAATAAATTATTCACAACTAATTTTAATTTTCTCTGCTGCAATTTCCTCTCATGTTAATGTTCTTTCCTATCGAAGAAATGCTAACAGTTTTAACTCGCTCTGCAAGAACAAAACATGTGTATCGGATATCAAAGATTATACCATATGGTATAATAAAACCAAACCAGAAAATAAATATGAAGGTGATTCAGTCAAGAAAAAAACACAGTTTATGTCAGATCAGCAGCGATGCAGAAGGGTTGCACCACACCTGGCAAAAGGTCAGCAAAGCACTCTGCACCCATAACCAGGTTAATGGGTAGGTGGTGTGTGAGAGGGGGGGGAAGAGTGTGTTAGATGGAGCTGATGGGACAGGTGGTGGAGATGGAAAAAAAAGGAGGAGGGGGATGTTTTTGAGAAAATCTAAAGAGTAAAGTAAAGAAAGCGGGAAAAAATATGAGATTTTTTTTTTTTTCTCATTTTCTGGCTCGCTGTCATCTCCTCCTCCACCGCTTGTTTTAATCTGACTAAATAGGATAACCTGCTCTTCATAAAAAATGGATGCCACTTCATTTGGCGGGACCTGCCGGCAGAAACCCCCGTACCCCCAGAGGCCACGGCCAGCCGGGTTCTGGGGCTCCGTAACTACCAAACCAAATCACCAGCCATAATTAATTACCTCCTGCGTCCACACACATGCTGCGTCCACACACATGCTGCGTCCACACACACGCTGCGTCCACACACACGCTGCGTCCACACACACGCTGCGTCCACACACACGCTGCGTCCACACACACGCTGCCAGCTCATTCCAAGGCATCTCCATGCCAAACTCCACACTAAGGAATCTTAGAGGAGTGATCGCAGATATGGTAAATAGTTGAGACTGAGAAGACCCAGGGAAAGGTAAGAAAAGAAAAAAGAGGGTGATGTGGGGCACAGAAAGCCAGTGCTTGCTAGGCAAAGTGAGCGGCTTTTTAGCCAATCACGCAGGGGAGTTTGTCAAGCAGGAGATTGCAGTCTAAAATATTAATGTGTCCCTCCTGCTCCCCCCCACGTCTCCTCCGAAGACTGAGCGAGCCAGCTCTTGGAAGGGACACTCGGCCGTCAATATTTTATGAGCCAGGGCCCGGCCAGACGCAGGCAGGCACAGCTGGGCCGCCCGCCCCTTTAACGCTACATGCATCAGCCATCCCTGCCTTTAATGTAGCCAGTGCTAGTGGAGGGGAAAGCTACGGTGAGAGAGGTGGAAGGTTAAGGAGTGGGAGGTCAGGGGGGAGAAGGATGAGAGGCTGGTGTAATCAGAACATTTGAACATTCGGTGGAGGAATTGGGAAAAAGAAGAGAGCGCTGTCATGGAAGAGTGACTTCTTCCTTATTTAAAGAGAGACAAGAGTGACATTTACTACAGAAACACAAAATTGATTGGATCTTTGGTTTGGTTGTTTGAGTTTGTTTTTGGGTTTTGTGGTTATTTGTGTTTCTTATCTGTATTAGTTTTGCCTTCTGCTCTGTTCCCACACCTGCAACCCATCGGCTCATCAGCCTCCTGGCTTTTGTTCAGCAATCAATCTTCCTGTATGTCAGTACCTCTCTCCTCTCACTCCTCGCTGGTTCTTCTTGTCAAACCCCGTTTCTGCCCACATATTCTCCCTGTACCTCCTAGCTTGTTTTCTCTCTGTGGATTCTGGTTTTTGTTCTGCCCTGGCTCCCTGTGGATTTTCTAAGTTTGCATTTTCACCATTTTCATTAAAACTTCAATTTCACTTGATGTCTCAGCCTCCATGCATATGGATCCACTGCATCCTCCACACAACATGATAAAAATTTTACAAAGTATTTTTGATTTTTTTCTGGTGAAAATATCTTAGTCACTTGAAAAAATGTAATATCAACTTGCAAGTAAGATTGTTTTAGATAAATAATTCCTTTATATTGAATATAAAATGTACTAACTCCATTGTTACTTCCATTATAAGACATTGTTCTCATGTAATAAGTAAAACAATCTGCCAGTGAAACTAGTACTTTGTGATTATTACTGAAACAAGCTCCTATATCTTGCTGAAAAGTTATTTCTAAGCTAATTTTGTCTCACTTCAAGTGAACTAAGATATTTGCTCAAGAAACTTCACCAAAAATACTTATTGTGTTTTTGCATCTCTTAACACCTTCAGTTCAGCTTCTCTTAATGTTGTTGCTCATTCTTCAGTTAAAACAAGAAAATATGCTCAGATAATAACTCTGGTCATGGAGTCCATGCATGTGAAGGGAAAACTGAGTGGAAGGAAAACTCAGAGGATACTGATATGTCTAAGGCTAGTATTGTCTGAACATTTGTAGGAAGAATTGGGGAAAATAAAGAGAGTGGTGTCCTGGGGGAATGACAAAAGGGACATTTAGTGCAAGCACAAAATCTTACCAAGTATTATGTCCTATTTCTAGTGCAAATATCTTGGTGAAATAAGACAAAATTAACTTACAAGTAACTTTTTAGCAACATAGGAGTTTGTTTCAGATCAATCATTCCTTACTATTGTTGTAAAAAGTAGTACTCATCCCTCTGGCAGATTATTTCATCTGTAACAAGGCATTTTCCAAACTTATAAATGAAATAATCCGCCCATGGAACTAGTACTTTTGACTTCAGAAGATTAAAATCTAAATTCTGAGAGAAAAAGTCAGAATTCTGTTTTAGTGGCTTTGAAAATAATGGGATGGGAAAATAAACCGATTCCCTTACGAAGGACCAAACAGACCACAAGACACTGAGATGATAAAAGAGTGTGCGCCGTTTTTACTCTTTAGTTTCCATCTTTGCATGAACATGTGTATATGTGGCTGAGGGACACTGCAGCCCAAAGGCCATCTGAGTCCTGGTCTCCTGATCTGTAACCCTCCCTGGCCCCCCAACCCTCTTCTGGCTCTCCTCAGAGCTCTCAGTGTGTCCTGATGCCTCAATAATTGATGCAGATGCATAAGCTCATCCCGCCATGGGAACAACTCTGTCACCTGTCCACACTCAAGCCTCCTCCCTCCACACACTCATAAACTCCTCGTGACACGTCCACACACATGCAGCCTTATTGATTTTGTTAACTGAGCCAATGCTGTGGAGACTCAGGCTGAGCAGCAGGCTTTAGCTGAAGGAAACATAAACACATCCTTTCACATCTTTAATTCTCTGTCACTCACCAAGGCCTTCACTTCCTATTCTTCTGTTACATTTTTTATTTTTTTTGCAGCATACGGAAAAGTAAAAGCTTCTTCTTCATAACTTTATTATTTCAGGAAAACATATCACAAAAGAAATATGCTTGAAGTAGATGCTTACTGCTAAATGTTTATTTGCGGTTCTATTGTGATAACAATAAAAGTGACAATAAAATGTATTAATTACATCTTTTCTTAGGTACTGTAACTCTTTAATTGTGATTGGGTGTCACAGCAATTGTAGCCCCACAAACACAAATACTGTTCTTGAAAAACATTCCCATTTGTACTGTGTTTCTTTAAGACACCAGTCACATAAAGAAGTGTGATTTGCATCACGAATCTGCACATGGTAACTGTATTTTAAAGTATATTGATATTTATTGACGCTTTTATTGAATAAACGGTGGAGAATTCAGTGAAACTAACAATCCTCAAAAATAAGAAAAGCTTTGGAGAGTTTTAAACGTCACCATGACGACGATGAATCAAAATTGTTATAATAATATATGTATCACGATAAATGCCCACTCCTATTTACAACCACTCATCAAATGAATAATATCACATAAAATTTTTGTTCAACATTTCCAATGTCAGAACAACACACAAGTTTAAATTGAAGGATTTAAACTTGTTAAAAACAAGTTGTTAAAAACAAGCATTGAAACATATCATTAATAGCCCGAAATAAAATATGGCTGAAGCTGTGCCCCTTTAACACAGAATTATAAAATCTTGCCCACTGAGACCCGAATATGAACACATAAAGCTTTTAGATTTAAGTACACTTCTGCTGATGTAGCATCCATCTGTCCAAACAGCCACACATGACCAATCGGATAGATGGATAAACAGAGTTACCACTTCTCTCCCACATCCTCTCTGCTCTTTCTGCCCCAGGTGTCCTCCCCTCTGGTCTTTGCCATCTTTTGTCCGCTAAGTACCAGTTTACAATATTAATGAAGCCTGGAGGTCCAACAGGCAGCAGGACACACAGTTTGAAGGGCTCCTTGTACAGTAAACGTGTCAGAGTGGTTTTGTGTAAAGCCACACAAGGGAGGTTCAGATGTGCTGCTGACTTCCATGGTTTATGAGCAGAGCATTGTTGTAGGGTTTTGGTTTAAAACCTTTAAATTATATACAACTGAGCTCAAAATAAAATGTTGTTATTTAAATAACTTAAATCAGGGTTGGAAAAATAAAGCATATGTTTGTTCAATCATTGTATTTCTATCAGTACCAAGAACAATTTTAAACTGTTGGTAAAAGTGATAAAAGCTGCACTTAACACTCTGAAAACCACAGCTCTGGTTTTATCAGATTTAAACATAAGTGGAGGGACTTTCTAGAAAATAAACAACATAATCTAATCACGGTTCAGTTCCTACAGAAAGGAGAAGTTTCAGTGTTTTGATTATTTCCACATGACCTGAGATTAAAGTCAGCAAAACCATCAGACATAAAATTCTCTGTCCAGGACTTCACAGGCACCTCAAATGAAGCTGTGGGGAAAATTGTTGTGATTCACTCAGTGGAGATGTTTTGTTGTCTTCAAACCGACAAAAGCTCATTTTCATATCGCTCGCCTCCCATCTGATGATCAGACATGTCATTGGACCTCCCTGTCTACAGCAACTGAAGCACTCTTGATGATGGCAACTTCAAGCTTCTTTATCCCAAAATGAAACCATGGCATGGAATGAAAACGTTACATTCTGGACATGTTTCTCAACAGCCTCTGAAGGTAAAGTTTTGGCTCAGGTGTTGTGCAAATCGTCCCATTGATTGTACATCCAGTAATCTGTGGAGAAGTGCAGTGATGAGTGACTGACAGTTTTCTCCAGTGCACGTGTTGAATATGGGGACAGATATTTAAGGACACATCAAGTGTGAAATTGAAATGTTTTCCATTTAGCTTGTGTGCGTCTGACCTTACTCGAAGAACGATTGCATTTGAACAGGCTTGTCAAAATTCAAATATACCTTTTAATACCTGAATATTCTAATGACATAAGGCCCTTCGTCCTCTGTGTGGTTAGTCGGATGAGACAATCTTATTTTGGTCAAGAAAAGTTGATCTTCAACATGAAGGTCTGGTGCCACAACTGGCTCTTTGGACCTTCCACCATGGAGCTTCCAAATGGTCTAAAAATGAACCATTTTTAGCCTAAAAATGCCCAAAAATGAGTCATTTTCAGTCAAGGCTCATTGACTAAAAATAAACAGGACTAAAAATACAGGTGATTGTTTAAAAAGAACCAACTGATTCTTTGAAGAAATAGTAAATGTCAGCTTTAGCAGGTTTTTATTTTTTAGGAAGTAATTGCATTGCATTTTCACAAGAGAATGACATTAAAAGTACAAGTAATATCAAAAATACCTTTAAAGAGAATGAATAAATTGTTTTTTTTCTGAAAAACTGTCATGACTTGCTTTTTCAAGCTTTAAAATAGAAATAAAATACAAGGGTGACCCTGGACAGGTCGCTGCCCAAAAAATAGGCAGTTCTAAACATTTTTAGAGTGTTTCTACACTCACCATTGAGACTGATAGAATCTCAATGGCTGAGTTAAAAACTCTATTGTCTCTCCACTCGATTGTCTTATTAAAAGCTTGATGTATTGGCCTGTTATAAAAACAATTTAAAAAATAAATAAATAAAAATCCAGCAGTTTAAGAGATTTTGTAGTCTGGACATTTGTTGTGCCATTTGAAAGGCAACGACTCAACTTCTCATAAACTGTTCAGCACATTACTGCAGCTGGTGAAGTCTGATTCTGAAACAAGTCTCCTTTGAGTAACAATCCTCTTTTCACCAAATTATGTCATTTCCCAACTGTTTTCCCCTGATTCAGTTGAGTGTTGTAATGGCTGCTGCAATGGACAGAATATGAATTGAAAACATTTTTTTTTTGACACCTTCAAAATAGTATAATAAATAGTATTATAAATACCCAAAAAATCTGGCCAAGGACATGTGGTTTCAAAGGTAATTCTACCACATACTGAGCAAAGATTTTAACTTATTATTTAAAGAAAGCTCAAGAGCTTTAGAAAATAACTCATTATGGTGTTTCGCGAATAGAAATTATCACAGCAATCTTGAGTGAAAAAAGACAAAAAGTTTGATCCAATCTAATAATAATAATAAAAGGTTGTTGTTTCATAGAGTACCTATATGTGATTTAAACTGTACATATCTACTATTTGGGCTGCACAGTGGCGCAGTTGCCTTGCAGCAAGAAGGTCCTGGGTTTGATTCCGGGTACTCCGGCTTCCTCCCACAGATCACTTATTGCTTCCCACTCAAGCAAACGTTTGAAATTTAACATGGCTGTGACTGTTATTGGATCTGCCCCCCCAGCCTCTCACAAGGCCTAATCGTTTACTGGAGGGAATTTCAGACACAGAGAGAGAGAGAGAAATCATATCAAATATTTACTGTCAGGTTCTACCTAAGGGCTGCACAGTGGCACAGTGGGTAGCGCTGTTGCCTTGCAGCAAGAAGGTCCTGGGTTTGATTCCCGGCCCGGGGTCTTTCTGCACGGAGTTTGCATGTTCTCCCTGTGCGTGCGTGGGTTCTCTCCGGGTTCTCCGGCTTCCTCCCACAGTCCAAAAACATGACTGTCAGGTTAATTGGCCTTCCCAAATTCTCCCTAGGTGTGAGTGTGTGTGTGCATGGTTGTTTGTCCTGTTTGTCTCTCTGCGTTGCCCTGCGACAGACTGGCGACCTGTCCAGGGTGTACCCCGCCTCTCGCCCGGAACGCAGCTGGAGACAGGCACCAGCAACTCCCGACCCTGTTAGGGAGAAGGGTGACGGAAAATGGATGGATGGATGGATGGGTTCTACCTAACAGTGACATAAACTGCATAAATTTAACATGGCTGCCAGTGGAGACAAAAGGCGGGTCTGGGAGAAGCGCACTTCCTGACGTGTCTCGCCAGGCAGACGGAGGCTGGGTTGGGATATGAAGCACTGCTTATAAGAGTGAGGAGAGGCACACAGAGCTGATGTTTGACCTTTGCTGCTTCACTTTTAGCAGGAAGTCACGCTGAGGTTGCGCGGGTGACCTGAGAGTCTGGGTACCTGCTCACTTGCAGCCAACTTTGTGTGCGTGTGGGTGTGTGTGTGTGCGTGTAAATAAATGCAAATCCACGCACGCATTCACTTTTCTGAAGTGAATGCATGTGTGTATGCATATGGCATCCTAGCATCCATGCATGTTCAGGCCTTAAATTACGGGTGCTGTTTGTTGAGAGGTCCAGTGGAGCGCACAGTGACAGATGATGTGAATTATTGATTGCAGACTTCTCAGTGGAGTGTGTTGGGCCTTGTGCTCTTTCTCTTCTCTTTGTCTCTCAACGCACTTCTCTTTCTTTCCTTCTTTAGATCTAATCTTTTTTTTTAACCTCATCTCTCCATCTCCTCCGTTTTTCCTCCATCCTTTTAGAAAATCTACACTTTGGGCTCATTCACTCATCAATATTTGTACACAGAAAACCTTATGCAAATTAAAATTTGTTTCTGTTTATTTAAGGAGAGTGATTTTTTTTAGTATGAATGGATGAAAAAAAATCTATATTTTGAAGGATATGGATTTGAAGGAGGACATCATTTTTAACAAAAGGAGAGAAAGCACTGCCAGAAGTGAGGACAAAACTGATACCATCTCCGCTGTAGAAGCTAAAATTATACCTAATTTATTCCTGTTCATATACAATCTGTGGCGTGTCATTGGCTGTGTTTCCATTTATCTTAAAATGACTCAAATTCTTAATAGCATCATGTTGCCAACTTCAACAAAACATGTTTTTCACTAAAAAGGTTTTTCAGGTGTATTGAAATTAGTGTATTTCACTAATGTGCGATGAAAACACTCAGTATGCGTCACAAGAGTCATGTGATCAACAACCAAACGTTGCCATTGGTGGAAATGACAAGGAAGGAGGATGATGATGCAGCATGGTTTTAATGATTTATCATGTGAATGAACTTATTCAGGTATCATTTTGATTGCGTTCCTTATGTAATAAAAGCAGTGGAATTGTGAAACTGGGTTTTCTTTTGTCATTAGTGAAATATCAACAAGGTTTGGCACACATTTGTTATGGAAACGGAGCCACTGATGGCCCTGTTTGACCTGTAGGACATGGTTTAGTTTGGATTCCAATCAAATTATTTTTATGCATGTACCTACGTGTAAGATTTGCATTAAATGCTGTTGCAAGATCTGAATCTTGCTTATAATCAACGAAACTAACTGGGAAACACAGTTAGTGGAAACACACTGTGTAATTTGGAAATAAGAATTTCTCCCCGATTTTGTTTTGCATGAAGGCACATTTCTCCTCAATATGCTTTGCAGTGGGAAAGACAGGAAAACACAAGCAAGGCACTTGTGTGTTCATTTTGTGTGACATTTTTCTGCAAACTTGTTCAATTCTGTAATATTTTCCCTAAAACTATCTCTGTGCTGCCTTTTTTGGTTTGAATGGTGGCTGCTATAGTCAATTTTTTCTTTTGGATACAACGGTGTAATTTGCTGGAGGTCATGTAATGCTGTGAGCCTATTTCCAGTGGCCCAAGAAACTATGTTAGAATGCACGGAGTTAAGAATGATGAACAAGACTTTCAGCTGGACAATGAGCCAAAACATGAGGTTCAATTAACAAAGAAATATTCCAGCAGACACAAAATCAACCTTTTTTATGTCCTCTGCCATAAATCCTAAGAGAATAATTTCAGGATTAGCTCAAAGTAAAATAAATACAAAGTTGTTTTTCTGTTTTTGTGAGATTAAACTACTGCAAGAATCTATTTTACCCTTTTCCCCTATTTTTACATGAGGTGCCAGTAAGCATTGGTGTCATATTATTATTAGAGATCTAGAAACTATGGGAGAAAGACAGGAGATGCAAAAGTATTTTATCCTAAAATAGAAAAAAAGGCCAGTCAGCTCTCATATATATGCACAACACAGTCTGAAAATCAGAGCTTTACTTTTGACCATAAAAAATACAAAAAATAAAAACACTCTTCCTTCCCGCTTTAGCTGCCACCTCAGGCTGAATCACGCACCTCTCACCCTGAAAGGCTTCAGATGCCCTCTGAGTGCCACAACGTGTTCATTTCCCTTCCTGCAAATGGCCTCCACGTACTCACACACTTGATTCAGTCCTGTCTAGACCAGCTGAAGAGCCTTGTGTGTGCATGTGTGTGTGTATGTGTGTGTGCATGGCTACTGTGTGCATTTTTAGAGGTGACAACACAAACTACTGGAACTCTGAGTGAAAGGACAGAGGAGAAAAAAAATTACCTCACTGCAAAAATGTTACATCTCATTAATATTTCACTGGCCCATGTCTCGCCACGGACATCTCACAAAGACCGGATTGCTTTTATTCACTTCACAATTTACTGGACTCATTACCGTCCATCTGATGTCATGACTGTCTGCTAAGGTCATTTCTATCCTTATCAAACATCCATCTTCCTAAAAATATGTTTACACCAAGTTACCTTTTCATCATTATATGATCCAAAACAATATCAGTATCGGCTCAATACTAGTAGTGTAAGATTGATAATTAAGTTTCAAATTCTTTCTTGAAATTATATTTTATTTTTGTGTTGTAGTTTTTCAAATCTATCTAAAAAAATTAATTTTGATTTACTTCAGATTATGATTTTTTTTTGCAATTTTTTAAAGGGAAAAACTGGACACAATCTTTTTGTTATTCTATCTTTTTGTTTGTCATGTTAATATATTGTCAATACTTTTAACCTTTGTCCAGATTTTGACCTACAGAATTTAACTAAATCATTTAAAGAAAAAACCCCACAAAAACACTAGAAGGCCAGAATTTGCTGATATATCAAACTTAAATAATAAAGAAGTATTATTGTGTCATATCATATCGGTATCAGTATTCATATTGGTGATATTGTTTCACCACCTGGTATTGATACCAAAATAAGCAGTATCGCACAAGAAAGAAAAATTTACTCTACAATCATCTTAAATAATTTCTTGATTTGAATATTTAAGAATAAAAAAAAAAAAAATTATTTCAGCTTTAATCAGATTTTTAGTCCTGGAGAAATTTTTCAAACGGAGAGCATAACAACAATGCACACACTACAGGCATCAGGTTCCTCCAGTTCCACCGACCACACACCCAAATGAAATCCTCAATCACCTGCTTCACATGTTGGCAGGTTTTTCATAAACCTCTCATTTTATTCAGGTGCGTAGGAGCAGGGATGCATTGAATCCCACTTCCCACACATTTGAATAAAAGCATGTGAACTGTGACAAAAATAGCAAGCCAACTGCAGCACAAACACACCCTATCATCACAGAAAAACTCAAAGAGACAGAAAAGCATCAAGGTGTTTATTGATTTAGGCAGGAACATCGATCACATGCACAATTAATTGTTCTTTGAGGCGGAACAGCTCCGATCATCATCCAACTTCAAGTAGAGAGCCATACTGTAAGGACAACCGCACCCAAAAGAGAGACTAAAAGATTTATTTTTCCACATTAAAGAGGCAAACGAAGTGAGGCTGATCAATTAATATACACAGTAATTTTTATTTGGAAATGCTTGTTAGCATCTATATTGTAGCAATGAAAAAGAATACATGGACAGGGGATTTTCATAGATGATTGGGGCTGAGAACTTGTCAATCCTCCTGATAGGACAACAATCCAAAACATTCTGCTGGAGCTGCACTGGGATCAGGGGTGTCCAGAGCATGGCCTGGGGGCCATTTCTGGCCCTTGAAATTATTTTGTTTGGCTCCTGACCACAATTCAAGAATGGTAAAGAAAAAAAATGTTGAGCAACAAATAATGGACCAAAACATTTGGAAATTGTCAATTTTTCTCTTTATTAAGCAACAGTCCAAAGCCTCCTTTTTTTTTGTTTTCTACCTTTATTGATATACAGATTTAACAAAAATGTTTGTTTATTGTTGAGCAGGTAAAACTAAAAAAGAAAAAAACATCGGAAATTACAAACTAATTTTTATTTAATGAATTTTCAAAGTTTTGAAAGTTTGGACACCACAGGTTTAGATCAAAGCATAGTCATGTGGTGGAACAGCCTAGTCAAAGACCAGATATCCATCTAAATGACAATCTGTAACAAAACTGGAAAACTGATGTACACAGACACTTACCACACCTGAACCTTTGGTGTTTTGCAGAGGAAGTGGCAGAGCTTTCAGTGTCTAGATCTGCAAAGTTAAAACAGAGTTACCCCAAAATTCTTGCAACATTTACTGTATGACAGTTGCTTCTCTAAAATACTGACTCAGGAGGGTTGAATATAAATGCATGCTTGTTTTTTTAGATTTTAAATGTGGCTATTTGCCAAATCGTCTGAGATCTGTCTAGGGAGAGTTTGGTGAAGGTAAGGGATGAATGACACCACTTTGTCTTGATCTGTGACACAAAATCCCACTGAAATACTTTGAAATATTTGATTTTATAATGCAAAAATGTTCAAGGGGTAAACACATTCCTTAAAATACAAAAGTCCATCAAGATTTCAGACTAAGAAAATGAGTCAAACACTCTTGATCAATTCCTCAGGATTCGGACAGCTCAACTGAATTTGAAGTCGACCTGCTTGGCTTTTACTTTGGCATTTCTGTATTAGGCAGGTAAGAAATAAAAATATATAGAGAAGCAAATGAAAAGAAAACCTCACACCGCATTAGACTTAAAAGGGTAGGGCCCCCGGGGCAGTAGAGATTGGTGTAGCACAGAGGTTGAGAAGACAGGCTTATTGAGTGTAATTCAGATATGGCCAGAAGTCAGAACTCAGATCTATTCCAGCAACAACCCTGAGCTGAAAGCACAGTGGCTGATGGCAAAGTCAAAAATCTTGGGCTGGTGCTTATTTTCAGCTCTTGACTTGAACGGCTGTGTGAGCTTTGAGATCCACAGGGAAAAGAGAAATCACGAGACAGAAACACAAACAACGAAGATACAAAGTTCCAATCTCGTTTTTTTTTTTACCGTCTCAGTAAAAAACAAAAAAACAAACAAAACAAAAACAAAGTAAATCTCCGATAACTTTCTGTGAAATTCAAATTCCACCCCCAGCCGATCCCACTAGAGAGGGAGTGATGGAGCAGAAGCTGGTTGGGGTAGTGGACAAGCTGGGGGATGATTATAGGAAAACAGAGCCGCGTTGATCCACATGACGAGTGACGCCAAGTTTCTGTCAGCTGGCACAGACTCGGCACGAGACGGAACTGAAGACAACAAACTGGAAATGAAACGAAAGAGAGATTTGGAGAGTCAGATATTGAGGAGGAAGAAGACATGACTGAGGATGACAGCAAGTTGGAAGATTTGAGGTGAAGACAGCGATGCGAGAGAGCAATGTCATAATTATCTTTTGACTTATTTCCCTTTCACAACAAATCTCTCTCCTCTTTTCCGTCTCTGCCCTCCTCCCCATTTGTTAGCCCCCCTCTCTCCATCACCATCTCCATCTCCATCCCTCTCTCTCTCTCCAACAGGCTTCCAGCTTCAGAGGCAAAGCTCCATCTGATCAATAATGGATGCTGCTGTCTCCTACACTGCTGGAGAAGGGCCGGTACATTAGGTAATGCAGGGGCTACATTTAACTGGATGGGCTTGTTAATGCGTCCCGCTGGGGAAACACCCCCCAAAGCAACCCCCCTCCTTCTCCCTCTATTGCAACACACATATGCACACGCTTCATCCATCCACTCATCATGCCTGCCCCCTCACTGCCATGCAATGCAACTTTTTATTCAGAGGGAGGAGCTGGAGGAATAGTTGTGGACTACAGATAGTCCGGTTCAGCTGAGGAAGGCCTGTAGATGACAGGTGGGGTGAAGTGGCACCAAACATGTTCTGTTTTGGGTCCCTCCTTAAAGCTGTAATGTGTTCCTTTTACAAAAGTATCTGTTTCCATATTTGTTAAAACTGTCTTTATGGCGTGACTTTGTGGTATGAGACAGATTATATCTGTCTCATACCATATATTAATATATCATATATCATATATTAAGCTCCTCCACTTCTTCCCAGGGCTATTATTGTGGTCTGCTGATTTGCATGTCAAAAACAACCAATCAGAGGCAGGAGGAGAGTCTTAGCACTGTCAATCAAGCTCATGTACCAGCTGGTCTATGTGCTAATGACAAAAAACAACCAAAATAAACAGATGCTCAGGTTGTGCCAAGTTGCCACTGTCAAAGCAACATATGTGTGCATTAACTCCAAACCTGTCATTTGGTTAGTATTTTGAAAAATAAACCCAAATTGGTAAACAAATAGACTTTTGTACTCCTAAATCTTCTCCGGTGCATGAGGAAATGTTTATGATTAGTGGTATAAGTTATGCAGTGTGAATTTGCCAAAGTCTGCGATTTGATCAAATAAACAAATACATCAGAAGGGAGGTGAGTTACTTCCACAGACAAATTAGCACAACCTGAATAAGTAGAATCCATGGTTATCCAGACAAAAACAACTTGGGAAAACAATTTCAGACACTCCGTTGAATACTTTCAGCTCCTTGAACATTCACAGAGCAATTGTAAAGTTGTTCAAGGTAACAAGATATTTTTTCATATGCCTCTTACTTCACGCAGTTGTTGATTGATGCCATAACCATCCAAATTAGGAGTCTTTATTTGGTGGACAGAGGCATGACACTAAATAAGTAACGAAACTTTCTGAGCAAGCAACCAAAAAGAATCAATATGTTCAGGCCAGTTAACAGAAGAACAAGTCAGAAGTTGCTTATAATAGGCCGACTTGGCAACTGAGGCTTCGCGGTTAATCAAACAGTGAACCTGTGGGTAGGATTTTAATGAGCTGCACTGGCATCCAGCGAAACAGAGCAACAATGTAATCTCTAAGAAGCACCACTGGATGGGAATGAAGAGAGCAAATGTCTTTTCAAAGCAGAGGTTGGGCTACACTTCGTCTGTCAAAATACCATCATGATCTTTTTTTTTACCCGCCCATTCTTAAAATGATAAGAATGACATATTCAATTACATTTACATTACTTTTGGTTTAACTAGCATTCAATCCAAGCCAGCTAAACAAAGAATTCACACCATGCAGATGAATAGATGGAGCTTTTTCTCTGGAATGACAGAAACCACTGACTGTGGCTGCAATAACTATACATAAACATTGAAATTAAACAATTGTACTTAATTATAAACATTTAACCGACTCTGGTCTGAACCCCCACTGTGGTTCGCCTGGTCTAAGGGGTCATTCCATGAAGCTTTCTGCACACTGCTGAGTGAATCTGAAGACCACATGGAGTCTGGAGGTCTGTAGTGACTGATTCTGGAGAGAGTTGGCGACTTCTTTGCACTAGGCGCTTAAGCATACACTGACCCCGCTCTGTCAGTTTATGTGGCCTGCCACTTCATGACTTGCTGTCATTCTGACACACTTATTATACTGCCGACAATTGTCTTTGGAATATTTAGGAGTGAGGACATTTCATGACTGGAGTTGTTGCATCACAGTTCCACTCTGGAATTTATCTAGCTCCTTGACAATCCTTTCACAAAGGTTTGTAAAAAAAAAACTGTGGCCATTGAAGTGACTGGAACATCTGATTCTGATCATTTGGTTGGGTGAGCAAATAGTTTTGACAATATAGTGTATTTTTTAAACCAGAATGAAAGATTATTATAGATTATAGATGTCAGAAATCAAGCATACTTTGGAAGATTGTCAACATAAAGGTGAAGATTAAGTTTAAACTCCATAAAAGCAGTGAAAATTGACATAGTGTTTAGTAAGCAATTTAATCACTTTTAGAAGTACCAGTTCTTGAGATGAACTCGGGATGAATAAGATAAAGAGCATTTAAAGAAATATGTTCATAAAATCCTCCATCCATCCATCCATCCATCTTCTGCCGCTTATCCGGGGTCGGGTCGCGGGGGTAGCAGCTTTAGAAGGGAGGCCCAGACTTCCCTTTCCCCAGCCACTTCCTCCACCTCCTCCGGGGGAATCCCGAGGCGTTTCCAAGCCAGCCGAGAGACGTAGTCTCTCCAGCGTGTCCTGGGTCTTCCCCGGGGCCTCCTCCCGGTGGGACGTGCCCTAAACACCTCACCAGGGAGGCGTCCAGGAGGCATCCTGACCAGATGCCCGAGCCACCTCAACTGGCTCCTCTCGATGTGGAGGAGCAACGGCTCTACTCCGAGTCCCTCCCGGATGACCGAGCTTCTCACCCTATCTCTAAGGGAGAGCCCAGCCACCCTACGGAGAAAACCCATTTCAGCCGCTTGTATCCGCGATCTCGTTCTTTCGGTCATTACCCAAAGCTCATGACCATAGATGAGGGTAGGAATGTAGATCGACAGGTAAATCGAGAGCTTCGCCTTTTGACTCAGCTCTCTCTTCACCACGACGGACCGGTAGAGCGCCCGTTTCACGGCGGACGCTGCACCAATCCGCCTGTCGACCTCACGCTCCCTTCTTCCCTCATTCGTGAACAAGATCCTGAGATACTTGAACTCCTCCACTTGGGGCAGGACATCTCCCTCGACCCAGAGAAGGCACTCTACCCTTTTCCGACTCAAGACCATGGTCTCAGACTTGGAGGCACTGATCCTCATCCCGGCCGCTTCACACTCGGCTGCGAACCGCTCCAGCGAGAGCTGAAGATCACGTCCCGATGAAGCCAATAGGACCACATCATCCACAAAAAGCAGAGATGCAATCCTAAGGCCACCAAAACGGATCCCCTCAATACCCTGGCTGCGCCTAGAAATTCTGTCCATAAAAGTAATGAACAGAATCGGTGACAAAGGGCAGCCCTGGCGGAGTCCAACCCTCACTGGGAACGAGCCCGACTTATTGCCGGCAATGCGGACCAGACTCTGACACCGGTCATACAGGGACCTGACAGCCCGTATCAAAGGGCCCAGTACCCCATACTCCCGGAGAACCCCCCACAGGGCACCCCGAGGGACACGGTCGAACGCCTTCTCCAAGTCCACAAAACACATGTAGATTGGTTGGGCGAACTCCGATGCACCCTCCAGGACCCTGCCGAGGGTGTAGAGCTGGTTCCACGACCAGGACGAAAACCACACTGCTCTTTCAAAATCCGAGGTTCGACTATCCGACGGACCCTCCTCTCCAGTACCCCCGAATAGACCTTGCCAGGGAGGCTTAAGAGTGTGATCCCTCTATAATTGAAGCACACTCTCCGATCCCCCTTTTTAAACAGGGGGACCACCACCCCAGTCTGCCAATCCAGGGGAACTGCCCCCGATGTCCATGCGATACTGCAGAGTCGCGTTAGCCAACACAACCCTACAACATCCAGAGCCTTGAGATACTCCGGGCGAATCTCATCCACACCCGGGGCCCGGCCACCGAGGAGCTTTTTAACTACCTCGGCGACTTCGTCCCCAGAAATTGGAGAGCCCAACCCAGAGTCCTCAGGCTCAGCTTCCTCAATGGAAGGCATGTTGGTGGGATTGAGGAGGTCTTCGAAGTACTCCGCCCACCGACCCACAACGTCCCGAGTCGAGGTCAGCAGCACATCACCCCCACTGTAAACAGTGTTGGTGCTACACTGCTTCCCCCTCCTGAGATGCCGGATGGTGGACCAGAATCGCCTCGAAGCCATACGGAAGTCTTTCTCCATGGTCTCTCCGAACTCCTCCCACGCCCGAGTTTTTGCCTCAGCAACCGCCAGAGCTGCAAGCCGCTTCGCCCGCCGGTACCCATCAGCCGCTTCCGGAGTCCCACAGGCCAAAAAGGCCCAATAGGACTCTTTCTTCAGCCTGACAGCATCCCTCACCGAAGGTGTCCACCAATGGGTTCGAGGGTTGCCACCACGACAGGCACCGACAACCTTGCGACCACAGCTCCGATAAGCCGCCTCGACAATGGAGGCACGGAACATGGTCCACTCAGACTCAATGTCCCCCGTCTCCCCCTGACGTGTTCGAAGTTCTGCCGGAGATGGGAGTTAAAGCTCCGTCTCACGGGGGACTCCGCCAGACGTTCCCAGCAGACCCTCACAACACGTTTGGGCCTGCCAGGTCTGACCGGCATCCTCCCCCACCACCGGAGCCAACTCACCACCAGGTAGTGGTCAGTGGACAACTCCGCACCTCTCTTCACCCGAGTGTCCAAGACATACGGCCGCAGATCCGACGAAACGATAACAAAATCGATCATCGAACTGCGGCCTAGGGTGTCCTGGTGCCAAGTGCACATGTGGACACCCTTATGCCTGAACCTGGTGTTTGTTATGGACAATCCGTGACGAGCACAGAAGTCCAGTAACAGAACACCACTCGAGTTCAGATCGGAGGGAGCGTTCCTCCCAACCACGCCCCTCCACGTCTCACTGTCATTGCCCACGTGAGCGTTGAAGTCTCCCAGCAGAACGAGGGAGTCCCCAGGAGGGGCACTCTCCAGTACCCCCTCTAAGGACTCCAAAAAGGGTGGGTAAGCTGAACTGTCATTTGGCCCGTAAGCACAAACAACAGTCAGAACCCGTCCCCCCACCCGTAGGCGGAGGGAGGCTACCCTCTCGTTCACCGGGGTGAACCCCAACGTACAGTCGCCGAGAAGGGAAGCAACAAGTATGCCCACCCCTGCTCGACCCCTCTCACCGTGGGCAACTCCAGAGTGGAAGTACGTCCAGCCCCTCTCAAGGAGACTGGTTCCAGAACCAGAGCCATGTGTCGAGGTGAGACCGACTATTTCTAGCCGGAACCTCTCAGCCTCACACACCAGCTCCGGCTCCTTCCCCACCAGAGAGGTGACATTCCACGTCCCAAGAGCCAGTTTCTGTAACCGAGGATCGGACCGCCAGGACCCCCTCCCTCGGCCACCACCCATCACACAATGCACCCGACCCCTGCGGCCCTTCCCATAGGTGGTGAGCCTATTGGAAGAGGGTCCCATGTTTCTTCTTCGGGCTGAGCCCGGACTGGGGTCCATGGGTAAAAGCCCGGCCACCAGGCGCTCGCCAACGTGCCCCACCTCCAGGCCTGGCTCCAGAGTGGGGCCCTGGTGACCCGCGTCCGGGCGAGGGAACACGAGAACCAAAGTTTATGCATCATAGGGGTATTCGGGCTGCACTTTGTCTGGTCCCTCCCCTAAGACCTGTCTGTCTTGGGTGACCCTACCAGGGGCATAAAGCCCCCGACAGCATAGCTCCTAGGATCATCGGGGCACTCAAACCCCTCCACCACGATAAGGTGGCAGCCCGAGGAGAGGCATAAAGAGGCATAAAATCCTGCTAGATTCAATTTACATTTAAATCTATTCTAGGTCTGATTTATTATACTTGAGGTCTTAGAGCTGCTCCACATCTCCTTGTCTCTTTCCTCCATGTCAGAGGCCCCCACTGGCCCCTCTTGGCCCTCCATAGCCCCAGATGAAAACCATGATTGGTCCTCTGTGGGAATTTTAAAGGACCTTCAATTAGTCGTCCAGGGAAGTGTCTGCTCCGCCCCACTTTGAATGCGGGTCTCGGCTGGGGTCTTGAACTTGAGCTCCATCCGTCTTTCCCTAAAGTGGCTGCTTGACTCGTCCTACCAGGTGACACGCTTCGTATGCAAAAGAGAGCAGGAGGGCGGACAAGCACAGGGAAATAGTGACTATTGTGGATTTTTTGACATTTTGTTTTGCTACACCATGAAACAAAAATATTTGTAAAATTAAACCAATGATTCTGATCATATGTATATGTTGTATTTTTAAAACATGGAAGTTTTTAGAATTATGGAGACTCTGAGACAGCTCCAAGTTCAAGATCTGTAGAGGTCCAATACATTAAAGTGGTTATCACTAAACATTAGGTAATTGTTTGTTTTATGCAAAATATGTTGACAGCAATATTTTAAACTGTCAATCTCCAACATATTTCAGCTTTTCAGGTTGTTTTTATGTCCCTAAAATTTGGTCAATTTTGCTCATAAGTTTTTGAGTGACTAAAGGCTTTTCTCTGGCTACAGACCCCAGAATGTCTTGCAGTTCTAGATTAGAGTTCAGTGAAATTATCAAAATTCTAGCTGTCATATTTTCTACTGATATGCACATAGTAGAGAATAGCTAACTTTTCTATGTTTGGAATTTGCACTAAAATAAGCTAACATTAGCATTTTAGTTAATAGACTTTATCACTAAAATTAAAACTAAAGTTCTCTCATGTGTATCGCAAAAGATATTGTCATCATTTTGTCACACAGCCGTCTCCTTACTGAATATCTTCTAACACCACCCTGCTCTCCACCATCAGTTCTCGACTCTGGATCTATCAGCCCTTCTTGTCTTCCTTAGGTGTTTGCCATTGACTTTCTGCATAGGTTTACATACATGTATATGCTTAGACTGATTATCAGCAAAGGAAGTGTATTTAATCAGCAGCGCTTCACCTTCAAGACCTAGAGAAACAGCAGAGGTCTACTCAAACACAGCATTTTCATTTTGGCTACATTTCTATTTAATAAATAATGACAGTATGAACATAATGTGCAATTCTCCATCCATCCATCCATCCATTTTCCGTCACCCTTCTCCCTAACGGGGTCGGGAGTTGCTGGTGCCTATCTCCAGCTGCGTTCCGGGCGAGAGGCGGGGTTCACCCTGGACAGGTCACCAGTCTGTCGCAGGGCAACACAGAGAGACAAACAGGACAGACAACCATGCACACACACACTCACACCTAGGGAGAATTTGGGAAGGCCAATTAACCTGACAGTCATGTTTTTGGACTGTGGGAGGAAGCCGGAGAACCCGGAGAGAACCCACGCATGCACAGGGAGAACATGCAAACTCCGTACAGAAAGACCCCGGGCCGGGAATCGAACCCAGGACCTTCTTGCTGCAAGGCAACAGCGCTACCCACTGCGCCACTGTGCAGCCCTAATGTGCAATTCTTTAAAGTCCAAAATTAATTTCAGAACCAGATCATTTTTATCATATCCCGATACGTGAAATCCTAGCAGTGAGAGAGAGCTGTCATGTGCGAAGCTGTATCAGGATCGTTGTAGACAGAGGGAGAAAAGGAAGAAATTCCTGCCAAGAAACTGAGAAATTTTCGACAAAAATAAGGAAAGAAAAGAGTTTGAAAAGTTGAAAACTTTTGACATTTCAAATCGAAACATTTCCAAGTAAAAAATTTTGAACTTCTCAAACTTAGAAATTTCCATATTTTCTAGAAATATTCAGAGACTAATCTTAACATTAGTGAGTTTTCTCTGGCAAGTGTTTGACTTTTCAAATGTCTGAGTTTTTTGGAGGAAATTTACTCTCCCATTTTCTTATGGCCTTAATATAATCGTAATAATGCGACTGAGGGAATTACAGTTTCATGTAAATGTCTAATCTGAGTGTTGGTGTGGAGTAATTAAGAAAGCATCATGAAAGACGGACAGAGACAAAAACGATGTAGGGGGAAGGAAGGAAGATTAAAAATGACCTCTCACCCTGGGTTGATGGGACAGGGATGCATGAGGAGGGTAAGAGGTGAAGGGTGAGGTTGGGCAGCAGGTGCGTCTGTCATAACCAATATCTGACATTCAACTTGTGCTCTGCTATTTGCATACACACACAAACACACACACAGGTTTAAAAGGAATCCTTACTTTTTTTTCTTTTTTTTTTTACATCCTGGCCATTCATCATCCCCTCCTTTCCTTCCTCACTCTCACTCCATCCACTCCCTTTTACCTTCACTACCCCTAATTTCCTTTCTCTTGTCTGCAACCTGTCTTTCTCCTTCCTTCTCCACCCTCCTCCTTTCACCCCCTCCACACTTGTCGTCCCGATTATGCAGATGAGCATTTGTGGCGGGGCCCTAAAAAGCAGATTAGGGCCGAGGAGCCTCTTGATTGTGACATGGCTATCCCACAGAGGCCAGCAGGAGGGCGGCATTTGCACACGCGTGTACATGTGTGTGCTTTGAGTCTTTATTCCAGACGCAGCAGTGACCATGACCAGTGTGTGTGTGTGTGTGTGTGCGTGTGTGTGTGTGTGTGTGTGATTCATGGAAATCTGTGTGTAATCATATGCATGTCTGCATGTGAGAGTGCGTCTGAGCATGGAGGGCAGGCGAGAGTGCACAACACTGAGCCACTTAGAGATGGCCCATATGTGTGTTTGTTTACGCCTTAATGGAAAGGCTTGGCAGTGGTCCGAATACGATCAGACTAGTCGACATGTTACAGTAGTCCTAAAGAGAAAATGCCCAAGTCCCACTTCATGTCTGGTAGAGCTGTTCTGCTCATAGAGGGTGATTATGTGCAAAAGTAATGGAGCTACGCTTATCGAGAGCTGGTAATGTTGAGATTCAGCATTAAAGGGGCAGCATTGTGTATTTTCTAGGCGCATTGTGACCTTTTATATCACAATCAAGTAACTGTGTAACTTTCAAGTGTTATAAAAATGCTGCATGTATGAAATATGAGTTAAAAGTACTTCAACGTCATAATTTAACACCTTGAAATTGGGCCTCTGTCTTCTGAAGAACTCCTGCTCTTTCTGAAACTCCACCTGCAGGAAGTCATCACATCAGCATTCCAACAATGTTGGCAAACAATTAATATTATTATTATTATTATTTTTATTTTTTTTACCAGTGGCTTGTGTAATGAATTCAGCAGAAGTACAGTTCCACCAGGTGTTTGCTAACGACTCCTTGCTAGTCTGAAGGAGCAGTAAAAAATTACTAAGTTTCTCTGCGACTGGCTAAGGGATGTTTAGCCACATGTTTGAGTTTGCATTCATAATTTTGACCTGACAAGATGAAAGAAAATCCATGACAAATCAAAGGTTTTCATATGTTTGGGAAAATGTGTTAATTTTTGTTTTTGTCTTTTCATTGTTATTCTTAGTATCATATATCTATGTTACGAATGTAGTTTGTGGACATCTATAAACTTTGTGCCTGGCTAGGATGAAATGATTCAAAGGAAAAGAAACCCCAAAAACACATAAAGCTCAACAGTTTGGTGATATATTTTACTTTAATAAAACAATATCTGTATCAGGGCCACAATACTGGCCCTGTATGTACTTGGTATCAAATTGATACCAAAACATTATCTAAAATTATAATTTTAAGCTAAAGGAAAGGAAAATGAAAAACAAAAAGGTACAGTAGCATTTAAATAATGTGCTTTAAAATATAATTTGTTGGAGCTAAGCTGAAAAAATAAAAATGAATGTCAAGCTATAACACATGAGGTAAAGTTCTCACCTTTTCAATTAATTGGTGGATTTTAAGTCCATTGATTTATTTACCAATCCATTTATATATTTCTGCTTTTATTTTTAGTTATGTCAGTTTCAGTTGTCCATAGAAGTTTGCCATAAAGTTGCTCTAAGAAAAAACACCCTGAAAATCACTTAATCAGTTTTGCTGATTCTCTTTATTGCCTCAGAGAACAATCTCATCTGTTTCTGACTGATTGGTTGGGGTGTTTCCTGAGGTTGCTGCTCTGTATTTCCAGCCTTGACTTAGTTTTTTTTTTTCTCCCTGCATCCCCTCTGTTTTCTCTCTCTTTCAGCTACTGCTCTGCCCTACTTACAGATGGATTCCTTCTTTGCATTTGACTGCAAAGAAGGAATCTTTGCAAGAATCTCTGCAAGTTTAAATGAAATACATTTTCCAGATTGCAAAGAAATGATAGTTTCCTGGTAGAAGTCTGATGTCGGAGTGACTGATGCACCTAAATTTTGATTTATAACTACACTTTAGTTTAATCAAATCGCTGGAAATCAGACAGAGACATGACTAGAGGGGGAATTCACAGGCCAGGATTCTTCTGAACAAAGATTAAAAATTTCAAAACAACTCAGCCTATTAATTTTTCAAGAGCCTGATTCATTTTGGAGACAATGATTAAATATTGTCTCTGCTTTAATTCAGAAGCTTTGACCAATTCTTCTTTATTTGTGATCTTGTTCTTCAAGAGAGACGAGTTACGAAGAAAGCGAGTTTAATCTAAGAATAAAACTTTCTGTTATTACGACTCTTCGGGCTGATTTTGCGGGCAGAAATCAAGAACAAAATGTATTTCGATTGTTATCGCTCTGAAACTCTTAGCCACAAACCGTCTCACACTAATCACTACTCACATAAAAATATATAACTATTGTTGATTCCACTTTGTATATTTTTTATGATATATGTTCCTCTTTGCCAAGATTATAGACTCAAAAAATACAACTACTCAGATTTAAGAAAAGCAACTTCCCTTTTTTTGCTTAAATCCACAATACAATTCAAAATTCTTGTTTTTTGTTTTTTTTTCATATAAAGCCCTAACAACAAGTAAATCCATCACGTCTGAGGTCAGACGTGATGGATTTATCACGTCTGATGCCATTATAGGAGCTGCCGCTAAGATGAACTTTTTTAGTTCTGTTTTCTACTAATCACTGCTCCCTTTTGAACCTGCGGCTCCATATGGAGATAAAACTAACATCAGAGGACTTGTGTTTTGCTTTTGAGAGTAATAAAAGGTATTCCAAACATAAGCAGCTTTGTTCTCCTCAGACCTCAGAGTTTACATATAAGAGGCCTGTCTGATATTCTGTGTTGTGTGTTCCTTTGAAAGTCATAAAATGGAAAAAAAAAATTAAAAAAAAAACTGCTCGCCCACAAAGAGAACATTGAATTAATGGTCTGTAAAATTAGCAGATCTGAGCAACTGCAGACAATAAGGGTCTTATTTTACGTGAAATAAGGGTACAGAACACAATTTTAAATAAGCTATTAATGTCATAATCTTCTATCACAGCCAGAGGTTTCTTTGAATCTTGATAGGTAAAATGCATGAAGTAATTCTTAAGTTATGCCTCGCTCACATGACAAGATTTAAAAACTGTCAATTTTCTAAACCTAAAGGACTGCCCACATGATAATAAAAAAAAAAATCATAGGCATAACAGCTTTAGTGTCACAGAAGGCTTTCACTAATGAACAATCAGATTCCAACACGAAAATTTCACAAAACCGCTCAAGATGAATCATGAAGTTTTGATTTTGAGTAAATAAATATGGCTGACAAGGAAGGAGCAACGGGTAGTGGTGTACATTTAACAGACAAAAAACAATGCAATGCCATTCTTAACCTCCATGGGATTTCTGGTGCACCAGGGCTGTTGTTTTATCCTCTGTAGTTGTAATTCTGTGTTTCCCTCACCACGTTTTCTGATTGGTTTCATGTCGCATTTGTCCAAGTAAAACACCACATGCTGCAATATCAGACCAAGACAATACAACATGTTGAATTTTCCTGATTTGAGGTTGGAGGAGTCTGATTGTTCTTTCACGTTGACAATATCATGCATAACACATCACACACAGCAGCGATATCTTGATAATTGAAGCGTCCTTTACATTGTCAGAAGGGTGAGGTCGACACAAAAATCGGCAGAATTATCTTGCTCTATGAACCACGTGTTTGTTGAATCAGTGACAGGACAAAATGATGCATGACACCATGTATTGTTAGCAGTCACCAGGGGAATTTTGTTCAGAGGAGTCGCAAAATCAAGTCACTAAAGCTAAAAGAGAAGTAACGTCAGCACACAGCTTTGCCATACAAAGGACCTTAAATATGTCCTTTGTATGCTCTTCTTTTAAATGCCATAAAAGAAGGTATTTAACCACAGTAAAATTTTAAAGCATGTTTAATCAATTGTTGTTCAACTGATTTAAAACTAAATGATGAAAAGCAAAATGTCTTCCATTGCGGTTGAGTCTACGTTGTGTCATGTGATCTTTCTTAAAACTAAAAGATGGCTCAAAACAAAGAGATGGGAACAGATGACCCTGATCTAGTGGACCTTTGTTCTGATCTAGTTATGCAACTTTTTAAATATATTTGGTTTAAAATAATTTATTATGTTCTCGCTTTTGTGCATCACAGAACCTGGCGTGTTACCAGCTGTATGTACACTTTTGCTTTTATTGTTTTCCACTTACCTAAACAGATAATTACACTCAAATACTTTCCTCGGTCCCTGTCAGGCTCCAACTTTCACATTGACCCAGTATTAAACTCCATTAACCTCCACTGTATTCTCTGTTTCCTCTGTACGTTAGCAGACAATCTTTTCAGAGAAAAACCTGCAGTAGCGTAACAGTGTGCCGCGAATAATGATAGGCAGCTACGTCGAGTTAACGTCTTCTCCCGTCTTAATTAACCAACGTCCGAGGCGAGGAGAAAATGTAGGGGAGAATCTTAAACACCGAGAGAAGGAGAGGAGAAGGTGATAGACGAAGAGAGTCAGGAGCAGGGTCATCCCGCCCGCTAATTTGCTGACACGGGGACACCGGGGAGGCCTGGCCTCCCGATCAGATTGTTTCTTGAAGTAGCAGAGCGGGCTGTAAAAAGAACAAAAGTAACCGTGCCCTGCGAATCCTGTTGCCAATTAGTCCATATCAATAATTAAAAAGCATTGTCTGCACAGGAGCAGGGGCAGCAGATTGAATTTCCCTCCATCGAGCTAGATTGTTATGACAAGCAGCGCCTACATAATGATATTAGGCATGAATAATTTATCTGAGGGTCTGTGGCGCTGCAGGTGACAGGAGGCCTGCGCTCCAGCAGCCGTCAGGTACCCCGTTTGCCAATTATCACAGGTCAGAAATCAGAAATGGAGATTGGAAATTGTTCTATAGCGTCAAGCATGTGTTGTCAGTGTGAGGAGAATGTAAAGAGGAAGTGGGTTTATGTGTTGTATTAATCCGTCGTAGGAGGATTAACAGTTTGGTATTTCAATAATTTCAACGTTTGACTTTGAAAAGTTAGCAAGTATGACAGCGTTGTCCAACAGTTGTTGTCCAACTTCGTTGTGTAAGTTTTCTCGCTGCATCAAGATGCAGACATGAATCAATTAACAAATGTGTAAATTTATTTGTCTTGGTGTTAACTTAGACAATTTCCCAGAGGGGAAACTGAAGCGTCTGAGTGCAACACTTGCTCAGTTTATGTGCAACTCAAGAACTCTCTGCACTAATGGAGAAATAACGTGGTTATTTGTCCAAAGTTATGTAAACTGAGCCATTCTGAATGACAGCATTTATGAGTGATACATTAATCAATTATGAAACAAATAACAGACATTATAGCTCATTGCTGTTTCTCCATGTTTGGTTCTTGTTCTGGGGATGAAGGTCAGAACCAGATTTTTCATGGATTTTGGTGCTGAACCGTTCAGTGATTTATAAACTAACAACAGTATTTTAAAGTCTGTTCTCTGAGCTATAGAGAGCCAGTGGAAGGAAGGATTGAAAATCTTGGGTGATGTGCTCCATCTTCCTGGTTTTAGTGAGAATGTGAGCTGCAGCGTTCTGGAGCCGCAGAAGCTGTTTGATTTTTCAGGCAAAGCTGTGAAGGCACTGTTGCAGTAATCAATATGACTAAATAGAAACACAACGATGATTTTGTATCAGTCCTTTAATCCTGGAAATGTTCTCCAGGTGATAGAAGGCCAACTTTGTCAACTGTGTTTATGTGACTCTGAAGGTTCAGGTCAGAGTTCATCACTGTGTCCTGATTTTAGGCTTGATCAAATTTCTAGCTGTAAAAGATGAAACTTTGTTTCTCTTTGGGTCCAAAGATAATTTCTGTTTCCTTTCTGTTCAGCTGGAGAATATTATCCACGTATTGATTTGTTATAATATTAAAACAAAGTGGGACGGCTGAAAGCAGTCATGCTAATCTGAAACCAAATATTCAATTACTAAATGTTCAATATACAAAAACGTCAAAATAAAACTGCTACTTTAGTCGAAACAGAAGAGTAAACCAACAGCAATGACCCAAATAAGTGGAGTTACTCTAATATTGACAATGTTTTGGTTCTCAGAATGTCAGTTGACACGAATGACAGCGAGCGAAGCCCTGAGGGCTTCACAACAACAGCAGCATCTGCACTGGTAAGAAGAGCACAACACAAAAGAAAGATGCTGAATACTAAGGTTGTGTGCTTGTGTTTAGGTGCAGAGGAGAAGAAGACAGCTGTGGTGTCCATGTGTCTTCATGTCCCTGTGGGCGTCCACAGGGTGGACTGTATGCTAATCAGATGTGTCCTCTGAGCCCGGGACGAGCTGCACGTCCTGCTGTCATCAGAAAGACTCAGTCCCTGAGGTCACTCTGTTTGTGGTCATCATCTGGACCAGCTTTTTCTAATGGGAGTAAGTAGTTTAATAGCCTCTGCTGATATGAATAAATGAAAAACAAAATATGTTTGTTGAGTTTCACGTTTTTGGGAGAAATTTGGAAGGAATTAAAAAAAAGGAGGAAAACAACAAAAAGTCTGGAAGAGCTTAGAAAAACAGAGAATGACTGAAGTGAGAGATGGATGAGTGTGAGAGGAGAGCAAGACAAAGGAATACTAAAGAAAAGAATGGGAAGAAAGGTAAATCAAGGAAAAAAATAGAGAATGACATGATATTACTGTGACAGACTGGCGACCTGTCCAGGGTGTACCCCGCCTCTCGCCCGGAACGCAGCTGGAGATAGGCACCAGCAACTCCCGACCCCGTTGGGGAGAAGGGTGATCAGAAAATGGATGGATGGATGGATGGATGGATGGATGGATGGATGGATGGATGGATGGATGGATGGATGGATGGATGGATGGATGGATGGATGGATGGATGGATGGACGGCGGACGAACGGACAGATGGATGGATGGACATGATATTAATTAACCTAAAATTGACCCTGGACATTTACCATCCTTTGTGCCTAAACCTGAGTCAAATTCTTCCAGAAACTTCCCATTCCATCCAAACAGCCTGTCAAAATCAACAAATAAGTCATTTCAGAGGCTTATTGGGTGACAGACTCTTCCAGCATCAGTAAACGTTCACATCAATCAATGCTCGTCTTTCTTATCTGATTGTTTACAACTTGGTTTGCTTCAACCTACAAATAAAACTGAGTATTTATGGATTTTTTTGCTTTGCAGGCTTTTCAATATTTCATCCACATTTTGGCAACATTTTCATTCGTATTCAAGTTATTCTACAATCCATTTCACTTTTTTGCTCAATAATAATTAAAGAGTTATTCTGGACATGTTTATGTTTTGTACTGTATTGCCAAAAGGTTTCTCTCATTTGCCATTACACAATCAAGAAATAGAGAGTTTAATGTGATGTCAGTCAGACTTTGACAGTTGTTTACTTTGGCAATAAATATACCTAAACATGGGGAGAATTTAGTCTAAACAGTCCATATAATTGTAGACACAGCTGATATCAAATTTCAGGAGCAGCTTCCTCTTCAATTTGAGAACCGAACACCTTTAGTACAAGGAGATGGCTGTGTGTCTGTTTGAGCTGTATGATCCTGAAAATAACAATGAACTCTACTATGCACACTTTTTTCTCAACTTTAGCTTCACACAGGATGACAAAGTTCAAGAGAACAGACGAAACTCACAGTTTAAGCCACCAGAATAGGAGGGACAGCATGCAGACGGTCTGCCGTCCTCTTGAGACTTTGTTCTGGTGACAGAGTCGACATCAAACGCTTGGTTGCTTCCCTATTCACTTTAAAGTCTCCTCTAAAGCACTCACTTATCGGGAATGACCTCAGCGCCTCTTAAAAGCAGTCCAACACAACTTAGCATAACAGTTAATTATACATAGAGTCGGCAGGAGGGAAATTGTATTCTTTCTCCCAGCTGAAGGAATGAATAACTCCAACTGAAGTGCGACTCAGATCATGTGATTGACACTTAACCCTGTCAACGCTTGAAGCCAAAAGGAGTGATCAATAAATTAGGGACACAGCATCAGATCTGTGTGTTTTAATTGCTGAGCAGTGCATTATTTATCTGTCTGAAGCAGATGAGCTGTGAACCGACTCCAAGTGTTGATTACTGAGCTAAAGACTGATCACAGCGAATTAGAGATGGGTCCCTTTGAAATGCCGAGGCCTGACGAGAGCAACTCCACACTTACACACACACACCCACACACACACATGCATATGCACACATGCAGCCAGGACACAAGCGAGAACGAAGTATAGAATTTTATATCGACTTTCCTGATGTATACTTTTTGATTTTGCTATTGTGAATTTAACATCTGCTATTTTTCTTCATCTTGTGATCTCTGCCTCAGTGTCACTTCAAATTATTGCTTGCGTTTGAAAACTCACAATTAAAACTTTTCTTTTTGAAAGTTTATAAACTGGAAAGTGATTAGAAGTTATTTCATTCAATAACAGATATGAGGAGAAAAACAAAGGAATCACTGCTCTCTTGGGTTGTGCAAGCTCTGGACTGGCGGCAAGATAAGGCAAGTGTTACCAGGACGATTGTCTTGTCTTTTCCAGCAGCCATTGTGGGAAGGCAGTTCTAAGTGGTTAGCATATTGAAAGCATCAAAGAAAACATCATAAACATATGATGCAGTCTACAGTTGTGAAAAATTAATTAATAATTTTTATATTATAAACTATAAAAATATATATAAGTTAATGTTAATTAAATCATGCATTTGTATTGCTCCTTGCTCAGAATGGAATGACGATACAACAAGCAACTTCAAGGGGACTTGTGCTGCAAAATTTACTTTTTATATACCGTTATACTTAAATTTCCAACAACAAAAATCATCAGGCAAAATTATTTTCTGGAAATAATAATGTGTTTTGGTGTCTAGAAAAGAGTAATCTCACTGCCCATCACCTGGTCACAACCCAAGAGAAGATCTGCCCACTTTATTATTTGACAGCTGGTTTTACAGCTATTGCATTTCACAATGGCTGCTGGAAAAGGCAAGTTTTATTACTGACTTGCCATGCACAAAGTTCACTTTTTCTGCTTCTGTGTCTGACTCAGGGTCAAAGATGTAAGGTTGTGCAACTGTGCATCTTTTTCTAGCCATTTTCACATAAAGTGTGAGTTTAAACATTGAGTTACGGGGTGTGGCCAGCAATAGCGTATTTGCATAAAAGTGAGAGAGGCCATTAAACAGCTAATTCAGAAAATAACTTAATAAAGGCAGAACTGAGCTGGTAGAATATTATAATTTGATAATTATTTTGTGAAGAAATGCAATGGACATATTTTCATAGCTCATAGATCTATCCTAAACTAGCGAGAAAGGAAGCATAGATCCCCAGATGTTCTTGAATCTGCACAGGAACAAATATAAAGATACTCTTCCACTAATCTGGCTAAATGTCTTAGCATGTTTCACTTCCACCGTTTCTTTACAGGTTCCTGGATTGTTCCTAACCATTCTAACCCACTTCCTGTCATCTGAGGGACAATTCTTGTAAAATAGTAGAAAATTGAACATACAAATATGGACAAAAATGTTGGTAGCCCTGTGTTAATGAACAATAAAACTCACAAGGGTAACTGAAATAGAAAGTAAGAATTTACTAAGAATTAACCAGTGGATACATATAAAAAAAAATAAAAATTCCCTTCATAGCCCAGGAACAACATCAGACATCTCAGTCCAGAAATGTGCAGTCCTTGGCACAGCCAAGATACTGCGCAGGACCCTCAAGCTCCCAGGCCTCTGGTAGAGGACCCGAGCTCAGAGGATAAGAACCACCCGCGGTGGGTGAGAAGGGAATTTATAGCATAGATCCCCAGATAAAATTCCTGGATTTTATCTGGTTACTCAAAGTTGGAGGTCAAGCAGTGTTTTCCTACAAAAATAAATGCTTAACCACATTAACTATACTTGAAGTAAATTAGTCCCCATTGTAAATATGTATATATATATATATATATACATATGTTTTTTTTAATTATGGTACAACAAAATCATTTTAGTAATAAACTTAAAAACATGCAGATGTGGACAAAAAAGATGCAAACTATTATTACTTACTAGGAAAAAATAAACAGCTTTGCAGTAAATAAAGCAGGGAGCCATTACAGTGTCCTCAGAAGAGAAAAGGATGCTCATGATTTTGTTATAACTCTGACCTTTAGTTTGGTCTGTGGTGCACACTTCAGTCCCTCTGTGCTGTAATGTTTCCCAAGGTGCAGACCAGGAGAGTGATGCAAACAGACCCTTTGACTTGCTTAAAGAGCCTTCTGGGTATAAAGTATAAATAATGTAACTTAGAGAGAGAAGCTGAGTATTTTATACAATTTCTCCCCCCTTCAGTAGTTTCACCATACAACCACAATTTCCCTCTTATGTCTTTCTATCTGCTGAACCAACCTGCAGGACTGTCTTCAAACACCCATCCCCCTCGAACTCAACCCCCCCGCTCCTTTCTTTGAGTTTATGTGTTTGTTTTCTGCTGTGATTTGCTGTCCCATTAAAAAAGAATACGAGCTTATGACATATTCAAAGAGGCCAAGTCTGGAGCATAAAGTCTAAATAGTCTATGATTCATTAATGGAGCTATGAATGCATAACTCACTCTCGTGTGATATTATACTCACCATTGAATTCGCAGTGACATTCACATATTTTCCTATTCACAGAATCAGGATGTATTGCAAACAGTACATGAAAGAATCATAGAGAGGAATCCAATCTATTCATAGGGGTCCAGCTAAAGTCTCGGTGCTTTGTATGCCTGGTGTTGCTCTTAAGTTACAGTTTTATCCTCAGCTATCATCATTCATTGGAACAAATCTTTGATGAAACATCATTTTTTTACAATTATGATCTGAGAGCAGAAAATACTGTTGATAATTTGGATGATAGTTCCTTCTCTCAAGCTTTGAGGTGACTTTTACTATTACAGTTGTTTATTACCATTTATTATTGTTACAACGAGACTTTCAGTTACTTAAATCAGCAGTTATTTTGCACCCAGACTTCAAATTTAGTTTGCATTTATTCATTTGTTAGATTTATTTTTCAGTTTTATTAGTTTTATTCAGTTTAGTTCCTCCCTTCCTTCTTTCTTTCATTCCTCCTTGTTTCTTTCCTTCCTTTCTTCCTCTTTCCTTCATTACTTATTTCTTTCCTTTATTACATCTTTCCTTCCAAACCTCATTCCTTTCTTTTTTCCTACTTTCCTTTCTTCCTTCCTTCATTTTATTTTTTGTTGATTCTTATTCCCTCTTTCTTTCCTTCTTTCCTTCCTTCCTACCTTTATTCTAGAGTTTCCTACCTTCTTTCATTTATAATTAGGTTAATTATTTAAGGTCAGACAAATTAACCAAAGAAAACTTCTTCAGAGCTTTTCTCATATCAAAATCCACCAATTTTGATGTAATGCACTTTCTCTCCAAAGCACTTTGATTCAGAAACTTCACAAACCTAACTCATGCTACTGCATTCTTTCAATAGAGAAGAAGCAAACGACCCACAACTGTTCAATTCAAAATGAAATCATTTTAAAAGCAGATAAATTATGTCCCATATGAAATTTTAGGACTTGAATAAAATATACTTTCTTTACGTAGTTATCAACTCTCAGATTTCACAGACTGTCTCATAATGACAGACCCGTCCTGCTTAAAAGAACCGAACGTATTTTTTGAATCGCAGCCTAAAAATACCAGCCAGTACAAATGGTGTTCTCCTCTCAGATATTGCATAAGCTTTGTTATGAAATGAGCAATGGGAGCAAACATCAAGTGCATCTCACAACACAAAAAGCTCCCATTATCCGGCAGGCTCAAAGAGCACAGAAACATACAAAAATTTGAATGGACAAGTCCAACCCTTCATGTTGAACTCAGAAGGCACATGAGTCTCCCTCCACTGCTGCCGCTATTGTTGCTTTTATCGCCCTATGAGACGATCGCTGCGCTCTCCTCGGCTCTCTTGTGTTATAAGAAGTTCAGCTTAGTTCAGTGAGATGTGCTGCGCCTCCTTCTCTGTTCTGCTGCGTTCCGCTTTGTTCTGCTTCTGACCCCGTACGATCAACAGCTGGACTTTCCTCTACGGAACCTCACCAGCACCAAAGCTTCTCCTAATTGCTGTGGACTCTCTGCTCACCAGCCGCCTTCTGTCTTGGAAAAGAGACCATGTTTGTAGCTCGCTGTTCAGCTTTTATCTATATTTTAAGCCACACACAAGGTGTAGATTCAGCCTGGAGCTTGTTACCAGGGCCCATGACTACATAATTCATGAAGAGGAGCTGCCTGCTGCAGCGGCTAAATAAAAGATCTGGATGGCAGGACCGAGCAGCGCGCTGTACCTGCCCTGCCACCTGTGTGTGAACGGTGGTGTGTGTCTGTTTGGGTTCAGATTGTGTGTTTCGGTGCTTTCACCAGAAACCCTGGTTTGAGGTAAGATCAATATAAGAGTGTATGAGATACACAGAAGTGTGCATTCTTCCTGCACGGTGGACTGTGGTTGAACCATGTTGGCCAATCTGTGCATTGTGTCTTCACTCAGTAAATTTACCCACGCAGCTGCAGGATGAAACACCAACACGTGACATCTTCTTCTTAATCGACCTTTCAGTCCCAATTCTTTTGCTCACACCCCAAAACCTTCACATCAACAGAGCAAACGCTCTTCAGTGAGTCTTTGATCTGTGCATGACCGACTGAACAACATTGATCTGATTTGTACAAATGCGACCCGGGACACTTGGTTATGTTCTCCTAACTCTGATACCAATCTCATCTTTCCAGATGTGATCTTATCGCATTCAATCTGAATGTCATTGATAGTACACAAATGTCACTATTCTGCATCCTGAGAAGCACAAATGGGAGAAAAAAAAATCATGGAGGACGATGATGCAGATCAAGTTGTTAATGTGCTGGAAAATGAGTTTAAAATCCCAAAATATACTCTATCGTTACCATCCAGCTTTACATCCATGAACACTGAACCAGCTCGCTACGTGTGACATTCATGGTCCTCTGCTTTGCAGGTGTCCTATTTGCAGTACAATGTGGAGATCACGTACAACTTGTATGCATTTGGAACATGTGAACAACCACACAAATGGATTTCACAAAAGATTATAACTGAGAATGAAAGCCTGCAGGCTGAACGTAGCTAGGGCTCTCTTAAAGGAAATGAAGACTTCGGTTTGTAGGCAGACTAGACTTTGCCTTTTGGTCATCATTAGAGTTTGATTACGCATTCACACCTCTACAAACAAATTGGACTATCTAGGCAAACAAACTAGGATTCTATTAACATGACTGGTGTGAATCCACCCTAAATTTAGCCATATGAAGTCGATCAACCCAAAGCTGAGTGACTGATTGTTTTATCTTTCCTTCAGTGCTCCTGTCTTTGTCCATCTTTCTCCAGCAGCTCTCCTCGTCACGCTCCACAACAGCACAAACAGCTCTCTCTCTCATTCTCTTAGTGTTGCGTCTCGCACTCCTCCCTGACATCCTCTGAAGCGATGCAGCTCTGGTATAGCTGCGTTTTGTGGGAACAGAAGACGTGGAGGCAGTCAGGAGGGAGGCAGGAGAGGTCAGCTTGGACGCGAGGATGCTGGGGAAGGTTCAGCTCCGGAGGGGACGACGGCACGTGGAGGTGCGTGGAGCACCAGCAGCAGCAGCAGCACCGTGGGAGAAGGCCTGGTGCCTTGGATGCAGACAGGCGAGAGAGAAAGTGGTGAAGGAAGAGGTCTGCGGGTTGATCTCCATAAAAGCCTCTGTTCTTGCAGCAAGTGCAAATTATTACCAGCATGCAAGAAACAAGGGCTTTGCTTCAGGGTGAGCCACCCAGGAGAGCTGCTAGCCTTGGGCGATTTTCAGAAGAAAGTAACATGGGAGAGAAATAATAGGAGATGGGTGTACACAGAGCAGGGGGGTTGTGGGTTGTGGAGCTGTTGTTGGGAAAAGTTAAGAGGATTTTTTTATTCTCCTGTTTTCCCGACTTGCTGAACGCCTGCCTGCCTCACGGTCTCCTCGTTCAGAGACTCTTCATGCTTTCTGCTACACTGTTCACCTCCTGGGCCTTTCTCCTTTCTTTTTCCCCTGTCAGTCCTCCCATGCTCTGCTTTCTTTTCCCTCCTTTGACAAGGCCATGTGGAGAGGTCGCTTATAGAGTTCTAGCGGACAGATTGCTCTTGGACCAGTGAGAGGCTCCCTCCTCTTTTCCAGGCAGATTCTATCTTCACTTCATTCTCTATTAACATTTATATAATTCTAATCAGTTAAATCCCAAAAGTTTAACAGCTTCTGCACATTTTTCCCAATGAAAATCTCATACTTTAATCGTGCTATTTTCTATTGTCTTATTATCATTCTATTTATCAAATTCTTAGGATTAAAATAAAGTGACCAGTGTATAAACTGAACTGTTGAATTTGAAACTTATATTAACCTCTTTTTTTTCTACACACTGAGTATGATCTCTTTATCTTGACTAAATTATTCTGTCCTTTAATCACAAGTTGTAATAACTCTAAAACTAACTTAAAAGTAACTTCTCAGCGAGACATAGGGGCTTGTTTTAAAGAAATAATTTATTAACATTGATTTTTTTTTTTCTAAAGTACTTGTTCCACTTGGAAGGTTATTTTATTTCTAACAAGACATTTTTCTCATGTCAACAATTAAACTGTTGTCTTTTCCTGCAGTGCATACAGAGGGAAAAACAGCTGGAACTCCACTTGGGTTGCTAGGTTACAAACTGGGCTTAGCTGGTGTTAATAAATAACCGGTTTACTGTGACTCAACAATCGGTATTTCAGTTATATACTTCCAAATGGAAGTTGGTCCCCTTTAATGTTTCACAGAATTTTATTTCTGTTTTCAGATTTACAATCTAAATATAATAATCACTCTTTTCACCACAACATCATACATGTATAATAAAACTTACATTAGAAAAATTGTTTTTTTCCTGAAAAGTTACTACAAATATTACCATCTCCAGTTAGCCAAGCTGTCTACCTCAGATGAAATTGGCTAGGACCAAGGCTCAACCTTGTCATTAACAAAAATGTGCTTGAACACCTATGTGACATCCACAGAGAATCATGCCAGTATGGATTAAGAGGGTGGCCACTAAGAAAGAAAGTACTCCTCCAAAAATAGCATCTTCAAGCTCCAGGGAAATTTGTGGCTTCCAAATGGACAAGACAAATGCCTTCTGGAGAAAGGTTTTTAGGTCAGATGAGACAAGTTTTTGTTAGTTGAGTAATGACAAGTATGACTGGAAGAGTCAAACTAAAGTTTAAACACACTACTCATAGTAGTGGGTGCGTTACATCATTGAGGCTTTTCACTGAAGGTACTGGTACATTGCACAAAGAAGATGGAGTAACGGATACTCCTCTTCCAATCGACAGCTAGAAAATGAAACTTTCGAGCTTTTTCATTTCATAGCTGGAAGCGCACATTTGTGCGCTTCCAGCACAAATGTGCGCAAAACTTAATATTCCAGCAATGTCGAAAAAGCACAATTAAGCAACTACTGTGTTTCCATTAAATACAAACCACGACTAACACCACATGTGAATGAGTCTGTTCCAGACATCATCTTTATTTCGACAAGCGAAATAAAGTTGTGCATAAAACTCCACTAAATTTGAAAAGAAGAGCGTCAGATATGCAGACAGAATTCTTCCAAGAAGTTAGAAGTTGACAAATTTGCTAAAGTGAAACCATCAAACTTGTGGTTTCAGCCCTTAAAGCCTGTCCATAACCCTACACTAACCTCTAGAAAAAGTGAAAACTGAGACTCCTCACCCCATTAAGATGTCCTCTTCATACAGAGATAAAACTTAACAGAGGACATGAACATCCTCTCTGGTGCACTTACCGCTGTCCCGCTCACCCGCCCTCACTCTCACTGATGTGAAGCCCACGGGCCACGGCGTGCTCTGACTGATATACATCCTGACATGTGTAACGGGGAGGCGGCGCGGCGCTGCCCGTGGCAACCTGGAGAAACATGCTAATAGCGAGGTGCATTAGTGCACTCACAGACGGAACCGCTAATCAAAGAGGACATTTGTCCCACTCTGACTCTTGAGCACCGAAAGGATCTTCCATCACTTTCTTCACTCAAACACCCACACTGCACCAATGTTGCTACACACACACTTAATTCCCCCAACCTCACCTCCCTGGAGGAAAAAGCAAAATGTTTGTTTATGCATATCACAAAAACTCAAAGTCATTGCAAACAGTAAAAATTAAGTCTACATTTATTTATATATAAAAAAAAAAAAAAAAATTCCCTTCTCACCCACCGCGGGTGGTTCTTATCCTCTGAGCTCGGGTCCTCTACCAGAGGCCTGGGAGCTTGAGGGTCCTGCGCAGTATCTTGGCTGTGCCAAGGACTGCACATTTCTGGACTGAGATGTCTGATGTTGTTCCTGGGATCTGTTGTAGCCACTGCTCCAGTTTGGGGGTGACTGCCCCGAGGGCCCCGATGACCACAGGCACCACTGTGGTCTTCACCTTCCAGGTCCTCTCCAGTTCCTCCCTGAGGCCCTGGTATTTCTCCAGTTTCTCGTGCTCCTTTTTCCTGATGTTGCAATCGCTTGGTATTGCTACATCTACCACAACGGCTTTCCTCTGTTGTTTATCCATTATGACAATGTCTGGTTGGTTCGCCATTACCATTCTGTCTGTCTGGATCTGGAAGTCCCACAGGATCTTAGCTCTGGCATTCTCCACCACCTTTGGGGGTGTTTCCCACTTTGATCTCGGGGTTTCCAGTCCATATTCTGCACAGATGTTTCTGTACACTATGCCTGCCACTTGGTTATGTCGTTCCATGTATGCTTTCCCTGCCAGTATCTTGCACCCTGCTGTTATGTGCTGGACTGTCTCAGGGGCCTCCTTACACAACCTACACCTTGGGTCTTGTCTGGTGTGGTAGATCTGGGCCTCTATTGCTCTGGTGTTTAGGGCCTGTTCCTGGGCGGCCATGATGAGGGCCTCTGTGCTGTCCTTGAGCCCAGCTTTTTCCAGCCATTGGTAGGATTTACTGATATCAGCCACTTGGGTTATTTGCTGGTGGTACATCCCATGTAGGGGCTTGTCCTCCCATGATGGTATCTCTGGCACCTCAACCTCCGTTCCCTGTTGTCTGAGACATTCACTGAGCACATTGTCTGTTGAGGCTTTGTCCCTGATGTATTTATGGATCTTAGTTGTTTCGTCCTGGACAGTGGTTCTCACACTCACTAGTCCTCTGCCTCCTTCCTTGCGGCTCGTGTACAGTCTCAGGGTGCTGGATTTGGGATGGAACCCTCCATGCATTGTTAGTAGCTTTCTAGTCTTAATATCTGTTGCTTTTATGTCCTCCTTTGGCCAGCTAATTATTCCAGCAGGGTATCTGATTACTGGCAGGGCATAGCTGTTTATCGCACGGATTTTGTTCTTGCCATTGTGGTATACCTAGGTACTTGTAACTGTCCTCTATGTCTGCTATTGTTCCTTCTGGGAGTGAGACCCCTTCTGTGCGGATCACCTTCCCCCTCTTTGTGATCAGCCGACCACACTTCTCTAGTCCGAATGACATCCCAATGTCTGTGCTGTAGATCCTGGTGATGTGGATCAGTGAGTCGATGTCTCGCTCACTCTTGGCGTACAGCTTGATGTCATCCATGTAGAGAAGGTGACTGATGTTGGCCCCATTTTTGAGTCGGTATTCGTAGCCAGTCTTGTTGATAATTTGGCTGAGGGGGTTCAGGCCTATGCAGAACAGTAGCGGGGACAGAGCATCTCCTTGGTATATGCCACATTTGATGGACACTTGTGCAAGTGGTTTGCAGTTGGCTTCAAGGGTGGTTTTCCACAGCCTCATTGAGTTTGCAATGAAGGCTCTCAGAGTCCTGTTGATGTTATACATCTCTAAGCATTCAATGATCCAAGTATGCGGCATTGAGTCATAGGCTTTCTTGTAATCAATCCAAGCCATGCACAGGTTGGTGTGTCGGGTTTTGCAGTCTCGGGCAACTGTGCGGTCTACGAGGAGTTGGTGTTTGGCTCCTCTGCTATTTACACCGATACCTTTCTGTGCCGTGCTCATGTGCTTATCCATGTGTTTGCTTATCTTGGCCGCTATGATGCCTGACATGAGCTTCCAGGTTGTGGAGAGGCAGGTTATTGGTCGGTAGTTGGGTGGGACTGGACCCTTTGATGGATCCTTCTGGATTAGGATTGTCTGCCCTTCAGTTAACCATTCAGAGTGAGTCCCACTTTGTAGCAGCTGGATCATTTGGGCTGCCAGTTGCTCATGGAGGGCAGTGAGTTTCTTAATATATATATATATATATATATATATATATATATATATATATATATATATATATATATATAAGGTATTGCATGCAAATGATTTGATTGGCAGCAGAGTGCATTTGTTGAATGGTCCATGGATTTATATTACTGTGTGAGTGAAAGCAGATCTTGCAGAAGCTTACATCCAGCATCAACTGGATTGGGCAACCTGCAACGAACAAATATGCCAAGAGATTTCGGAGAAACTGTCCACCCAAGGATGCTTGTACAAAATGACAACAGTGGAGCATCAAACACAGGTCCTCCGTGCTCATGGTCCATCCACATTCTCACCTTCCCTCTCATGTTCCTGCTCATACTCAGACCCACACAGTAAGGAACAAACTGCCAATGGAGACACAACTGGGCTAAAACCAAACCTAACATCCAAACATCAGTCGATTAGAGTGAGACCTGACATTGGAGAAGGGGCTTTTGAGTGATCTCACACCAGCCCTGTTTAGTTTGCTCTAATCAAAGTCAATGTCCAGTTTGTCTGGGAAGGTGTAAATTTATAATCAAACTCTGATGTTGACCAAAAGAGCAACTCTGGTCTGCCTACAAATCTAGGTATTGGTTTGGTTGAAGTGAACTCCATACACTTTGAATGCCAAAGGGACACCAGACCGCTCCAAAAGTAAGAAGGGACTATAGTGCAGAGAATTCTGGGTAAATATAACCAAAACAAACATGAGAGTTTAACACTTATAGGAGAAATGGCTTATGAGACAAATGTAAAATCCTACGACCACTGACATCGGACAACAGACCATTTTTGTTTGAAGAACTTTTTGTGCTTTTTGTGTTCTTTCCTTCAGCACTGAATGAAACCTGTTATAGGTTTCTAAAAGTGTTTGGTTTGTTTGACACAGTGTAAAGTGAAAGAGAAAATGTAACAAATCTTGAAATTCTGGCCCCCAATTGAACTGAGTCTACTAGGCTATCTGTTGTGAAAACACCTTTAGTGATCCTCCAACCCAGCTGGCTCTACATATCACCAAGTTTTGCATGGACCTGGTAATGAACCACTCATCTGATTCAGGTGTGTTGGACAAGGGAAACATCTGAAATGTGCCAGACACCAGCTATTGGGGTCTGAGCTTTACCACCTCTGAGCTTTACCATAAATCTTTTTATGTCTCAAAAGATTTACTGTAAACACTTATAGTCGTGGTTTCCCTACTTTAGAGATTCTACCAGGAGTAGAGCATGTGGCCTATCCACAATACATTGGGAAACAACTATTTTCCACTTTACGATTGCCCTGGAGGGAACTCAAGAATGTCAATCATGGGGAGGATCTAAAGACTGAATGGGTTACCTCTGTGACTTCAGCTGGATGGATGGACCAATGAATGAAAGACTCTTGAAATCACAGATAGGCGGACAGATAGATGAAATGAATCAAAAGGATGCCATGAAGTGATGAAACTTGTTTTCATGTCAAACACAGAGTTGTACTCCATGGATGAAACTGGATGAAATCTTTGTGATCTCATTAATTCAAAAGCTCCTGAAAGAGCCAAAGGACATTTTTTTTTTTTTATCACCAAAGGACCAAGTTGAACTGACTCATCCAGCTATACACACACATGCCAGCTTGATGTTCAGAATATAAATCAAAGATTTATCATTCTATTTGATTTCATCCACCAGCCATTGGGATATTATTAAGAGCTATCAAAGGACCCCAATTGAAACCTTTTTGCTCCACGAGAAATGCCCTTTCCTCCACCATCCATTCAGTCTTGCTTGAGGGAATTACAGAAAAAAAAGAATTTCATTAAAAAAAAGAGGGGGTTAGAATATTATTAACACAAAGTGGGGCTGATTAAACTTTAATCTTCAGCCAACAGTGTTCAGCCTCTCTTGGAAAGTGGTTTCAACAGGTCTTAATCCCCCAGCGACTGACCAAACAAACCTCTCAATTGAAATGACACCAGCAGAAGGAGCAGGAGGAGTTATTGACTCCTTCCTTGCTCCGTCCTCGGATATCAAAGCTGCTGACTTTATTTGGAATCGATAGTGTACCTTTCTTCATCTTTGTGTTTGGAATCATGATGATTCGATGGGGTAATTACAGTGTTACTCTGACAGATAGGATCCAGTCAGTCCGCTCATTAAGCCAGTGTTAATGTTCTCATCAATCCATTATTTATGTCTCAAAAGGAAAACAAAAGTGCAATGCAGGCTGGATTTTAAAGCTCCAGATTCACTCGGCTTGCTTTGCTTCTGTCTGTTGCACCTCCTTTTCTTATCTTATTCTCCTTTTCTCTCCTTCATTATTATTTAGTTTCTTCTGTATTATCAAACTCTGTCTCGTCCTTTATGCATTCCAAATTTCTTGTCTCCCTCTGTCTTTATATTATCAACCTATTTTTCCCCATTTGTCTCCACCTTTTGTCTTCCTTGACCTCCATTTGTTTCTTTCATCACCATTTTTGCTTGTTATCCCTAAAATGAAAGACCTGCACTTTTTTTTGTATAGTGAATTTGAAGAACTCCAAGAACTCAGGTTTTATAACTGAAAAAAAACATTGAACCTTCAAAACAACAGGGGTAAAACATGCTTTTTACATTTAAAAAATGCTTCACTTTAACCAATAAAGCACACAATTTACAGCCAAATATTATCAAATTTTAGAATTTCACTTTGCTGTGTTACAACTAATACACATCGGGAGATTTTTGCTAACTGCAGTTATTCAATTGTGCCAGGAGAGGGCGATGTCTGCCACAGGAATTGTCAATCTTATGAGAAATCGGTCTGTTGCTATTTTCCAAATCATTACGAGATTGCAGCTCATGTATTTTAAATAAAAACATCTCCCACTCTGAACGATGTTTCCACCTCAAAAGGCTCTACAACACAATGGAAGAAGATCCAACACAAAATCGCAGAAGAAGAAGAGCAACTATTCCATTCTTTTCAGCTTTGATGTTTCTAAAAATTGCAGATTAAAAAATGATCAGTTTCTTTCTTTCTTTCTTTCACAGATTTTGACTTTTGGCTTATAAGACTCTTTTCTCACCTGGTCACTTTAATTGTCCAGTTGGATTTTAAATAAATTAACTTTCATTTAATCAAACTAAAAATTAACTGATATTTTAGCTAGCTGCAATTAGCTTAGTTAGCTCATACCTTATTTCTTTGTTGTACCATTTTGTTTTCATGCCTTTCAACATATAATACTTTATATAAAACACACAAATATTGTGACCAGGGTCAGTGTTGATTCCAGCTGTGCAAAAACATATTTTTATCAAATACCTTATAGGAATCGCAGGCTAAGCATTTTTTGTAAGGTTCTTTAAAATACTTGCATTTTTTAAGATTTTACAGTTGGTGTTTATGTATCAATCTTCCAATCTTCCAAAATTTGAAAATATTTTCAAATTTCAACTTTAAAGACTTAGAACACAAAAATATGGTGGGTGACTGGATAAATGACTGACCTAGCGCCCGACCACCAGGCTTAGCAAGTTTTCTGGGGGAAATCTTGGCCACTATTTCAGAGAAACCAGCTTTATTTCAAGATGAGAGGTCAATGGCAGAACTTGAAAAATTTAGTTGTTTTGTTTCCTCACTAGGAAAGGATTTTGTTGAAATCATATTTCTGATCATTTCTAATTAGAAACCGTGTCCTCACGTGGACTACAGTACAAGTACTGCAATGAAAGGCACTAGCTCTTTGTTAGTGTAGAGAAGATCTGACCCATTTTTGCTGTTTAAAACAATTCTTAGTAAGAATGCCTAAAATCACAAACCCAGCCCTTAGTTTGGTAAACCATCAAAACAAGTTCCTTTCATAACCTGTGTAGAAGTGATGAAGGTCACAAAAAACTGTGAAATTTCTCTGCTCCTTTGTTTCTTTTCTTCAGTCTCTTCACTCCAGCACCAGAACCAGCACACTGTCAGAACAGAGGAGCGTCTGAAGCCACACAACAGAATTTGAATTCATGGAGGGATTTATGGGCTGCAAGGCTTGTACGGTAATTCTGTTAACAAAAGGTATCCTTAGATGGAATTAAATATTTATCTGGCCTATGAATAACAATTGACGAGCAAAGGGAGCAGCAGTGTTTACTTTTTCGTGGTTGGTGGGGAAGAAGGCTGGTTCTGTTCAGGATGCTGTGTTGGTGAGCTGATTGCAGAGAGGAGGGGGGAGGACGGGACAAGCTGGGTCTGCAGGCAGCCATTACGCGGCGCTCAGAGCTGAATCTCAGCCTCGGTTTGCACTCAGAAAGAAACGGAGCAGGCGGATCTCCGCGTGATGTCTGACCTGAAGTGCAGGCTCCTGCTGCTTGTTTGTGAAGCAGAAGCTGAGGAGAAACTGACTGCAACCAGTTCAGTATGATGCCATCCATTTGATCTGTATTAGGAGTCACATGACCTGATGACACATCGAGGGCCACTGCATTAAAGAAGCTCGTGTGCGTAGCAGGTTGTTTGCATAAGCAGACTCTACTGGACGCAGAGTTTTCAACAACATTCATCACTAAATTTGAAAGAAGCCAAAGAAAGGATCACTTCTTTCAGATTAATTTCAATGAGGGTTTTTGTGGAGTCAGCATTTCTGTATAGTTCTGGCCCAAACTTGGATTGGACCACTGCAGCAGCATTGCTCTTTTCCTTTGCACTCATTCAATTCAATTCAGTTCAATTCAAAGTTCCCAAAGGAGATTTAAATGTCATCATAAATTATTTTATATAAGTAACTTCAAAGAGTTCTTGTGGATGATAGTGTGGATATCTTGCAACGAGTCAGAAATGCCTCTGACTGAAGACCGTTGCTGCGACTGTTATGACATGCTAACATCTCAATTTCCATGTAGCAAAGATGACCAGTCTAGTATAAAGTCTACTAGACTGGTCTAGACTGGTCTAGTGGGCTTTATTGCCCCTCTGGGGATAAATAAAGTTTTTAGCACTGAATTGAATCTGATCTAGACTGAAGAGATTTTTTCTGGTTTCTTTGAAGTTGATTATGTGAGAGAACAACAACTCTGGTAGGCATCAGCTGTAATAAAGCTGACAAAAGAAAATAAAATGTATTTTTACATGTGAGAGTCTTCCTTGGCATTATTTGGAAGTGATCATCACATCAACAGAAATTCAAACCCTTGTAATTGGTCGCATGATCAAACATTTTCTGAATTGGCGATATTTATATTACTTTCACATTTACAGCCCCTAACTAGGCCTCAGCCAGGAAAAAGGATCAAGTAAATTTCTGAGTGAAGTGATTATTTTAATTTTATGATAGCATATTTGAGGCCTGGCTGGTTCACGATGTGCTGAGGGATGAACAAACTAAAAAAAAAAAAAAAACATTACTCAGTATTCTTTACCCTTTTTTGTTTTCATCCTGAATCAGACTGTTTGCTTACCACATGCAAGGATTGTTATGATCCTTAAAATAAAAATAAACTCTGGCCTTTGGAACTCTTATTAGGTTCCAAAGAACCTAATAAGGAACCTAATAAGAACCTTATTAGGTTCTTATGGAACCTAATAAGAGTTCCAAAGGCCAGTGAGGTTCCTTGCTTTACTGAGCCGAGCTGGCAGAAGCTGGAAACACTGGTTAAGCAAATTGGTATTTAACTGGAAACTTGCTGGCCTCCAAGCTCTGCATTATTCATCACCTAGACAAGAAAGTAGCGCTTCATACATCCCTACAGCAGCAGCAGCAGGAGCAGCAGCTTCCAGAGCTGAGCTGGAAACAAGGGAGAGAGAAGGCGGACAGATATATAGGGCAGAGAAATAAAGCAGCTCCGTCCACAAGGAGCCATTCCCCAAACCACTGTGCACACACCCCTCATATCCACACATCCGTGCACACACCCCTCATATCCACACATCCACCCTGCCTCCTCACACACACCAATTATCGGTTTCTTTGTCAGTTTGTTTCTGTCCGTTTGTTGCATCTGAAAGGAAGGACACGTTTGCTTCTTCTTTTTTTTGTTTTTGTCAAATTGGTCCAGCAGCCCAATTCTCTGCTTTTCATCCAGATTGTTTAGCATTTTTTCCCCTGATATTTTGGTGTTTGGGACCTGAAACAACAAATTGAGAATAAAACCAACTGAAGACATTTTTTATGGATGTGTACCGTTTTATTTATTGCATTTCTGCCCGTGAAATGTTTTCAACTGCGACAGACTGGCGACCTGTCCAGGGTGTACCCCGCCTCTCGCCCGGAACGCAGCTGGAGATAGGCACCAGCAACTCCCGACCCTGTTAGGGAGAAGGGTGACCGGAAAATGGATGGATGGATGGATGGATGGATGGATGGATGGATGGATGGATGGATGGATGGATGGATGGATGGATGGATGGATGGATGGATGGATGGATGGATGGATGGATGGATGGATGGAAATGTTTTCAACCAATCCTTTTTTTTATGATGTCATGCATTCAATGCAACTTTTTATTTATTTATTTATTTTTCTATATTTATCTCGTGAGCAGGCAATGAATTAAAGTCTCTGTATGGCACACTATGTTTTGCTTGCCAATCAAATGAGTCAAATGAGCGTGCATAAAATGTTTTTTTTTTTTGTTTTTTTTTTTTCAGAAAAGAGCAAGAATGATTAAACTAGCTTTAGGTTACGACTACACTGCAAAGATACAAGATCTTAGCAAGTATTTTTGTCTAGTGTCTAGGTAGAATATCTTATTACTCTTAAAATATGACCAAACTAAAGTACAAGCAATGTATACGCAAGAAATAGGAGCTTGATTTAAGTCAATAATTATTTAAAATTCATGAAAAACCTATTAGTTCCACTCGCAGATTATTTCACTTACATGACATGTACAAAATATCTTGTTATAAGTGAAATAATCTACCAGTGGAACACAAACATCTTAATCAATAGTAAGGAGTTATTAAGTATTGTTGATATTAGTGGTGCATTTTATTTTCTTGTGGCCTCCAGGCTAAGAAGAGGCCCTGAGCAGACCCAATGTGACTGAGAATATGTCATGTGGGCTTTGCTTATTGCAGTAGATTGAATTTATTGTTCAGTCTCCTGTCACCTCAAGCTAAAACAAACCAGTGAACAAGTAAGTTGCAGAAGGAAAAAAATTAATGCTTTTCAAAAGATTTTACGTAAGTAAAAAGCTGGAAAAAAAAAACAAAACAAAAAAACAAAACAGAATTACACTGTTCCCCTAAATAAAATCAAATGGAGCTGACTGGCTTCAGAGACATAAAAGATAAATAGTAAAATTAGTCAGAAAACATAATCACAAAAACCAAGGAACTCATGGATTTTTTTGAGGACAGAATCATAAGCATAATTATGAAATACAGAATTTTGCGATTTTCTAAGAAGATGGTGGTATCAAGCCTCTGAAGTCCAATTTTCGACGTAGCCACAGGAGATATAGAGCACACAGCAAACATAGAAGAGACTGTTCTGGTTGTACAGAACCAAAGTTGAACTACATGACCTACAGATCAGTCTGTAAACAAAAATAAAAACTCTGAAAATAGATGGACAGATCTGGAAGAAAACTGATTCACCTTTCAGCAGAACAACAGTTTTAGCGCCATGAGTGAAATGGTTTGGATCAGAACATGTTCATGTGACAGAGAAGCCTAGTCAAAGTTCTACATCTGATGCTCTCCGTCCAACCTGACTGACCTTGAACTGTTTAGCAAAGAAGAATGAGCAAAACAAGATAGGAAAGACTCGGCAGCTGAAAACAAATGGTCAGGGTTGGAATACTTTTGCAAAGCGTTGCAGCGGAGCCGGAAACACGCGCTGCATTAATAAATGCACTGCGGAGCATTCAGCTGAAATGTGCGTTGTTTTCGATAACGCTGCAGCTGTTATCGAGCAGAAAACAGCTCCGTTCTGGCTGTTTTCTGCACAACTCTCATTCTCCGGCATCAATAAATTTCATTTCATTAAATTTGTACTGTAACTAAACGCTGAAGTTTAGCCGGTGTCCGTCCGTGGAAACGGGGCTTCATGTTGCAGCAGCTCCTCGTTTCGGGCATCCTGCCTGTCAGCTTTTGAAATGCATTATTGATGAGACATGACTGGGGAAGGCCGAACCAGCGCCTCTCTTTGAACATATTTCTTCGTATTAACTTGAAATTCATGTTATATATTTTCCCTTTTTTATTTTTTTCTTAGCGAAAATGCACGTTTGGACTGGCTCTGCTGCATGGACGTTTCCCTTCATGAAACATGTTTATTGGAGTCATTTCAACCAGGCCTGATCGGTGGACTTAAAACGGCCTGATTATCTCAGTAAACTCGTGGTGATTGGACCGGCCGCCGTCCCGTCATGTGTGGGAATATTTCCGTGCTGACTGGCGGACGCTCTGCGCGCTGATTCCGGCCTCCAGGCCCGCGGGCTGTGATTAACTCCCGCTGCCGAATCTTATTTTGGCTATTGATGGGGGACGGAGGAGCATCAGCGCTGCTGTTAAATAATTCCTGCACATCCGGAGGAAGAGAAGGAGAGGAGGAGACGAGGAGAGAAGGAGATAAGGAGAGAACGAGAGGATATCCAGAGAGAGCAGAGGTTTTATTTCAATAGAAATGTCACTGCAGGTTCAGTGTTGAGTGAACCGTTCACTCGCCATTTGAAACCGTTAAAACTCCATGATGTTTCCTTCTCTTGAACGAACATGTCTTTGCATTTTAAATATTAATATGTGTTGAATTGCTTTTGTTATTTTACACGTTAGACAGATATTGCAATGCAAAAATGCTAAAAAAAATAAATTAAAAAAATTAAAAAGCCAAGAAGCTTAGAAACCAGCTGCTTTCACTATATCAGTCAGTGACAGCACGTTATTATAATGGGTCTCAAAAGTGTTTTCACGCATGTTGAAGCTCATGTCTCCAAATGTTCATCTGCTGCCAAAAGGCCTTTCAGTGGCACGCGCATTGTGTACACGTCTGTGTATATGAACGCTTTTTTAATATTATTATTATTATTATTATTATTATTATTATTATTATTATTATTATTATTATTATTATTATATGTATCGCTAGTGTGAAATGAGGTGGAAAGCTTAAGGAGCATTTAAGGAGGTGACGTGGTTCTCATGACTGATAGAGGCTGAACTCAAGTGAAAAGTGACGCATTAAATGAAATTGGGCCCAAACTTTCACTGTAAAGCAGAGTGGCAGCGTTTCCTCTGACTCTAGCTACTAGAGCCGCTCATACGCAATAGAGTTAAACGGGAAATAAGGCAGGGATCTCCCCCGAATATATTCTAATAGCTGACTACTGTCATATTATTTATTTATTCGATCTGCGCGGCCTGTTTGGATTTTTAAAACACGATTATTTCATATCAGACTATCACAGATTTTTTTCTTCTTCTTCTTCATCTTCAGTGGGCTAATAGAAAAGGGTTTCCCAAGATGTGGGATTCCTGTTGTGTAAATATTGATAACTCTGCTACGATATTGTTGTGCTTTTCATAATTCATGCCATTGCATTTTTCATCGGGTCTGGAATTTACTCGGCACATAGTTCAGCTGTTTTACACAGACACTTATCTAACCGTGAAGTAGATAATAATAATAATAATAATAATAATAATAATAATAATAATAATAATAATAATAATATAATGATGATGATGATGATAGGCAGTGACTACTGTAACGGTGGGACTGTCACTCTCCTCTCCGCCCATTAAGCCTCATAACTCGGCCGTTTGATCTCCGCCTTTCCCGCCCCCGATGCTCATTAGGCCTCATTAGTTATACAATGTTCCTAATTAGGGCCACCATGTTTTAATTACTGTTTCATATGCCTAACGTCGTCCCAGAGACGCGCGCGCGCTCATGCACACGTGCGCACATTAATAATGATTAGGCTACTTCCTAAAGACGTTTCAGGTGCATTGTGCAGAGGGCCCGTAATGCGAGCAGGAAATATGGTTCAAAGATACAAACAGTTTGATGTTATTATAGGGGATAGAAAACTAACAAAATGATCCAGCTCTAACCCGTAGATTGTGGCTGTTTTTTTTTTTGTTTTGTTTTTTTTTTCAAAACAACTTTACAGAAAGCTGAGCAAACTGAAACTGTTTCATCAGTAGAGTATGAACATTAGAGGTGGGTGAATCCATCCGAAAGATCCATAACACTAGTAAGTTGGTATCAGAATAAGGTCAATACTACCATGATAAAATCAATACTTTAGTTCAGGTACCCTCTTGAAATTTATCTTTATTTTTATATTGTAGTTTCTCAAGAATTTTGCTTTGATTTGTTCTCAGATGATTGAACTTTTTCATTTTTATTTTGACAGTGCAGACCAATTTGTTTAGTATTTGCAATATACATCACGTAAACATGTACATTGTACTAAAGTATATTTGAACGCTCAGTGGTTTCATGATGTCATGAGCAAATAATAAGTTTAAGTATGGATATCAGTAAAACCAATCACAAGGTGAGTATTTTTGTGCATGGAAAGAATATTTGAAAGAAAATAAACAGCCACTATTGGCAGGAACATATTGAGTTTGTTGGGAGGAAGGATTTGCTATAACGCTCCTTTGTGCACCTAGGATGCAGAAATCTGACAGCAGAGTCGACCTTTCTGATCAGCTGATTTAAACACTTCCTCTCAGCTGTCAAAAAAAATTAATAAATAAATGAAATGATAGAAGGGACTGAAAAGAAATTATCTAAAAAGACAGAACAATGGACTGCTTTAGACCAAAGCATATTTTTGTGTTAAAATGGCCTAGTCAAAATTCAGATCTAAGTCCAACTTAGAAACCACACAAACAAAAGAAATGTGTTTACCCAGATTTTAGCCAACAAACAGAAATAAATGAAAACTATTTTCATTTATTGTGCTTGTAGGATCCCAAACCTACTTGTTGTGTTTGTGTCTGAGTGTGTGCCCCAAACCCAAAAATAAAGAAGCTTTCAAATGGCAGAAACCAGGATTAATCTTCTAACGTCACTAATAAATATTGCATCAACAGAATTGAACACTTCCCATGTGTCTGTCAGCAGAAAACATGCTTGTGGTGTGTGTGTAGGTGTGTGTGCGTGTGCGTGTGTGTGTAGACGAATCATTCCCATGACAGAACACAAACAGGGGTCAACTTATTTAAGTTACAATGAATAAAACCACAAAAAAGAAAACACAAAAAAATGAAGCTATACTTTCTACTTTAAAACTCCAGCAAGCTCAAACCAGCGTCCTAATCCCCGACCCTCACATACACACACACATACACGCACACACACACACATCACCCGCCCCTCAGTCTGCTCCCTTTCCAGCCATGCTGTCAATATGCAGCTGGCTGCCCCATGCACCACTGCTGCAGCACTGTGTGTGTAGTCTTTGGGGGTTGTGTTTGAATTAGTGTGTGTGTTTGTGGGTGTCTGATAGAAAGAGAAAGAGAGAGAGAGAGAGAGAGAGAGAGAAAGCCATAGCAATGTAACAGAGGGCTGATTCTCCAAGGCCCCAGTGCTGCACTCAAGACTCCGAGCTTCATTAAAATTTCATCGCCACAGCGCTCGGCCAAGGTCTATTTATGAAAATGCGCTTCCTCGCTTCATGGAAACACATGCCAGAGAGGAGTGGATGGAGTAATCTGGAAAAAAAGAGTGAAATTAACAGCATCTCCTGCTTATTCATATTGATCCTGTTCCCTGCTGAGTGGCACGTTTGCTATCATAAGGCACCACTGCTGCTGCTGCTGCTGGGAGCAAAAACCTTACAGACCACTTTCCAGTTGACTTGATGTTTATTTCTTCCCCTGGTGCAGAATGAAACCCGGTTACATGTTTTCAAACCGGAGCGGTTTGTGCAGAAGGTTTGGAAGGTTTGCACTGAGGTGCAGTTGATGTGCTCTTTTGCAGAAGCAGTTACCTGGAAGATTCCCCCTCTCCCCCCTTTTTAGATATAAAAACGCAGCCAAAGAGCGAGCGAGGGAGACGAGGGAAAGCTCATGTTCTCTGTTTGTTCACATAACGCTTTACCAAGGCACCAGCGGGGGATCTCTGTGTAACGAGACAAATTCAAACATAAAAGAAAAAGAAACTAGCGCAAACTGCAGATGAAGCGCCTCACACTTACCTGTGAAATACGTTGAAGCTGGAAACATAGTTGCTGCTTATAGGGTTTCTTTTTCAATCAAGTCTACAAAATCTGAAGTATAATTGATGCAAGCTCTAAAAGTCATGCATTTGTTTATGTAAAAAGACCTAAAAGAAGAACAGATGAAACACTTTGGCAGTCTTTATGAAGTCAAACACAGAAAACAACATTAAACAGATGGCTTAGAATAAAATGAAAATTTCAATCAAACAGAATGAGAAGTTTTAGCGGGAAGACATTTGGAGGTGATCACACATTGATAAATTTATCTGGACTTTTTGGATGTCAGATCCAAACAAGAGCAAGTCAGACAGGATAGGATGTGTGTGATAGACTGATAAAGTCTCAGTTTTCAAATGGAATGGAAATAATCTGACAATTTCTCAGTGATTAGTGAACATTAGTGTACAAACTGCATCAACTTCAAATCTTATCTACAGAGCAATTATGTCAGTACACTTGATATAAGATTAAACTCACCTATAAGTCACTTTTCAGCAAGATGCATGAGCTTGTTTTAAGTCAACAATTTCTTAATATTGATGAAAAAGTATTATTTCCAGTGACAGAATATTTCACTTATAACATGGGAAAAATGTCTTAATTAGTTAAATAAGCTGCATTTGGAGTACTTATTAAAATCAATATTAAGGAAATGTTTACTAAAGAACAAGCTCCTATATCTTGTTAAAAAACCCAGTGTATCTTTCATCTAGTGCAAAGCTAACTTTCACATATACAGACATTTGTCCTAGAAACTAGACATAAGGTAAGTTTACATCTAGTTTCTTAAACACGCAGGCAGAGGGGAGCAAGTGAGTTGATTGAAAATAATACAAGGCAATTCTGTTTTCTACCAGGTTTCTGCCTGGTTGAAAACAGCCTGTAACAAGCTGCAAAAAGCTCACCGCACTTTTCATGTTGTTATTTGTAAAACCATGTATCCTTTAACTTCCACTCAACAAAGACAACAATAAGGTGTTTGAAGCTTTTATTTCTGTGCTTGTTTAGATGCATTGACAGCATGAATGCAGTCCTGCTGCACTGTAGCAGGGTCGCTGTCCACTTCAGAAGCATCATTTTCAGGCCTGTTATGTCTGAAGAATTATGATTTTAGGCTTTTCACGTGTCATTTCATGCTTTTAGGTGTGAAGTAAAAAAGCTTACGTTAGGTTAAAAGTTCAATACTCTGTGTCATTTCTTGACACTGGAGGGTGTGGAATACAAGTTTAATGCAAAAAAAAGTGCAGCTCCAACAAAGAACATGATTTAGATGATGAAATTCTTAAAGTAAGAAAGCAAAACATGAACTTGAAGGTTTTGTATTTGATAGCAATAGGTAAGAAAAGTGAAAAATGTTTTAAGAAATATAACTAAGGGTCACATCTGGGTCACTGAATTTAAAAGCCTGTTAGTTTAACTCTTAATAGCCGCTGAATTTACTCAGTACAACAGTTACCAATTTGAAATGAACTATGTACAATTATTGGTTTTATGTCATTTATTATTTCTATTTTTCTTATTTTTGCATGTTTATATGTTGTGTGTTATCTGTTAGCTTTATGATACTGACTCGGTAATATCCATAAGAATTCCATTGCACTTGTTTTTAACTTGCACATATAGTAAATAAAATATATTATATTATATTATATTATATTATATTATATTATATTATATTATATTATATTATATTATATTATATTATATTATCCATCCATCCATTTTATACTCCCTAACGGGGTCGGGAGTTGCTGGTGCCTATCTCCAGCTGCGTTCCGGGCGAGAGGCGGGGGTTCACCCTGGACAGGTCGCCAGCCTGTCGCAGATATTATATTATATTATATTATATTATATTATATTATATTATATTATATTATATTATATTATATTATATTATATTATAATTAGCTCTTAGCTTGATCTCAACTTGGCAGCTGAACTCTGACAAGGTGTTAGCTTGTCTCCCCTACTAATATTCCTGTTCTATTTTTCTAACACAAATCAGTTGAAAGGTGTAGCAACTTTTATAATGATGAATATGTTTTCTACATATTTGTTCCAACTGTTACTGCGTCATGACAGTTTGTTATGAGGCAGAGAATCTCTGAAAATATCGATTTCCTCCACCTTTACGCTGAGCTACTGAAGAAAAGCACTTTTCCCAACCAAAAACAACCAATCAGAGTCAGGAGGTGGGGCCTAAGACTGTTAATCAACTCATGTGCTCGCAGCTCAATATGCTAATGGTGGAGAACAACTTACAATTATAGGAAAACTGTTTATGTGTCGTCATCGGTAGCTATGCTAACTGGTCTTAGCATTCACAACAGGCTCTGGTATCAGGAAGAAGCTGCATCTTAGCGGCAAGTAAGCAGGGCATGGATGAGCTGTGTGACAAGAGTGACACGGCTCTAAGACCCTCTGATTGGTTGTCTCAACAAACTTTTTTTAATAAATGCAACAAATCACAGCTTTATCTGGTAACCACTGACTACTCATAACTACCTCACTCAGCCCCACTTAATAAATCCCATGCACTATTTTGACCGTAGAGCTAGAAGTAGCCCTTTGAAATTCAGCAACAAACATGTTTGGTGACTGAAGTCATACTGGTTGGCTCAATAAAAATACACCAAGCTACTCAGCAGAAAATAACCTCAAAAGAAAGCTTGCCTGGCTTTCAGCTGATTCAAACTGCTCTTGAACAAGCAGGGCTACATATATGCCAGGCAAATACACATTTAAGTCTAACATCCAGAGCACATTCACTGCCTTACCTCTGAATGTAAGGCGCTGAGGAAGCTGTATGTGATGTTACTTCCCTCTTTGGTAACAACACATTAGAGACATGTTGACTGACTGAAGTTTAAAGGTTGGGAGGAAAGTGTGTTTGTGTGCAGCCACATCAGCTCTTCTCCTGCTTCGCGCTGAAGGAAGTCTGCTGTCTGACTTGCTCTTGTTTGGGTCTGACATGAGAAAACACAGAGGATGAAAATGAGGTCTCCCAATCCTTAATTATTTAAATCAAACAATTACCCACAGCTATCTGGGGAAAAGCTCTTTTATCCGCTCTTCCAGAGCATCCAGGGTGGAGTCTGGAGTGGAAGACACATCACATGGAGAAGAGCACAAAACACGCAGTCATTTTTCTGTAAGACTTGAATTATTAAAACAGCCATTTTAAACTGCACAGGTGCTCTGCAGATCGCAGGCTTAGATCAGGGGCCTTCTGAAAAGCAACAAAGATTTCCACTAAATAAGGAAACTCCAGCACAAGTTTGTGTAGAGAAATACTATTAAAGAAAACATGAACACCTTGAAGAAGTCAAAAAAGTCTGACTTTGATTGAACTATTTCTCTTTAGAAAAACAACACAGTAACAAAATTCAAAAACATTTTTGATACATTGCTGTACGTCCTATTTATTTTACAAAAGATTTAAAAAACATGAAATAATATTTCTATAACCTCTTCTGAGGATGTTATGAGAACAATTTGCTCATATTCCTGCTTCTCTCTTATTGTTGTTCTCTGAATATTTGCATTCCGTCAGTTTGTTTCAGGAAAACTTGATCCACTGCTCACATTGATTACACCGTCAATTATATATAATTTATAGGCCTCAACTGGAGAGCTGCTCCACCATTAAACTTTGATGAAGCCTTGTACTACATTCTTTGTTATAGACCAACATGCCAGCCAGTCACTGTCTGGTAGGCACTGCAAAAATAGAGAAAAAAAAAATCAATAAAACATATTTACTTATTTATTGGAAAAATTTTAAATACAATAAGGATAACACGTCATAAAAAAATTACCCATCAAATACAATAGGAAAACAGACTTGCTTGTTATTTTAAATATTTAATAAATGTGTTTTAATACAATAAAAAGCAAACAAAGCAGTTTTCTGATCTGGTTTTCTGTCCATAAGTCTAAATTTCACAAAACTAACTTTTTAATTATCTACTGCATTTACATGTAAAGGCTCCAAAAGCTGTAACACTGAATATTTCAAATCAAGATGACTTCCTATTTCATACATAAGGGTAAGTTTTTCTGAATAACAAAACTACTCTAAAACTATTAAATTAATATGTGGAAATTTATTTTGTTACCATTAAAAGACTTTGTAAGGTAGAAAATAGTAATGGAAGAATTGCTTGGGATATTTATTTCCTTTTGCTGGCCCTATGGTGGCCCCCAGGTGCTTGTTTGGGGTCCCGCTGCTGTGGAGGCCTGTATTGTGTTGCTCCGAAGGGAAATGAGGCCTGAGCTCCTGTTATACAACACACAACTGCAGCTTCTCAACAAACACCCTCAGAAATCAATAGTATCATAACAGCTTATATTTATTATTCATTAATAATGTGTTTATGGACCCAAACCACCCACTGAAACAAGTTGGGATGAAATGTATGTGTTTGTGTTTGTGTGTGTGTGTGTGTGTCCGTGCGCGTGTGTGCGGGTGTATAGGCGTGTGTGTGTGTGTGTGTGTGTGGGGGGGGGGGGGGGGGTGTAATGGCCTTTTTCTTCATAAAATTAAGATGAAAGTTTTGTTACTGTGAATAAAAATGTGAATTAAACGACCTTTCCTAAAAGTGAGGCTTGACAAAACGGACAACACTATGGACACATTTATGATTTGGGTATAACTCATATTTCAAATATATATTTTGTCCTTAGTCAATGGGCTTTGTCAAGTAACAACAATAATAGAACTTAGTATATTGTGAAAATCATTTATTATCTTAATACTGTTAAATCTTGAGGAAAACATAAACAATAATAATAATAATTTAATTTTAAAGGAAATATTCAATACTTATATAAAATATGCAATAATAAATATATATTATTTGAAGTCTCTGTCTTTGTGGAAAACTTTGTGCTTTCCACAAAGTAAAAAATAATAATTATAAAAAACTGTTCATCAAATAGTTTGCCTTTACAATTATGAGTAACATTCCTCATTGCTTTATCCTAAATAATTCTAATCCTTCAAGTCACATTAGTTCAAATGATGGACTTTTCAAAGTGATTTTATTTTGTGTTGAACATTTCCCTACAAGTTTTGAGGCTGCGCTTTTTATTTCATCTGGCCAGATTCAAAAGTTACAGAACAGTTCAGCTGATTTCATCAAGATTTTTCAAATATCTCAACATCAGTTGTTATTTCAAATTAAAGCATGAAAATATGTTAAATGATCCGCAGTGGAGTCATTTACACTTCTTTTAATCCAATTTAAATGTTAACGTGAGCGCCAACGTTTAAATACAATAAGCAGACATTTCCGTCTGGAAATTGAACTAAACTGTTAGAATGCAAAAGAAAAAAATTATTATTAAATTATTAAATTAATTTATTCACTTGTAAATTTTTAGCTTAAACCACGTGGGACATATTCATACCACATGGATCTATTTTTACTTCTCGCTCCGCCTTATTTTGGTCTCGTATTCATCATGTCAACCTTTTTTTAGCTCTGATCTCGTCATTTTATTTATTTTTTTTATTTATTTAAACATAAGCTTTTAAAACGCTCAAAGAACTTTATCTACTCAGCTAAGAAACTGAAAACGGCATCGGGCACGATGGGATAGAGCCGCGTAGCCTTCATAGCCTGCAGAGTTGATCAATATGAGAGTCACTCAAGTATCAGATCCTATTCATCACCGCTGGGAAAGCAGCTTTCAGACGGAGCTCCTTCACCTCTGGGGCTTCTCCTGTTTCAGAGCGGCAGCTGCTCAGCCCCGCGCGTAAAACACGCGCAGCGTCTCCAAGAGGCGCAAACACGAGAGCGCTGCACTTCCAGGCTCGTGTTGCACGCGGAGCGCCGTTAAATGTTTACGTGAAAAGACACCAGCAGGTAAAACGACGCAGAAATGCTTTCAGAAGTAAAACGTGCACAGTTTATTTCAGCTTCTGCAGCTTTACAGAGACACATTTGAAGCACACTTTCACAAATGAAATGTTTTCTTTTTTTCCAGAATAAATTAAATTCAAATAAATAACAATTCAACATAAAAAACAAAAGTAATAGTAAAGTCTTCTCAGAAGTGTTGAAAAATATGTATAAATAAGGCCGACTACACCTCCCTTCATCAGAATATCTACAAAGTGCGCTCCACAAACGGGTCAGTGATCAGAAGAAGTCGAAATGATTCCTTTTCATCAGGGCGGGGAGAACAACAACACGACTCATAATAATCTGATTGTCGAAGCATCATTGCGGTGAACAGGTTTTACATGTCAGTGAGTCTTCTACAGGCTTAATTCAGCCAGTGGCAGAGAAAACAAACAGAAAGCACGTCCAAGAACCAACCAGAGTGTTCAAAATCACCAGAAATGTGCCATCACTTGCGTAATGAGGTAGACGCACAGCTACACCGTGTTAATGTGTGTATCCGTGCGTGTTTATATACGTGAGTGAGTGCGTGTGTTTGCGTTTTATTGCAATGCATTCACTTTGGAAATGAGGAAGGGAACATGAGGGAATATGAGGGAACATGGGGGATTATGAGGGGGGGCAGTGTTGGTCCTTTTGGAGCAAAACAGGCAGAAACATCCAGGCCTCTCTTGCGTTTCTGCAGAGGAACCCATGACGCTGATTGCACACACTGCGCGCCAGATTCTGACTTATTTTATCTTTTTCTACTCGTTTGGTCTGATTTGTCCCCCAAAATGGTGAGCAACCCAACAAAAACATCTGGGAGGAAAATTCAATACATTTCAATGACAGTTTCCACACACGGAAGTGCATATATTCACAAATATGTACACTGATAAATATAAAAAGAACTATCCGGGCCACAGAGGGTAATATGAACTATTATTCCTCATTTCCCGCGGTTAGTATTTTTATTTTTGTACAATAATTACTTTTTCAACCACAATTGGTCGCCTTTTCTCTTCAGTCAGAGAGCAGCAGTTTATTCTGCGGAGATGCAAACAGCTTTGAAAGTCACTGAGTCTGTTTTCTGTCTGCGGATCCACTGTCAGGACCAAACAAGGAACACGGTGTGACGCAGAACACAAAAGTTCCTGTTAACACATGCTGAGCGGTGAAAAGTCCGCAGGTGTCCCCGAGTCACATCTGAGCTGAATGGCGCACCAAACTGCGTGGTTTCTGCTCCAATACGCACAATTCTACGACCTGCGGTGAACTAGGGAGGCTGTTCAACCTACACTCTAAACATGAATTTTGCAAGGTATTAAACTTAAGTATTTTCTTACTTATTGGTTTGAATGCAAAATGTTAAATGATGATTAAATTCTAACAAGAGCCTATTTTTTTTTTAAATGTAAATAAATAGATACAACCCCATTACACAGTCAGATTAAAGTTAAAAGCTGCAAGCCAAATGTTTCTGTAAAATTATTTAAAATAGCCTAAAATATTTTATAAATTTTTCAGTTTATAAATTGGTTTTGGTATATTGTTGAAAATTCTTATTTAATCAAGATAAAATCTGACTTCCCAAAAACCAGTTTATACAATCTATTATGGCATCATGAAAGGCACAGGGGATGAGCATATCCCTTCATGTCCCTACAATGCAGCACATCCTATACTGTCACAACTCACTTTCAAGACGTCAAAAATCATTTGCCTAACAGTGATTATAGATTCTTGGGATTTAGTCACTGAAACAAATCACTCCATATAATTCATTTTCATTAAACCCTGTGTATTTAATGAAATCTTCACTGGAGATTCATAATTCATTTCTACCATTTTGAATTTGTTAGAGAGCAACATACATGACTGAATAACATCATTAACTGAAAAGGTTGTAAGTTCAGTCAACCAGTTTAGCGACAATGCTAATGCTAGCATCCTGAACGTGCTAGCCCAGAGGCAGTCGTTGCTAAGCAATGGATCAACGTAGCGGTGAAAGGTTTGCACGTCCTCTTCTGACAGATGACATGATGTTCATTAGCAACGACATCTTCATGATTAAGAATGTAAGCAAGCTAGCAAGTTGACATTAGCTCTAGCACTGTGGCTAAACTAGCTAAGTCTTAAAACTTATACTGTAGGAGAAACTCTGAAACTTTCTCAACCTCAAATCTAACAGTTTTGAACACATTAATTCCCACTAAGACCCATATAAATAAATCAGCCTGCCTTTTCTTAACTAATGAGAATAACAGTAATGTAATTTATTTGAAAATATTCATCAGAAGAAAGTACCTAATGTGAGAATTTAACCATTATTAAACATTAAATAATATATATATTTCAATGGGCATCCAGTGATATTCTCCAAAATTCATTTTTAAAGTGTAGACATGAGTCTTTATTCAATGGCATTATATGCGTTTATTGCAAACCAAATATTACTGTTTGTTTTTAGCATGAAATTAAAACCTAGACTTTAAAAGCACAGAAATTAATAATTGTATTTTGACACATTTTAAAAATGGGCATGCATTTAATATGTTATGTAAGTGTCTCTTAGCAGGTAAACTTGTAATATTTTTTCTCATAAATTGTTTTAAAATTAAATCTAACAAATGTAAAGATGTAGAAGTTTAATTGGTTCATTTTAATCAACTTAATCAATTAATTTAAAGTAATTAAGTGTTGTCAATGTATCGATTATGAAATTCAGCAAAAAATATATATATTTTTTTTTCTTCACAAAAGATGCCAGTTTAATTTCTCTGAAACTATAATTAAAACTAACATCAGTTGCCTTTTTATTTAAGAATAAAAATCATATGTGACTTGTTTTAAGTGCCGCTCTGACAATCGACCTGTCTGGTATCTTTCTTGGGAAACAAGTAAATTCAATTGACCTAAATTTACATTTGAAAACAACATATTATGTATCTGAATGTGCGAATCTCAATAAGAGATTGTGAGGCTTGTTTTGAGTGCGCATCTTTGCGGCCCTGGCTGTGCGCCACGCAGAGCCTCTCCCCGCGGGAAAAAGGCGCAGGTACCGCTGGTACCTTGTTGATTCTGACAGTGCGGCTCCAGCAGACCAGCCTCAGCAGCTTGTCTCTGGTTTGTCTCTGTGGAAACCGGCTCAGAGACCCTCGAGTCTGTCGCAGTCTTCTTCAGTGCGTCGCAGAAAACTTCATCCGTTTCTGTTTTTGCCTCTGATTGCAAAACCAAACGCGGACCACGTTCTTTTTCAGATCCAGTTTCTCGGCGATCGCGGCTATCTTCTCCGACGACGGCCGCGGCTGCACGGCGAAATACGCCTCCAGGGAGCGCTTCTCCGGCGCGGCGATGGACGTGCGTTTCCTCTTCTTGTCGCCGCCGTTGAAGATCTCTGGCTTGGACATCTTCTCCCTCTGCGCCCTCTCCGCCTCCTCCAGCCAGGCCTCCAGGATGGGCTTCAGGGCCACCATGTTGTTGTGTGAGAGGGTCAGGGATTCGAACCTGCAGATGGTGCTCTGGCTCAGGCAGCCGACCCCCGGGATCTTGAGGTTGGCCAGCGCCGCTCCCACGTCAGCCTGAGTGACGCCCAGTTTGATCCGCCTCTGCTTGAAGCGCTCAGCGAACGACTCCAGCTCCCGCGGATCGGGCTCCGCGTCCCCGCCAGCGCTCCCCAGGGAGCCGTGGGATCCCAGCGCGTGCGGATGCATGTTCATGGACTGAGTGTGGTGGTGGTGCTGCATGTGGTTGATGGCCGACATGTGGGCCGCGGCGTGAGCCGTGTGCGAAGCTGTGGAGCAGACGTCCGAGCCGGGCATGCCTCCCAGAGAAATCCCCGGGGTGAGATGGTCAAGCAGGTCTCCCTCCAGTCCCTGCGCGGGCTGGTGGTGCGCCGGGTGGTGGTGTGAGGTGAGCACCGACGGGTGGTGCAGGTGCGCGGAGGAGGAGGTCGGGGTGCAGGTCATGCTGGTCATGGTGGTCATGGTGTGGTACGTGGCGTCTGGCTTGAAAGGGTGGCTCTTCTGGGCTACGATGTCCACGGCGGCGAGAGCCTCGGCTCTCTGCAGAAGTGTCTCATCGAAGCCGGCGAAGATGTTGCCCTGAAGCTGAGAGAGGAGGAAGGACAGAGGCAGAGCCGTCAGAGCAGGCAGAGCCGTCAGTCTGCCACAAACCAACAGCTGCTGCTGCTAGTTAAACTGATGGAGTGCGCCAAACTCTCTCTGTTTGTCCCAATATTTAAAAAACAATGTATTATTTTGATAATTTTACATAAAACACATGTTAAAAAAAAAAAAATTAAAAAATATTTAAATTTGAAATAAAAACTTAACAGACTTTTAGAGGAAAAATCATCAAAAAGAAGAAGATGTTTAAATTTGCCACCATGATCACTTTGATCCCTTTGAACTTTTCATAAATCTCTAAAGAAAAACTTTGACTAGGATTTTGTTGACCTCAGTTTTCCAAGCTGTCAGCGGCTCCTTCCTGCAGCCACGGCAGCGTGTCCGCGTGGAAGGATAGTCATTTAAAATTTATATTTACGATCTCCTGAATAATTCCTGCGGACGATGAAACGAGACCAGTTTGAATATGAATGAGACAATATGAGAAAAAGCGAGTCCAGTCCACGCACTGTGCATCATCTTGAACTTTTCTTTAGCCTTCAGATGCATCGTGGAAGCGCAGCATCCGTTTTCCTTCTCTAAAGGACATTTTTACGATTTCTGCATTTTAAATCCTTTAAGAACGTTACAAGAAAATCATATAATTAAATCTTTATTTTCATTTACGTTGAGAAAAGTACAAATTTCTCCAGCTTATAACTTATGAGGCTTTTTTTATTATACAATTTCGTTTGTAGACAAGATGTGCCGTTGTAATCACACGTCCATCTATTTTTATAATTATTGCTTTACATTTTTTAGGGCTGTAAACGAATTTACACTGAATTAAAAGTTGTTGGTGCGAATTTACGCATTTAACCCACTAAATCAAGTAATTTACAAAAGTCCTTGTACTTTTAAGTCCTCTATGCGAATCCTCAAAAAAAAAGAAAGAAAAGAAAAGTCTTCATTTTGCGGTTGGTTTGCGCTTTTATTGTTGTGAAGTTGCGCGGGCAGGAAGGTGAGACTCACCGACGGCGTGGGCAGGCAGGCCCTGCGGATGGCCTCGGAGCTGGAGTGCAGGGGCGTGTATTTGGGCTCGTGCAGGATGGGGTGCATGCTGAAAGGCTGCTTGCTGTTCATCGACATCATGATTGCAGAAGTGAGGGAGGGTCGCTGTCCGTCGTCCTCGTTCCACTCCGTTTTGGTGATATTACCTGGAGAGAAACGCCTCGCAGAGGAATAAAAAAAAAAAACACAACAACAGAAACCTGCCGCGCCTTTAAGTCAGGGAAGAAAAAAAAAGGTAAGGAGCAGTAACTCCTGGACTCCTGTGGACCTTCTGCCTGCTTTTCCACTCTGAATGACTCCTATAATAAAGATGCTGCCTGCATCCGGCGCCTATATTAGACCGCTGCCTCACAGGCTGCTCCTCATTGGAGGACCGGCCCTCCCTCCCGCTGCGTTCCTCCACCAATCACATGTAGAAACCCGGTGGCCACGCCCACCACCTGAAGGGACCCTTTGAGGTAGCACTTTGCTGAAGAAATGTTTCTGTAACATTTGTAGATTAGAACCGGGACAACAATGTCAGAACAGGAATCACCAAGATTTCCATAATTAGGCATTAACTGCAAGTTGTAAAAATCTGCATTATTAAAACTTAAAGTTAGAAAAAGTCATAGTCCTGTACAGAGCTTTCCAAAAGCTGTCATACTTGTTTGTTCCAACCACAAACTTGGGATTTTCTGTGACAAATCAACACAAAGTGGGAGAAAAAGAATGAACTTTGAGTTTTTGATGAGAAAAATCTGAAAAGTGTGGAGTGTATCTGTGTTGAGCCTTGTCTCTGTGTCTGCTGTGTGTCTTGGTCTTCCTGATGTCGTTTGGTCACTAAAGTCCTTTAACAAACTCTGAGCCCTTCACAGGACAACTGGATTTATACCGAGATTAAATCACAACCAGGTAGACCTCTGGAGGCAGGTAGATCCAATTAAAGTTCAATTATAAAAACTGCACTCCGCAGACTGTTATTAAAATATTGACATGTATGGCTTTCTTTTTTTTCAGCGCATAAACTTCCAGTGAAACACATCAAAGTTAAAGCAAGAAAAAAATGTAAAAAAAGAAAAAAAAAGGAAAAAAAAGTTAAGTTTTTATGAATATTTTTGCAAAGTGCTCTATACATTTCTCAGTAAGAAAATAGTTATTAATCCTTTTAGGCTACAAAAAAAAAAAATAATAAAAAACACGTGAAATTAACTCCCAGCATGTAGAACTATTTTCCTTCTGTGGTTCAAGAAGGCATTTCATGAAAATCTTTTTAATTGTTACAGAAGGCCATTAAAAGTAAGTTTTAATTAATGAAAAAATTCCCAAACTCCTCTAAATGAACCCATTTCCTTTTCTTAACAACTAACACATAAATTAATGGTGGTTGATTCACTTTCTGGCTGTGAGAAGGTGTGCCCTGCTCTCCATAAACACACCCTCCTCTCTCAATTAAACAATAAACACCCAAAGTCTCCTTTTATAGAGGGAGGGATGTGAATATCTGGCAGTGCTTCCTGCCTCCATCTCTATGTCATCTATACAAATGAAAAACAAATAGTTACCTGCTGTAAATATGATTAATAATTGTTATGGGTTCTTTAAAAATAGAAATTAAAAGTGCATTTTTTTTTCCCTGCTAAAACTAGAGGGCTATGGTCCCACTTATTCATTGATTTCATTCAAGCATTTTAATGGGAAGTTGAGTGGAGGGAAAAAGTCTCCACAGCTGGTCCAAATCCATCTTTTCACATCTTCAAAGTGAATGTTGTTTTCTATTTTAAAATCAATATTTCAGCATCCGAAGGAAGAGTAAAACAGCACAGAAAATAAGTAGGATGTTTTTACAAACAGTGACATTTTGGTGTACATTCTTAATCAGAAGGCTGACATTTCTGTAACAAAAATCCCCTTTTACTGGTTTTACACAAAAGTCACACTTTCTGAAAAGTGATTTTTTTCAACTGCAACCTTTAAAAGTTTACACAAAGTTATCATTCTAAATGCAATGACTCTGAATGACATAAAACTTTCATTTATAAAACTGATCTCCTCAGATAAATGTACAATTCATAATACCCCCACCTGTATTTATAGTTATTGACACTTTGAAAATTGAAGAATCAACCAGTCTAAAAAATAATAAAGTGAATAAAGTGTGCTCAAATAAGGACAAAATCTTTTCATACACCATTTATATTGTCATGTGGACAGTGCAACACAGACACACACAGGATAAACACTTGTGCACACAGTCACTCTTAAAGACAATTTATAGACGAATGAACCTGACATCCAATTTTTGGCATGTCGGGTTCATTTACCTAAACCTAAACAATCTCACACAGAAGAAAAGAAGAAAGAGACAAGTGAGTTTTTAGAATTTCTTGCAAGGAACTAGCTTTAGTTTAAATTTTTCTACCCATTCTGAAGCATGCTCTGCCTCACCCTCTCTTTTTATTTTCTTAGGGCAGTCCCTAGTTACATAGCTTATCCTGTTATCTTGAGTTACAGGCGTGTTGCCCCTACAGGCTGCCGTAGTGCAGAGTGCAAAATTCAGTTCCTGTTTACTTCCTTATAGCAACAATGCAGGAACTGATCAACTCACAGTCCTCAAAGATACAAATGGATTTTTATATGGAATATTTATTTACAATTCTAACAAGTACCCAGAAAAATCCTTTGCATTCTTGGAGAGAACATGCAGACTTATTTGAAGAACCCAAAATATATGTCAGATCAGAAGAACAAGATTCAAGTCAGATGAAAAATGAAAATAATTAATGAATGACATCAAGTTGCTTGCAGAATATCAAAATAAATTATACTGGTTAAAAAAAAGATGTTGAGGAAGTTGCAAGAAATCAATTTATATTAAATTGATTTATAATGACAATTCTAATTCTGAGTCTCTTTGGCCAGATTCCTATTTTGAGAATATGTTACATGGCCTCATGCACTAAGTGAAACAATCTGCAAATGTCTGCATGCAAATTCATCTTGAAATGATGCAACTGAAGTAAAATTGTCCTTACATATGTGCTGCATCATATGAGAAGAACTTTTAAATATCAGAGAAGCATCAGCTTTATTGATCTTGATGGTCATTTTTTTGTCATTTTCTGCAAGCAGAAACTCAGAATCAAACTCTTAACCAGTCTTTATCACTTTATTTGATGTTGCATTTTTTCCCCCTTGGGAATCAGCTCTTACTGTGTCATAAATAGTATTTTCACAGGTTTTTTCCAACAAACATCCTTCATCTGTATCATGTAACAGGATCTGTGTTGCTCTTGTTACTCTGCCTCTTGCTCTTCAGTCCGTGGCTGAACCTCCAGCCCTGACTCACCGACAATAAGAGCCGCCCTGTTGGTCACAGAGTCAGGAAACCTGAGTGAGACCTATTGTCCTGCCCTGGCTGCCACCCTCCAGAGGGTCCCGGGCACCCGTTCATCAAATATACATCACCGCTCTCCGGTGAGACGCCAGGAGCCAGGACAGTCCTTTGGGAAAGCGACACTGTGCAGACACAGAGCAGGGAGTACAGCTGGGATCAGAGGAGGATCTGCGGCAGGGGACTGAATGCTTCAGACTCTTTAAGTTCACCAAATTGAGCAAGAAAAAACAGTTTGAATTAAACATTTCCTTCCTTTGCTGGAAGTAAATAAAATGAGTATCAAACTTTCCTGCTAGAAAGATGTAATTGATGATAGGCTGTCTTGTGAAAAACACCAACAATGATTTTCTGAGTTAGTGGATATGTGTAGGGGGATGGGGGATGGGGGCTGGGGTGGAGGGGTAATGTTTTACCCAATGTTTTGGACACTCAACTGGAGAGTGCTGCAGTGCCTGTTGGGCAGATTTGTTGTCTTAAGTCACTCATGTTCTGGGTAAGGTTGGGGCAAAGAACCAAATATCTCTTCTGGGGAAAGAACATCTTGAGATCTCACCATAAAGAACAAGAGAATGTTGCTGGGCTAGTGACCCAATGTTGTAGAAGACAACTAAGCTATATTAGATTTCTGCACATTGATTTAATGATATAAGCTTAACCAGTTTTTCCGATCATAATTCCACAAAAAATACATAACAACAATCCTCCCGTTTTGAATCACTGTGGTTTTACATAGTTCAAGTTGATCAAAGTATGCTGTTGAAATTCTAACCTAAAGAGAGGTTGCTCGCATCTCACAGGATGGACATGGGCAATGCATAATGCCTAAGGAGGGGTTCTGTATTGCAAACCTTGTGTTTGGTTTACAATCAGTGCTTTACATACAAGCAACATTTGTACTCTAGAATAATTTGGCATAAAAATGAATTTCTTTCAGAACAAGCCCATTTCATCACCTTTTCAACTCCATGCTTGACAGTGTGTATGAGGTGTATGTGTTGAGATGTGTTTGTGCTCCATGGCCAAACATTTTTATTTTAGACTCATCTGTCCAAAGGACAATGTTCCAAAACAGATTCATTTAGATGAAACTTTGCAAAGTTGTGCTTCTGCTTTTGTACAGTTACATGTTTCACTCCCAACCATGTTGGACAAGCCATAGCTCTTCTTATTGTACTGTCATAAATGTAACCATTTAGCATGCTAACTAAGGCCATAGCTCAGGTCACTGAAGTGCTTCCCAAGGTAAAAACAGTTCTGCACATTTAATGTATTGGTTTAATTTTTTTCAGCTACTGGAGATACTTAGCTTCGGTCTCAGGAAGGTCTTTTGTTTGACAAGAATACAAGTCATTGAGACCCATCTGTTAGCGTATTTCAGAAAAAGTATTTTTAGCTGTTTGTTTTAACAAAGTAAGAGCATGTGTGTGCTGTGTGCAGCTAAGCATAGGTGCAGCTTCGTATGTTCAGGGTGTAGCATGGACTCTGAGGGATCTAACATCCCACAAAGCTTTCAGGGAGCAGAACATGGCTGCCACAACGTGTATTTCTGCCACATTTAGCAAATGGACAGTGAAGTGGAGCCCTCCGCTGACATCCACCACAGCCTCCTCACCTCATGCCTTTGCCTTCTCTGTTTTTTACCCTCATTCTTCTCTGTGCACTCCTTTTTCCTCTTCTCTCCACTTCCTCTAGCTTTGAATTATTGATAGCGAGTAAAATCTGACGTTGTAAAGTTTGCGACCATTCACCAAAATCGGCCTCCGCTTCTCACCAAGGGGGCATGCCGAAGGGTAGGCGGTGTCTAACCACACACTTTTAATGTAATTGCCTGTAGGGGTCCTGGTAAATATTTAATTGTCTGCCAGTACAAATTAAAGACACAAGGCTGGAAGAAAAGGTTAGTAGGTTCGCTTGGGGAGAGATTCTGTGCACTTTACCTGGGCCAGTTGGTTTTGAAAAGGGCTTTGTTGCTCATGTAGAGTGAAAGACGGAGCTAGACTGTTCTGCTTCATTTACCTTTCAGTGATGAGAACATACGCACAAAGGTCCTCCATGTATTACCAGGAGATCCTGAAACCAAGATCTAAGAACAGGCCATACTGAGACTAAATCTAGTAGTCAGAAAAGGTGTTCAAAGGAAATGCAACATTTGACTTGTCCACATGATCACATCTGTACCACAAAGTAGTAAAGAACACATATTTTAAAAACATTTGGCCTTAGCCAAAAATTCAAACATCGTGACATTTTGCTTTTGCCATTACTCACCCTTACTGTGTTGACAGAAACAAAGTACACACATTTTCAGCTCTAGGGTGTTAAGGTATCATGATAAATTAAAGTCATTTGGTTTTGACCAGGTTTTAACTTATTTAAATGTAAACGCAAGTGAGCAAAAACTGCAACAAACTTTTACTATCTATGGAGTGGTATCGGACTTCCAAAATGTAAATACTGTGATAATCTAAGTTCACTCTCACTTTTTCAATAGGATGTAGAAGTGAATGCAGGAGTCAGACACATTTATGAACCGATGATCAGCAGGCTTGTCCAGCTTTCGCTTTGCAAAGCTACATCTGCTAGAGAATTATTTGGACAAATGAAACCAAAGTAGAAATATCAGCATAACTCCCCTTACCAACAGTCAAGTATGATGGTGGAAGGAAGATGATATGGGCTCATTTTCCAACCACAACAGCTGGCCATGTTGGAGTCATTCAGTCCACCATAAACTTTTCTGTGTGCCTAACTATTTTAGAGTCAAACGCAAGACAATCTCTGTAATGGAAATTTTGTTGCTTGCTAAAGTGTTGTCAAAGCCCAATTTGGAAAGAGTGTATTTTTGGTTTAGATTAGATTCTTCTGTGAATTTATCAAAAGCTTATTTATGAAGATAAAATGTTTCATATTAAAGAGGAACAAACCCTCATTGCAACCATCAGCATCTCATTCAGCCCAGAAAGCCTTTTGTTAGATTTTGGGGTCAAAGGTTGTGAGCTTTGGGACCTATATGTATTTTCGTCTCATTTTTAAAAATTATACCGCCAAAATGTGAGCTCTAACTTGCACCTAAAATGATTTATTCATTGAGTTTGTTGACTCTTCGCACCAGATGATTCACCGACCCATGGGTTTGTGAGTTTTCTTCATCATCGCACTGATTTTCTTTTCTGCTCTTTGTATTCCAACCAGTGTTCTAGCACTGGGTTATTTCTTATTTACAGTTTCTGCATTTTTCATGCTTGCTGTTTTCATTATCTCCACCTCCTTAATGTCAGTCTTTCTCTCATCTCTTCTTCTAATCTCGTGTTGAGTCTCTCCACATGCTGTAATTGGGCTGTTGATGGAAAACGAGCAGAAAGAAGTGGGAGCAAAAACAGAGCAAAAAGCAAAGAGAGGGACTGACAAGTCCAAAAAAGACAGACAGTAAATGAGACCGAGAAAGAGAGAAGACATATTTTGGATCAATAGATTAACTGAGTGCTCATGTATTATGCATCAGAGCCCTGCAGCACTTTCACATAAAGAGAATGTTGGGCAGGATTGGCGTGTAAAAGCTTTATAACTGCAGGCCTGTTTACTCAGAATATTCGAGGGGACCGCTGTCGCACTGAACTCAACATATCAAAGTATAACTGGGCCAAGGCAGCAAACTGTCCTGAACCCAGAACCTCACACAGCTGATTCTGGGTTTAACTGCAGCCTTGTGCTGAAATCATCATTTAAATTTGTGTTAAAGTTTAGATTCTCACACTGGTTGTGGTTTCACAAGACAGAAAACTGACATGTTATTTAGTTTCTGGGACAGAAAAGTGATTATACTTTATGTTGCATATAGTGTTATGGTATAAAAGAAAATGCACCCTCTTTTTGCTCTGGAATTCATCTTCCTTTGGTTTTAACAAGCTTCTAAAATTATTTACACGTAACTATTTAAGTGTAATTGTACACAACCCCACAGCAGATTCCACATGGTTATATTTTTTAAAACAGAAGCCAAAATAGAACAAACTGTATGCAAAAAGCAACAAATTAAAGTAGTTTCTTTCTGGTTTGATCAGAGTCTCACATCATGGTGGATGAAATTTTTGTTTTCTTCTCTATGGTGTTGCTTCATTCCTACATGATGCAATTTTGGCCAAGCTTGGACAGACTGGCTCACATTAGACTCTGCCCAGTGTGTGCAGTTATTAGACAACTTGTGGTTTTGAGTATTCATTTTATTATTGAGTAACTGCAGAGCTTTTAGTCAATCCAACTTGCTAATTAAAATCTGATCTGACATCGGACCTTCAAGAAAGTGAAAGTGAAGTTTCAATGTTCTTAGCAGAATAATTATATATACACAATTATTTGACAACTATCTCAATGCAGAATAATTATACAATCAAATGAAAAGCAGAAAATTGGCCCCTCTCATTTCTTTGTTTTTATCTGGTAAAGAGAATTATACATAATATATAATTACAAGTCTTCCTTTTATGAAGTCCTTTGAACAAAAGACCTGATTCTGTAACACATATGGAGTCAAAGCATTTGAGTGTGAATCGCAAACTAGAAAAAAACTATATTTGAAAGATTTCTTCCAGGTCTTCCAACTCTGGAAACTCCCATCTCGGTCAAAAAGGGGTCTAAAAAATGTCTGGATAAAAACTTGACATTATTCACCTTCAGATCAGCCAGACTTCTGAGCTTCTGAAAGCAACGTCTGAGGTTGCTCTTGACATCACCTGCTGGTTCCTCCCTGCCCTTCCCTTTCCTAAAAAGTCAACATCCAGACAATCCACAGAGGGCTGAGCATCAAACAGCTAGAGCTCCTGAGCCTTTCCCCAGATACAGCCACGCTTATTTCCATGCAAACAAAATCCCTTTCCCTCTCCTGTACTACAAGAATAGAGAGCAGTTGAACAAAGGGAAAACAAGTAAACAAACAAAATGGTGTGTGAACATGTCACTGAAACAGGGGTGGAGGGTGTTTGGTGGGGGGAATTATATTAGAATAGCATATTCATGCAAATTGATATTATCAAATTTTCTCACTGATGTCTCTGGTGTTTGGAACTGGAGGGATAAATAAGAAGAAAAAGATGTTAATACTCAGAAGAGACACGTCAAAGCTATTTGAAGATCCTTCTGTATGGATGCTTTGTTTAAGATCTTTTAGCAAATGTAGCTTTGATGGCAGAGAGTTCGTACTCACATAGAGAGATGAAGATAACTACAGAGAAAAGGCTGTCCACAGGACGCCATTACTGCCTAGCTGCCAAGATATAACAAATATGTTAAATAAATTTAAAAAAAAATCTCTTTTCAAAGAGAGAATTTCTTATTTGAACCCACTTAATTAACTGTAATTTGAATTCGGTTCAGTCGATAAACTAAAATGTTTTTCACGCATGTGTCCACAGTGTTTAGAATTGGAATAAATTAAATATGTTGGTTTGCAAAAAAAGAGCTAAATCCTATTCTATGCATTCGAAAACTCCCATGAAAACACAAAAGAATTCTGTGACCTATGTGCACATCTATGTTGTAAAAATGTCAATATCAACATATACTGTATATCCAAAGTTCAAAAATACCCCAAGATTTTATATCTTGGGGCATTTTATTGGTGCAAAAATAAAAACAGCTCACATAAAACCTTTATGAGCTCGCCCTCCCATGTGGACCAACTTCCAGAAGAGAGGTACTTTAGCTTATTAGAGGCAATTGTTGGCTGTCTGGAAACCACTGAGAAGACTTCAGTTGACTGTAAAACATCTTTAGATTCTTAAACTTTGTTTAAGATTATATGGGAGACCTTTCACTATAAGACTGTTGTTGTGACTCGCATTTAATGTCACATGGGACAAAAATCTGTGTAGTAGTTCACTGGAGGGTGGTCCTCATCTTTAATACAGAAGAGACTGCTTTGTTTAGACTTTGCCCCTTTCTGCTTATACCTATATTGCACAACTGGAAAAGGTGGATTGCTTCTGGTGTACCTCGCATGATTTATTTGCAAGTCCAACTTACAAATTAGTTCTTTGAACAGACAGCTCATTTCTAAAGCAGTGACTTATTGGGCTTTGATAAAACAGCTTCATGTTACAACTGGAAATGTGAACCAGATGACTAGAGACTTATATGTGCATCAAATCTGCTTTTTCCTTCAGCACATTTTTTTTAACACTGCTATCTGGGCACTGATGAAAAGGAAAGAAGAAAAGCCAATGATATTAACTCCAGATGCCCAACTTCTCCCATGTATCCATTTGGACAAAATATGTATTGTTAGCGCCAGAGGCCATTTGGATTTACTCCCACTGATTTAGACCAACTTGCTGATCAAATTAGTGGTATTCAGTTAAAAGGCGAGTTCTGGTTTTGCTCTTCAAGTGGGTTGCACAATTATGATAGTGGACACCTGAGGTTGGAAGCATAACTGGGCAAAATAGCCCTGAATTTTCTATCAGAAAAAACAAAAATACTGTAAAGTTTTAAATATTTTTTGTAGCAGGTAAGCATATTCCCCTTCTAAGAACATAAACTGCACAATTCCAAACAGAAGAGTTATTGCTATTGTCTTATTGTTTAAAATCAAGATATTGCTCAACTTTTGCACCAACTTGAGTCAGAGCCTGCTGTTAAAGAATTTCCCAAAGGATCTCCAGTAGATGAACATATGAGAAGGCAAAAACAGGGTAAAAAAAAAAAAAAAAGGAGAATGAAGGAATGATGGGTACTTAATGCCATCTGATCAGGACTGAACTTCGATCAGAACTCTACATGGTCAAAGTACAGATGAACTTTAAACTTCTTACTTAGGTTATATAATTTGGTGAATTTTGTAACTTTTCTTATGAGGAAAGCAGTTTGCTTTTGATGCTGTTTTACATTAATGTGGAGATAATTTATATTTAACAAAATCCAGAATCAAAAGGTAAAAACCAGAGGGTACCACTTTAAAAGTGCTATTCATAAACATTAGTTTGACTGATGCTAGAGGACGACACCTTAAAGATATTTAGTGAAAGCTAATGCTAACGTGCTAACTTCATTTCAAATCATATCTGTCGTTGAAAAACTACAATTCTTGAATATCAATATCATTTTGACACTATGATCTTTAGCTGCTGTGATGCGTATAGCTTGTCTTTACTGTCTGTGTTTTCTTTATTTTGTTCTCTGTTTCTTGCTTGAAATAAAGTTATTGAGGGGAAAATGAGACAGACAGAGAGAGGGGGAGAGAGAGAACATGATGAGAAGAAATGGTACACAAAATAATTTAGCGCTAGCACATTAGCATTGCCTACCACATCAGAACACCTCTGTGCTCTGATGGTGTTGGTCAATTGTGGTCTCATCAGGAGACAACATTTCTCAAAACAGTTTAGTGTGACACCTTTTTTGTGATTTTGATGTGAAAGTATTGACCGTCTTCAAAAGATTCTTTCTCAACTTTGTAATTAGTGCAGTGGCTGCCCCACACAACAAAAGGGGACAAAGTGATTCTCTACATATTTTGGCTATAAATGTAGAAACAGGGTAGCGCTGTTGCCTTGCAGCAAGAAGGTCCTGGGTTCGATTCCCAGCCCGGGGTCTTTCTGCACGGAGTTTGCATGTTCTCCCTGTGCGTGGGTGGGTTCTCTCCGGGTTCTCCGGCTTCCTCCCACAGTCCAAAAACATGACTGTCAGGTTAATTGGCCTTCCCAAATTCTCCCTAGGTGTGAGTGTGTGTGTGCATGGTTGTTTGTCCTGTTTGTCTTTGTGTTGCCCTGCGACAGATTGGTGACCTGTCCAGGGTGAACCCCGCCTCTCGCCTGGAACGCAGCTGGAGATAGGCACCAGCAACTCCCGACCCCGTTAGGGAGAAGGGTGACGGAAAATGGATGGATGGATGGATGTAGAAACAGACAGAAACCAGTGGTTACATATATACAAGAAAAACATGTTAGTCATTGCTGTTGTTTCACTGCCCCAGTTTAATTGACAAACTAATGAGGCTCGCGTACTGACATTGAATTTTGTCATTCAATGACAAAATGAGCTTTTGTCATTTTTGGGTAAAGCTGCAATGTTTGTGAGCCCTTGATTTACTGCATGTCTGTTGTTTTGTAGACCTTTTAGGAAAGGCTGCTCCATGAATGAATGGAAGTATCGTACATTGGTGTTGTAACAGAGGGCATAAAGGTCTCCCATACACCTCAGAGCTCCAGCTGGTCCAGGCTGGTGGGGGTCTTTGTCCCAGCTATCCTCCCCTCCATCGCTTGTCCTCACCCTCACACCCGCACCCCAATTCCTCCGTCTCACTCTAACAGGATTAGAAGGTGGAAGCTACTTGCTCGGCAGACCTCTGAGCGTATGTCTGAGCGAGCGACTGTCAGCAATAGAGGTGGTCTTGTATGTGTGTGTGTGTGGGTGTATGTGTAAGAGTGATGATGGGGCTTCAGGGGAAAATGCCCACTCTCGTGTGTTTAGCGGTGATAGACCCCACAACAGCTTTGAGGCGGTGGTCCCAGGAGACACCAAACACCAGGGGGAGTCTGTATGTGTTTCTGTGTTTCACCATGTGTTGAGCTACTTCATATTATTTGAAACACAACTTATTCTACTGTATACAGCATCCTCCACACTTACTGCCACGGTACGGTAAGCAAGCCACTGTGTCAGAAACATCAAAATAAGACAAAGAACAAAGCAAGCCAATAATTGTAGAACATTTTTCAGGTGAGGGAAATAAATTTATAGTTTCCTGGTGTTCCACTGACTTTATGATGCCATGCACTCTGAACTAAGCCTACAACATTACAGACATTACAGATCGTAGGCCAACAGGGAGAAGAAATTTTATTTTGTAAGATTTTTGCAGTGGTTCAACACACATAGATTATGGTTCGTTAGCAGCCGTCCGCAGAACATTGATATGCTGAGGTGGTAACTACCACCAGGGAAAGAGCTAAAACATGTAGGATGCACCCTGCTTTAATAGATAATGACAGTGTGGAACCTGATGCGTGTACCTTTACATTTTCAGTAAATCTCTGCTGCTTAGAGGCAAGAACCTGAAATCACACAACTTCAAAAACTTTTTCTGTGTTTTATACATTTTTTTTAACAGATAATGAGTTTAGCAATTTGGTTCATGCTGGATAGCTGGGTTTGATGAGAATCCTATGGCAGCGGGTTACTGAATTATCTTATCGGGTGTCATGTCTCGTCATGCTACCATCCCGTGACAGATGTTCCTGTAAAGACTTCCAATAAAGACCTGTGTTCTGTGCCGCACAGCTGCAGCGCAGCTCTTCCTCTTGCCTTTGGGCCCTGCTTCTTCAGAGGCCTACCTACTATGGCAGGGTGCATCGGGAGGGCCAGAGCTCTCATTACAGCTACAATGAAATAATTATGAATGGTGTGCAGAGACCTCATCACAAGAATATCTATTGTATTATTTATTCAGTCAGTCCCCTGGTTCAGGGGGAGAGAACACATATAAACTTGCAGCCATGCTTCTCTCCTCCTCATTCAAGCTGCTGTTTGCTGCTCAAAGCGGAGGCCCACTCTGGCTTGGACTCTTCCTTTCATTCTGTGCTCTTCTTCGTTCTTTCTCTCTACTTGTTTTTGCTTCAGGAGCCGCACCTGGAGCATCTACAGGGACCCCAAGACTTCTTTTTCTCTACACACCTCAGCAGACGGATACAAGCAAAATATAAACAGAAAAACTCTCTGTTTTTACATCAAAGTAAGTCAGTAAATGATTTACTTTTAAGATATGCTGTATTAGTAGTATCTGATGTTTAATGTTCCTGTGGGGAAAAGAAACAAAGAGGTCATTTGAGGATGTGCAGAAGAAGGATAATGGTGCCTACAACATGAAAGCTTCATCTGCACCAAGAGAAGAAACTTTGTTGCTAGACCCCGGTAGCTCACGGAGGATGAAACTGCAGCAGCAGCAGCACCAGCAGCAGCAGCAGGCGCAGCACAATGGGCCTCATTCAGAGGCAGCGCTGCATGCGACGGTGCTGCAAACGCTGATGGAGAATAAAGAGAGAGGGAGAAAGAGAGAGGGCTGCAGTGACAGCTGCATCATGGAGATCAGGAGGGAGTCATCGCCCCGAGGCACGACAGGTGAGTGATGCTGCTGCCCAGCTGACTGTCCGGCTGCCTGGCTGGAAGCACTCAGCAGAGGATAATTATGGTGTTGCTGCACGGCTGGTGTGGCTGAGATGAGGCTTGGATGGATCTCACTCCGACACAAAGATGCTCTTATTAACAGTAATATTTTAGAAAGATGACAGTGCTCTTTGTTTTGCTCCAAAACACACTAAACATGAGAAGAAGCTGCTCTGCACAATTTAGCAACGCTTTCTGGCCTCCTTGTTTACGTTCATGTTTTTTATGATAAAATGAAAAATCGACATTCGCTACATAAAAACACATGTAACCTGTTTTCCTTACTATCTAACATTAAAACCATTGTCTTTTATAAGTTCTAATCATTTATTGCTGAGGTTTACAGAAATTTCCATAAACTTTATGACTCAATAGTTTGCTGTAATTTTGGGCCACTCCTCCTTGCAGAATTGCTTTCACTTGCTCTGTCTTCAATTATTCTCTGGGTCTGAGATCTGGGCTTTGTGATGGTCACTCAGGTCTTGGTTTTGTTGTCCAGAAGCTAATTCTTAACTATCTTGATGGCATGCTTATTGTCAATTTGTAAAATCCATTTGAGCCAAAGCTTCAACATATTGGTTGATGTCTTGAGCTGTTGCCTCGACATTTCTACTTCATTCTCTTTCTTTATGTCATTTATTTAGTGAAGTTCACCAGTTGCTACCACCTCTTTACTTCCCAGCTGTTCTCAGATTTTCTCGCCTTTTTCTTCGTTGATTATGGACAAACCTTTTAATGTAAATTTTTTCAACCCTTTTTTAATTAACATATTTGTACTGAATCAATTAGGAAAATTCTAATCTGACTTTTTTAAGATGCCATGATGGCTTCTTGTTCACTGAGTGGCCTTTCAGTCCATGTCCTGAGGTTGATACTCACACTTCATACCAAAATAAATTCATCTCTGGGTCACAGAAACCAATCTACGATGGCTCAACATTCCCATGGGGTTCAACCATACACCTAATAGTGTGAGTTGATGAAGACGGCCCCCCAGGGATCTGGACATTTTTTCTAAGGATAAACTGCATTTGTGGAGGTCTACAATTTTCTTCCTGATATCTTTGCTAAGTTGTTTGGATTTTTTGTTTCCCACAATTTTACAAAAGGAAGCAGGAGTTTGAGTTGCTGACCTTAAAATGCATCCACAGGTGTGCCTCAATTCAACTTCAAAGCGAATGTTGGTAATTAGTGTCAGAAAATTAATACATATTAATACTGAACGTCATTATTTTGGTATCACAGTAATATAAAGTTGTGTATCATCAGCATATTGTAATACTCTATAATGTAAGATATGGGAAGAACTCAAAAGTGTCTCAAGAATCCATGTGATCTTTTGGTGCTTGGTACAGGTGCTTAACAAGCCATGTTGCGTCTTAAGCCCCTGTAATGTTTTTTTTTTATTATTTTCACTTCCTCATATGTTCAAAAACAAAGATTCAAATTGACATGTTGCTCAGCTGATTCCCTCTCTCCGTATTTCTTCTTCTCTCATGTCAGCAGATGCTTTCTCAGCATTGCTCTGTGGAGACAGTTTGGGTGCTGCTTGGTGGGACACAATGAGAGCACTTCATCAATAATGCAAAATGTTTCAGTGGAAACTGCCTGGCAACCGCGACTGCAACGCCTGCATCCTGTATCGGAGAGAGAGAGCCTGAGAAACAAGGGAGAGGGAACAGCCATGTACATAGCTGAGCTAAAGGAGGCAGGAGGGGAGGTAAAAAAATGGTCTGAGATCACAGAGAGAAAAAAGATGAGGCTGTTTTTATGTTCTGCTGTTGATCCTAAACATACCAGTCTTAGATTCTTATCCAGTAGATCAGCAAACTTTGTTGTCATTGATGGAGTGTGCTTTTCTTTCTCTGTCTTGTTTTCATCAAATAAATTTGGCAATTCATTTAGAGTGACACAAATTTAATTCAATCTAATCATCGTGGTTATCAATGTATCAACAAGTCATTATCAAAAGCCCTGCTGCATTTATTGACAGACCTGGAAAAGATGTTTATGAAAGCCTTCAAATAAATTCATTAAGAGCAGAAATTCAAAAAGATTACAAGTAGAGTTCTGGACTGAACACTTTGGGGCAATGGTTTGGCAAAGATGGAGCATTGGAGAAGAAATGTAACTCAGCCAAGGAACAAAGAAATTTATTGTTAAGATTAAAGATCTCAGGAATCACTGGAAAATAATCAGGAGGTGAAGACGTGTCCATTCAATGGCCTGGAGGTGAATTAAAGAGTCTCCTGCAGTGTTTTAAACATTCATCACTGCCCTCCTCCCCCGATTTGTAGCAGTGAATTATTAAACCTTCACCTATTTTTAAATTATTTAAATAGTAGATGTATTTTTTTAAACACCTGGCACATTGGAAGATTTTACCAAGGGAATCCCTTCTTGGTCTGATCAACACTCAGAGGGACTCTGGTGAATTCTAGCAGCTACTCATAATCCTCATAGGCTGTGTTTTAATTAATGAAAATGTGTCAACACAAAGAGTGGTCATGATTTTGAAAACACTACTCACAGTTAGCAGAAGACCTTTGCCTGGCCATCCTGGCGTAGCTCCAGCATGTTTGGTCAGCTGGTTTTACCTGTGTATGCCCCGTTTCAATGGCTGTGGAAAAAACAAGTGTTTCGTTGTTGACTTACCATCCAGAAACTCCAGCTGCATTCTTGCTGACTGTGCAGGAGGTTCTACTTCTGCTTTTCAAAGATGTACAGTTGCGTTGTTGTGCATCTTTTAGTAGCCATTTTCATGTGCAAGTGTAAAGGTTGAGTTGAGGGGCGTGACCAGCAGCAGCCTATTGAACAAAATATGATTTGATATGGTTTGATTTAGATTTAAAGTGACAAAGGCCCTAACACAGCTTATTGTGTAAGGAGCTCAACACAGGCAGAGCAGAGCAGACTAAAATATCATTATGTAAGAATTATTTTGTGCAAAAAATGTAATGAATATGTTTATTAACAGTTGACGGACCTCTCGTAACCTGGTCCAGAGCATAATAAGTCATCTTGAAAACACTTGTAGCATTTACACAGACAAAGAATAAAAATAAATTCAACAACACTACAGTTTGTTATACCTGAGTAGTTGTGGGAGAATTTTAATTTCAATGTGTCAGCATTCGCAAGAAAATTTAATCAACTTTTAAGTCATGATAAATCACCTATAGTTCTTTACATTAATGGAACCTCTCTGTATGTGGGAGTTGGTGGATTGGGGCTCGGTGTTGTGGACGGGGATTCCTTTCTCCCATCTCTCCCTCTTTAAAACCTGATTAATACTTGATGCTACGATGATGGCTACCCGTTGTACAGCCGCATTTGGCGGATGATTGAGACTATTGGGAAACGTCACTCTGCGTGTGTTTGTGTGTGTGTGTGTGTGTGGAGGGGTGTATTGCCCAACTTTGTTCGGGTGATTAAGGCCATATGTTATTGACTGGCAGACTGCTTGAAGTTCACCATCGCCATAAATAATTCCAGAATAAATAATCACCTTTGTTGGCCACGCTGACAGCCTTTCATTGAAGAGGAGATGCATTTTTTATGCTTTTTTTGACCTTTATTTAAGTTGTACAAGAGTGATTTCTTATTTACGAGATGTACAAACTATTCACACACTCTGATGTGAACAGTGGACCTTCATAGAAACAGAATACCCTGAACACATTTACCAAATTATCTAAAGCAGCGCCTTGGTTTAGTTCTTGTCCACATTAAATATTTTCCTCATTGTCCTCAGACAAATTCTACCTTACTGACCCAAATGTGTCTGTATGGAGATGCACCTTTGCTTTCTGTTGTATTGTGTTGAATAAAATCAATCTGTTGTTTCTGAATCAATTACCTGAGTTAACTGATGGGATGAATTTGATTTTTTTTAACTGCCCTGCAATTAAAGTTGTCATGTGGTTTTGTCATAAAACAAACTCATCTTAACATGTAGGTGTTTTGTACCACTCAGGACTAATAATTTTATAAGTTCAAGTACAAAGATGGAAAAAAAAAATCTGGAATGCAAATAAGTAAAAAAAAAATGCAGAAAATAAAAAAATGCATCATGTTCGAGCATTTCATACTTTAATACACTTTTTGTGACTGATAATGTAGTCTTGATGAAGTCAGACTTCTTTTATTCAGAAGCCACACACAAGGTCTTCCTCTGAGAGACAATAAATATTTTACTTTAATGCTGTTTTCATTTATATTTTATGATCAAATGTTAAGGAATGAGTTTCACGTCCACTTTAATATCTACATGGTAAAATATGTTATGTCTGCCGCAGATCAAAAACAGAACTTAGGTAATAAATTCAAATGAGCAAAAATATAGATAAATATAAAATGCTTTTATCACTAATGAAACAACATAATCCTAAACTGGAATTGGGATTGAAATAGAGCCAGAAGTTCAGCAGCACAGAAACAGAAAGAGGATTTTTGAAGCACAAAAAGGATAAAAACTGTAACAGCAAAAAACTGGAGCATTTTTACAGCAAGGAAGTCTAATCAGCTTTGCTTTGGTTCCTGAAAGCAAAACTAAAAGTAAGTGAGATTGAGTCACTTATAATTCACCATACATAAAGTTGAAATAAGATTTTGCATAAATTATAAATGTAGCACTTCATGTTATAGAAAGATGGTCAACCTTGTTGCTACTAGAGAAATGCATGTAAACTTGAATAAAACCAAACAAATATCTTGAATAAAAATCTCTCTCACTATTCTGGGATTTTGTAAAAAAGACCTAATTTAAATGTCTGAACCGTAAAGGGATAAACTGAGCACATCTATGGGAGCTCAAATGAAACCAACGCTGAGGACTGAAGATTAAAGCAACCGATACAAGTGGCTCTAAGTGTTTTCCTTCATGTGAAGTCATTCTCTCTGCCTACTGGGAGGCTCTGGTGGTATTCCAATGCCTCTGAGACAACCTCATCTATATTACATCATCTTTACCATGAGCTCTGATCGCCCTGCAGAGACGCAAACAAACAACGAGACGAGCTGGACTCAAACGCAAGGAGGAGAGACAACAGAGGAAATTCATGCAGCTTAAAGGAACGGAAATAAATCAGAGTGAAAGCAAATATGAAGAAAAAGAAGAAGACCGGGTCCTCCAGTGGAATCCGGGGACAAGGCATGAAAAATAAACCATAAGAAAAGGAAATATAAAGAAAAAAACCCATTGAAACAAGATGATGGGATGCTCAAAAATAGAAGAAAGTGAGATGATTTTATGTTAAACGACACACCCAACTCTTGAGTCATCTTTGCACCGCTCCACACTCACACACAAAGACTCACAGAGAGAGACATACTCCCATCAGCCTCCTGTCCCTCTGCATTAGGAGCCGCCTCGGGGCATTCAAGGCTCAGACATACTGAGGCAGCCGGGCAGAGACAGCAGAGTGGAAGTAGGGGGAGATCAGTCTGTTAAGAGCTGTCGTTTAAATAAAAGTTAGCTCTGGGAGTGGGCATCAGCACACTCTGCGGGGGGCACACAGCTACGTTTCCATTAGAACTTGGTGCAAAACCATGTAGATATTCACTGAAAAAAAAACTATATCACATTTGTCAGGGAAATGCAGCTAGTGTTACATTTCCATTAAATAAGAAACTTACAGAAAAATCACTTGAATACATCTGTCCACGTGATAAGTCATCAAAAAACATGCTGCACAATCATCCTCTGACTACTTCCTGTTGTCTTGTTCTTCATGTTTTGCCCCAGTCTCAGCATCTGGTTGTTGATCATCTGTCTTCCGTGAAACATCTTCAAGTGAAGTGTTTCAATTTCAGCATTGCGAATAAACTCATTTTGATATAGTAAAAAAAAAAAACACTTCATTCTCGCACCAAAACTTTTTATTTTCAAAGTGTACAATTGTGCAATTATGAAATCAATAGAAATACAGCTAATGACTAGTGCTGGCTAAACATAGCATGGATCATTTGTGTTTTGGGTGAAATCTAAAAGTACCACAGGAGTCTGAACTAAATGGCCAAAGACAGCTGCAGAGTACAACTGTAGTTCTCCTTCTCCAAGACACTTCAAAAACATAACATGTTACTATGTAATTTTGGTCTATATTCCAGTGAAAACATTCTACCCTTGCTTTAAGTCCTTTATCTTAACAGAGTCAATAATTTCTAAATCTTGGTTTAAAAAATACCAGTTCACTGGCAGATCATGTCATTTATAAGATGAGAAAATGTTTTATAAGTGAAAACAAGCTTCTATATCTGGCTGAGAATTTATTTTTGAGTTAGTTTAGTTTTATTTCAAGTGTACTAAAATATTTGCACTAGAAAGAAGATTTTATGTTTTTGATTATTGGGGCATTTGTTTGACAATTTAACAACAACCATGTGAATGTGGTTTTTGTTAAATGAAAATGAAATCTTCCCATTATTGCCACTATCACAACTTAAAATTGTACAAACAACCTAAAGCACAGAGGACGCGAATAGCAAACCTGCAAATACTGGAGAGGCCTTGTAAAAATATATAAAACTGCCAATTTTAATTCTTCAAACGTCAAATCTCAATAAGACAATAACACTGTCAAAACCCGGATCATGTGATCATGAAAAATAAAGTACAAAAAACTGTAAAAAATGCTTCATGTTTTCAGAGACAATCCAAAGGGAGTGTTATGCACTGCAGGTATGACAATAACTACTCATAAATGCATCAGAGAACCATGTTTAAAAAAACACACACATATATATATATATATATATTTATTGTTTTTTAGGGGTTTTTTAAAATGATTTTCTGAGTTATATTTGTCTTTGAGATAGGTTTTCTGGTTTATTGTTATTTCTAATGCACATTCTAAGCATTATCTTTAATGGTTAGAATGTTTCAAATTTACATAATGAATTATCTTATCAATTAGACATGATTCAATTTATCAACTAAAACGTGAAGATTTATGAAAGTCAGGATTTTTTCATTTGAATAATAAAATAACAAAAAATAAATAAATACAGAAGAGATCCAAACAGGAAATTGTTGTTGTCTGCAACCATAAATGTGCACTTAGACCAGATCTGATCATTTCAACAAAAATACACAAAGAAACTTCTAATCCGGAATTTGATCACTTTGATCACTCGCTAAATCATTCATACTGCAGATTTTAATCAAAATAAAGTTCTTCAAACTTGTATTGATGTCAGAGAAAAAAAAACTTTCTTGATCTGAAATTGAGCTGAATTTGCATGGGCGAGAGAATAAGAGTGAAAGAGGGGATGTGGGAGGGATGATGGGTTCTTTAGTGGTTGTGTGATCGCAGCCACCAGTTCCACAGCTGGTGCACCAGCAGGCAGCCCAGCCTGGCCATATGTTGCCTGGGCTGCTCCCATTGCTCCCATTATCCTCAGAGTGTAGCCTCGACCCCCCCGCAACCTCACTCTCCAACTTCCCAATACCAAACCACCAGCATTACAATGCTCTTACACTCCCCTTCCACCCCAACCCAGTGCCACTTTCAGCTCCCACCACAGCTATTATGGTTTCAGAAAAGACTTCTACAGTATCCAATCTGAGGCCGGTTGGCCACATAGCCATTTTTAAACTGGGATTACGGTGGGCCTTTAGGGAACCTAATGCTACAGATAAATGATCATATGCATCAAAGACAACGTTTTGTTGGTTTATTGTTGGTCTGTTTATGAACAGAAGCAGACAGGATGATTATAGACCCCAAACAGGTTCTATTCATTATGAGATAAACAACTAATCTACAACAAGATCAATAAAAAAGCTAGAAATAGGCTTTGTTGTTTCTCAATAGAATAGAATAGAATAGAATAGAATAGAATAGAATAGAATAGAATAGAATAGAATAGAATTTTTCTTCAGTTTCTCTTTTAGGGGAAATGTATGTTAGATGTAATCATAATGATTGTTACATCTTACAGTTATTATTAGTTAGATGTAATAAATAATGACTGTAGACATTATTTGTGTCAACCAACATCTCAATGATGTTAAATCTCATTTTTTCCAGTGTGGGAAAATGAAGGAAATTTCTGATATTTTCCAATCAAACTTTTTACTGAAGGGAGCAAGATTAACCATAATAAACCATACTACGTGGAACATACATGGACTATCTAACCTACAGTCTAATGTGATAATATTTATAGCACAGTGCAATCAGTCGGTTGACCATTAATATCAACCGATATTAATCAGTTAATATTAACTAAAGAAACCCATTGATTATGTTGAGTAGAAATACAGGATACAGGATGTATGTAAAAGAAAAGTTATTTGGAAAACAGTTAAGTTCAAAATTATTCATATCACTGATATATGTAGGCTTGATGTCTTTGTTGTTGTTGTTGTTGTCATGGTTTGGAAGTAATATGGAGTAATATTATGGAGGGGTTCCCGACTTTAGTCTGAAAGAGAAAGAGCTAAAGATTAGGGTGATGGCAAATAGGCCTTTTAGTCTCCCAGGCTTAGAGGTCATCTCCAAAGATGAATCATCAAAATACTAGTTTCATATTCAAATTCAAAAATACTTTATTGATACCAAGGGGACATTAAATGCTGTTGTAACACATATTAAATCAAAATTTCAAAGAGTTACAGCAGATAGTGGTAGCTGTTGGCAGGAAAGATCACTTGAAATACAACACATTTGAAGAAACCTCAAACTGAATATATACACTCTGTTTTCCCAAGACTTTCTGGAACTTATTAAAGCTTGTAGAAATCTGATCAGCAATTATAAGAGAGGTTTGATTTCTCTAATAAAAAAATAAATTTTCCTAGAGCGATAATACATTTTGTCTAATATGCCATTTCTTAATATACTAAGCCAATTCTGCTTCTGTTTGTTTGTTTTGTTTTGTTTTTTACTGTCTTTTAAATTTGGACTTACAGGTTGCTCCAAATTTAACAGACAGTACAATTTAAAACTCCTCCAGACAGCCTTAGACAAAATCAGTCTTTGTGACTCAGTGAGTTTGAAGGAACAGTCTGTGGTCTTCAGTGTGACAGGCTCACTGACGGCCCCTTCAGAGTTCTCACAAACACCTACACCTAAAACATGGGTAGAACTGTAACAATATCAATCATAACTCTTATTCTCTTCAGTGTTTCTGTCAGTTTCTGATGGTGCAACTCCTTGCTGCCTTCAGGAGAATGGGACATGTGGGTAAAAAGATTTCACCCACATGGCATTTAATGTGTAAGTCAGAGCTTTCAGTGGAAAAACAACAGTTCTAGATGCTTTTAATGACATATAAATATGGGACAAAAATGTGGATTATATCTTTATATAGACCTGACTATTGATTTATAAATTAATAGTTTTACTGGACAGAAATTACAAAGAACAAAGCTGGTTCTTATCAAATCCTAATGAGTCAAATTAAAAGTGTCATGGAGTCATCAGCCTCATGACATTAACACTGCATAAAAATAATATGAAGAAATAAATATATCAAACTAATTAAAAACATAAATAAGTGATAAGTTTCTTACCATTATGGTCCATAAAACAACTGCCTCCTTAGATGTGGTCTCAACAAACCCATGGCACTTCAACAATATTATTTTCCTTTAATGAGGAAAGTGTCTGAATTAATTATTGCTCCAAAGGTCTCGCCATACAAGCTTATTCCTCTGTATTTAATTTAGTTTCTTAGTTTATTCTTGTATTTTGGTCTTCATTCATTTCCTTTAGTTTTCTTTTTTTTCTTTTCTTTCTGGTTGCTAGATTTATTTTATCCTTTGTATTGAAGCTCACTACCAGTGATCTTCACTCATCACCTGCTGCGCCGCCTAATCATCTTGTGTTTCACCTGATTCGCCTCTCATAGTGATTTTTTATTGTTCGTTGTTTCATTCGCTGATCCTGATTCACATCTAGTTAGTTTGTCGCTCCTTTCTACGTCTCAGTTCTCCTGTTTCAGAGTTTTGCTCAGAGTGCGTGAAAAAGTCCCAGAAATCTGATGATTTAAATTCAAAAGTTCTGTGGTGCTATTGTTTCATACCAGATCACTTTCAGCACCGATGTTAACTCTATAAAATAAACGCTCTCTATCGTAGAATCACCCATGAAGGGATTTCTTTATTTAAATTGGTTCATTTCTTTAAATTGGTTCATACACGGTGAGGGTGTCTTAATTTTAGTCTTTACAAAAAGCAATATACTGTCATCCTTCCATGGAAACATAAAGCATCCAGACGGACAAGAAACATTTTTAATATAAGTTGCTGCTTTGACAGGATCACAGCACTGCCAAAACATATGTAAAAAAAAATCCTCAATGAAACATCAAATATTTGAAAATCAGACACCAGTCAAGTGTCTGATTGTCATCAGCCAGTCTAACACTGAACTGATGCTGTGAAGCTACCAGTAGCAGGAGTCTGGAGCTGAGACAAGAATCTGACAGAAACACTGAAGAGAAGAAGAGCTGCTATTGATACAGCTGCAGCCAAGCATGTTTTAATGTTACACAATACAGTTTTAGCAAATTGCTCAAAGTCTATACTGGTATTGTTGTGCATGTAAGGTGTAAAGTTTAACTTGGAGGAAATGGCCCCCAAAGGAATCTCAGTCCCCCCCTTTTGTAAAACTTTGGTTTCCTCACCAGCCGACCCCTCGTCCTGTGTGGGCCCCTGGCAGAGATTCAGGGCCATCTACAGTTTCACAATTCCTGCTCTCACTGCTGTCAATTAGCCACCCCCCTGCTTACACACACTAAGCCGCATAATCACATCATCGGTGCTGGCTTTTAATCTGCCCTCACCCCCACCCCTTTACTATTAATCAGTTCTTTACAGCTTACTACATCTTTATAATATGCATTGTGACTTTATATGAATAGAAATATAAACACAATTAGAAATTTTGGGATTTATGAATTATTTACTATTTTAGAAGCAACAGCTGATCAGAACCCCGATGGCTTCAAGGGTCAAAGGTGAGCTTCATTTGAAGGAAACCTTATTAATATTACAGTCAGTTATGCTTCTGTTTACCTGAATTATTTTCAGGCCAATTACAATGTAGATTAATACTGCATGAAATCCAAAATAAAAATTCAGATTTAAACAAAACAATTTCAGGTTTGCTTGTTCCTTTTTTCATTATTTTTTCATTGTTTCCTCTTAAAAAGAAAAAGAAAAGTTTTGGTAGGAAAAACCACCTCCCAGGAATGTTCAAAAAGAATTTATGAAATTAAAACTCATCAATGGAAAGTTAAAATCACTCACAATTTTATTCAACAAAAAATAGAAAAAGCAATCCAACTAAAGACAAATGTGACAGACAGATGAGCTGTTTTCTGCTTCCAAAGCCTGCAAACAGCAGAGAAAGTGTAGTAACGGACTCGCAGTTAATCCTCATTACATATTGATACAACAGATCATACAGTAAAGTGAGTATTAAGTATTAAGCACTATAAACCCCCCACTCCTACAAAATTTGTGAGCTAAATCTGTGAAGCTTTAATGTTTTATTTACTGTGAGCTGGTGAGCAGCAGTATGATAATTATTTGCCTCTGCTGTGGGGTTTGGAGGATTCCTGAGTCACATTCCTCACTGTGACAGTTTGATGTTATGGCGCTGCCACGCACTCACACTTACTCACGTCCACACACACACACACGCACACACACACGCACACACACACACACCCGCGCACACCCCAACACAAACTGAAAAACAAATTGTAAACATGGTCTTAGACACACATAAAATCCAGTGCATACATAAAGTTTGACCAATTAACCTAACAGTCATGTTTTTTGGACTGTGGGAGGAAGCCAGAGAACCCAGAGAGAACCCACGCACGCACAGGGAGAACATGCAAACTCCGTGCAGAAAGACCCCGGGCCGGGAATCGAACCCAGGACCTTCTTGCTGCAAGGCAACAGCGCTACCCACTGCGCCACTGTGCAGCCCGCATTACATTCTCTTACACTAATTTTGCAAATACACCCTGGTCTATTTTGTGCGCAGTCACAGTGATACCAAATGCTAATTTAAAATAGCACATCTGTACACTGTTAGAAATTGTGCTTATAACTTTGGTGCAGAAAACCATTTGAAAAATTATCTAATATCTACGTCTTCATGTTTGGAAGCATGAACAGGTTTTATGTCATCTTTTTTTCTACTGTAGTGAAATGTACATGCAGTCAGTGTGGAGAGTTGGTTTTAAAGGCGAGCATAACAGTGTTGTGGGCGAGCGAGAGTTTTTGCACATACAACATATGAAACTGAAAACCAGAGATTTTGCTCTTGGACTGAAAAAATGCTCCTGGACTTTGTAAAAATATTTATAATAGCACAGCAGTGAAGCAGCCCAAATAAATGATACAAGGTGGGCACTTTTAAAATAAAAGCCAATTTCAAAATGAAAGCTGGTTTTGATTTGGAAACTTATTATGGGACTGCCAGACGAATGCAAGAATCTGTGTTTTTCTCAAATATCATTTATGTTTACATTTGTATAACCAGAGAGAAAGCTTTATAGCTTAAGTACCAAATTTCTGCAACATTTATGCTCATATTTATTACAACACCAACACTGCACATATCTTGGATTTTTTTATTTCACCAGATCACACACACAAACAGCCAACTGAACACCATCAATGTGTCTGTGTGTACCTGATATTGCAGGCTGCGGTTTGTGGCCCCGCTCTCCCTTCTCCTCTCGGCTTGACACAGGATGCAGCAGTGGTCAACGTTTGTTTGGTTAAAGCTGCAGAACCGCAAGGTCAAATTTCAGAGACGAGAGAAGAAAAGCTGGACAAGGAAGACACAGAAGAAGATGAAGAAAGCTGAGAAGGGAAGAAGCCCCCATACAACACCTTTTTTCAGCATCCCTCAGAACCTGAGATCCAGCACACACACACGAAAACACACACACCTTTGTTTACTAAACTTTCCGCCTTTGAAATATTTATTAGCATTGGGAGTCTCAGCGAACCTGTGTGTGTTGGCGTGTCTGTGTGTGTAAAACAGTGGGAGGTTGCCCTTGAGACAGACATCTATCAGGGGAAGAGGTGATAAGTGTGTGTGAGTGGAGAGAGCAAGAGATTGGGTCATACTCATGTGACTGAGAATGTAAATGAGCATCAGTTTACACACACACACACACGCACACGCACACACGTGAGGTTTTACAAACTGTCCGAACAAGGCCTCACAGGCTCTGACCACCTGAAAATATACAGACATGTAAACGTTTTCTCAAGAATCTTTATTTAATGTGCTTTATGTACCTCATAGTATACAGACATATAATATATTAATATTTAAACTTCAGAGGGAAATAAATAAATATAAAAGAACAACCAGTATTATAATACTGACATTAAAACATAGACATTATAATATTGAACAATTAACTTTTGGATTAACAGAAACGTGAGTAAATTTAACATGAAAAACTGCAAAATTATGTAAAATATGTTTTATTTTAAAGTTGACAGAAAAGTTCATACAATTAATAGGGGGAAAAGAACAGGAAATGGTACAAAATATCCAGGATGTTTTTTTTGTTTTTTTGTTTGTTTTTTTTTCACATAAGTTTATTGTACAGTGTCTTATTATTGTTATTTTTAATATATATATATATATTTTGTTTGTTTGTTTATTGTTGTTTTATTTGTTTTTTTTTGTTTTTTTGGGGGGGAGGGGTTCAAATAGCAGGTTGCACCACAATAGTGATGAACTCAGCCTGTCAAATGTTCATTGTGTTCATCAAAGGAACAGCCTGGGGGAAGAAACCGTCTCTATCACAGCTGATCTCTGCAAATAACACCAACCACAGGTAAAAGTTTAAACAGGAAGTTCAAGTTCTGCAGAGACGCTTGCTGCCTTTTCCCTGACCCTAGACCTGTCCAGGTCCTGGATGGATGGAAGGTCAGCCTGGCGGTCCTCTCTGTGGATCTGATTGTTTGTTGCTGTTTGGACCTGTCCTGTTGAGCCAAACCACAGAGTGATGGACAAACATCGGACAAACTGAAGCCTAGAGGTAGAAGATGACCAGCAGGTTATACTTCTACTACATATCTGTCGGGCCTTCTTCTGTTTCTCAGAAACTCAGTGTCACCTCAAATGACTGCAGTGGCTCATTTAAAGTTATAGTAAGTTTGGTTTGTTGAGAAACTGAACACACAAATGGTTCTGTCATGAGAGCAATTTTAATAGCTCATAAGTCCAACATGACTAGAAGTTAGTGAAAAATTGAATCTCAGTTTTATTATTTGAGTTTTGACAGCCAGTTTGTTGTTAGACAGCAGCATTCTTCCTTCCCAGCAGCCTGGATGCAGCCGCCTCACTCTGAAAAACACTCCCTCCCTCTTTAATTGCATTTTGTTTCATTGTTTTAATTTGCCAGCCCTTCCATTTCCCTTCTCTCTCCTGATTCTCATTGGACAATGAAATCTGGAGTAAAGTGGGACCAATCCTCATAAATCATTAAGCAAGGTTTGTTTTGCCTTGTGAATGTAATTAATACATAATTAATATTTAAAGATTGACTCAATTATCAAATTTAATTTCTCCACCGCAGCACATACTGAACTGAAGAAAACAAACAAACAGAAGAAAGTGTTATTTGTGCTGTGTTTTTCTTCTGACGGGGTGAGAATCCGGGATGGGAAAACAAAGAAAGGGAAGCAAACAAAAGGCTGAGGGAGGGGAAGACAAATGAGGACTAATGAGGCGGCTTCTTAATTAGCAGACAGGTAGCAGTTCAGTCCCAGAGGTGGGAGGAGTTAACTCAGCATACTTGTTACCATGAATCTGTCTTCTTTCCCTCCTTCTCTGTTTTCTATTTAAATCTTCAATGTTGTTGTAAACACAGAATTAGATAAATAAAAAATGAACTTTTCATATATTGTGTTGTCACCTTTTCCGAAACAGACATGTAACCACACTGTTGATTATTTGCCAGTAACCCTCATGATTTTAGGTTTTAGTGATCTAATTATGGATATTTCATTTTTCCTTCGGGTTCCATTTTAACATGTAATTACGATATTAAAAAAATAGAAATAAATGTTCTGTTCAAAAAAATTCAAATTTATCAACCAGACTTCTGCGTTCATTTTCATTTCAGACAAAAAGAAAACCGTAAACTAAAGCAATTTAGAAATTATTGTACATATAGTTTTCCAAGAATTGTTTTGTAAATTTCATTTTTAGTTTACTATGATGCAGATAAAACGGAGAAGGAAGACAAAATATTTTCTGTATCAATGTACCTGGTCAGATTCTCAGATTTAGTAGATTCTCTGCTACATGAGGTGATTTCCCACATATCACATTATATTACTAAAGGACTAAAGCAGCAAACAATCTCAATCATATTCTCTTCCACTGATGTTCACAAGTCATTTCTTCAACTTTCATGTATTTCAGAGGCAGGTCCAGGTCTTGTGAATAAAAAATTTTCTTAATCTTTCTCATGCAATGCAGTTTGACCTGCTGCATTGCGACTGGTCGGGAGTTTAAATCTTTAAATGTCTTTAGGTCTAATTCAACACATTACCATTTAACAAGTATCTTTAAATATTTTCAGCTTTATCAGCAATTCACCTTTAATGATTTTAATGTAATTTAACATGCAGAACTGTTAAGAGCAAAGTACTGCTTCCCTCTATGTTGGGCTGTATTTTATGTAATCGCAGCGTATGGATGTGTTCACAGTATTTCACGTTTTATATATTTTTTATTGGCAAAACCTTAGTAAGACAGCAACCTTGAAAGAAATGGAGCATCAGTAAATTTTCATTTAAATAGAAAAAATTATTATTTTCAAATGAAGCAATAAATAATCCGTCAAAACTCTGTGCAGCCTGCTTTGATTCCTCTTTTGTTTGCTGTTCCTGGCTTATGCTCTCCTCCTCCTCGTCCTCTTCTCCCCGTCTCGTCCTTTTCCCCTGGAGGCTCCATGAGAGCGGGATGCTCTGCCCGTTAAGTAGCACCACTTTACGCTGTCAATACCTTCAACAGAGCACTATTGACTTCAGCTTTGAGGGCAAGTTGCGCTGTGACAAAGCAGGAAGATGTGAAAACTGCTCACTAATCCAGGAGAAAATATTCATCCCAACCTGTTTCTGTCTGTCAAGTTCTATATTCTGATGAATACTATGCTGTACTTATTAATGTGCACTACAAACTCTGACATGTTCCTGTTTTTTATTATTCATTTAAACCCTTTAAGGCTTTTCATTTAAAATCAGCTTTAATTGTAAAGAACCCATAAAGTTATGTAATTCTGAACAGATTTCAGTTACTTGAGGACTAGTGGACATTATCTGCAAACACTTAAGCTCTACAAACATCTACAAACATTTTTTTTAATTAGTCAGGAGACAAAATAATATAAAAAAAGAACTTATTAAGACACTTAAGTTTTTAATATTAGTATGATCATACATAAAACACAAGATGTAGAAGAGTTTAGGTGGGAATTCTTCAGCAACATTAATTATTGTTTGGATTGAATGTAAAACTCTTGTTTTTAAAGCTTCAGACATATTCATATTGTGTATGGTCTGAAATGTACCTTATTAGACTAATTAATAGCTTAAGACTCTTCTTCTGAGCATACAAAAATGTCAGAGAATAAATATGGGTTTGGATTTTATTTCTGTTTTTGTCTGAGACAAATTAAATGTTGAAGTATTGTGTGCTTCTCACCACATATTTGCACATTTTATATTTTTGAGGCAAAATCCTTTTCAGCAATTAAAATATTTCAGAAAACAGAAGAAATAGAACTCTAATTGTGTTTTAACCAGAAGAATATTATTTTATAACATCATTCAGGAGTCCTTTCCTGACAAGATGTCATCTGTGTCTAGCAGTAGGCCCAGAGTTTAATCAAATTATTATTGAGTTCATTCAAATCTTTTGTAAAAATGTGTTCTTTGTGGGGCAAAAATATTAAATCCCTGCAGCATGCATTATTAAAACTAACAGACACTTGCTAACAATGAGGCAAAGGAAAACTCAGATCAGACACAAAAACGTGAGAGAAATAACACAGGAGCAAACATTGGAGTCCAATCACCCGCCCCGGTCCCTGAATAATGACATCTGCATGTGATGATGGGACAGTGCGCCTGCCTGAGTGAATGTCAGAAGAGAGAGAGCATTTTACACACATGCACACACACACTTCCTGCGTCCGCCGCTCTGATGAAAGCAATTCCAAGCTAATGGGTTAATTTCATTCCGCTGCTTTCTGCCATGTTGAGGACAATTAGCTTGGAATGGAGCTGTGAATATTTAATGACCCCCATTGCAAGGTAAGATGGGGATTGGTGAGGGGCAAGAAAAGAGAGAGGGAAACCTGGGAGGAAGGAGTGAGAGAAAAAGGACAAAATGAAGGATCTCAGCAGCAGGGAGAGGATTTCTCAGAGAAAACCGTTTTCAACACGATGATGATTTTTAAGGGACACAAAGTTTGAACTGATTGTCTTCATAACAGTCATGATCATTTTTAAATGCTCATGTAGCGAACAAGGAGGCCTCACAGATGATGAATCATTTTACGATGCAGCTGATGGGGATTCATACTTAAATTTACGTATCAAAACTGTGATCCTTTCCAGATTGTTTAATCTAATGTCTATTAAAACTCAATCTGGAGTTTTAGAATCTTACTTCATCCGTGCGTACTTTATGAAAAGGAATAAAATAAATGTATATTGTAAGCAGATCTGCATTAGATCTGAGGAAACGTTTAGAGGCAAGCACAAGAAAGAAAAACCCAAAAGAGCTGAAAGTCTCTGAGGTTCAGTTTCAAGAGAAAAACCTTCATCACAGAATGGGATGATAATCAGGAAGTCAAACTTTATTTTCAGAAACTTTCTTAATATAATTTTCTTGTTGTATTGTTATTTTCTATCAGCTGATCCACTGAATACACAATAACCAGTAACATAACTGTTGAAACACTAACATAAATATAAATCTTATGTCTAAAACTATTATTTGGAAAAATGTTTATCCTACCTGAATTTGTTCAATGTTATATAATTGCACATAAATCAAAGATTGCGTCTGATGAAATTATTTTAAAATGTTAAATCAGACGTGGCTACTCCACACCTGAGTAGCCATTTTACCAAACACTCTTTCTTGACTAACTTAATTCATTTTTCAAGATAATGAAAAAAGTGCTAACTTGGCTGTTTTGTAAACATTCAGGTAACTGTAAAAGTTGAAGTTTTGGTTATCAACTTCAGAATTCTTAAAGAAGATTGAAGTTGATACCTATGCTTTTATTTTGAAGTGGTTGAAGACCATTTATATAACAGTTCCACTTCCTCTCCTCATGTTCTCTGTCTTTTTTTTCCTAAAAAAAAACAATAGAACAAGAAATGAAAAAGAACAAAATAAACCTGAACAATAGTGAAGGAGATAAACATGAAATAAATTAGTGCTTGAGTATTGTACTTTTAAGGGCAGGTAAAATTTTTGCACTTTAGTATAAACTTCCACTAAACAGCACATTATTGTTAGTGGAACTTATGTTTAGGATTAGAGCTCTAAGGTTATCACAACCTGTGGCCACCACTAATTCCATTAACCAGGAACTGACAGTACAGAGAAATGGACAGCATCAGGTCTTAATCATAAAACGGTGTGTGAAAGTGGCTGCTCAATTATTTTTTGAAAACTTCTTAACTTCAACTCGAAAAATCATAAATGCATTCAGAAACTTTGCGACTCCTATAGTCCTTGGATTAACATTGGTGTGAAAGGGTTTTACACAGGCTGCAGACATTTCTTGTAAATTATTTTTGCTCCAATAAAAACTTTTAGCATTATAACTTGAGCTGAACTTTAAGCCTTTGTAGCAAAAGAGCAGAAGAGAATGCAGAAACCGAGTTGTTTACCTGTTGGCCACCATTGGCCTCCATGCTCCTTTTTGTTGGTTTTTTTTTTGTTGTTTTTTTTGTTTTTTTGTTTTGTTTTGTTTTGTTTTAACGAATGTTACTTTTGTCACCTGAGGATTCAGCTGAAGCAAATTCACATTTACTGTGAATACCAGAGATGATGTTCTCGCAGGCCTCCCATCAGATGAACCAATCTGTTTTTTTGCCCTGAGGTGACAAACCGTGATGGCTGTTGTCTGTCAGTCAAAATCCCCTCTAGTGTCTCAGGGTTCACAAAGAACAACTGCAATCAGTGGAGGAGGCCAGCAGTGAGAGTCTGCCTGAGAGGAGGATGAAGGTTACAGGCACGAAGACATGACGATTCATTTTGAGGTCAGTTATGGTGTCTCCTGTTTGTGCAATTTTTGACTTTTATAGACTAGTTTGTACATTTGTTTTCATATTATTTAAGAAATTGAAAGCTTTCTGTTCAATCAATCAATCAAATTTTATTTGTATAGCACATTTCAGCTACAAGGCATTTCAAAGTGCTTTACATAAACACAAAATACAAAGTCATGCAACATAGAATAAAATAAAATACCAAGTGGGTTTTTTTTTTTTTTTTCCTTCCTCCCTTTTCTTTTTGTCACGGAATTTAAGCGCCTGTTACCGCCGGACTCCGCCATCCGTTTAACCACGGGTATTCGTCGGGCCCCGTTGCCCACAACAGGAAAAGGTCTCAAACTACAACTTACATACATATCCACAAATACAAATACAAATCCATACATATTACATTTCAAATACAGTTCTAAACAGGTGTGTTTTTAGTTGAGATTTAAAGGAAGTCAGGGTTTCCGCTGTTTTACAGTTTTCTGGAAGTTTGTTCCAAATTCCATAGATGCTGAAAGCTGCTTCTCCTCTTTTGGTTCTGGTTCTGGGGATGCAGAGCAGACCAGAACCAGAAGACCTGAGAGGTCAGGAAGGTTGATATAACAACAGCAGATCTTTAATGTATTGTGGTGCTAAACCGTTCAGTGATTTGTAAACTAACAACAGTATTTTAAAATCTATTCTTTGAGCTACAGGGAGCCAGTGGAGGGACTTTAAAACTGGTGTTATGTGCTCTATCTTCCGGGTTCTAGTGAGAACGCGAGCAGCAGCGTTCTGGATCAGCTGCAGCTGTTTGATTGATTTGTTGGACAGGCCTGTGAAGACGCTGTTACAATAATCAATGCGACTAAAGACAAACGCAAGAATGAGTTTCTCTAGATCTGGCTGAGACATTAGTCCTCTAATCCTGGAGATGTTCTTCAGGTGATAGAAGGCCGATTTTGTTACTGTCTTTATGTGGCTCTGGAGGTTCAAGTCCGAGTCCATCACTACTCCCAGATTTTGGGCCTGATCGCTAGTTTTTAGTTGTAATAACTGAAGCTGTGCACTGACTCTAGATCGTTCCTCTTTAGGTCCAAAAATAATGACTTCAGTTTTGTTTTTGTTCAGTTGGAGAAAGTTTTGGCACATCCACACATTTATCTGTTCTAAGCATTTATTCAGCGATTGGATGGGTTCAGAGTCACCTGGTGACATCGTAATGTAGAGCTGTGTGTCATCCGCATAGTTATGGTAGCTAATATTATTTCCTGTTATAACCTGAGCGAGTGGGAGAATATAAATATTGAATAAGAGGGGTCCTAGGATTGAACCTTGGGGTACTCCACATGTGACCTTTGACCTCTTTAATGAGAAGTTTCCAATTGAAACAAAGAAATCCCTGTTCTTTATGTAAGATTCAAACCAGTCGAGCACCGAACCGGAGAGTCCAACCCAACTCTCCAGTCGATTCAGTAATACGTCATGGTCAACAGTGTCAAAAGCTGCACTGAGGTCCAACAGAACCAACACCGTGGTTCTCCCACAGTCCGTATTTATATGGATGTCATTGAATACTTTTACGAGGGCAGTCTCCGTGCTGTGGTGAGCACGAAAACCAGATTGGAAAGAGTCAAAGCAGTTGGTCATCATGAGGAAACTATTTAATTGTTTACACACAGTTTTTTCAATAATTTTGCTGATGAATGGGAGGTTGGAGATCGGCCTGTAATTCTGCAGTAGTGATTTGTCCAGATTGTTCTTTTTTAGCATTGGTTTGATTACTGCTGTTTTCAAAGCCTGGGGGAAAACGCCTGATGTGAGTGATGAGTTAACTATTTGAATCAGATCAGTAGCAATAACAGGCAGGACTTTCTTAAAGAAATGTGTGGGTAGAACATCCAGACAGCAGGAGCTTGAACTTAATTGACTGATAATGTCTTCTACGGTTTTATAATTAAGTGGTTGAAAGTGGGTCATTTTTCCTATATTATTTTTGTCTGGGTTCAGCAGTGGTTCTGGCTGCAGATTAATCCTCTGATTTTTTGGATTTTCTCTGAAAAAAAGTCAGAAAACTTATTACAGGCAGCATTGGATTGGAGTTCAGGTGGTAACGTGATGGGAGGGTTTGTGAGCGTGTCAACTGTTGCAAATAAAGCTCGAGCAATGTTAATGTTTTTGTTTATGACATCTGCAAAGAAAGCCTTCCTTGCATGTTTTAGTGTTAAGTGATAGTTACGTAGTCTTTCTTTATAGATGTCATGATGAATGTGAAGTTGAGTTTTACGCCACTTTCGTTCTGCCCTGCGGCAGAGTTGCCTTGCAGATCGAACTGTTTGTGCATTTCTCCATGGAGATTTCTACTAAATCCTCTTTTACTGACCTATAACAAGAAACAAATAAACTGCAAAGAAAGGAAATCAATTTGATCCATTCATGCTTTGCTACTTATGTGATATCAGGTCAGTGAGTCCTTTAAAGGAACTCCAGTTTATTTGCCTAGAAAGTCTGCTTCGTTTGGGGAGACGTGAATGCGTAATAAAACTCTGATGCTGATCAATAAAGTGAACTCGTCTCCACCTACAAACCTATGTCACAGTTCGGTTGAAGTTGTGGGGTCTTCCGTCAGTTTTCTCTTGATGTTGATGCGGTAATGTTGCAGGAAAAAGACTCTGCAAGCTTCAGACTTTGAACAGCTAAATTGTATTACAATTCTGCAGCCTAAGTCAGCATGACCGAATTGTGAGGAAATGTTGGCCCAATTGAAGTGAAATCCCATTAATTGTTGGACAGAAATCTGTTTATAAGGTTCTGATCAGCACACAGGCATAAACATAACATGATGTAGATGTACAGATTCTTCAAAATGGGACAAGAGAACAACCTTACAATTCAGGAAAAGGCCACAAGAAAATTTCACTCACCTGAACATTATTTCAGTGACTCTATGCAGTATGCAGTGTTTTGTCATGATCCTGAGTTATTTTGTATGTGTTTAGGTTTAGTTAGTCTCCGTGTGTCATGTCTTGCCCAGTTATTGGTTTCAGCTGTCCCTCGTTCCTGATTGTTCCCGTGTGTATTTAAATTCACCTGTGTGTTTTATTGGAGGCTGGACTCTGTTTGGACTCCTGCTCTCGACCCTGTTGAGCTTCTCTTGTGTTCTGTCTTGGTTGCTGTGTTCCTGAAGTTTTAGGACCTCATTTTGGTCCCATTAAACTTTTATTTACCTCTCTACCGTGGGCTTCTCGTTATTATCTTCATCAGTAAACCATCGATTTTGACATGTACAACATGTTTTACAATGAACTTGTCTACATTTTTAAAAAGGTAGTCAAATTATTGTGGGTGGTGTGAACTTGAAATAATTGACCTGATTAACAATGACTTGTTAAGCTACGAGGTGTTACAGTTGGTTTAATCAAATATCATTTTAATTTTCCCTAATTAAAACATCTTTGGCCATCTTTTACTCAACTCTGATCATCTTGGACACAAAGCCTAGAAATAAGGATCTCCACATAGAGCAGCTTTTCTAGTTAAGCTCAACCTGGAGCTGGGATAGCATATGGCACATGGGCCAAAGGATCAGCTTTGCAGAGCGCTAAATGCTATCCTGTTTCTTTGTGGTGAGATACAGTTGGTTGTTGTTCCCTGACAGCTGCAGTTCATGAATGCTCCCCCTTGTGCCAAGCCTGGCTTCTGAAGCAGGAGCAACATGTACATTTTAAATATAAAGACCCCAGGATGTGTTCAGTGTGACTGAGCAATAAAACTTCTCAAAGTTAAAGTTGCTTACATGTAGAAGAAAGGTAACATGAACAGCTTCTACTGTATGTCACAATAAAACAATCAATTGTGTTTCCTATTTATATTACAAGATAATGTGATGCTTGTGATTCCAGCTCATTGTTATTCCCTACACTGTTACTCAATCACATAAATTCTGAATAAATATGTCAAAGTTTTGTAGTTTTAAAATGACAAAGTTTTAAAAAGTTCAAGGTGTGAATAAAATTCTGAAAGGCTGAAATCTACCCATCTAATTTCTATTTGTCTTTACAGGGCTGCGGGGGACTGGTGCCCATCACAACTCTGCAGACATTAATGGAAAGTGTTTATTTATTCAAGAAATAAACACTTTCTTAAATCTCAGAAATATTTCAAAATAATGGATAAAATAAAAAAGTAAAAAATAAAAAAAACTTGCTAATAATATCCATTTTACAGACAGTTTCTGTATTTTTACAGACAGTTTGTGTGTTTTCTGCAAAAACACACAAATTGACCAACTACAAACAGAGCAAATATTTTACTACATGCAAATAAGAGAAAACTGTAACATTTTATGTGACGGATTGTGAATGAGACTGTCATGACAATGTCATAAACATGACATAACTCCTAGTATGAGTATCTTCATGAATGTTTATGACTGTTGTCATAAAGTGTCATTTGTTAAATCATGACACTTTTAATGCAAAGTTGACATTATTCAAAATGTCTCTGTTATGACAACTTGACATTAACCAAGAAACTATGATCTGTCATAAATTTGTTCTAAAAGTTTTACTGATTAAACTTTAAAAATTATGTAGCTCATGATAGAGGTACATAATTCGAGTTTTGCCTTATTTTAAGTGTTCAAAGATATCTGCACAAGAAACTAGAGCAACGGTACTTAGTAAGATTTTGTGTTTTTTGTAGTGTTCTTACTGTTCTTGAATCCATATAGATTCCTTTTTCACAAGTCACAAATCTGAAACTGTTTTGGTCAGTTTTCTAACATGCACTCAAGCAATTTTCTTTACTTATTCCCATGTGCATCACAATGAAATTGAGTGCAAGAGCATAATGCACCATATTGATATCCAACATGTCAAAACACAGCAAATTACCATCTCATCTTAGACAACCTGAACTCAGCTAGATAACATCCTCTCATCAGTTCCTGTCAGTCACCTGTCCATGGTGGTGCATTCAAGTGCTCAATTCTCTAACCTTTCATCTGCATCCACTTCTCCTCTTCCCAACAGTTATGAGGTCATCAGGACTGACCTCTAATGTGATAAATTAAACCCAGAGTACTGTGTTAAAATTAAAGGTTGGTGTTATCAATCAATCCATTAATTCACTCATCCATTCATTGATCAATCTATGATCAATCAGTCATCCATCCATCCATGATCGATCAATCATCCAACCATGTATTCATTAAAATATTAATTCATATTTGATTATGTTGTTATTAGATTAGATTTTTACTACAGTCTGTCAGTTGTTTGTCTCAGTTTCAATAGAACTAATAATAAAACATTTTAATGTGTAAGATCATTCATAAAACCCTTACATACAACACGTATTTCTTAATGAATAATCTTACCCACCAAATACAGCCATTTGAGTTTGAAATTTTCTACATTTTTTTAGTGTGAAATCATGCTGCAGCAAAATAAAAAATAAAACTAAATTTAAAAAAATAATCATTTTAAGCCTTTTGGCTTTCAGCAGCCAGTGTGTATGGAGGGTGAAGGTTTTGATAATGTCAGTTTCATATTTATTTCCTCCATCATCACTCAGCCCGGATATGTCAGCCTTTCTTTTCTCTCTTTTGCCTCTGAATCTGCTCTCTGTTTGCACAGATATTCCCCGGTGTGCGCACTGAAATTAACAGCACAGACATAATGTACTGTATTGACATCTGCACATGTCAAAGCACAACAAATTATCTTCTCGTTGCCTTGTTGAGAGACTCGCTTAGATTTGGTCCATATATCATCTGCACTCGGCACTCATCAAGCTGTCTCACTCACGGGGGCATTAATGCATTTTGATGATATCAGCGTTTCAGGAGCCATTAGGAGGAGCAGAGAGCACTGATAGAAAAAAACAGAGAGCACAGAAAGTTACAGACCTACCTGAAGGGGAGTCCTTTGTATTTTTGATTGATTGTGTTTTCCATATGGGTTTGTTTATCTCTCATCTTTTCAATAAAAGCCGCACAATAACTTAATGGAACATTTGCTCTGAGAGAAATGGAAATATGACGATGAATGCCAGCGCATCTCTTCAGGTTTATTGTTCTAATTCATGGGAATCCTTTGGGCGAAACCTGCCCGTCACTCTCTTCGGCAGGAAATCTCGTTCTGATGCAACAAGTGATCGGAAACACACGCCGGAACACAGACAGCTACTGGAGCAATCACACAGAGAATCTGGACAACAGGCATGTTTACAGACAGACAAACACACAGCAGACAGATTAATAAATGATGTCTGTGATCTATTATAAATGCTTCTTGTTCATTACACATTCCGCCGTTCAACAGGCCACTCCGCAGGCCACAGCGCTGTCCTCACGTCCAGGTCTTTATGTGGCAGATCAGAGTTACTCAAACATTGATTAAGACTAGTCTGAGCAGCGGAACCACATGACCGCAAACTTTGTTTGATGGGAGCTAAAGGGACGTCGCACAGGATCTGACCCCAATAAACGGCTCAGGATTAACTTTAATTTTTATCAGACGCTATGCAACAAAAATGATATTACAGTTATTAGGAAACAGCATAAAGTCTCATAAGGAGCTTTTCAGTTTTATTACATGAATTCAAGATACAAACAACAAGTCTAACTCAGTATTTCTGTTTTAGTTTCTGAAGCAAACATCTTAATACACTGGACATAAGAATTTTCAGTTTCTCTTAAGTAACTGTAATAAATTGGACCTTGTTGTGAGTCAATAATTCCTTAATATGGATGACAAATGCTATTTCCCATGTCAGACTACTCCTCTTATTATTGCATTTTTCATCAATAATAATGAATTACCGACTATGTCTGGCTGAAAACTTTCTAGTAATTTAGTTTTCTTTGGTTATTTCAAGTGTACTAAGATATTTGATCTAGAAAGACCAAAAGTACTTTGCAACATTTTGTGTGTTTGCAGTTTTGGACATGGACGTTAATTTACATTTATTAGGAAAAAGAAGATTTGTGAAAGACAGAAATTCAAAAAGAAAATCAAAAACAAATAAAGGAAGAAAAAAGAAAAGGAAGAAAGAAGGAAAGAGTAAAAGAATAAAATGAATACTCTACATAACACTCATGTAACATTTTTTTTACCCATTAAGTGGTTGGAACTAAAATGTCTTCTGAGTCTCATTAAGCCCAACCCAAGTACAACCTTTGGCACTGATACCACCATTCAAGAACCTTTTTCTGTTTTTTCTGTTAACTCATCATCACCATCCACAACTGCTACCATGTTGCATTTCCTTCCTGCTCCCATTGGTTGATTTCCATCTCTCAGCAGACACTCTGACCTAAAAGAGCAGCAGACTGAGGATTAAACAGCAGCTCAAAGATCACTGCGAGGATTAAAGGGAAGAATGGGGATGGGCAGTCACAAGACACCCAGAGAGATGTGAGGGCAGGAGCAGGAAAGGGGCAGAAAGGGGCTGATAATCACTTTGGTTTATCGGCTCCACCATGAATACAGCTGGACTCTGCCCCTACCGCTTCAGCCTCTCTGGGTTTTCCTTCAGGCACAAACAGATGTGGGCAAGTTTGTCGGCACCTATGATAAAGACGTGCAAAAAATCTTTGACATAAAGTTTTCTTCAGCTACAGAAACAAAATCTGACATTGACATTTTTATACATTTTCGACCTTTAATTTGTGGAAGAGTTGTTGCTCTTACTGTCCCACTAAATGTAGCTCAGTTATTGTTTAATTTATACCTTACTTACTTACTAAGTGGAACTGACTTTCTAGGGACTTCTAATAGGAATGCACTTTTATCACTTCCAATACTGATACAGATATCTGAGGTTTGGTATCGGCTGATTCTGATACAATCCAGAAAAACAGCTGAATTGACTTAAAACTCCTTGTTTTAATCACAGACATAAATGTAATGAATTACAAATTATTTTGATAACTCTGGACGAGTACAGCACAATATTGTCACAATCTTGGGCAAATACGTAAAAATGACACAACTTAAATTTTTAACAGTAAATGTAAAATGATTTAAAAAAAACAAAATAAAACTCCTTTCAAATGGTTCAGAAAGTGAAATTATGGATTCTAAATACAGTACAAAATAAATGATAAAGCATGGCGCCACTCAGAGCTCAACCATAGATTTGAACTGGTGTGGTCCGAATAGATCGGACCACATCTGCCCACAAATAGCAAAACCTGCAAATACTTGAGATTCCCTCTGGAATTGCTTATCAGCACCTAGTTCAAATGTATCCATATATGCATTAATACACACAACAGAAACCGTCTTGGAGCTACCATAACATCTAACTTATCTCTGCTCTTTCAGAAAAATCCTTGTTTTTTTACTGTTTTATGAATTTTTTTTAAATAAAATTCATGAAACTCTTATCATCATAACTTACCTTTTCCTGTCTCACAGTCCACACCACAACCCCATTGCGTCACCAGGAGCAGGACATTAAAGGCAGGGGGTATTTAATTGTGGTCATTTAGAAAACAAGGTCTTTTTTTTTTTTAAAGGTCACATTGACCTTTGACCTCCACAGCCTGGCCTCTCTGTTGGAGCTGATGGCCGCCAAACAAAAGGACCTGCAGGCCATCGTGTTGCACGACAAGTGTCGGAGCGCCAGAGGTCGACCATGTCACCATCCGTCCACGTCTAGACCCGTTAGCACCGGCTCCACTGCACACACACAATGGCAAAATCCTTTCAGGAGCTAATTGGGGGGAATAATTGAATTTTTATTGCATTTGCTGAACTAGTTTTCACTTAACAGCTGTCAATTGATTGCAACAAAAAGACTTGGAAGGTGACGTAGTTGGTATTTTTCTTATAAAGGGAAATGCAATCCTTTTCAAACAAACAAGGCAGAAATAACAGCTTGGATGGAAACTTTTATTTTACTTCTAATCAAAACTGGCTCAATCTGTGTTAAACAAAAACATCTCAAATGTCTGAATATATTTACACAACCTTTCTAAAAGCTTTACATACAATCATAAACTCACCGTCGTTCTGCTTGATTACTGGAAAACAATTTTTTTTGTAGAGGTTTTCCCTCATCTCCCATCTGCAACTTTTCTATCAGCTCAGATCATCTCTCTGAATCCGAACAACAGCTTTTATTTTGCTTTCAAGAGACTTTTTAAACAATCCTTTATCTTCTCCTTGTCTATTATTGTTTCCAAGACAACAGCAGTCACAGTGACTCAAACTGACACTTGTCTCTGATATCCACTCAGTGTTTTGTGAGGTGAGGTGGTCCTCTTTGTTAGACAGTCAGTTTTTTGTTTCTGAGGGTGTGTATCACTTAGGGCCCCTGGATTAGGTGACCTGCTGGATATTCAAAAGTTTTACAGCTCATCCACTGTGATTGTGCACTGGTAGATTTATTTGATTTATTTCTTGTTCCAAATCACAGAGTTTAATACGACGCAACAAAAATTGATTCAACAAAATAAGCTTCAGCTGTCAGTGAAAATCACACTGGTCCTGACTGACAAATGGTCTTAAACAAAAAATGCTTAAACAAAAAATAAAATTTTTTTTTTAACTACTCTCATACACTAACATGTGAAAACTTAAGTACTGACAATTCATATGGCAACGCCTTAAAAAGCTACAAGAAATAAAAAATACAAACACAAAAAAAGACCAAAACACAAAATAATCTCCTTGTTGGATTGTTTCTTTCCTGAGGTCTCACCATTTTGGCATTGGGTTGAACTTCAGCTTCTTAACAGCAGAGATGGTTACACTGTGTTTTTACACTGCAAAAACACAGATTCATAACAGTTTTATCAAGTAAATAAGATTAAACTAACTTACAAGTAACTTTTCAGCAAGATATAGCAGCTTGTTAAGTCATTTATTCCTTAACATGAATTAAGTAATACTTTCACTAATAAATTACATGTAACATGGTAAAAATATATGCAGAAAAGTTACTTGTAAGTTTATTTGTCTTATTTGAAGTGTGATAAGACATTCATGCTAGAAACTGGACTAAAAATACTTGGTAAGATTTTGGGTTGTTGCAGTGCATTGCATTTTGATTTGCTTTAATAAACACTTGTAATTGTAATGAAGTATCTGGCTTCATAGAGAAAGGAGGGGTTTAGTTCCAACTTCTCTCCTACATGTCTGAGAATTATCCACGTCTCAATACCTTTTATGTCCGGCATGGTGGACGTTTGGCCTGAGGCCTGTTAGATAACACAGTGTGAGCCTATAACATCTGTTTCTGACAAACTGCCCTTATCACCACCAACGCTCTCTGCTTGGTGTCTGTCGCCGACTGGAGTCCAGCTGACCAACAGAGGCAGAGCAGCAGTTCAACACACAGGATGTTCTTCCTAACAGCCTGATGCTCATTTGATAGCTATTAGGTTCCACTTTAGAAACAAGCAAATTTGTTAAAGAAATATCACTCAGCCACTAAAACAAACTGGAATGATTCGAAAGAGGTTTCAGTCCTATGACCTAGTTAAAGAAAATCTTCGCTCTTCATGCTCTGAATTTGCAGTTTAATTGTAAGTCCAAATGTAAAGTTGGATGAAAAGAGGACAAGAAGACACATTGTTTATCCCCACTTTGGTGTTTTGCAGTTGACTGGATTCAAAAGTGCAGGGCCATTATTCTTCCAATCTGCTGGACTTTTCAGTGGCTTCAGGACACAATCACTGCAGACATTTTCCTACTGGTCAATCGATAGTGGTCGCAAGTAATCTGCACCCCACATTTTAGCATGCGGCTCCCTTATTGGCATCCTCCTCAAAAGCAGCATTTGATTATGGGTGTTGACATTCAGAGCGATCAGCCTGGAACCTGATAATTAGTAACACTGTGTTGATTCAAATGATCCATCATGGCAGTGTCTCAGCGATAAAGCCAGTGATTTATCATCATGTGGAATAACACATTTAGAGACAGAAACCTGCAGATGTTGCTGTGCTTTAATCAATGATTTCTACTTACATAAAACTTAGCACATTTTAGTTATAAAAATGCTGAATTTTTGCCACCAATTTGATCAATTTTCCAGTAATTCCTCTGAAGGAACTATTTTTGACACTATTCTACGGGCTTGTAAAAGTTGTGTAAAAAGCTCTTAGCTAAAACCACCTTCAACCACAGCAGCATGATCTCACTCTGTGCCATGGTTCTCCAACAGTGAACTTCTGAAAGCTTGTTTTTATCTCTCCTCACTGTGAGCAGTGTTAAGCTAAATATGACTGTAGAAATGGACAAGTTTAGATAAGTTGCTATTTTCTGGAAGCCATTTAATTATTTAAGAAGTTCAACAATCCTGCCTTACTCAGACTGCCATGCAAAAATGGGGATGCAGATAGCATTTTTTTCACATTTTGGGACACACGATTAATCGTAATAGACTTTATTAAAGCAATATTTATTTCTGATGTAAAATTAACACACTAAAAATAATGTTGACTGTTTAGTTTTTGTAAATTTCCATGAAATATTGTCACACGGATCTTGTTATATTTTTTTGCAATGCAATGCATTCTTGGTAGGTAACCAATGCGAGGTACCACAGCATGTAACAATCAAAATGTTTTCTCCAATATGTTAGAGTGGTCTGTTAAAGATGATTCATTGTCACTTTAAATATCCATTCTTTCATTGAGCTACAATAGTAAACAGTAGATCAGAAGGTGATAACATGTGTTTGTTTCAACAGATATCTCATGTGAAAACTTTGACCCAGTCTTCCTCGATCCAAACATTTTATGAGCTGCTCATGCTAGCCTCCAGGACTTTGTGTTTTGTTTATGGGCTCAAGTCTTCTAGAACCTGCTGACGTGATCGGCCCGGCATGAACTAAACAGGTAAGAGAAATTGAAAACTCTGTAGTCGAAAAGTAATTTCAGTATCACAAGCAAGTTTTAAATTAACATGAAAATGACAACATGTTTATGCCACGTTGTCGTGGATCCTTTCATGGTTAGTTTTATCGCTGACCTCTGATTTGTCCTTTGGTTTTTATGTGGTCACCAGTTAGGTGACATCTGCAACAAGTTTGCTGCTTTGGATTTTGCATAGAAACATCAGAGTGAAAATGGATGCCAAACTTTTCAGATTTTTATTCATAAAATCAGTTTATAACTTATTTTTTTACACTTTTAGTGTTTTGTTTGTTTGTTAACTTAAATCTAAATGGGGAACACTAGGCTCGTAGCTCCCTTTATTCTATGCAAATATTAATTTTGATTAACCACAATCAGCGGAATCTGTCTCCTCATAGATTGTAATGTCTGCAGCTGTGACTGCGTCCTGAGAATCAGCATTTTTCCGCCTGTTTCTGTCTGCGCTCGCTGTGGGAGGCTTGTCACCAGGTTGTAGTGACCAGCCTGCAAACACAACACAGAGTCGATCAATAAACAGGAGACAGGACGGACAAGTTCACGGAGAGGGAGAAGATGGATAGAGAGCGATTGCTCTCGTTTTTTCACTCTCTGCTCTGCATTACCTGGATCACAGAGCACACACTCCCTGTGGGGGAACACTCACACAAGCACAGGGACAGAGACAGGGAGGCGCACACATGCAGTTTACATATACAGAGGCACAGCAAGGGCAATCAATTTACACCACTTAGCTGCTCATTTGGAGATCATAACTTGTTTTTGTCATTAGTCTGCATTGATCCAAAACCAGGAGAGACAAAGAGAGACACGAGAAAAGAAAGAACCCAGCAGAGTTCAGATCAGCTGTTCATTACTCCCAACTCCAGCTTAGTCAACACAGTCATCACTTCTCTCAGTTTGGATTTGAATGTGTTACAAAAAGTTTCTGTTCAGCTCATTAAGCTATTTTTTAATGCACACCTACGATCAAAGTGTATATAACACCAGTGGATCTGACATGAATTGATTTGGTAATTTATTCCAAAACCTTTAATGTGACTTATATCTTGTACAACTTTCCTTAAAAATGCAAAAACTAAAAGGGTATCAACCTGTTCTTATAAGTTTGCACAGCCTTAAACTAATAAATCGTCAAATAAATTTAATCAATCAATAATATTTATTTAGGACATAATCTAATAAACTTGGATATAAATGCAGAAAAATTGCTTGGCGTAAAAGTCATCAAACACAATATGAATTTATTGTGTAATAAGCAGAATTATTTCAGAATCTATTTATTTCAAGGCACCCTTGCTGGAAAGTATTTCTTTTTTTAATTTTAGCCAATTAAAACACTGTAACAGTTAACTGATTTATTTATTTATTCTTTGACTTTTGGAGCTTTAAAATTGACTCCTAACAGAAACGTTGTTGCTTCTACTGAAACCAAACTGGGACTTTTGTGACAAAATCAAGGTATGTTTGGCACTAAAATACTACATATCTAAAAAAAAAAAACAACAACAACAAAAAAACACACACCTTCAGTCAAGCCAAGCAGCAGAAGTATCATGTTATGATATTTTTGATTTGAGTTGAAATTATGAATCGTTCAGAACAGTTTGAGCTTCTTCAAACATCTGCTGAAAGGCTGATGTTGACAATGAATTTTATTCGTTTTCAGCTTCACAGTGAGTGCTGACATATCTTTAAATCACCCAAACAACAACTTCATCAAGTTCAAAAATTCCAGTCCAGATGATCTGTAGGGTCTAAAAATGGTTGTGGGCCAGAGAGTTCTTCAGAAGCAGATCTGGAGAACCTTTGCAGCGTAAAGGATGTGAAGTTTGTTAAGTAAAGATTTTTTGAAACTAAAACTTGTCATGTTAACGCATGTGTGTATATTTTTATATAATTTCTACAGACCTTTCAGCAGTTTTATCAGGCACCCTGCTACATTCATAAAAGGGTCTGCAGTTGTAGCCATGCAGCTTCCCAGAACCAAAACAGATGAAATCTGTTGGGACTCCCACATTCCCAGCATACGTGACAGTTCTTCGTATTACCCAGAGAGGTGTTTTCAGTGCCATGGGTCATTAGGGATGTGTTTCTGTTTGTTCTTATCTTGGCTGGGTCCGGTCTGCTGTGCTTACATTAGAACTGCATCTTTCAGAAAAAACCTGGCGCCACCTGAGAGGAGAAAAGAGGAACTGATGGAAAGTTGGCTGGACTGGAACAGCTGCAGAGCTTTTGGGGTAGATGCTCCAGATGACTCACTGAACTTGTTTACAATGGCAGTAAATAACCAGTGCCTACATCTGTATTTGCTTCCATTTGTCTTTCAAGCATACATTTTATATATTGTTTTAAATCACACCCCGAAAGAGCTTAAACATTATGACTTTTGATCGTTCTGACCCTCCGACATGTTGGTTTCTGTAAAATAAAGCCGTCACAGGTATGAAAACTTCTCAGAAAACAGGCCACCACTGATGTTGTTCATATTTCCAGGTCACCATGTCAAAATGCTGATATAATCTCATAGCTGTTAGTATGTAAATATAAATTCCCCCAAGTTAAAAGATGACGATCTTTAAACTTTAAGAGGGAATCTTATCTGCCCATGTCTTTGAAAGGTATCACCAACGTATTTTTGATGGCAGCAGGTTGCTTTTTGTAACAGTTTGTCTCTACAAACCTCACAGGAATAACAACCAGAAAGTAGGCTGGAAAACATTTGCAACTGGCTCCACCAGAAGTTGCACAGCATTGCACCGGTCGTAAAAAGATGTGAGTCATTTGAATATGTTCAATCTCTTCAGTAAAATCACAGTTTCTGCAAGACGCCAACACCTGAATAAGACACAGAGGTCTCCTCTGATAGCTGATAGATGACGGTGCTGAATTATGAATATGTCTCATGTAACTGTTGCATTTGATTTTTTTTAATCATTCATTGCATGAACAAGTTATTCAAGTGAAATTTTAATCTCAATCCTTAGTTAATGGCAACAGTGCAGTTGTAAACTGTGTTTTCTTGACATTAGTAGAACAGAGATTTGTAATGGAAGCAGGTGTGTTTACATTGAGATTAAATTACACCACTAATTAAGTCACCTAAGAATTGATCACATCAGATTTTATTTAGGGGCATCAGCATGTCACAGTCCTTACAATTATGCCCAACATTGTAATGTTTTGTCACAAAAAATATGATTTAAACTTGTAGAAGTTTGTAGTTGTGACCAAGCAGAAACTTTAGCTTGGTGCTGGATGGTCAATGGTTCCTCTGGGATTCAGACACAGTTAGCAGCATCGACCATCAGGGATGTTTCTGGCAGAACATATTATAAGCACTGCTGTTCCCAGAGTATAAACTGTGCTCCTCACAGTTATTTTGTACTTGTTTCACAAAAAGAAACTTTGAACTGCTGATCAGACGTTTTCAAACAATCCTAGTTTGTTAATCCTGTTTTTTGTGTGTGTTAAAGGTGAATGAATTGAGCGTTGAGCCGTCTGTCCATCAGCCTCTTTCTTTCACTCCTCAGCAGCGCTGAAGTCCTCATCATGTCTGTGTGTATTTCTGCCCTGCACCTCCTGTGTGCGCCAGTGTTTGTAGTCTGTAACAGTACGATGCATCATTCATCAGCATCATCTTTCTTTCATGCCGGAGGGGAGTTTGAGCGGTCCGCTTGTGGCTGCTCGTATTTGTTTGTTCACACGTGTGGACAGAACGCAGGTCCGGGGTTGAAACAGCTGGACAGAGGGAGATTCCCAGAAGGCCTCAGCTCGACTTGCTCCCACTTTAATCTCAGGTGAGTGACACCTCTTTTGATTATGACATCTCCCGCCTTGAGAGCGCTGCTGGCCCAAGGTCCGGGGTTCAGTTGGCTGAAACGGCAGCAGCGAATTGCCTCAAGGCTGCAGGCCTGAGGATGGAGATGAGGGAGGACCACGACTCCCTCAGCTCCTCTTCTTCCTTTATTCCCTCCTTCTACTCTCTGACCTACGACCTTAAAGGGCCCGACCTCTCTCATATCGGTCTGCTGCATATTTTCAGGTGGGTCAGAGCGGTACAACTTTAATATTTAATTTCTTTTTTCCCACTCTGAGTAATCCAGCTGCAATTCTATCTGCTCTGTTGCCCCTAAGCAATGCCTGACAGGTACACAGCGAAAATGTACCAGTGACAGTTCTTGCACACACTCACATACATATAGTACAAGCTCAGCAGTGACTTCACATTGCAAAGCGTCTGTCTCCACAAATAATAAAATAACCCGACTTGGGTAGTTACATTTACCTGAGCAACAAAAAACTTTGCTGAATAAATTAAGAACAAGCTTGTTTTAACCAAAAATTCACCAGAGTCCAAGTTAAAGTTTTATATTTAAAGAGATTGAGCTGGTAAAATGTTCCGTTTGCTTAAACAACACATGGAGTATTTTGTTATTAAAAAATAACAAAATTATTTTTGGTCTAACCAAAATACCAAAATTTTTACAAAGGTTTATGTTTTGGTCTGTCCGATGATGTCATTTTTAACTATTAAATAATGAAAGTTTTGATCAGCTACTTGCATAGCCTTCTTACTAAATACTATTTTACTCTTAGGTAAGTCATTTTTTGATGTTTTATTTTTACTTGTTGCAGCAGTGCTGTTATTATTTGAGGAAGACTTTTGGAAATAATTATGCTAAAGTCCCACATTTTTGTTCCTAGATGTGTTTTCCATCCCACTCCTTCCACTGACGGGCACGGATCTGAGTGAATTCAGGGTTAATTTCAAAGTTACGTCGAGTCTGTTTACGGTAAAGTCAGTTCAGGCTGTTCATGATATGACACAAAGCAATACAGCAAAGGTAAAAAAAAAAGATGTATAAAAAAATCATCCGTGCATCACAAAGGATTATAGAGTGACATGAAGACACCAGGTCATTTCTGGGAGAGAAAAATTCCAGTTGGAAACAAAATACAGCAGACATTTTAGAAAATTGCAAAATATATATTTTTTTTTACTTCCTGCTATTTTTTTTCTTTTTGTCTCTGTCTGCAGATTCACATCAAAGATTATGTTATTTTATTATGTTTATTTGTAAACAAATGTTCAGTGTTTCCATTGCACATCTGTGTGTGAAAAAAGAAGCTTTTTGTCATTCTTGATCAATTTAAAAGCAACAATATGTCATCATAAAGACGTGGTTAAAGGATCTTTGTGCCAATCAGAACAGATTCTATGAAGAAATATCACATCATATTACAATCACAACCTGTGGCATATTTCACTGGAGTTTTAATGTGTTTAAACCAACACATATACCAACAACTAGTCCACTCATAGAAGCAACATTTTGATAGAAATACATTTGAACAGTGAGCTGTGTGTTTACATTCAGCCCCTGTGACTCTTCACTTTATAGGACCATTTTTCTGAGGTTCTCTACTGGCTTTGCACATCTGGAGTCTAAAGCATCTGTATAGTCTATGAACATTATTTTCTACAAATAAACTTAAGTTTGGACTTTGACTAGGCTATGTACCTCAGGATGCTTGTTCAGAGTTGTTGCTCTGCAGGAAGGTGAACTTCTCCTCTAGTCTCAAATGTTTTGCAGCAGTTTTTCTACCAAGACTGTCCTGTATTTAACTGCACACATCATCCAATGAAACCTGACCAAACGCATCCTCACTGTATGATTCTGCGGTGTGCTTAGGGTGATGTACGATGTTACTTTTTCTGCCCTTGGTGATTTGCATGCCATCTGCACTAGATTTAATTTAGCGATATCATAGTAAATAGGGTTGAATATGTATGAATGACACTTTTTTGTGTTTTATTTGTCAATAAATGCTGAATCTTAAAAACCAAGTCATATTTTCCTTCCATTTCACACATTTGTGCAAATTTGTGTCAATCTACCATGACGAAATCTACTGAAGATTGTAGTTTTATCATAACAAAAATGTAGAAATGTTAAGTGGTATGAATACTTCTTCAAGGCACTGCTGAGAAAAGAAGTCACGGTGATATTTTGCATTAGATGCATCTGTGTAAGTCTGTGTTGTGCCTGGCCTTGAAGCATGTGTGGAAGTGTCTCAGTGGTGTTGTAAAGACAAGGAGTGTTAGTCTGAGGGCAGAAAAAAGCAGACTAATGGATATTATACTAATGGAAACAGTATTACTATTCAAGCAATTAGAACAGGAAAGCGAGTCAGAGAAGATTGGTGATGATGGAGGTGGAGTGACTCCTTCCACTCAGACCTCAAGCAACTAATCATCAGCTGTGCATTAAAAAGTAGATTTCACTCAACCTTAACACAGAAGTTGCAATAAACGGAAAATCTGGAAACAGTTAAAGTACTCATCTGTTGCTGTTTTTGTGTTCCATTATGGGCGGATCTTTGGGGACTTTAGCGCAGTTCTGCATAAAGACTCAATTTGTTTCCATTACTTTCACTGTAGGAAAAATAGCAAAGACAGCACAGTTATAGTTTATAGCTAGAATGTTTTCTTTCAGCTCATGTTTGTATCCATTCAGTCATGCTGGTGTTTCATTTGCTTTAGAAGTATGAAGATAGATCTGGAGAATCCATCAGACTAATTTAAAACTTCAAAGGAGAAAAATTTTACAGATGCACAGGGCCAGGCATACTTTCTATGGTGAAAAACACTGCAGGAAAACACAATATTAAAAGTTGTATTCAATAAAAACCCACTGTTCCTGGCATACCACCAACGAGAACATAAGATGGAGAGAGACACTAGCCTAGCAGGCAGCAAAACTTCAAATATTTCATAAATGTTGACAAGTTAGCTAACTGTTTAGGATATTTTTATGGAAATAACCAATTCAGATTTATAAGAAAGCTTGGAGAACAATTGATGGGGACAACAAGGGAGGGACGTCTTGTAATCTGCAAAAATAAAAATGAAAGGTAGTTGAAACACTTTTGCACATAACTGAGTGTTTTTGTAAGATTTGAAGTCATAAATGACTTCTGGGCTTCTGCTTTACTTTGGCTAGTCCTAGTCTAGCTACTTCTAATCTGATATAAACATAATGACAAAAAAAGTATTGCGGTGCACTTTCTGCAAGTAAAGGTTGGAGCCTGCCCATAGCAATGCATAAGGAGAGCAGTGACTGACTTGCATTGCATGGCAGGCACCTATTGTTCTTCACCTCAAAATAACTGCCGCTTCCTGCTACAGTTAATGCGGCAGGTATCGCTGCGTGCCCCCTTACAATATATATATCAAAACATGCAGCTCAGTTCCCGGCATTGGAGCTTTTACTTTTCTTGGCATTTCGAGTAAATGTGGCAACATAATTAAGAAAAATCGAGCCAAATTCAAGTCAAAACAAAAGATTAACTGACACAAAACAGAGTCAGTTACACTCAAAATAGACATAGAATTCTGCCTCGCCCTGTCTGACTAACATGGCAGAGGATCCATTACTATAGCAACGGAACACAGCAGGCCAGAGCAGCTGATTAGGACTACAAAACCACATCACTGTAGTTTTAAGGATAGCAGAACTCTGAGGACTGAGCTGGCCTTTTTCTCTCAGGTTAGGGCCTAACCTTGGCACAAACATTAGCATTTCACTGCCCCCCACTAGTGCACTGCTGCAGGCAGTACAATAAGTTTACCCTGCATTTCTCTTGGGTTAGGGCTCTGCTAGCCTTTTACTATAAATAAGGTATTACCAATTTCTCTTACTTATTAGCCATGTTTAGTACACTGAATGGAGTAAGTCAATTACAGACAACATGCTTGTGATGCCCCACATGCTACTGCAGTATTCATGCTAACATTAGCATTTTGGCTAATTTTTGCAAGTCCATGTCAGTCGACATGCTTGTGACTCTCCAGGGGCTATGTTGTCTTTTTTTAGCTAAGCTTAGCATTGATGCTAGTTTTTTAGCATCAGAACGCTGGGTTGAAACCGACGGGCACATTTTGGCAGGCCATGATTAAATTTCTTCAGGAATTTTCTAGTTTCTGATTATAGTTCTGGTGATGAGCTTGTAAAAGTGCCATTGATGAAACATCTAAATTTGTTGAACAATAAGATTTTCGATTTTCATAGCTGATCCTGTTAAAAACGTAAAAAAAGACTCATCTTTGAGCTGAGAGCTCACAATTTGAACCACATGCAGCTCCAGAAGTGCAACACTGGCTTAGTTCAGTTAATAGAAGAGGTTTTGACACCCACACTAACTTTCATTACAGGCACTGAAAGGCTGAATGCAATTTTAATGAAGCCTTTTCAAAAATCTTTCTCTTAATAAACCACAGAGTAAGTTAGGTTAACATTACATATTCACACTGCAGGGTCAAAACACGAACAGATGAAATTCGGGAGTGTTGTATTCAGGGGCAATCAGAGCAGATAGGAGGTTCTTTACTGTGGTACTATTATATTTTGCCACAACTATTTCAGTGTTTCGTTTTTGAGGGAAGAAGGGAGCGTGAGATCGACAGGCGGATTGGTGCAGCGTCCGCCGTGAAACGGGCGCTGTACCGGTCCGTCGTGGTGAAGAGAGAGCTGAGTCAAAAAGCGAAGCTCTCAATTTACCGGTCGATCTACATTCCTACCCTCATCTATGGTCATGAGCTTTGGGTAATGACCGAAAGAACGAGATCGCGAATACAAGCGGCCGAAATGAGTTTTCTCCGTAGGGTGGCTGGGCTCTCCCTTAGAGCCCAGCCACTCTAAGGGAGTGGCTGGGTGAGAAGCTCCCTTAGAGTGAGCTAAGGGAGCTTCTAAGGGAGCTCCCTTAGAAGCTTCTCCCTTAGCTCACTCTAAGGTGAGCTAAGGGAGAAGCTCGGTCATCCGGGTGAGAAGGATGACCGAGGGTGAGAAGCTCGGTCATCCGGGAGGGACTCAGAGTAGAGCCGCTGCTCCTCCACATTGAGAGGAGCCAGTTGAGGTGGCTTGGGCATCTGGTCAGGATGCCTCCTGGACGCCTCCCTGGTGAGGTGTTTCGGGCACGTCCCACCGGGAGGAGGCCCCGGGGATGACCCAGGACACGCTGGAGGGACTACGTCTCTCGGCTGGCTTGGGAACGCCTCGGGATTCCCCCGGAGGAGCTGGAGGAAGTGGCTGGGCCGGGGGGTCCCTTCTTAAGCTGCTACCCCCGCGACCCGACCCCGGATAAGCGGCAGAAGATGGATGGATGGATGGATGGATGGTTTTTGTTTTTGGTTGTCTTATTTTGGATACTTAAAATGGCTTCCACTATCAGTCTTCTCGACAAAATTTATTGGTCTTCAATAGGGTGAATTTGCATTATTTTGCCATTATCAATATTACTTGAAAATGCTCTCAAAACATCAATATTATAATTTAACAAGATAATTACTAAGACTATTTATTACCCAGCAAAATGTGTTATTGTGACATGCCTACTTGTTTTATTTTTTGTTTGTTTGTTTTTTTTTTCATTTTTGTCACAGTTTCTTTCTCTAAGGAATCTTTGTTATTAATTAAGTCTCTATAGAAGTATTCTTTTAAATTTTATCCCCTGTAACGACTGCAGATAAAGAAACTGTACTCTATTAAAATGAAACTTTTTAGAAGTGCGCAGGCAATTTAAAACTCCGACTTTCTCCTGTAGTACAAAGATCCTCCACCAGAGGGCAAGTGCAGGATTTGATCCAGCAGGTGACTCAAAAAAGCACAAAGTCTCAAAAATTTAACATTTTATCATTTAGGATCAGATATGCATTATACTCCCAAATGTATTTCCTTATCAGCCTTCACACATAAATGAATTTCAGTGACATCAAATTCTTATTTTATGTAATGATATTAGTCCATTCTCTGTACATATCTAAAAAACTTCAGAGCAACTTTAATTTCACTTCTTAAATTTGACATAAGTTGTAAACTCAGGGATATTATCTGCTACAGTAACCCTGAAAATTGTCATTTTGAACCTGTATGTAAATTTTACATTTTTTTATTCAGAAACAAAAGTTTGCAAACTCAATAATATTACTCATTTCCAGTCTGACTCAATCCCTCAGATTGAATAATAATAAAAAGAGCAACAGGTTTCTTTCTAACCTGTTGCTGAAATCCAGTTGGTTTAAGGGTTTGCATGTTTATGCTGCCACATTTTGTTTGTTGCTTGTTTTTCATTTGCTGTGCATTATGCAAGTCTGGAAAGTTTCTGAAATTATGGATCGAAAGCTGAAGATCAGCAATTGGTAAAAAAAAAAACAACAACAAACAAACAAAACAAAACTGTGCAACATTTAGAATGAATTTAGCACTACATCCAATTAGCAAAATAAAAGATGATCTCTTTAACGTGATAGAGAAGATGATTATATTTTTAACAAGCTATGCTCATTTTAAGCTTTTAAGAGAAGTAATCAAAAGTAAATCACTATTGGTGAGGGAGTATTAATTAAACCTCCAGGCCTCTGAGTGACAGACCCTGCTGTTAATTTGCTGATGGATGTTTTGATTAGAGAAGGTTGTTGAGCTCATTAGTGTTTCGTGTGTTTTTTGTGTTTTTGTGTGTGTGTGTGCTGCTTAAATGCTCCAGTCTTAATTACCGGGAGGTTTCCCTGCTACATCATTTCAAGAGATTTGCCTTGTCCTCCCTGGATCCCCCCACCCCTCCTCCGTCTGTTTCTGTCTTCATTAAGTGAACATCAGGTGCAAATTAGCCCAGAATAACTTGTGCTTAATATAAATATGGCTCTCTGCCAAGAAGAGGAAACTGTTGACAAGAGGATGAGCAGAAAATCTGACATCTGTCGCCACCTACTGGCGGTTTTGGATGCTTTCACTTTCAAGCGGCATTTGACAGGAGCAGCCCACCTCTGCTCTCTGCTGGCAGCTGATCTACATTGAAGCTGATGGTTGCCTTAGTGATGAGGCTGATCACATCCGGATTGCGAGAGCGTGAAACACCTCTGAAAGGCCATGTTAGAAACAGACGCAGGTTTTTGGTTTGTTTTGACATTTTAGTGAAGGTGTACTGCCACAGGGTGAAAAACCAGAGTAGAATCGTTAAGGTGTCAGAATCACCTTTCAGGTGTGCAGTTTTGTGTTCACGTCTTCAACCCAAACCTCTGCCTTTCATCCGCTCCATCAGAGAGCCGCTGAAGATGTAAAGCTCACTTCAAAGCATTCAACTGGATCTACAAGGTTTGTTTCTTTCATCACAGCTGCGGCTGATCTTTGCTTCTGACATTTAACAAACACAAGTAATAAATCTAGACTTCCATGTCTACATGGGATTTGTCAAAGTTAATATCAATCAACTGTTAAATATGAAATCAAATATAAGGTCCTCCATCATTTTGTTTTATGGGATGTGTGTGTGTAGCTTCTCAGATCACTTTTTCATACCATTATATAAAGGCATTCATCACTGCTTTAAACCAATTGTTTTTAGGAATTTGAAACATTCTTTTTTAACTTTTTTTCAGCACTTTCCATAACCCCAGTGGTAAAAAGTTGTAAAACCCTCAAAGTAAATGTGTTTTATTCCAAGTTGTGTAATTTCACAATGGAAAACGTTGAAAATTCAGCCTTTATTCTGACAACATTTCTACACTGAAGCTTTTTATTTTTACAAACATACACAAAATGAATGTCAGCAACTCTGTCGACAACGCATGAAGAAAAACAGATCCAGTTAATAATAAGATCACTGAATCAGAAATACTTACTACGTCTATGCACAAAATTGGAGTCAGCAATAATTCACAATTACATCTGAGAAAGAGACACGGCAAGATTTAAGACACTCACTTTCTACAAGAGACAGAGAAAAAAACACAATGAGTGCAGGAACACACTACAGAGGAACTGGTCAGGAGAACTTTCAATGTGAAGAAAAGCAAACTGAAACACAGATGTATAAATGTTTACGCTGGAGTTTGTTTTTCATAGCTTTAAAATTTCTGTGCATCCTGAAGCTATTTTGCACTCGGTGTGTTTTTGTAATTTGAGTCCTACAAACTTTTAGAACTAATTGTCCGTTTTGCAGGACCAGTCACTATCAAACTCATAGAATGGAAATAAGTTGGACTTGTGTGAATTCAGACACACAAACACACACACACATACATCTGTTCTCATGCTTCCTTTGACCCTGCAGTCCACGTCAGAACAGAACCAAGTGAACCCCAGTGTGTGTGTGTCAAAGGTTCCGGTAATAATCAGAGCTGCGTAATGACATCTCAAGAGAAATTTCAGCTAATCCCCTACACCTTTGGGACACACACACATAGACAAACAGAAACACACACTCTGTCCTGCATTGATCTTCTTCAGTCAGATTGCCTCTGTTTACCGGAGGACCCCGTTGTTAGAGGAAACCAGACACCTTCTCACCTTGACGTACGAACACAGCCAGCTCTTTGTTCGAAGATGTGCGTAAACATTTGTGCGTGGGCTGGCATTGCCATGAATCATCTTTAAGATCACAGAAGAGCATGAAAGGATCAACCCACTGTGACGTAACAATAAGGTGGAACCAGAGCAGATCTCTCTGTTGGTGTGTGGGTTGTCAACTGTTGGGAAAACCAAACATCATCAGGGGTAAAAAGAAGGTATTTTGATTTTCATCCCAAATCATATGTATTATAATTACTTTAATTCATTTTATTCATTTGATTTTACGCCTACAACATAAAAGGTATATATGACTTGTACTGCAGACTGAATTTTCTTTGCACAAATGCTACTTTGAACTGTTGAATAAAGAGTGTCTGAAAGTCTCATCTTAAAGAAAAAGTAAAGACCCGATGGAAGACTCCATCCCTCAGTCCATCATCAACTGCAAGCCATAAAATCATATTTTGTTTGATTCCAGTTTTTGTAATGTGTCCACTGAGGCTGTTGTTCTTTTTTCTTTTTTCTTTTTTTTAGAAATACGTCAAAATTCCTGCAATTTTTTGCCTAAAAGACTATCAAACGCATAGCAAAATGAGAATTAAAGCTGTTAAACTGTTTGGAGTAAAAGAATAATTATACAATAAACAAAGATCCATTTTTATGGTTGCTTATTTGTTTTCTTAAACTATATGTTTTAAACATGACTTTGACTTGCAGCTGTAGATCTCAAACACAATAATGAGGCTACACTCTACATGTACTACAGGCATTTAGGTATTTTCCAAGTCACATGCTGAACAACAAAATAAGAATGGAAAAATAAAATAAATGTAACATCCATCCATCCAGTTCGCTAAGCGTCTTTACTTCCATTGGTGGATAGATTCATCCATTCATCCATTCACTTTTCAGATTTTGTTTGTGAAAACAGGAAAAAGTCAAATGGGATTTGGTTTTGATACTTTCCTTACTCAGTTTATATCATAGTTTTGAATTTCCAAGTTCTTCTGTTCTTTGCTTTAAATAATTTAATTGTTTGAGATTACCTCCTGACCTCACTAGGGACAAGGGTGTAAGAAGATGGATGGATGGATGGATGGATGGATGGATGGATGTTTGAGATTCTGATTTGTGTAGTTTCTTTTTCTTCAGTTCTCCACTACAAAAGAAGCTTGTATTTTTAGCTGATTTTTAATTCCTGCAGGATTTATCTTAATGACTTCATATGAAAACAATTTTTAATTAAATTTGCATTTACAAAAATGATCTCACACTTATTTCTGAATAAAGCTTGGACACCAGCTGTTTAGGTCCATCTTCTGTTTGTCAATACTACATTTTCTCCAGCAGAGGGAGCTGTGTCTCATGCTTAAAGGATGACAGGGCTACTGTTTCCTCCAGGGTTAAATACCGAACATTGCAGTGATATTCCACTCATGAATAGATTTTGTAATCTGCTATCTTTACCCGTGTTCACTATATTTTAGCCATGTAGAAAGGAAAATAAAAATACAACATATTTATAAGCTGATGTAGAATCAATAAGGAAATATCAAAATATCATTTTTTATCATTCTTTTTACAATATTAGGTGCGTTTTGTAGATTCTAACCTGCTAGTTTCCGATTTTGTCCTGCAATATGGGGTCATGTGTTTTTCCACGTGTACGTTTTTAGAAAGACGACTGTATGTCATCATGAATGAATGACATAAGATGAAAAAATAAAATAAATTGCTCATCTTACGCAACCAATGGGCAGAGAGTTGTGAGTTTATGTGCAACCATGTGCTTCACTCTGATTTCTAACATCATGAAGTACATCATAGACAAGATCTGGCAGGAACAGGTACGGTCTGCAAAAACAAACCGATGAGGAAAGTTTAAAACCACAAATCCCTTTAATCCAGGTAACCTTTTCATCAGTCTGCTCCCATCAGTTGGCAGTTCCAGAAACTTCAGGAGGAATTACTCTGACTGAGACGCTCAAGTCCTTTTATAAAGTCTACTGCTACCAAATCATGCTCTACTTTTGTTCAGACAGGTTGCATTCTGCTTTTTCAAGTTGTCCAATGAATCCAGTCTGTGTTACACAAACCCAACTCTTTATGCTTGTGGTATTAGAGGTGAGGACGTTTCACGCAGCGATGCAGCTCAACAAGTTTGTGACAGCGGATAAACAACCAGCAACTTAAAATAAACGCTCTTCTTACTTAGCCAAACACAACAATGTAAAAATAAGAAAGCTGTCAAGGCTTAAAAATAGGTGATTAGCATGATGTGCTAATGAACATACCTAGCTACAAGAGATACATTCTAACCTCCAAATAGAAAACCTCTTTCACTAATATTGTGAAGATGTTTATGTGAATTACATTGCCTAACACTCATGTATATGTATGCGTATATTTTTCAAGTTATATGCCGTATAATGTTGCTGAACTTTGACCAGACTAATTGCATGAACCCCAGATCATAGTGCTGTCACAGCAGGAACTAGGAATGATGGGTGCATCACCCAGTTGGCCTCTTCTGCCCTGAAGTGTCCATCACTCTGAAAGAGGGTAAATCTAGACTCATCAGATTACATGACCTTCTACATTATCAAATTATAAGGTAGTTTGTAGATTGAAACTGTCTTAGACCCCTGATGACTGCTTTTCTTGTTGTTCAGTCCCAGTTCCTTGAGTTCCCTTCACATAAATGTTCTTATTTCCACTAATAAACAGCCCTGGGTTCTTCTGTTTTATTTTGTTTGTTTTTTTTCCACCTACTGTTTCATTTATAATTTTCTTTTTCTCAAATTTCTTCCTTGAAGATGAGTTTTTAATAATGATTTGGACATTTTTAATGCAGTTTCAACATTTCTGCATCTCCTGAGATGATTTCTATACTTGATGCCTAGATAGATAGATAGATAGATAGATAGATAGATAGATAGATAGATAGATAGATAGATAGATAGATAGATAGATAGATAGATAGATAGATAGATAGATAAGGTTCACTGCTCCTTCCACTTGATGAGTCTTTGTAAGTTAAAAAAGCCCAGACTGCCTTTTGTTTGCTTTATTTAAACTGTGACTTGTGCATCAATGCAGGCACATTATAAAGCTGAGCTACGCCTCAGCTTTGACTTGAAGCACGTGGAAATCTCCGACCGCAATTGAAGCTGTTTGGAGAGTCACGTGGTTAAAACATCAATCCTGTCAGTTACATGAGATCTCATAACAAACCTGGTCAAAGGTCACAACAAATCAAAGGTTTTGTTGCTATGATCTGAGAGAAAACAAACTAAACTTAGCAAAGACAAATCAAACATTCACACACCCATCTCTTTCACCACATTGTTAAAAATACAGGAAAAAGAAAAACACCAAAACATTTCTCACGCTTATTCATTGGTATTTGCATTATCTTGCTCATTAACTGCATTTTTACCCTTTTGGAGTAATCTGTGAACAATGGCAGTCCTAAAGCCGTCGGCAGAGGTGTGTCATTATGTCGATCCAGCTGCAGTTTCGCCATGACAGCTGGGACATAATTAATGTGAGAATCTATTGGTTGAAAACCTAAAGCATAAACGCAAAAGATGTTTCTGTTAATTAAGATTGAGCATTGATAACGTTCAAGATCAACTTCATAAAGGTTTTGCTTGGAAATTATATTAGTGTTGGAGAAAATCTTTAAAGTTTTAGCAATAGTAAGAATTTTGTCCAATCAAGCAAAGCTCAGGGAGTTTATGCGGTCAGACGGTTGTGTTTGCAGAAAGGTGCCTCTGTAGAGACAGGGTGTGGCAAATCTTAAAGTAATTAATTTGATGTTGATTTAGATCTGGATTCCATCTTAGAAATTACTCTCAGAAGAGGTATGCGGTCTGTCACTTCCTTGGCGATTTCATTTGGACGTGTGTTTGGACTCACACAGCACTGCTCTGCAAACACTGGAGTGAAAGATGTCTGCCCAGCCCTTTCTCATACAAAAGAATGCCTACGAGTAAAACGTGACTGCAGCTGAAGAACTCAGACTAAACATCTTCTTACACAAATGTCAAATATTATGAGTAGAAAAAGAGGCTGTGCACACAGCCCTGCGGGACGCCGGAAATGAGACTCATAATGGAAGAGAATTAAATTAATTTACTGTAATTACAGGAGATCACATTAAAGTGAATTAAATTGAATTAATCTTCAACATTTTACAATAAACTGAACTACATGAATTAACACATGTCCGATTATGACACTTTATATCAGATAGAAATTGAATTCATTAAACATTGTAAAGTGGCTTGAAATTAAGTTAATTCATTTTCAATCAAACTGAAGTCAAATACGATGCATATAAATACATTCAAATACACAATATCAGATTTAATAAGCTGAATTACATCAAAAAAGTATGATCTTTATAAATACAAGGCATTTATCATTTTTTGCAAATGATTAATAGATGAACATTTTAAGACCCAGTGCAAGCAAAAGTTCATTCTGACCCAGCTTTGCACTTAACTCCTTGGACTTTTCTCAAGTTCTTTCCCAACTGAGAATGTAGTGGCAGCTTTGAAGTCAACTGTGTGTGTTACTGTGTGTGCTGCACCTTAATGGTTATCAAAACCTCTCAACAGAAAGGATCATTGTGTTTGTAGAGCCATTCTTCTGCTCCCAGCTCGCTTCAAACCTCTCAGTTGCAACTTAAGTTAATCTGTTGCGATTTCGTTTCGTTGTTCTTACCAATGCGTGATTACAACTGATTTTTAAGAAGAGCATTGTGTAGTGGCGTGGGTGAGCACAAAGCTGTGCGTGAGTCAGTTCAGTTACAGAAGCCGCCACACGTCAATGATGAGGTCATGAGCAGCAGCCCAATAAACGGACGCGGAAAAGTGCTGACTGAGCCTGAACTAGTGTGAGTGGAAAACTCCTCGGGCATCCTGCAGCAGCTACCCTCTGGTTGCACAGCAGCGAAGGATGAAATACAAAAACACCAATCACTCCATCACTCCTGCACAATTAGTGGCTGTCAGACAGCAGTGTCAACTGTTTCAGCTTTGGGAAGGAAGAACAACTTGAACTTTTCCACCCGGCGCCTAGAAACAGTGTAAAAACTACAGCGGATTTGTTCCATCACACTTTTAAAGAGAATAAACGGATGCAATGCATTTGTGCTAATAAGGGTACCCTAAAATTTCAGTCACTCATGGTTTTAGCGTTTTTTCAAATAAGAAACAACCCAAATAATTCTGGTCTATAATATCAAAAACAAACAATTTCCCGATGAAGGGATTTGTTTTTACAATAACATATATTTGATAATGTATGTATAATTCATTATTTTATTAATAAAAAGAAAATAAATAAAGTGCTCTGGGGGACGCCTGACCTGTCGATTTTGATTTTAGCCGATATATTTTTTGTCTGAAATGTCGCTAAATATAGCAAGAAAGTCACTGAGTTGTGGGGTGAATATTGTTAACTGCAAACATGTCTGGGCCGGCCTTGGTGCAGTGTGAAAGAAAACCGTACCGGTTGAAACTGTAACAAATGTTATAATTTTTATCCCTAATTGGACTGACTCTGCTGAACTATTGTGTGTCCAAACACCCTAAAAAACTCAATTATCCATCAGCCTGATGTGATTATCATCATATTCCAAAAAATGTCAAAAATAAATAAATTTAAAAAAATGAATTAATAGAAAGCTCCATTAGTGTATGGAAACCTATGTGAAAAACCACAACATTTATATAAGATAAGAAAGAATAGAATTTTTTACTATTATTTATTTGGAGGGTACAGTTGCGGCTTTTTTCAGAAAAGGAAGATTCAAACAAATTCTCCAGTTGAAATACAGCAGAAACAACATGGTTCTTATCAATAACTCTGCAAGCAAACGATGCATTAACATTCTTTGCTTTCATCCCATCAGATGTAGGATTTTAAATGAAATATTTCCATATTCTTTAAAGCTGCGACAGACTGGCGACCTGTCCAGGGTGTATCCCGCCTTTCGCCCGGAACGCAGCTGGAGATAGGCACCAGCAACTCCCGACCCCGTTAGGGAGAAGGGTGGTCAGAAAATGGATGGATGGATGGATGGATGGATGGATGGATATTCTTTAAAGCTAACCTTGAATCCTTAAAAAAGGGGGGATTCGGATTGTAGCTACAAGTTAAAGGACAAATTCACAAGTCAGAGGATAAAAGCAATGTGCAGATATTTGACAGAAAGGTCCACCACGAGCAAGTCCTCACACTGACATTTTATAGGACAGCTTTTAGCCTTGGTTATGTTTCAATAAGTTTCTCCAATGTTGCACTATATTTCCTCCCAGAGTCGCCTTAAATCTCTCCCAAAATCTCATAGAAAGTGGAAGAGTCAAACTGTTGCACAAATTCTTAATGCATATCTGAGAAGGTAAGGTCTCGAAAAAGATTGTTTAGATTCCTTGAAGCACTCTGTCATATAAACAAGGTTTATACACATTAAATAATTAAAATAATTGTCAGCACTAATTCATCCTAAATAATGTAGACAGACTCCACTCTGCCTTCTTACTCTGTAATTTACTCTAATTTGTACTGTTTGTTTCAGTAAATGATGCGTTTATCTGGGGACTCTCTAGTCATGACATGTGCTAAAAGATAAACCAGGAAATACGCCAATAAATGCTTCAAAGCACGTGAAATAAATGATTATATGCTCCACAGCACATACGTTGTCAGAAAAACGTTTCCTGAAGCTGTTATGCAATCAACAGAGATGGTTTCCATCATCAAATCACTTTCTTTCTACTAGCTGAGTTTCAATAAGAAAAGGCCGTAGTATCTTCTCTGTTATCTCCTGAATGTCATGCCTGAACCTGCCTCAAAGCCTTGGAGGCTCTAGCTTTTTTTTTTCTGTGCTCCTTTCTTTCTGTCTTCCAACAGGAAGGAAGTTAGCGCCATAAAAGGAAAGCCTGACATGGAGTAACGTATGAATGAACCGTTTCCTGTTCTGAGGAGATTATTCAGATCTAGTGTAAATGTAATTTAAATGAGGACATATCCTCACTGGAATTTACGGTCTAGCTTGATGTCATTTAGCTGCTAACATAAAGCATTTTGGCAACAGTACAAGAACAGTTTGATTCCGTGAGTGGTTCAGAGGCCTGGAATGCTGCTTGTGACGCAACGCACGCACCATGTTGCGTGTCAATTATGAGGTATTGCATCAAAGCTCTTCGAGCCAAGCTCAAACATGTCACTGTATTGTTATCAGGATAGGACTAATTATTAGCTTTTATTTGTCTATTTGAAACAAACAGAAATGAAGATGCCCACATCTTCGTTTCTCTGCAGGACTTAATACGACATCTGATGAAAAATTGTGCTGCTTCAGTTTTTTAATAAATAGAATGACAACAATGTGAATCAAGTTAATAACAAGGTCAATAATTAGTTAATCATGTTTTATTGAAAGCTGTATGTTGACAAAATTAGCAAAATTTTCGTTTCAAAAACCCTTTTTGCTGCTAAATTATTGGAGACTTATGAGCTCAATAAAAATGTATTTATTGTTCTTCTTCTTTTCATTTAGGTTTTTTAGCACAACTTGAACACAACAATAGATTTTTTTCCAGTGAACCATGTATTTGTTTTTGGGAGAGAAAATGAACTGTAGGTTGTGGACATCACTTGTGCATCGGATTGAAGCTAACAGAAACATGTGAAATCAAAGATTTTGGCTTTTTTGAGACTAATTGTGCTAAATTTTTTAAACTTTAGAGCATAAACATGTAGTTGATTCATCAAAATTAACCCAAAAGTATTCCAAGTATTTCTATAAATGAACTTGTCCAACCTTTTCAGCAGTAGTAGCTCTCAGGAGTTATTTTCTCTTAATCAGTCTCCCATATCCCTGGTTCACTTATTTGATTCAGTTTATTGAGGTTTGTAGACAATAGTCGCCTGAACATTTAATTTAAAATGAGCTCTGGACTTTGACTGGACCATTGCAACACTTTGTATCATTACCTTTTCCGCCATTCTGTTGCAGTTTTAATGCTGTAGTTCTGTGCATGACCCAGTTTGGGCCAAGCTTCAGATCTTATTTTTAATTCAATAATACTAAAACTGCTCATGTCATTCCGTCACAGTGAGGTGTTTAATAAATATGCAAAAATCGTGTTGCTTATGGAAGTTTGGTACTGCAGCTTTAAAACCAGGCCAGTCTTATTAAGTCCTTACTAATTGTCCTATTATAAATGATGAACATTTAACAAGCTAACTTAAGTTGTAGAGTTTGAGCTTTTTGTCTGAGCATTGAACATTCTAAACTGGGATAATTAAACCAGAGGTAAGTAGAAAATACTTCTACTTCTCTCAGTAGAAATATTTTCTACTGGTAAATACTTGTTACATTTCCATCAAACTTTGAAACTACTAAAACAGTTTCTTGTCTCAACACTCTTTAATCATTTGTTTTAGAAAACTTGTGAAAATTTCCGAGGCTCATTGAAAATTATTGTTAACATTTTCTGTGCAAATAAGATGTTTGTGATTTTTCCTCATTTGTTATTGTCAGTCTGCAGAGCCCTCCATTTGATCATGCAGGTCACAAGTTGTTGCTCATTTATGGAGGGTGAAGTAAAAATGAAAAACATTATTGCAATTAAAACCAAATTTAAAAAATCAAACATCAAACAAGCTATACAGTTTTACAGTGTAACATGGAGATAAAGAGGCTTAATGTACTAGAGCTACTGACATCACAAACTACGTTACTTATAGACAGTACCAGGAAATCTTGGTACATAATGTAGGTGAACTGAACCTACTCATTAAGTTTAAGAGTTTGACTTACCTGCACTTGCGATTAGAAATTCTCAGAAAGTGTTTCTCAATGAAAAGAGCTCCCAGGTATGTGACTGAGACGATCTGCCAAATTAAACTAACGTCATTGTCAGCAGGTAGTTTGTAACAGAAAAGAGATCTTTGCAGAAACACACAGTGTAAAATGATTACGGCTTGAATGACAGCTCAAGGATGTTATTTTCTCACGGTACCTGGCCTGAAATGACACGCAATGATGGACTAAACATCATAATAACAGTTGGCAACACTTTGACTGTGCCATTTTGGAGACTTGAGGCTCCATTCCTTTCAATGTTGACCTATTTTTTAGTTGCCCCACTGATCCATGTCATGTGCTCAGTGTATTAAATTCATTTTCATTAATGCTTAAAACCGAAAGAAGAAGATTCCAAGGTTTTAAATAGAGGCGATTTAATTTAAATTTTATGTGGATTAATTTTATTACAAATAGGTTGAATCCCATGAATACATCAATCTACATCTTCTGAAAAGTACTGCTGCATGACTTTTAACTCAGCAAAACTAGAAGCTTTTGTGTTTTAATATGTGGTCATTTTTTGCCAGCATAGAAATTTAGTTTCACTCAAGCTTGAGTGAAATTTGCAACTGGTGAAGACAAATACCTTCCTTAGAGCACTTTATGCTTACATAAGATAAAATCTGAGATGTTTTCCCACAGTTAAATATGTTTAAATAAGTCAAGTTGAAGTTTTTAGACTTCAGCAGTTCTGCTGGTTAATTACAGAAAGTGGTTGAAACAAAAACATTTAAAACATGTTGCATGTGGTTGAGCTTTGGAAGGTGGTGCAGGGTGTTATTTTCTCAGAGTACAAGGAACATTTTAATAACATGCAGCACCAGTTGTGATAAAATAGCAGCTTTCATGAGATATGGACTTACTTCAAACCTCAGAGTCCCGTCCCATCTGTGGAGGATGGTGATGACCTGATTCAAGTAGAAGTAAAAAGTAGGCATGCAAAAAATTACTCAAGAGTAAAAACGGACACTTATGTAACTGATTAAAACATCAATCACTCAATGTTTAAAAAGGACATCATCAGAAGAAACGAAGAACCAAAAGGTTTATGGAAATTTTGGTACTTTAAGGACCAACATTACAATCATTTGTATAAATAACAATTACAACAAAACTAAATAATGCAAAAAAAAAAAAAAATCAAAAATATTGTATATATTTTTTTCATTATAGTAATATTGAAAGGCTGCGACAGACTGGCGACCTGTCCAGGGTGACTTCGCCTCTCGCCTGAAACGTTCACTGCACATAGGCACCAGCACCCCTCCTGACCCCACCAGGGAGAACGGTGTACAGAAAATGCATGGATGGATAATATTGGAAGATTGTGCATCTCGGGACCAAAGTGATCCCGAAATGGGATCGAGATGTTATGTTTCCGGGAATACTTTGTGGATTCCTTACATTAGCCAGGAAACCAACTGCTTTATACAAATTCTGCAATAACTGAGTTCAAATGTCCAGAATTAGACAGCAATTTGTTCAAGAAAACAAAATATATATTACATATATTACAGGTATATGAGCTTCTGTTATGACCTTGAAGTTTGTCAGGTGTTTTGTGGGAGTAGTGTCCTTTCCAACAGTCAACCAGGCGGGACACATTAATTCACCCATTGTTAATAAAGCTAAATCTATCCTGTAACACCCCTGAGAATACTTAGCTTATAGACATTTGTTCCTCTGCCTTAAATTAACTCCATCTATCCAAATGTGGCATTAAAGTACAATCAATATTGCAAATTTTAGATTTTGGGGTTGAGTTTTATGAAATATGAATTCTTTATTTCTATAACACAATCCTGAATAGGTAGCTTTGTGGTCTTTTGTGCTCCTGTTAGTGGTGCCATGATGAAGTGATGTTACACGCACTACACAGTGAAGTCTGAAATGTACCTGTGAAAAGAAACTTTCCGTAAAAAAAATGTTTCTGATGAAATGAGGAGTCTACATGATTAACCTGTTTTTTATGCACACCAGTTTGACAGGCATTTCATAATTCGGGCAGTTTGTCTTTTCATTTTTCACTTCATTGTGTCTACTGTAACGCTTGGCCGACTGTGACTCAGTGAAAATAACTGTTCTTTTGCAATTGAAACGTTGTGGGTTTGATTGCTGCTCACTGTCACCAGGTGTTTAATCACCAGATTGAGTATAAATATCCCACATGGCTGGTATAACTTAGAAAGCGTAACATAAGGTGACGCTTTTAAAAAGTGTAACATAAGGTGACGCTTTTAAAAAGCGTAACATATTTTAAAAAGCGTAACATAAGGTGACGCTTTTTAAGGTTGACGATGTTTTAGGGACAAAACAGAACTACTGCCTTCTGATCCAGTGAATAATTTTAGACAGACTTAATGTGATTTTGATTCTGTACAATAATCTATATTAAGGTATATTTGAACTATTAAAACAGACAGTTGTGAGTATTTTTAGAGGGCCTCTTTATTTTAGTTATTAGTTATGTCTTAGTACTGTAGTGTACTTCAACCTACCAGGGACTTAGATAAAAATTGGCCTCTCTGGCTAAATCTGGTTTATTTATATGATGAACTTATGTTAAATATTGTGCATTGTTCATATTTTATATATAAATAAAGAAAAACAAGACAGAGTCATCATCACCCAATGAAACCACGGTTTCATGTACTCATAAAATTCAATCCAAATCAACAAAAACATCTTAAAGCACATCCAAACTTTTCGATATAAGTAGCAAAAGTAAATCCTGTTACATGCTGAACTTCCTTCTGAGTTTAGTGCTATGAGCTAGTGTAGCGTAATTCCACTGAATCACTGTTCAAAGGCAATAAAAGGGATCTTGATTGGGGAATCTTATCATAATTGGATTGCTCAAGAAGATAAATGGGTTTTACAAGAAGCAGCAACTCAGGGAAGCAAATAAAGAGACAAAGGTGACATTTTAGATTACTTTAAGGCTTGAAACTCATTTCAGCACATTTTACACTTTTTACACACCAACAATGAAGAGCTAATAATAGCCCAGACCTCCACTAGCTGTTGTCTCCATAAGGTCCTTCCACCTCACAGTCTACCTTTAAAACAAGATGAGGTGTAACCTGATATATTGAGTATGTTCTTTACTCTTAGATTAAAATCACCAATCACCCACTTATAGGATCAAATACCACAGCATATCATTTTGCAATAAATTCAAAAGTGTCAGTGAGTGTGATAAAAGACTCTGGTACGGATGATATATGGGTTAACCAAATCAGTCACATAATCAGCAGAGCAGAACTTGTACGCTACTTCAAGATTGCAGTGACTGGTAGCTTTCCAGCATCTCAAATCCATCATTAAACATCCTCCATGGTGATTGCTAACTTACTCACACTTAAGTAATTCCAGGACTTCCTGAAAGCCAAATATGGTCAAGCATCCGAAAGAGCAGGAAAACATTTCCTGGTGACACGGGTGCAGAGAACAGAAACCAGAGTTTATTTAAACGTATTTACCATAAAGGAAAATCAAATGTTTCATTTTGTGGCATTGTAGTTAACTTTTAGAGTGAAAAGAAAGTCTGTTATTGTGAACAAGGACAAGCAACCTTTACACGTTTAACCTATTGTGTAACTTACAACTGAGGATGTGTCTAGTGACACCAATTTCTGGCCATAAACCACTTGAGTTCCTGTCTGTCTTTATCAAAGAGTGTAACTAGTGTTTCTCTGATAGCAGGTTTACAAGTGGGCTTAGAAATCATAATAACAATGAATAAGAATATAGAAATTTCTCCATTAGCAGCCAAACCTGACCTTTTCTGTGTAGAATCCAATTCAGAAAGCAAAGGGAAGTGAATGAGAGAGAGTTCAGTCTCTTTGAAGTGTGTCTCTTTGTTGGTCATGTACATCCTTCCAAAAGTTTTTTAGTAATGACTAATGTGCAATTGCACTTTATAGTATTCAGTGTGGAATTCAGCTAGACAGGGTCAAAGCTGTAAACAGCATGACTTGTCTTAAACCTGTCATGTAAAAGAAAGATAAGGGCTCTGAAATCGATGGTTTCACATCACAGGAAATGAGGTTGAAAAGACATTTCATTTTTTTGTTACATCAATGTTTTAAATAAAATACATTTGTTTCTAGCTATTTAAATGAGCAATAAGTTCTGAAGACCGGTGGTGTTCTGATCCATTGTGGACACTGGCTAAGAGAGGTTAAAAGAGTTATAGAAGTGTACCTTTGCATTTACAGTTATAAATTCATCTGGGAAATTTAGGAAATGCAGCAAATTATGGCGATGGGGAATAAAAAATAATATGTGAATTTCAGCATTTATCAATGTTCTTTCAAATAAAAATAAAAAATGTTTGGATTAAGACCTTTGTATGTATACCTCTGAGTCAATAGAACCACACATTTATGGTGGGGTAATGTCTGTGCAACCTTCACCATCTGCAGACGGATAGTTCTTCCCATTCTTCTTGGCAAAACATCTTTCTGCAAACATCAGTTTCCAAGGCTTGCCACAGATTCTAAGGCGACAAAAACAGAGGAGGCAAACAAAGCCCAAACCTGATTTTCTTAGCAATATGCAACCCATATCTGACTTTTCCCCCATAATCTGAACAATCCAATTCTGATCTTTTCACCTTCCCCCCAAAAAAATTATATTTGTGCCATTTCCATACATGGAACTAAATCGGATATGTATCCAATATTTTTCAAAGTGTTACTTTTTCCATCTTTTACATCATTGATGTGAGACTTGCTTCATAATTATGCACCAGAAGAAGCTAGACACAGTAATTCAGGCCTAAACAATGGCAGAAAATTATAATTTTGGAAATTATGAAAAAAGTCTCTCAGAGAAGCGCACTACTCTTGGTTTCTATTACATGTTTAAACAAACTCTAAGGCTTCCTTCATCTTATTATGATCTTGTGACAATTGTTGGATCATTTGGGTGGAATATTGTTATGCAAGTGGATTGGAGCTTCTGCTCAAAGAGTTCTGTTGCCACGTGGGTGTGCGCTTGGTCTTCTACAATTCCGGTGTAAGTGTCAAAGTAAGATGACATGAATAACAAGTCTGAGTTTCTACTTTCTATGAGAAGGTTGCACTCAATGAGAATTTATCTTCCTTTCCTCTTCACACTGACTTGAACTTGAAAAGGTCTGACCTTTGTACACACTGCTCATAACTGATGTAATGAAGCATAGCAGCTCTGAGTTTACTCGGATCAATTCCCGAGCTCTTACCTTAAAGAAAGGCAAACACTCTTCCACTGGAGGCATCCTCCTTCAGAACAATCAGTCATTTGTTCCCAGGTTCCTCCTTCAGTCAATAGAGAACCTCAAACATCCAATCAGATGCTATGTTTCATCACACCCTCATTCACTGTGAGGGGTGAGGTAACTACTCGCCTCACTGCTATCCCCATCAATGTTTGTCATCGTTGTCATAACAACGGGATTGTTGTGGCTCTTTTTCCCCATTTTACACTTGAGGAAATGTACTGCTTAATAAAACATTTGCTAAATAATAAAACAATTCATCAGAACTGGTTCAGAAAAAAAAAAAAACAACAAGTTCATGGTTTGTAATTTTAAAACTTTTGAACACAATTTCCTGACCACTTTTCCTAGTCAACATTCATTTTAACATAATCTAAATGTTTGGCACATATTCTTGTTCACATATTTACTCACTCACTAAATTATTTACACTAGAGGACAGGATAGGTGATAAAGTATAAAAGTAAATACACCTCTAATCAGAGCTGAGAAAAGAAGTGGTTTTCCAGTTTTTCAGGGAAACAATGTAATTACGGTTCAGAACAAAAAAAAAACTATATGACACAAACAACAATTTCCCTGCCAGAGGGAATTTCCCTTTCACAGAGTTTCCTGGTAGTACATCAAGCTGAGATTTATCTTTAAGAGCACAAAACTTATAAATATTGCCCATCAAATCATAGAATATATCTTAAATAATTGGTTTTAAAATTAACAAACTAACAAGAGCACAAACCGCTTAAATACTGAGATGTATAAGTAAAAACACAAAATTTCAAGCTACAGATATTAGAGTTAGCATGCTAACATTCACACTGGAATGATATTAGCATGCTAACTTTAACCAATTACTGCTTTTTATTTACCTTAGAAGTAGGAACTTGGAGCTGTCAATGACATCACAATCAGCCAAACAGTTTGAGTTAACATCTGAGATGGCAACACCAAAGCAGCCATTGTTCATAGTAGGCTACCTCTTAAGAGCATTGTTTAAGCTATAGCTACTTTCCATGTTTAAACACTTTTTTCTTTAGTTTAAGATTGTTTTCACTACATGTAACACTGATGTTAGTGACACTATATCCCGTGTGTCTTGTAAAATAAACATGTTTTCACAATAGCTTAACATTGTTGGAGCTACCATATTGGATCATATAGTCAGAAAAATTTTTTAAAAATCTCAGACTTTCCAGGTGGTTAGTCCAACGTCAAGAGACTTTCAAGAGGATTTTCCTTACTCAGAAGTTAAGAAAGTTCTGACAACAAATAACATACAGCACTATTGCAAGGTTAGCCTTTGTATGCGAATATTAGCATCAGCATGCTAACAAAGCAGATGTCATGTTGCATGATGCCAGCTTAAGGTTTGAATATTTATATTCTAGCAGTGAAAAAAATCGCTTTCACGTACAATGCTGTATGTATTTTTATCATACAGCATTTTATATGTTTCATGCACTACAGTTAATCAGGCATAACATTACGACCACCTCAGTAATAGTGTGTTAACTGTTGTGGCACGCAGGAATTGATTGAAACTAAATTTATGCAACACCTTTCAAATCCTGAATACTCAGTTTGAACTCCAATCTCACAAGATGGGAAACATTGATTTTTTTAAAGATAACCACATTGTATTTATGCAGCATTTTAGCAGGTATGATTACACACCATGAAGAATTGTAATAAAAGGCTTTTTATATTAATAGTTACCAGTTAAGGCATTTCCCTCTTCCAACCTTCAAGCTTGGCTTGACTATCCTAACCACTGTTTTTATTTTCATCTTAAACCCACTTTTACTGGCATGCTTAGAGACAGAGTATACAATCCAGGGTTTTCCAACATGATGTATGACTTTCTCCTCTCCCCTATATCTGTCGTAATATATTTGGGATGACACTCATGAAGCTTTATGTGTCCACAGCACAATGGATTTATGACTCAGTTTAAACCCTCTAGAAGGAAATACTCGGCCTATAAAAGCCAAATGTCATAAATTTCAAAAGAGCTCCAATTCAAAAAGTCCCATTTACATCCTTGCTCAAATGTCCAGTAATGCAATAGGAACTACCAGGGACCTGTCAGTAGTGAATGATGAATAGTAAATGTTTCACATTGAGTGTGATGACAGGAGCACTTAAGAGCACTACGAGAAGAAAACTTGAATTTCGCAACAAAAGAGCCGCCTTTTCTTCAAACAGAAAGACCGATTAAACAACAATCCTGTTTCTAGGTTTAACTTTTTTATCTAGACGCAGTAGAAATGGAAGAATTGCACGACAATAATTGGCATCTTGAAGTAAAATCTTTTGGAAAAAAACTTTTCAATTAATGCTTATTTTGTTCCCATTTGTTTACAGCCATCCTGTTATTACTTTAGAACATTACTGAAATTTTTGTCCGATCTTCATTGCAAAGTAATTCAAGAACAGTCAGATTGGCTGGAGACCATCTTTGAGCACCAGTTTTCAGATTCTTAACTGAATGTAGATCTGTACTTTGAGTAGGACATTAATACAATTAATTCTTTGATTTGATTTGAACAGTTTTTTCTTCAAGCTTGTTCTATATTAATCTCCATTCTTAATCCCATCCAATTGGAATAAGTATCCCTCTCTCACTGTCCCACAGAATGATGTCATGTCATGATGGGAAGTTTGAGTTTTTTGCCATATTGTGCTTTTCATTTAGGCCAAAAAAACTTCATCTGGAGCATTTTCATTACAAATTTAATTTAGCATTGTCGGAAAATTTGGGATGAAAAACCACGCACACCATACTTTTAAGATTTGTTTCATAAGTTAAGAATTTTAAAGACATGCTATTTTCATTTCACTTCACAATAATGAACTATTTTTTGTTCTTCTATCTTCAAGCCCCCCCACCCCCCGAAACATGCAAACACACACATAGAAACATTTTGTGAATACCCGGGCAAGGTATGTACATTTGTAAACCATAATCCCAGAAAACCTCTCAAAATGGTCTAAAGGTATATCATGTTTGTCTTATTTTCTACATCTACACTGCCAGAAATCCTGTTTTACCACATTTTAGTATTATGTTACTAACACAGGAAGGACTGGAATAAATCAATGAGACATGAAAGCAGTGAAGGTTGGATGCCTGAACTGTTGATTAATAAGTAAAGAAAATTGTGGATGATAATTATTGAGTTGTCAGTCACAGAAAACCCATATCTAGATAAAGCTTGCAGAGTTCAACTGGACATTTTCAAGTTATGAACCAAGTGCACCGCACCTTTTATTCCCTCAACCCTGAAAAAAAAAATACATTGTGTAAGAAGCTTGAGTCATAGCCAACAGACAGTTGCTCACTCTATAGTTTGCCATATCTATTTATTTCTTTTTTTGTTGATTGTAAAGTTACACACAGAATTTCTTATTAGCTTCCTCAGATTTCAGCTTCATCTCTACTGGGAGACAGGAAGAGACAGGTCAGCAGTTTCTGTTACTTTCTAAAATGTTTGTCAAAGCATCTGATTCCAGCATGATCTGACAGGAAGAGAAATGCCCCCATGCATTTTTCTCTTTTTTATCATGAGGAACAACTTCCGTTCTTTTCGGTTAACATCTGAACAGAGCATTGCTGGATTTACCAACACTTTACACAAATTGCTATCAGTCTATCTGCTCACTCCCACTTCAGCTTTGCGGTTATTCTTTGATAGTTTGGCAACAATTGTTAGTCCTCTTTTCTGAAAGATTTTATTGTAAGTCATCCAAAGCACAACCAACGGCTGAATTTGTTGCAACATCTAAAGAAAATGTTTGAAAATGTGCATGAATCTGTTTGTTCAGATAGAGTTAAAGAGGGGATGCTCATGGATGTTCTTGACAGAAAAGAAGACCAACAAGATCTCCACTAGAGACGTTTAACTAAGAGCTCAACATTTCCCCTGAATTTACAGAGAAGCTTGCTGTGACTTGAAGCAAACTCATAATTGAACTTAAGTGTTAAATTACAGTCTCCCTTTGAAGGTAAATGGGAGTTAACCAACATGTGGATGTCGTGTCCTCCGGTGCCCTTAACCTGCTGCTAAAGACAAAAAAGAACAAGGAAGGAATGCAACGCTTCCAGTTTCTTATAATTGAAGGAGATGTCGTTAGCGATTAGACTGGTGAAGCAGCAAGTGAAGATATTTGGCATTACATCTTTCTTTTTTGTTTTTAGAGCTGCATTAATCCTCAGCATGAATGGGTTTTCATTTAAAGTAACTGAAAGTAAAACATGACAGATTTATTTCATTTGAATCTCTGTTTAGTTTTCGTTCTGCCTATTATTTTGCAGTTACACAACTGAAATATGACTCAACCTATCAACACGCCATTAGCATAAATTCCTTTAAAATGCAAAGCAGTTCTAATATTTTTTTTTTTTTTTTTTTTGAATGACTCCAAGTGCATGTTTTACTTTAAGCAATGTACTTGCTCGATGTTGTGCAGTAGTAAGCTTGGTTTGGCTGTAAATTTAATCATTCAGATCAAAACAAGCACAGAATTGTTAATTCGATGAACCAAGTGCTTATTAGGAATTAGTAGCCAAACAAGTTGCCATTTTGCTGTTTTATGTAAACCTGCCTGGTGAGGTGTGGTAATATTGAATAACAAGTTGAACAAAAAGTTCAGTTCTTTTTGTTCCTCCCATTTTATTCTCCTTCTGTTGACTTTTACATTCAAAGAGTGATACAAAAATATCAAATGAATGCATTGAAAGTTTATGTCACAGGATTCATACCAGCAGAGGAATTTGGCAGTTTTTCTTTGGACTTCGGCTGCTAAGCTGTGTAGCTATAAGTTATAACACACACATTAGCTTCGGCATGCTTTTCTTAATCACAAAAATAATATTTACAGACATTATTTTAGTTGAATCTATGGGGGAGATAGCAAAGGCAACAGCTTGACAGCCTGGGAATAAAAATGTAGTTACTTGATGTGACACTGAACAACAAAAGGTGCAGATTCTTCACCACATTCGCAAATGTGAAGAATCTGCAAACGATGTGAACTGTGTCACGGGTTGCCGTCACCAAGGCGCCTGTAATTTAAGAAGCAATAAACCTGCCCAATAAGATATTAAAGGCAGTTATGGTATGTTTCAACAGTTAATGCAAGAGAACATTCTAGTAACATTGCTGTGATGCGTCACAACAGCAGATGAGCTGGCTCATCATTTCTGAGGAAAAACAACTTGTTTTATGTTAATTTGTGATGTGATTCAGCTCCACAGTGTAACATTAGCTCATCTTCTGATAAACTCTCTCTCTACTCAATCTTTAAGGATGGAAAACCATGTCTTTATAGTTTTGCTGTTGTGAAGTACTCTTTCTATTTTAGGATGATAGATTGATCAGAGCTCTGCAAAATGTTCCAGGTTTATTCTCACCCTGCTTTAAGCTTCTCCTCTACTTTCTCTCTGACCTGTCTGCTGGGTTCCCTGGTCTTAATGCTGGTCAAGATGTTCTCTACTGAACCACTGAGGCTTTTGAGGAAGCTGTATTGAGATGGATTTTTAAGGGCATCAGCGTACTACTTGCATGCAATTTTGTACAGATTCTTTGTGTCATTTTTTTGTGATTTTGTTTTAAGAGAAGAAGATGAAGATGTAATCAGAGCTCATTAAATGCCAACAAGATTCATAAAAGCTAAGGATGATTCTCGCTACACTTGATAACTTCTGTGATCTCCAATATTCAAGTTTTGCCATAAACTTTCAATTGGATTTAGGTCTAGACTTTGACTAGAAAATTGCAACAAGTAACATGAAAATGTGTTGATCTGAATTATTCCATTGTAGTTCAAGCTTTCGTCTTATTTGACAAAAGCTTTTTTCCAGAATTTTGCAATCCACTGGAGGGATTCTCATGTGTGGCCATCAATTGTAAAGCTACAAAATCTGTATTTGAGAGCGTAAATATGTAGATGCCATAATGACATCCAGAAAATCACAAAACATTTTTCATATTGTTTTTTTATCTCATATTTTAGTCATTTGATCTAGTTCAGGGATTTAAATTACTGGCTCATGGCTGCAAGATATGAGAAAATCCTGAAATGGCGACATTATTGATATATGTTTTGATGATTAATATGTAATTTATGACACGTGCACATTTTCTTTGCAACATCATTTGTCTCAGATGTGAGCATCTGACACCTGACACAAATATGTCAGATGCTCACACCTGATCAGCATAAAAAATGCAAGTTTGTAACATTTGGAATATTTTAGCCAACAATTATAAGATTCCAAGCAGGTATTTCTAATGCCAGGCTTTTCCTCTCTCTCCCCATCAGTGTGAGAACAAAAAGAAAACATTTTGAATTTTGTTTGGTTATCACCCGTAAGATTCCCAGGGACCCATGAATCAAAGTAACAACCACTTCAAAGTTCCCTCCACATCCATGTGGATGCAGCTTTTCTAGGGGAAAACGTCCACTTTTTTCATCTGAGAGCGCTGGAAAAGAACTTCACATTGTTATCTGAAATAATGTGGCTCTTGAAAGAGGGTTTGATTTGATTTACTTTTCTGTGGCTACAGCATTGATTGTACAAATCATAAAGGCAGAAACACGCCTATAAAGCTGTTGCATTTATGTTTCTTCTTTTATTCTGCAGCAACGTCAAACCTCTGATATTCAAGGCAAATCACAAAACTGGATTTTTAGCTTTTTAACTACAGTTAAAAAAACATAAGGTGTGAACTTCTCTGAGTCAGAGGGTCAACACCAACAAACTGAGATTCAAAGATGTAATTAAATCGTAAAATATCCAGTTTTGTCACCGTGTCAACATGCTAGGCTGACGTCAATGCGATTTAAATGGAAAAACTTAAACAGAAAATCTTCTCTAGAATGTGCTTCTTTTGACATCTTGCCAAAGAAAATGAATAAGCAAAAATAAAATAAAAAAATAAATATTGAGCAAATGAAGATGTTTGGTATTGTATAGCATTAGGATAGAAAAAGATAGAACACATAAAACCAAATCTTCTCTTGTTTATATATTTTTTTTATTTTATGCATTCACACAGACTACAAACTACTGGTTGCATGTGTAAAAGGTTGTGTTTGTAAACTGCTAAAAATCTTAGGAAATTTTAGCCTGTCGTAATTTTTCAAAAGGACAGAAAAATAGTTGAAACTGTTATTTGGTTGATTCTTCTTACACATGACCTAGTCTTAGTACTAGCCACTGTTTTTGTTACAAAAACATGAGTAATTTGTGTAGTGCTTAACATTTCATATTGTTAGAAAATGATATCTGCAATAAATGCAGACTTTTTAAAAAAAAAAAAAAAAAAGTCTCCACCTGCATCAGCTGTCTGTGCAGGTGGTCAGGCCAAAGTTGTGTTATTCTTGAACTGAAGTTGGGGAGTCACAAAAAATCAGACCAAGGGTCACAAAAGGCCCCTGGGCTGCACTTTTAACTCCCATGTGTTAAATAAATTTGAATTTCTGAGAAAGAGACGGGTGGTTAATAAAGGTTTCTTAAAATAATTTTGGCACTGTGCATCTGCTGATTGAAATTTCCAGCTTTGCCCTGTACATTTTATCTAGCAGCAATATTTCACTGCCAGCTGCAACAGAATTGACTTAAAGTAATGATACATTTTACACAATTCAAAGGAAAACCCCTCTATCAACATATTTACTTGGAAACCTTTTTGCAGACAAGATCAATTCATTTAGGAGACTCTCTGTCTGTCTCTCTTTCTTTCTCTCCATCTCTATTTTTTCTTTCTCTCCATCTCTCTTTCTTTCTCTCCATCTTTCTCTTTCTTTCTGTTCTCTTTCTCCCTCCTACTGAGCCTCAGGTGAACTCCACCTTCTTCCGTTTAGCCAGCCCTGCTCTGATTGGCTGAAATTTGTGTCAATCATGCCCTCCAGGTCTATACTTGAGCTCAGGTAAAGGCTACCTGAGACCTCACAATTACCAAGAGGACTGTGGATTACATCGTCTGTCTTTAGCCTCACGTCACCGCAGTTAAAGCCAGTAATCATAAAGGCCCTGGCGCATAAAACCCGCAGTTTGTTAATAAGAATAGGTTCCGGTTTTTATGGCAGCGGGAGTAGAATTGGCCATGAATCCGCCGCATATGACAGAGGAAAGGGCGGTTTTCACGCAGCTGAAGCCCGTGAGGATGTCGGGAACGGACGGCGCTGAGGACACGTCCGTGTTTGAAGACGTCAAACCGCCGGTGAGAATCTCTGCCTTCCCGCTGAACTCCAGACTCTGCCTTTCTGGGCTTTTAATACCTTCTACTGATATCCTCAGGTCTTATAAACAGTCTGTGATGCTGTAAACTGGCTCAAGCTTCGGTTCCTGTTTAACTACCTTTTGTTTAACGGGCTGCACAAAACGCAGCTCACCTGTAAACGCAGGTTAAAGTCCTAAACTGACACCTGACAGCGTAGACCTCAGCTAACACCAATTATATGACAATCCCACTGTTTTGGAGATGGGTAGAGTTCTTCTAAACTTTATTTGCAAAAATGCGGGTTAAAAAAAGCCATGCAAAACACCACATTTAAAACAACTCTGAGGAGTCATCAAGGCCTTTTTATGATAACAGGGTTTTTAGAAGTGTGATGATGTTAAAGTTGTTTCAACTTCAATACTTTTGCAAAGACTGGTCAGAGAGAAGCTGTTTGCAGACCTTCAGGCCTGGTTTCCTCAAGTTCTCCTCACCAGAACAATCCCTTCATCCAGGAGGAGGTTGGAGTTCATCCTGAGAGCAGCTTCCAGTGAGATACTATTTGTCCCATCCTATAAAGTAACCTCATGCTTGCAGTGTGACTTGTGTCCCTGAGCATTTCAGGAAGTAACTCGGGGCTCATTGCTCACAGCCCATCACGGTAAGATTCAGAAGCTCCTTTTGGCCTGCGCATTAAACCCAGACAGCCGGTGACAGCACAAACATGCAGCTGCATTAAAGTTACATGGCTTTACAAAGGCCTGCGTGATCGCAACACGGCGCAAACTGAAACCGAACCCCTTTTGTTGTGCTCCAGAGTTTGGTCATTTGCCATTGGTTTTTGGTAAACAGGTGGTGAATCCGATCACCTAAGGCAAAAAAAAAAACAAAGACAAAAAAACACTTCCCATGTGGGCAGCAGTACAAAACTGGTGGTTGGTGATTACATTTTCAAAATGTAACATCCAGAGGGCATCTAATACCCGTGAGGGTGTGTAAATCCTCAATTTCACGTGATTTGTTTTACTTGCATGCAACACGTTCAGGTCTTAAGTATCATCGACAGAATGACCTGGATGGTTCTTTTTTGTAAACAGGGAACATGAGAAGCTGAATGCTGTAGCTGTTTATAAAAAGCAAGAGAGGATTTCCTGCCTTTTTTTCCTGTCACCAATGATCCAACTACACAAACATTTCATCTAAAGCACTGGGTGTCTCCCGGTATGTGTTTGTCTTCTCTAGGAAAGCTCTCTCTGGCTATCTTTTTGCAGATTACTGCGGGACTCTATGGACGCCATAAACATGAGCCACTTTACAGCCCCGGCCTGTTTGTGTGCTCATAGGATTCCATGAATCATAATGTTCTACAGCTGAATACCTGAACCTTAGTGGGCCAATGCAGTATTTTTCCTGTTAATAATTGACTCAATTATCATAAGACATCAATTTGTCTTGAGTTCAACAAGTTGTTGGTGCTTCATAGCAGGTTGCAGCAAATAGTGTGTTTTGTAACTTTTGGGGTCACTGTGGAGCGTTCATTGGGGTGGAATAGCTTGGATACGTGTTTCTTTTTTTGTTTCATCGCTTGAACCTATGACAGGCTTTATGCAAAAACATTACGTCAAGTACTCAGAAGTCTGGCTAGGTGAAATTGTAACCCCTCAGGCAAATTTTTGCAGGCGGCTGCTTTGAGGAGGTTTACCTTATGTGCTCTTTGTTCACCAGAGGTTCATCCAGTTTGTTTCTCAAATTGGTTGCTTTCTGTAAGAGTTTTAAAAAAAAAGCTCTTCCTTCCTTTTGTTTTGCTCATTTGACTCAAACAGTAAAACAGAAAGTTAATGGAGAGGAGGGAGGGGGGAAAAAACCATCAAATCCCTCCTTTGTCTTGTTTTTCAACTTTCTTTTTGCCTCTCTCAGACAGGTCTTTGTGTAATTGTGTTGGTGTTTTTCAAACAGCGCTTAAGTCGGCTGTGTCGTGACAGACGTATGTTGCTCAACCTGTCTGTGCAGCGCCCGCATCTCCGCCGTCCTCCCTGAGGCCAGAGAGCGCACGAGGCAGGCCCACCTCTTGAGAAAGTCACAGCCGTGATGAGACCCTCAGGAGTCCAATTCCTGTCACAAACAGAACTTTAACTGCCAGGGTATTGTCTTCACAACTCCAGTGAAAAGGTCATAGTGTTTTTTTTTTGTTTGTTTTGTTTTTTTGCACAAATATTTATTATGTTTTGTTTAAATTCTTTATATATTTCATTTTAGCGTGCAGAGAGTCCTCAAATAAAAATTTCTAAAAGAAAAAAAAGTGGCCATAATCCACAGTTAATTGAATTTTTTGCTCAGTGTAGCATTATGCCATGCTGAGAAGCAAGGGAAAACATTAGCATGGTCCAAAGGAAACCCAACTCCTTCCTTTGTGTGGCCTCCCTCAATTACTGAAGCAAATATTTAGTTATGGCTAATTAGTGTCCAACATTAGTCACCAGCTTGTCGTCAACCTCAACATCAGAATACCCTCAGATTCACATGCAAACACCAGCAGAACCAGCTGGGAGCACTGGAAAATACAAAATTAGAGATGTTAGGTCTTGTTCTGGTCCCACAGTAATCTGCAAAAAGATAGCCAGAGAGCTTTCCTACAGGTTTTGTTCTGGTTCCCTGTGTCAGGCTTTGCGACATGTCAAAGCCTGACAGTTTTGCACCCGGCATATATAATTCTTGCTAATCACTGACATCTCGAGTAAAGAAATATGAAGACAAACAGAATTCCAGTTGTGATTGAAATATGTCAGATTCTGTCATTTTCTTTAGCTTTGGAGAAGCAAATAGGGAAGTAAAAACTTCTAACAGTTTAGTCACACCGCTGTGGGCAATTTTGGATTTAGACACAATGGGAGTTGAGGGATTTTGTTTGTAAACCCATACAGGTGTATTCGTCAATATCACTATAAACATATATTTTTACAGCTTTACCACTCTTTTAATTGACTAAACCTGGCAAAAGAGACAAAGTCCAATATTTATGGCTCATTCTCCTTTCAATGACTAAAAAAAATATTTTTTGAAAGCTTTTCTAGGTATAAGTGTAACAGTAGCTTTGTCTTGTAATTTTGTTGTGTGGCTCGAAATAAAAGAATAACTTGTAATACACACAAGTCTTTGTACTCGTGTAAATTTAAATCTCTTTCTCAAAGAAGCAGATGGCTTCTTTTAAAACATTTGAGTCATTAGAAGAATGCAGAATGTAAAAGAACAACAACCCACAATGTTCTGTTATGTACATCCTTCTTACCCCTGAGGCTTTGTAAGTAATTTTCCCTGAGAGCCTTCTTTGAAAGTTTAGAGAAATATTCTGCAACACTGGTTCTGCTTGGATTGGTAATAACTCCACTGTCTGAAGCGTGAGAACATCATATTCAAGTCAAACTCAAGAAATCAAGTCAAATTTATTTCGGAAGCATGTTTGAAATGTACAGTAAACCAGACAACAGTTTTGCATAAAATGAGAAAAACCTGGGGATGAATTAATAAAAATGATTTCCTAAAACGTGCATCAAACCTTTTTTAAGGAACCTTCATTTGTTGCCGCTTCATATTGGACATGTTAGAAACCTCTCAGTTATTTCTCTTTTATGTGATATATTGGCACATTAGCAAACAAAGCTACTTAACAGAAAGTTTCATAAACAACAATTGCAAATATTTGTTTTTATAAACAGCTAAAAAAAAAAAAGTCAGGTCCAAACCCATCATTATCGTATTGTAATTCTGAATCCTAGTCTCCTCTTTTTCTAGCTATTCATGTTCTATGTACAAATTAGCATTAGTGACACAAAACTGTTCTTTGTTGCTATGGATGCTTCTTTTTTTTATCTCTATGCAGGTGTAGAAGCAGATTTCTAGACTGTTTTCTTGTCTTCTTTTTATCCTCCTACCTGTTCTATATTCTTAACTCCTTCCTTCCCTCTTAACCTTTTGACCCACCGTTCTCCCTTCTCTTTTTCCTTTTTCCCTTTCTTTTCCATCTCTGTGTCCATTGTATTTGAAATGAACCCAAAGCAATCTAAAACAGTTTTTATGTCAAGTGGGGCATTATAGCGAAAGTCTTTCTTACTTGTGAAAGTAAATCTGTTGGGCTTGTCTAAGGCTCTCAGACAGCAATTTTGGTTGCTCCACTGCTGGATAGGATGTAAAACTAAAGAAAAACACAAAACTGAAAAAAGTAGCACTTAAAATTTCCATCAGTTGTTGCTTCAAAAATTAGTGATATTCTTGTAATCTCTAACATCGAGAAGGACAGAATATAAAATATATACACAGCTAAAATCAAATGTCTTCCTTTTCTGTTACTTCTGTTCATTTACACCCCAGCTTTAGCTCTGCAGCTAAGCTAGTAGATAAGAAAAATGAAAAATAAAATGTTTTTGGTTTTATACGGTTTTGAATTTTGTCTTATAAGTTGAAATCAAATCTTTAGATGCCTCTGCTTTGGATCAAGCAATTGCTAGCGTAGCACAGCTAGCTTCAGCAGGTAGTTTAAAAGTAGCAAATTAAAAAGAGTCACAAACCATGGGTTTCAAAAAGTTGTCAGCTTCGTTCTTTGCATATTTAAAGATAATCTCAACATGTGGAAAATTACATTGTTTTCTTTACTCACAAGTCAGAAACTGGATATGAGAATGATGTCATAGCCAGTTCAGCTCGTTGTATGTTGGAAAACTTGAAGGGTTGCTCAGTAAACACTACTTCTGACTTTGAACTCAGAAATTCACACAAATATAATGGCTTTAACGTTGCCGCAAAACAATATCATCCTAATATAGATGAGGAGCTACTGTGTTACCATCATTGAAGTAGAACCTAAGTTTCCAAATTATCTGCACTCCACACTTTTTCTATTTAAAGTACCACAAATCCACCATGCACAAATACTTTCATTATTTTAGTATAAGACATTGATATGAAAAAGAACATTGAACATTTTTTATGTTTCGGCACAATAATATATAATGGCTGGCTTTATTCGGTAGAAAGTTTTCTGCTTTTGTGTGTGTTTGCATATATATATATATTTTGTTTGTTTTTTGGGGGGGCGTTCTTGTTTTGAAAGCCTGCAAAGATTGCGTTCATGATGAGATTTACATGTTAAAAGTCACGTCCAAATTACGCCTACCTGGTGGATTTGATGTTTGCAGTCTTCTAAATGGATAATCATGATCCATTATTCTTACCAGGATTATGGGAAAATAAGTGAAGGGAATGAAACTTCTTCCTAAATTCCTGTGTCATTATGTCACCTGTGAGTTTCCTGTAAGACTGCAGACGACAGGATAAGTTACAGAATAACTTCATGGCGCACAGATCAAGAGCATGTTGCCAGTCACGCCCACTGATTCCTGAAGATTAATACTTCAGATAACATCCAAATGTACTCCAAGCGTTTTTTTTTTTTGTTGTTGTTTTTATTACCCTGGATTTTTACCGGAAGTTTCTTTTGGTTCTGTCCTCCAAGGCCCGTCCGTCTGTGTGTTATCAGACTGAACAGCCCAGTTTTCCAGACAACTTACTGCCAACAGACTTTCTCTGGGCAGCCGAGGTTTGACATGGTTGTGGTTTGACTAATGATTTGACTTTCAGGACAACACATGCAGGTGATTTGAATACAAGTGAGAGCCTCTGCCGTGTGCGTGTTGCAGCTCGTTGGTATCCTCACAGCAGTGGGTGAGGTGGAAGCGTGTCTGAGGAAATATTTGTATTTCTTTCAGTCATCGAGGTAGATTTAATTTTTTCCATTTTTACTTGGGTGTAAAGTCTTTTCTGTAGATCTTGGTATCGTCATGATCATCTCAACCAAACAGCAGACCTGTTTTAAAAACACAAATGTGAGTTATGTCTAATCCCTTGGCACAGTATGTTCCTTTCACATGTTTCACTCATGTGATTCATGGTGTGTTCAGTAATCTGTGTCTATCCTGCCCAGCCATGTCTCCCTCTGTCTTCAAACAGTCATATTCTCTTTTCTATTGGCTCTAAGAAAAACAGTTCCTCTAAGGGCTGCAAACAAAAGGTACAATAAATCTTGAAAGTCTGAACTTATTCTATACAGATCCCTTCAGTTTCCTCAAACAGTAACGACCACTGGCAGCCTAAAGGAAGGGGAACCTAATTATTTTTGTGTTCATTCAGAACAAAAACAGAAGAGACACAATAAAGTATAGTTTAAATATTCAAAAATGAGTAAATATATGCAATGATGGCAAACGAATGCTTTTTTGGTACTTGAATGTAATTCCCCAAATAACACAATTGAAAACATTAAATAGAAATAATTAAAAAAATAAAAAATATAAAGAAACAAATTACAAAAGGAAAAAAACGATTAAATGTTACATTAATTATGACAAGAAAACATTTTGGGATGAAACAAAAATGTAAATGGTGCAACAAAACTAAAAGAAGTTTAGACAGAAATAATAAAGATGCAAGTAAATCTATAATAATAAAAGGAAAAAAAATGAGTGCAAATAATGGAATAAAAAAATAACAATACAATGCTACAATAAGCAGCACTATATAGCTACACTCAGCATATAAACCTTATGATTGCAGGTCAAGACAGTACTACAATAATAAAACGTACCAGATGGTGTTTGCAGGGTCAGATGGAGGGTTTGAGTGATCGTCCAACATTTCATGAATCATGATGGTTTATTGTTGCTCTGGTGTGACATAGTGGTGGTAGAGCCATGTGCTAACACGCTGCTATCACGTAAGCACGTGGCTACATCCTGTTTAGAGAGGGAACAGGAAGTGGAAGGATCGTCACGGAAACGGGTTGGTCACACAGAGCTTTATAGTGATAGGGAAAAGAACATAAATTCTCTTCAGTTTCTGTTAACTGACAGGCTTGTTTTTATGTAGTAAAGTCATTTTTACTTTCCTTGAAAGCTAAACAGATTTCTCCTAATTTTCTTTCCTATCAGAAACCATAAAACCACGTCACAGTCTCAAAGGTTTGATTTTTAGCTCCAATGACCTCAACACAGCTTCTCCTCCGAACAGACCCGCTGGCCCCAGTGCAAATATATATTTGTTTCCTTTTCTGTTTTTTATGACAATCCAAAGGCAAATAACCTTTTGCATTCCTGAAAGCCATAAAGCAGCGGTGGTGTGCAGCCAGTCTTTCTGCAGTTTGCTTTACCCGGGGGGCGTTTTTGGTAAATGATTTTGGAATTTTCAAACAATATCAGTTGCATCCACTGACAGTAAGAAATCCACAACTAAATAAAGAAGACATTTTCTGTGGGTTTTTTTTCAGCAGAAAGTCTTAATAGAGACAGATGTTCTGTCTGCAACAGAGCAAATCTGAAAAGTATAGAATCATCTTTCTGTTGCACTTGGGGCTAAATTCTGCAAAACCTCTTTAAGGATGGAGGTGAAGGTGGGTGGAAGTGGGAAACTCCCACTCTGTCCCATAAAGCAGCTGATAAGAGACTGTTGTTATCAGGCTGAAAGATTCATAGTGCGGCTGTTATACATTTCTCTAATTATTAACTGACTCGCCACCCAAAAATATTCTCCATGTTTAATGCATGAAACAATAGAGAATCATTCTGAACTGAAGTCCATCGACGAGTCCTGCTTCAGGCGTTCCTTCAGCTTAATGAATCCAAGACTTAAACCAAACAGCATGACCTCAGCTTGCAGCAGAGAAATCTGGAGAAGTTTGTTAGCTTTGGGAAAAGTTATAGCAATCACCAACTAATCAAGACCAAGGTCACCTTAGCGTTACCGCTGCCAGCATCCACTGTAACAGAACCTGGTTCTGTCCAGTTCTGAGAAGGACACAAGCTCTCTCTCTCTTTTTGGAAAGAAACAAGGCAACTGTTTTTGTTTTCCACTTTTTTTCTACTCAGAAAATACAGAAGTCTTTTCTTCTCAGCGGCTTTCTCAGATTGCACTGATCACACAGCAGAGGGAGTTCACCTGTGACTAATGATGGACATCTGACCTGGCCCTGCAGGGAGAAGGCTGCAGGATTCACACTAGATGCATGTAAAAACAAGAAAACATGCAAACAGCAACATGTAAAGAAGGGTTCCGGATGGGTGGATTTCTTTATTTGGGAAAAACCAAGAACTTTCATGATTCAGCAGCTTTGTCTGACTTTGTTGTGGAGGGATGCATTAGTTCGATTCCAGAATTTAATTTCTGCTTTTAAGTTGAGCTCTGGACTTTGACTGGGTCATTTGCAATATAGTGAGTGCTTTCTTTTTCAGGCATTTTTTTTGCTGTTGTAGCATTGAGACTAATTGTTCTGTTGGTGAACTAGTTTGGGCGTAGATTCAGCTGTCACAAGAGGTTTTCTTCACATTTGACTTGGTAAACAATTTGGAACCAAGACGTCGAGGTCCTCTGGCTACAGAACAAGCTCACGCCATGACTTCTCCACCACTGTGCTAGATTGTTGTTCTTCATTTTGTCTGTCCTGTTTGACTATTTTGCAGCATTTAGATGCAACTTTGCAAAGTCCATTTTCCCACTGAGCATTGTTCTGCTTGGAAGTAATTGCGTATCCAAGAGCAACAGTTAGTTTGCGGTTTAAAGCTCTAATCTTCATATTTCTGATCAGCAGGTTTCCGTCATCACTTTCAGTTTATGCTGATGTCCCTGGCAGATTAGATGTCCTCCTTTGTGCATCACACATATCACACATTTCTCTTGCTTATTTTAGCTCTCTGATGCTGTCCGCTGTGTGTCTCACTGGCGTGTTTTTGCGTGCTGATCCCAGTCGTCCTCCTCCCCTCGTGTCCGTCGTCTTTTGTAAGGATCGGATTTGTCTGGCAGGTTTATTTTTACCCCTCAGTGTTTAGGTTTTGCACCATCTTTCTCATGCGTTCAGCCTTTGTTTTGGTTTGTCTAAGAGCTTTTTTTTTTTTTTTTTTTATACTCATTGTCTCCTTCATGCATCAACCCCCTGGCCACGCCCAGGGAGGGATCTCACTTAGAGATCTCACCCATCTGAGTGTGCAGGTGTAACGTGTGTGAACAGTCTGGACCTCTTAGAATCTGTGCATATTTTTAAACTTTATGTGCATGTGTGAGTGTGTGTGTGTGGTCTGCGCTGCAAAGACTCTTTACTCAACAACTTGTGCACTGCCTGCTTCATGGACTCTGAATGACACACACCAGTTAATTAGGGATGAAGATCAGATTAATGGCTCCCAGTCAAACACAGGAAAATACCTGTCGTTTATTTTACTCAACGCTGAGCATGTCCAGTCCTGCTGCACAGAAAAATGTCTCTGTGTTTGCCACAGATCCTCCAGCTTCAAGGCTGAAAGAAGAGTTACCAGAAATAGACAAAAGCAACATTTTGCAAAAGCCGTATAAAAAGCACAAACGTCAGTGTATTTAATGTGGTGGGCATTCTTCTGCGCATGCATTGCACTAATAGAAGAGCTAGTTTTTCATTTAGCGCTTTAGGAATTTTGCTTACTTTGAAAACATTTACTGCTCTTAGCTGGATGAATTTTTTTAGATAAATACTACAGCTCTAAGTCACTTGCTTGTTTTGTAAACTTCTCGTGGAATAATGTTTGACATCTGTGTTCAAGTTGTAGTTGTTGACTGTTAGTTATATGTTTATTTTGAAGATCACCTCGCATTTCTGTTTCCCAATGACTTGACTTCAAACAAGAAACACAGGAACAAATAAAACACAGACAGTAGAGGACATGATATGAGCATAAAAAATAATATGATTTGTAATCATTCAAGGATAGATATTGGAATTGAAACTAGTGTTTGATCTTTAGCTTCTTCTAAATGCAGTGTTTGTGTGACTCTTCAACATTTTACCACTATCTATCGTGATGATATAGCGCTTTAGCAAAACTAACATTGATGATTTGTGCTGTAGGGTTAGGGCAGCTAACTCTCTAGCTAACGGTGCCCACCACTGTTAAGCTAACACAATTTTGTTAATGATTGTGAAGATTAAATGTATGAATAAAAGTACTAATGAAATGCATAGCAACCATTTACCTTCAGAAGAACCTTAGTTAGCAACAACCTGAAGACCAAGGAGCACAGCAAGGAGGAAGGTTGGAGAAGTGTAAAGCAGAGTTGGATTAAAAAAACAATATGTATGTCAGGTGTCAGAATGGTGTAGTCAAAGTCCAGACATAAATCCAATTGAGAGTATGTGACAAAACCTGAAAATTGCTGTTGCAACCTAAACACAGCATACGGCTTCACCTACTATCCCAATAAAATACTGAAGTTTGTGTTGGTAAGGTGACAAAATGCAGAAAGGTTCTTTGGTTAGGATAACAGTAATTTTCCTTAGAGTTTATAAGTCGTTTCATAAAGTGTATAATAATCTTTTTGGCACTTGTAGACTGATTGCATCTTTGTTTTCTTATCTTTAAATAAACTGAAACTTAAAACATGTCACCTCCTCCCTTCCTGTAATTTTTTAAAAATTTTTTTTTTTTTTCATTTTTCAAGGAAGCACAGTGAACATGCACAGGAAAATACTTGCAGATTCTCAAAATGTTGCATTTCTTACAAAACAGGACACTTCCCGTTACAAAGCAATGATTTAAAAAGCTCAAAGTTGCTCCCTAAAGTTTAACTTCTGCTATTTTCATTTCAGATTCAGCTGGAACTGGATAAGTACCTTCCCCAGGTCAACTGCCCCCTGCTGACCACTTCCACAGACGCTGAAAAGAAGTATAGACGAGAGAGCGCATCCGTGGTCGATGAGTACTTCTCAGAGGACAAAGCTCCCACCCCTTACAGCCTCAACATCAACCTCATCCTCCCCAGCACCACTCACCTCCGCACAGGCCTCTACAGGCCCAGTAACCCCAAAACGCTGACGCCGCAGCAGATCAAGACAGAACCGGGCCTGGAGGTTCCCTGCTCCCTCCCTGCCACCACCCAGGCACTGCCAGACTTCACCTCGGTCTTCAGCGTGCCGCCGGTGGTCAACAATGTTTTCATCAAGCCGGATATGAGCTCCACCGGTGGGGTGACGGTGTCCACTGCAGCTCAGCAGCAGCAGCAACCGCACTTAGACACAGAGCTGCAGATCGGGCCGCCACCGCCACAGCCGCAGGTCTACCACATGCCCATCGCCAGCTCAGACCTGAGCCTGTCACACAGCGGCGCGACGGCGCAGGGCTCCACCGGTGGCAGAACCATGCTGAACCTCGGCACCGCCGCTTTGCCAACAAACAACGGTGGCTACATGATGCATGCTGAGCACCAGCTGCAGCAGCAGCATCACGGCTACTACCAGGCATCAACCCAGCCCTCAGCGCCCCACAGCCTGCCGCCCTCACCACCGAACTCACAACCAGGCAGTCCGGACGGCCAGCCGGAGCTGCTCACCCTCGGGTCGCAGCCGCCGCCATACCAGCAGCGCCTGGGGGGCCTGAAAGTGACGGGACTTTCTGCCCACGCACTTCTAATGACGCACGGCCAGGGTGTTCTGACGGGGCCCAAATACAACCGACGGAACAATCCAGAACTGGAGAAGAGGCGAATCCACTTCTGTGACTATCAAGGTGTGTGTGTGAGCTAAACATGGACACAGCTGCATGATTGTGAAGTAGAAAATCATCCATGATTTTTCTTTTATCATTCTAGGCTCAATTGAAAGAAAAAAAAAAAAAAATTAAAGATTTTTGTCAATTCCCAGCAATAAAAACTTTACCCAGGCCAGTGTTCGGTTGAAAACACCTTCTGCATTTAGCCAAATTAAAAGATTTGGATGCATCGATGTGTAAATTAGAGTATGAGTCAACTTTTTACTAATAGATTTTAACTTCAAAGTCTTAGTTATTTTCTAATTCATTTAATTTCTGTTTGCATTACGGTCACAAAGCTGCTTCCAGGGCAGTTCTCCAGTCAGCATCCTGCATGCAACCAGATTGAACAGCTTGATAAACAAATTGTTAGCAACAGCAAGTTTCAGCACAACCACTCCAACAAGTTTGTCCGATTTGCAGCCAGCGTTGCTGCTGTGTAAACAAACTGAAACCCAAAAGCAAAAGCGCACAAACACGCGAGATCGTTCAGGAAGGATTTTCCCATTGCCAGAATCCTGTTAATAACGCAACAGAAAAAGGAAGCGTGCACGCCAGCAGATTAGGGCTGATTTTAACTCGATAAGAAACATTTCTAGCAGACAACCAAGACCCTGGTCTTGGTTGTCTGTGCAATTTATTGCAACACTGTTTATTAGTGATTATATGGAACAATAAGTTTGTAATTTAAAATATATGGCAGCTTGTTTTATCTTTTTGTTTGATGCCTCATAAGAAACTGAGAAAAATGAAGTTCTGCTGCAAGATGCGGATCTTCTACTGTTTGATCTAAGTGGATGTTGTAGTTCTTCAGGAATACTTGTTGTGTGATGTTTGTTGGAGAAGCTGCCTTGCTCATCAGCTTCTCCAATGTTTCTTCACAGGTTGTACCAAAGTTTACACAAAGAGTTCCCATCTGAAGGCCCACCAAAGGACACACACAGGTAAAAAAAACTCTTCCCAACTGGCAGAGTTAGACTCTGACATGGCAGGAAGTGGGTGTATTTGTTTGCCATCACTTCCTCATTTCCTGTCTGGTCACCGTCTGTTTATGGAGAAACCTTTCATTTGTTTATTTATTAATCCAGAGTTCTCACACAATCTGGAAAATGTTCTTTCCATCCTTACTTCCTCTCCTTCTCCTTTTGTTTCCTTTTATCTTTCCTACCTCTTGTCTCCCCGTTCTGTTTCTTCATCATTTTGTCTGCTCGCTGAGCTCCTTCCTGCTTTCCATTTTTCCTATTCAAACTTTTTCTCCTTTTTTAGTTTTTTATGGTTAAAATATCTTTTGATGAGGATAATAATAATCATATTTTTTATTTATTCTTAAATACCAAATTCTGACTGAAAACCAAAAAACAATAGAATGTATCTTGGTAATGAGAAATTCATAGGAACACTGAAAGTCACTTTAAAAATGTTCTAAGAATGATTTGGCTTCCTTCTCCATAAAGCAATATTTGATTGTTTTATGTAAAATGTAATAGTCTTACATCACGCCTGATGTAAGACTACTAATCCTATCGTTGTAAATCCATGACTACACTGATGGCTGCTGACCATCGCAATCTTCTCTCCTCATCAAAAGGTTTAGAATAAAATAACAAGTTTGGTCTGCATCCTTGTCTTTGTGTACCCTTTGACCATTTATATAATTAATTCAACTAAGTAAAAGTCAAGCCAGCAACTGTTTGATTTTTGACTAGCTCTACAGGAGCTAACGTATGTTTAGGTTTTCTTGATGTCCATATTGGCGAATGGGCTGTTTTCTAAAGATATTTAACATGCTGAGAGTCAATAGCAAAAGGGAAGTTTTAGGAGATGACAGGAAAACCTGCTGTGGTTTACAATTTGGAGAGGGCAGGACTGACATTAAGACCACTTTAAAAAAAATCCAGGAACTTCTGGTTGCTTGGAAATGCTGTGTAAACCCATGAAGCCTGGTTCAGGAGTGATTTATGGGCTCAGCAGTTGCAGATCACTGGATTTTCTGGTTTTATCAGTCACAAGATGTCTCTCAAAGCTGCAAAACAACTTGAAGATACGCTCCATGATAACGTTTTAGGACTCAACAATCTTGTTTTTGCATTATGCGTCAACTTTGAGCATGCAATGTCAGCTTTTTGTAGACTTGCTTGTTCTTCTGTCCCATCTTTTGATGTCTAATTGCAAAACGGCAAACACTCATTCAATCATAGTGTAACTATTATCCTTCTGATGAAGCCACTTTAAGCTTATTTTTCAAATGTTGCATGTTTGTCACTTAGCCAGTTTCGATACGCCCTCAAACAATAATAGAGGTGAAGAATGAGAGCGTAATTAAAATGAAAATGACACTCAGGAGATTTTAGTGTTTGTTTTTTTTGCTTTCTTTTTGTTTTTTGTCTTCAGCACACGTGTTCATGCTCATACTTGTCTGCTAAATTTCCCAAGAGAGCGAGAACAAAGAAGGGAGGGAGGAGATCAAAATGAAGAAAAGAGAATAAAAAAGAGGGAAGACGCACGATTAAATGAAGACCAAACCAGTTCCTCCTGCTTTTCAGTTCCTTTTCAGCGTAAGCAGAAGTTGGGAGGTAAAAGGGGCTTTGCCCGCAGAATGGGGGCAGGCTGGTTTCGACGTTTCCTTTTGGTAAGGCGAAACCTGCCGATTCCCAGCGGCCTCTGCTCAACCTGTGTTTTAGAGATTTACTCATGCGATTAAAAAGCTGCGCGGCTCCTTCAGCGCAGAGGTTTGAACCCGCAGCGAATGCGACGAGCAAACAGAAACGGACCATAAACGGATAAGATGAGACTTTATGGATGTGACCGGGAAAGTTTGGCTGTTAAAGCAGCAGGACTCGGCAGCACAGTGCAAACAGACTATATGTAATATAGTAATATGTAATGAGAATAGTAAACAAATAACAGACAAATATATAAAAAGAATGACCACTGTGTAGATCAGGCATCTGTAGCCTTTACAACCTAAATGAGACATGCAATAACAGAAATTATAGCTCCAGTTTTGGTCAAAAAATGTGAAAATGTATTCATTTTTCTGACTTTTATCCAAATTTATAAAGTGATCTTAATCCACACTTCTCCAGGTGTTCTGGATTAGTGTAGATAAAGCACCAGACAGTTTACACCTCTGACCTGTGAATTATTCATGCATAAAAAGGCTTCTACACTAAAACTATCATTACTAAAATGAATAAATAAAAGCATAAATCATGTGTTTATGAATAATGTTGCTTTATTTGTTTCTAGCACCGATGGTAATAAGGGCCACAATCCAGTACAACGATATGTTGAATTAATATTTATGTACAGTAGACCCCCAGTATTTACACCTGTGAATCTTCTCATTACGTTTACATCTCATGTATTTCAGCTCTGATTCATTGTTCTTCCTCTCCCATTGTTGTTTCAACTTTTTATCTCCAGATATTTTAACAAGATTTTTCTAGTTTTCCATACTTGTTTATGTGGTGGTCAAATATCGATTGACTTCCTGATGAGATCAGGTCCAGTATAAATGAGTTACCTGGAGTGTAAAACTAGTGTGACATTTGCAACGATGCTTTGCCATTTTTTCTCGCTAATTAATTGCGGAGATCAGCAACTTTCACATCTGACCCATTTTGTCATCAGATTAGAAGATAATCTGATTCTTTTTAATGTTGCACTGACCCATTGCAGCTCTTTTAGGTCTGTTTCAGATTCCTAGAAGAAAAAATATATTCTTCCTTCCACAGTTGATTTTGTGAAGTTGTGTGCTTGTGTATGTGTGTTTATATGACCACGATATTTAAATTTTCTTTCACAAGTGCAATTCGTTCATTTTTGCCTGAGATTTTACAAACAAGCCTGGCTGCATCACCTGCAGGTTGCCAGCCTGTGGAGGACAGGAGCAGATTATCTTTGCTTGATATTTGTCTCGTTTTAATCTTCCAGTAGATAAAGGCTTGTTGCTAAGGTTCACACCTGATATAAGACTACAAAGTGAAACTTCTTGATCAGGCTTTTGTTAGATGCTGAAAATCATTTTTGTACTTTGCTTAGAAACTTCAGTGTGTTTATCTTGGACTGATTGAGATAAAAACAGTGCTGAGCACTGAAAGTTGCCCCCTGTTCAGTTGCTGTATTGGTGATAATACTTTTACATTTCTTTACCTCTAGAATTGAATATCATCCCACGTTGTATCGTGTTACAAAGCTAGCAACTGCTAACCAATCACAGGGAAGAAGCACAATTCATGGTGGTGAATGCATGAAATGGTGATCTTATCATTATGCCTGAAAGAACATTTCAAAGAACATTTTAGATTTTTTTTCTGCTAGAAATAACAAGAAAAGGTGATTCAGAGATCAGATTGGGATTCCTGCTGGACGTCTCCTTCAGGAGATTTTTCAAAGTCTTTTTACCCAGCATGTCTCTCTCTCTCTCCACTCCTTCAGTGATAAAATAGTCCAGGTTTAGAAACACGTTGCTTTTAGAGCTTTCATTTTGACAGAATCATCGTTAATTATTACACTAGCAGCCGATTCACTTATGAGTAAGAGTTAGAATGTTAATAGTGTTCACTGTCAAGCATCGGCTTCAGCAGTAAAAGTCTGTTTCTGTGGAAGTGAATCACCATCTACAGCTTTGTTGGAGAAATGGGCCCCTCCCATGAGCTCCAAGAAGGGAGTGGGGTTTAAGGGCCAACCTTGGCCATGGCCGCCTCAACTCTTCACTTTAAGTTGTGTGTCGATAACTAAAGAATGCAATCAGCCCGATTAGGTAACCCTCCAGCCCTCTTCACAAACACTAACCACGCTGATAAAACTTGAGTTTATGGGCGTCCTGAAGAGCCTGAAAGTGTTTGCTCTTTGACTTCGTAAAAAAAAAAAAAAAACAGGCAGAGATGTTGTAAAAATAAATGATTATACTTCATTCGCATTAAACCAGACAGTCTGTACAAGTCTTGTACAGTTTGAACCACAAAGGTAAAAAAACGAAAACCTGTAATCTTAAATTCAGCTGCTGACGAACTGAATAGCTGACGAAGTGCAAGGAATGGTAAAAATTTCCCAATAGAAACATGAAAAATAATTATTTCTAAATCTAAATGGAACTTTAGGCTTAAAATGTTGAAATACTTACAAAAACTCAGTTGTCGAATTTTTCAAAAGCTCTATGTTCTTACTGAAGTCATTTCTGTATGAGAGAAAAGTGTGTGACATTTCTGTGGAAATGTTTACAATTTTTAACTCCTAGTTCTGTTGCCATGGTAATGCATAGGGCCTAAACTGGCCAGTGTAAAAACTGTTCAGCCACTCATTTAAAATTTTCACTTCCCCTGCCGGCAATTTTTGTCCAATCATAGATTTTGTGCAAGACATTGAGGATCACAAGCAAGTTTTATTCTGCTACAGTTTAAAAACCAACAAATGTCTCCTCTTTCTTAAAATTCTGCTCACTTTTCTATCGTTGTCAGTGGGACCTTCATGTGGTAATTCCCTGACTGAGGTTGTAGCTCTGATGTAGTGAGTGGTGCTGCTTTAACAGTCTCACTGCCTCAAAGAGGACACTTTTCTCTTTGGTTTGCTGTTTAAGTTGTACACAAAGTCTGAGAAAGAAGACTTTATTTAGAAAGGATTGGGAATGGTGAAAACTGGTTCACAACTACAGGGAGTGATGAAAACCCACAGACTTCTGTACTAAAATTGGTAATATTTTTAGTCCATAATGCACAACAAAAAAATTTACTCACTAGTTAATCTGGCTCTTATTAAAGAGCCGCAAACAATCATAAACGTTTACTTAAAAGCAGACCTGGGTGCCTCCGCCTAGTGAATAAAACCTCAAACACTTTAGAAGAAAAAGCGACTGATGTTCTGTTGTTGTTGCTTCTGAGCTTCTAGCCCAAAATGACTTTACAAAAATTAACCTTAAAAACTATAAACTGTCTTATAATAACACAATCATGGAAGATCTTTTTTATATTCTGAGTCTGCAGCTCAGAATAAATTTAAACAAAAAAAATTCACACAATTATTGTTGTTTTGATAAAATCGTACATGTTTTGTTTACCATTTAGTAATAAAAAAAGTACAAGAAATGTACTTCAATTGTTAAAAAAAAAAAAAATTGTTTCTAATCCAAGTGCTTTCAACTATTTTGGTTTAAAAAGAATCATGAGAAATAGGTTCTCACTGATGGGAATTCAGCTGGCATATAAAGGAAGAAGCTGAGGTATTGGTTCCCTTTTAAGATGTGAGACTTGAGGTTTCTCAGAGAGTAAATGTGTATCTTCCATATAAAGTCCCCGTCAGGCTGAATAAAAGCCTCTCTTTGTCTGGATTGATGGATGCCCTCTCGCCGCTCACGGTGTGTTTTGTTGTGATTGCGTGGGTGAGACTGTGCGTTCATCCATCATGGCTTATGATGTGGTCAGAGTTCGTGAACCCATTAACACACGCATAAGCAATACTGTAGTTTGACCGTTTTTCTAGTCGGCCACCTGATCAAACAGCTGCTGGCTTCCATTTACCAACGTCTGCAAAGGCTTTTTAAGAGCTGATTTCCTTTGTCTTTATTGCCATTTTTTTTTTTTCGTTTGATGCAGTTTGCAGCTTTGAAATATCGTATAAATTGTGTTGCTAATCTGCAGGATTTTACTTGGGATTGAAGACGAATGCAGGCAGGTGTAGATGGATGACTTTTCACCTGCCCTTTTGGCAGCTTGTCGAGGAACATATAGCAGTCAAGTATGTTTGTTCTGCGCTCCTATGTGTCGTATTTCACCGGCTCTCAGGGATAATAGTCTTAGAGAGCAGACTGGGCTTCTTTTGACCTCAACGACGCAGCGAGAGAGCAAAACCAAACACACCTGTGGCATTGAGGGGCCTGAGCTTTTCATATTTGTACTTTAAACTCCTCTTACATACACCAGGAGTTACGATGTTCTCCATATAAGGAGATCCTAGTGCCGTTGGAGAGTTTCAGTGATATATTTTAGTGGATTTTGGGAAAAGACCAACATTATTGGTAAAACATGATTACACCAAAATTCTTTAAAACCTTCTTTTGTTTTCCTTGCCACCCACTGTTTGCTCTTTGGACTCATAATGGCTGTCACTTCGTTATTGATGGAGGCTATCTAATCAGAGCTAACAGAGTCCATGCTAATAATGAGAACATAATGACCCACCAGACAAAACAGAGTCAACTCTTCACATTTTTTGATAGAATAGCAAAAGCCAGTTTTGTAGAAATATTTAAAGTCTTTTTTACCCAGCGTGTAACTGCTATGTAAAAAACCAAACCCCAGCAAACTTCTGGGTTTTGGTCATTTTAACTCTATTTATTCCCAGACATTATTTTGCACCTCAGCTTTGAACCATTGCATTTTTTCCTCTCTGTCATGTACATACCTTTTTTTTCTTTCTTCTTCTTCTTCTTCTTCTCTTTGTTGATGATTAGCTCAGGTGTTTGGCTTCGGCACGTCGCTGCACAGCGGAGAAATGTCAGCCTTTGGGTGTGGTGGGATAACTGTCGAGTTAGATTTACTCGGCTTGTTTTTCCGCTCTGCATTGAACCCATTTTTCACAGGTTCTTTGTCATCAAACCTCCTCATCATTATTGGCCCTTTTATCATTGTAAGACCAGTGGAACTTGTCTTGTTTCATAGAATCAACATTACAGACACAAAAAGATGTTGCAACAGTTGGATAATTATTGTTTCATATGATCTCTGTGCTGCACGCTACATGTGATTTTTATTTATTTTTTCTTAAACAATACTAAACTGTTTGCGGGATATTTGTGTTTTATTATTTGCTGGATATTTGACAATCTATTGTGAAATTGCAGAGTTTGTAAATTTTAAGCAGGCTGAGGCTAATGTTAGCCTGCTTTATTTTCTTTAAACCCAGATTGGATGTTATTGTTGTCATTTCTGAAAGTCCAAATGAGTCCAAACTTCTTTGAGTTTTTCGGTCAAATTCACAAGAAGTATTTTGATAAAGAGTCGAGTTAAAACCATCAAGATGAAAATGTTACAGGTGTATTGCGCAAATTGTTCAATCTCACCTCACATAGATGGATAGAAGGGATTTAGACGCTGTTTCAGGAAACTGATCTCAAACACAAATCGTGAATCATAAATGAATAACACATTTTAAAATTTTGGATACTTGGATATCTATGTTTAGATGGTTTTTTGGACAGACAATAAAGTATACTCACAGTTTTATCAGCATTAAACACTGTGTTTATGTATTGCATAAAACTATGAATTTAATGTAAATAAATCTTAGTTTCCAAATGTCATTTCACTTTTCAAATACTTATATGAACAAGTGCTTTCTGTAATGATAAATTATGTGAGTGTACATAAAGGAGTGACTACAACTTTACCCTTTAAAAACAAAAGCTCAAAAACACACATTCATTTTCAAGATAACTAAATTTTTTAGAAAGGAAGTAAACTTTTTCTGTTCATGTTACTTTCTGAAAATCACATTAAAATACTTCAGCAGCATCTTAATGTGAACTTCTGATATTTGATTATCAGACATCTCAAATTTTGAATATATTGATATTATGTTATTGCTTACATCATGACATTTTGTCTACAAGTCCTTGATAGTGACTTCAAGACTTTGAGCGATTGTCATTTTTTTGCCTGACTATTGGATGCTTCAATACCTGCTTGTGTAAATGCATGAACTTTGGGTTTATCTGCAGGTCTATCACTGGTCTGTATGAGATGTAATCATGATGTTGAAGCATCTTGCAGTGTGCTAATGACAATGCGTTCTCCTTTTTTCACCTCCAGGTGAGAAACCATACCGATGCACGTGGGAGAACTGCGACTGGCGCTTTGCCCGATCGGACGAGCTCACCCGGCACTACCGGAAGCACACCGGCGCCAAACCCTTAAGCCGCTGCTTCTCCCGCTCGGACCACCTGGCTCTGCACATGAAACGCCACCAGAACTAGAACCTAGCTGCCTGTGGATCCAAACCAAAACAGTCAAATAAAGAGAGCAGTATCCACATATCCCAGCCACTTGTCTGGACTCTAGTACATCTCGACTAAAACACTCCAAAGAAAACCTAGGGGTGCACTAAAGGACCTGATTTTAAACTACAGGTTAATCACTTTGTAGATAGATCTTTACTGAAGATCGCTTCCAGGTTTCAAGAATGGACTCCAAAACTCCTGATTGTCTTGGAAAACTTTTTTTTTTTCCCCTACAAAATGACTGTTTTTATCTTCCAACTCTCTGAGATATGAACTTTCAACGAGACATGTCCTGCCTGTGTACATACATGTGCATATGTCTGTGTACCCGTGTGTGTGGGTGCGTGCGTGTGTGTGTGTGTTTTTGAGAATACAGCGAATGTATTGAGCATTATACTTGATGACTTTTCTTTTTCACTGAACGCGATCCTGAGTAATGTTCTGTGTTTTGTGACTTCCTTGTGATAAAAATGAAAACCTCCAGCTGAGGACCTGAATGGGGAAAAGAGGCAAAAACTAGCAGATGAAATGACGCAGCCCTCCATGAAGAGGTTAATCAGAAGCTCGTTAGGCCTGTTCCAGCTCAGGTAATACCTGTCGAACCCACTGTTTGTATTCTCCATCCCTGTTGCCACAGTGACCAGAATATCGGCAGATTTTTTTTTTCAAATGTTTTTTTTTTTTTTTGCACTGCAGACTATTTGCTTCTGTTTGTTTTGCTTCAATTCTCCCCATATTTGTTTAATGCTTTAGCTCTGAAAAGGCAGACGCGGGTGGGCAGAACTTTTATGTAATCAGGTTTGTCCTCCTGGTTATTTTAATGCGTCATGTGGCAGGAAAATGACTCTCAGGCAGGTTAGCATTCACTGCATTGTGTATGTGACTTACTGATGAGGCCTGTGCAGCATTAGGGCCGCACTTTCTACGGCAGATTTGACTTTAGAGTTCTTATGCTATCTGGAGAAATATGGGAAAACTCAAAAAGTACTCAAAAGAATTTATACTATTAATTTCAATTTCAGTTGGAAAGTACTTTATTTTTCCCGAACGAAAATTTGATGTTGCAACTTATGTCTTCAAGTATCTCCAAAGACTTGTTTTGGATTGTGAAGGACCTCCAATAGCAGTCAGTCTTACAACAAATCTGAAGTCCCTGACTGAAGACTGGTGCTATATGATGGACTCATGACTGTCGTTACAGCTCAATATCCGGGCAGCGGATACAGTTTCCCACTCTAAGACGTCCCAGATGACAATCCAGCTGCTAATCCACTTCATTTGCTTTTGCCACACCTTTTTAAATCTCCGTCTGGTTGTTTGGTTAGAATTCGACCAAGAGACGTTGGATTTAATCCTTTCCCGTTACACTTCAAAACCACAAAATCTTGACAAATATTTCTGGTGTTTTTAATGCAAATATCTTAAAATACCTGAAATAAGATAAAACTAACTTACAAGTAACTTTTCAGCAAGACATAGCAGCTTGTTTTAAGTCCTTAGTTGATACTGATATTATTGACTCAAAACATGACTTATATCTTGCTGAAAGTTACTTGTAAGTTCTGTCTTATTTCAAGTGTAGTAAAATATTTAAGATAAAAATACCTTCTAATAGTGAGTGTATGTAGTCTATGATTGGTGGAAGAGATCTTTGCATCTCCCTCTTTCTCTCTCTAATTTACTTTCTATACCTAAAAGACAAACACTTTCACTGTTTGGCTTCTGATCTTGACCCAAATTAAAACCTGAGTAGTTCTGGAAAATGGAGACAAAAGTTTGCGGTTGCCCTGACTGATCCCAGTGAAAGATTTCACTCCATGGAGGCTGGCTGGCTGTCTGATTAGTTGATTTAAGTGAAAACCTTCCTGTTATTTCAACAGTATAATTGTTCTACTTTATTTTTTCTTATTTTGTCACCAAGGAAGAAAGTTCTCCTGTCTCTCTTAAAGAGGGAGCGCAGACCAACCCACTGTACATAACTGCAGTCTTAACCGAAGTCTCTGTAAATATTTGTTTTATTTACTATTATAATATTAATATTTTTGTTTCCTTTTTTTAAACTAATGGGATTTTAGATTGGTTGTTTGTGAGAATTTGTTTAATTTTGTTTTGATACCTAATGTGTGTAAGAGAATTATCAAATTGTCGATGTACAAATTATAAAGAACAATGGTTTGTTTGTGTGTTTTTCTGTTTGTGCAGCAGTGATGTTGCAATGGAATAATAAAAGATTTCTGGAAACTATTTCAAATTCTTTGTGTTGCTTATTTTGAACTGTGATTGGTGGAGTATAGTGAAAAAAATAAAGATAACTAAACCATCCTCTGTGCTTCATGCTTCAGTTTAGCAAGACTAGCTAACAGGACTTTCATGAATTTGGAGATGAGATGGAGATTTCTGAGACGGCTGATTTTGTGTACTTTGAACCATTTCTGTATTGACTTAGCGACATGTTTTTAATCATTAGAAATCTAAATATTCCATTGATGACCCCTTTCTCTCTTTTTTGTTTTTGTTTTTTTTGTTTCCACATTGTGTCAACCACATTGTCTTCACAGAAAGATGTAAGTTTAATTACTCCTTTGTGTCGACTCTTCCGCTCCAGACTTCTTTGTAACTTGCGTGATATGAAAGTTGACGCCTCTAGCAAAACGGCGGTGCAAAACACAAAGGTGCATGATGTTCTGATGGAACAATTAAATACAAAGAGTAATTTGGTGCATGAAGATCCAAATGTACTCTGTCATTAGGTTTGTGCCAAGATGATTTCAGTCTGGAGCCTCAGAGACCAGACATCCAGATCATTTGGAATGTGTTCCTTATGCAGTGGAAAACAAATTTACACACACAGAATAAAAAGACAGATTTTTTTTCTCACTGTCTGAAGTTAAATGCATCGAACTTTCCTTGTTTTAACTTTGTTTGAATTACTGAAAATGTTTCTATTTGGTAAATTGGAAAAACACGGCAAGAAATCTTTTTGCAACTTTCTTTGAACTCAAAATGGACTTGTGACTCCACTTAACTCAAATATATCACTTAATGATATAAGTGATATATGATTATATCATGATATAATAACATCATGATATCATAATATATCATGATATAATTATGTAATACATGGGATATGTATTACATAATTATATGTAATTATGAAACTGGCTGACTGTATGTAAAAATTTGAATTTGAGAAAGTTACAAAAAAATGCCTAAAAATTGTTCTCACCAAATTTTTGGACATTTACGAAATATAAATAATTTTGGTAAATCTAGCTGACCTAAAACAAGAAACGTTTTGGTGTGATTTAACTTCAGACATTGAGAAAAAATATCTGGTTTGAACTGTACATGTACAAGACAAAATGGAGGAAATATTCTGCATACTATACTATATTCTGCATTTTTAAACCATAACTTTCATCTTGAGGCTTTCTCAATCCTGCCTGCATTTGAGTCTCCATCAAAAACCAAACATGACACTCTTCAACTCTCACTGTGGAAGGTAATTCTGTTAACTCAGGGGGCAGCTGAATACAAACACACATCACACTTTTCAGATTGTTATCAGTGAAACATAAAAACACATGTATCATCCTTTTATACTCTGTACATTTTCCCTACTTTGTGCTGGTCTGTGGTTTGCTTCTCCACCTGCATCCAAAGTACAAAGCGGAGCGTTATCAGAGATCCTTCCTCCTATGAACTCTCAGACTCCAAGAAACTCAAGTGTTTTCATCACTGCTGGTATTTACACACTTTACTCATTTTAAATAGTATTTATTGCTGGTATTTGCACACCTCAATGAAACTGTCACAATAAGTGACAGTCTTACTGTCACTTATTGGCAATAGTATGTTTTTTTATTTATTCTACTCAGTTGCACATTTCCTTGGATCAGCTATTTTTTAGATATTCTATCTATATTGGTATTTTGACTACTTGTGATTTTGTGGTTATTGTGCTGGAATTGCTTCACTGTGGGACATCAGAAGGTATTTATCTTCTCATTTCTTCCAAATTATGATCAAATTTAAGGTTTATGAAGACTTGTTCAAACCATTGTGCAGTTTTGCTATCATTTAGTGTCATTAAATATTCTAGTTCCAGTATTTTTTTTTTTTTACTTTTTATTGCATATTTGTAAACCAGCATATTGTTGCCGTGGACTTGCACCAGCTGAGCTTTGGCTGCAGTCACACGGATGACTCACCTGTTTATCTACACACATCAGTCACTCTTCCATTTTCTGCTCAGTTACTTTTTTTTTTTTCTTTTTGTGCTGAAGCTGACAGCAGAGCACATGGCTCATTCCACAGAAAGTTCCTGTTACAACTTGTTCAACTGCTTGAAGTTAACTGTCTCTTGGAGGAACAGAAAGTACAGAAAGGCTATAAATACATTTTTAAAAACATGTAGAATATTTCCCACAGGCATTCGCCACCTCCATCAATCTTTCATGTTGTTGCTTTGGTTGAGTACTGATAATTTATTATTACTATATTTATTATCATTACTAGAACTTCATTAAATTTGACCATGTTATTTTGAAACATTATTCCTTTGGGTTTATTTAGTAGTGACAGACACACTAAATAAGGTTAAGGCTGCTTAACAGTCTATCTATCTGTATCTAGCTGGTAGCTAGCAATTTATTGAGCTATTTAGTGCTCTAGGGTTTTTACCAACTTTCCCCTAAAAATGATTTTAATTATTTTGCAGAAATTCAGAAGAAAGTTGAAGTTTTGGTTACCAACTATTAAAATCTCCTCAAGTACTTAGACGTTTATATTTAAGTTAGCAGTTTAGCATAGCTTTTGCTAAATACCACATTAGTGTAGTGCTTAAACATTGGCCTAAGTATTGTTTATGATCAATGCTTTAGGTTAGCTGCACTGCTTGCTATCTTAAAGTCAAGGTTCAGAAGTTTCCATCCATTTTCTAACATCCTTGTCCCCAGTGGGGTCAGGAGGTGCTGGTGTCTATCTCCAGCTAACGTTTTGGGTCAGAGGCGGGGTCACCCTGGACAGGTCACCAATCTGTCGCAGGGCAACACAGAGACAGACAACCACGCATACACACACACACATAGGGAGACATTATAGAAACCATTTAACCTAACAGTCATGGTTTTGGACCTTAAACAACAAATCTTTTTCAAGTTCATAAGTTAATTTGACTTAATTATGTCCTAAAATGTACTGCAGTGGAAGTGGAGAACTGACAGGAGGTTTGATTAAACTTACAATAAGTGACAAAACACATCTGCTCAGCAGTCCCAGACATGAGTGACTTGTCCCAACAAAAGCACAGCACTGATCACCCAGGATGTTCACAGTGAAATTTCCTGAATTGCTTTATCAGAAATCTGAGAGATGCTTCTCCTCTCTTCAGCATTTCTTACACTTGAAATGTAAGAAATGCTGAAGTGGGACACCCAGCAGGTGTCCCTGCCTGCCAAACCTTCAGGTTTGAGGATGCCTGAACGGCCTGAGCCTCTGTTACACACAGGGCCACAGCTCCTGCTTCTGCATGCTGCTGTTTGTTTTAAACACTCTGACACTGTTTCATTTGGAAACTGCTCCTCCAAGTCCTGCCTGGATGACATGTGAGATGGTGGAAATAGGGAAAGCAGCCAAAAAAAAGATGTCAAAACAGCCCTCAACGCCTGCAGACTGTGACTTCTCGCTCAGACACGCAGGGCTCAGCCGCATTGTTCACTTAAATCCACCGTTTGGTAAAGAGCTGCCTTAACAAAAGATCCACCAAATCCACAGAGCGTTACGTGATGTAAAGGACATCTAACTGGTCTGTTTGGCTGTATTGCACTGACATGTTGCAGGAAACCATCTGTATGTTGGTTATGCTGCTCAGATAATTCATTCTCAGAAAGCTGCAGGAATCAGTTTGGACTGGTGGCTGATCGTGACAATGCTGTGGAAAAACGGCTTCCAAGAAACCCTGTGATGCTCTGCTGTGATTGTAAGTTTTCAGGCCTGAGGGGCTGCAAGCGAAATGCCTACTGCAGGAAGATCTCTATCAGATATGGAAAACGGAAGGCCTATGAAACTTCTCATCAAGTTTGTTCTTATTTTGCTCAGGAAAGCATTCATCAGAGGATCCAAACTCGAACGTTTTCAGAAAGGTTAAAGTCCAAAAGTTTCCAAAACAAATCAAATGAAAATAAATAAAAGTATTTATCGAGTTTGATTAACATTATCACATGTATGAATATTCATATACATTTTAGCACAAGAAAATAATAAAATAAAATGAAAGAAAAGAAATGTTTTGAGTTTTATAAGAAAATGAAATTATAATTAATGGTATAAACTTTATTTATTTGAGTTTTATCTAAATAATGAAAACCTGATATATTTATTTTGTTCTATTCTAATGTGGGAGTTTTGTCTTTTGGCTAAAAGCTGTCCTCAGTCAGAGACACTGCACTGACCTGACATCGGAATGCATATCAACAAGCCATCAAGCAGCAAAGATTTCTCTTTTTATTGCATTTATATGGCTCATAAATGTCTCCATCTGCAAGAATCCAGTGACTGCCAGTGTGTGTGTGTGTGTGTGTGTGTGTGTGTGTGTGTGTGTGTGTGTGTGTGTGTGTGTGTGTGTGTGTGTGTGCGTGGGTGTGAGTGTGTGTGTGTGTGTGTGTGTGTTAATGATTGACCCAATCAGGACTGATTGGAGCCAATAAACCTGTTTGGGTTAAAAAGTAAAGTGAGTCGCCTCTTCACTTCTCTCAGACAATGTCCTGTTGTTGAATTCCAATGTCTTTCTGAGAGTTTTTTATTATTAGATCAGTGTGGTGGATGTTGTTTGAACTAAATATGTTGGTTTTCAATTCTTTAAGTAAAATTCTGAATGTTTTTGAAAACACACATTTCTTTTATTTATTTATTTTTTTGTTTAACATCAGTAACAAATCACAACACAGAAAGATTTGAAGACAAACAAATATTTAGTTCTTTGCTTTTCTACTCTTACGTTTTTACGTGGCGCCCTCTTGTGGACGCAATCTCAACATCTGATTGTTTTTGTGTTTTTCTATACTAATGATCTTCAGTCTCTCACGCTAACATGGCAGCAATAACTGTCCTGCTTTACTTTATTAATTTGGAAATAACAACATACTGTTTGAATGCCAAATTTAAAATAGAATAAAATAAAATTTGGGGACTATACACAAATTTTAACCCCAACTCTTATACTTTTATTTGTTGGACTTTTTATATGTTCCAACATTTTGGTGTATTTTTACATCACCTGGATATATGTCTTTGTACAAATACAAATGTGAAAAAAAATCTATATTTTCATAAATAAATTTGTAATAATACGACCATCAAGTTGAAATAATACAAGAGTAACATCATTATCAAGTGAGATATTAATATTGAAAAATAACTCCTATATTAAAAATAATTTGGGCATCTTGTCAAGTAATAGTTTAGTATTATTAATATTATAATAAATCTGTATCAAATTATGATCAGCAGGCAGAACCTGAAGCAATTGTGCAAATGATTGTGTTCATTTCAAAGTAAGAACTGCTGAGACTCTGGTCACATCAGAGCTAACTATATCAAAACGTTTTTTTATTATTTTACCTCTTCTAATGTTGCATCTTAATTCTGATAAAATCATGACTTTATTCTTGTAATATATTTAAAATATCCTCTTTGTCTGGCCCTAATGCTTTGTTGTAGAAGAAGTACTTTTATATTTCTTCAAAATGTCATCAGTGTCCCAAACTGTACATTTAGAAATATGGAGGAATGAATTAACACTCTGCAATCTAAAAATAACTTTGAAATTGTGCTCAGTAACAGTTCAAGAAAAACTTACTTCATTCATTACCAGTACAACCTGAAGAACCAGTAACTGGTGTTAACCTCTCATCTGCTGATTTCGACAAAAATCCAGTAAGTTAAGTAGTTTTTTTTTCTTTTCCACTTGATTTTGACTGAATGGTTTTTCACTGTGAATTTGTAATATGAGAAACAACACAGAGACGGCAGGCATGAAATCGCACCAAAAAACATTTTTTTATTCTATAAAAGAAGAAGAAAGGGAAGAAACGGGGTCAAAATAATCACAACTGTACAGGGAGAAAGCGACTTTTAAACACCATGAGTCACAGTATCAAAAAGCTCACGTTTTCCGCACTGATCTTTACACTTTTGTTCTGTACAAATAAAAATAGAAATCAAGAGAAACTAAGAGATAATTGTATTATTATGATAACTGCATTGCACTGAGTAAATACACTACTGGCCCATAAGTTACTGCATTCAAATAGAAAATACCTAAAAGTTCTGGGTTTTGCGGGAGAAATGATTCACGGTGGGTCGAGGCACGCGCACACAGACGGACATGGGCAGTGACGTCTCAGCAGGGGTCAAACTCTTAAAATATGTTTCACAGATGAACATTCCTGTTTGTGTACATTTTAAAAAAATGACAAAAAACCTCAGAAGGAATACTGAATAACAAAAGATTTGATAAACAAAGAACAAACAACCAGAACAGGAAAGTTAAGTATATAGAAACATGGAAAAAGTATTTGCTCTCTTACAGATTGATTTTGGTTTAGCTTCAAAGGTTTTATATCATTAAATGCATTTTAATATCCTGAAAGAAGTTGTTCCATACTTTTTATAATATGATCAGTATTTTTTGGAAAGGTCAATTTAAATTTTTAGTTTGATGTGATCAAATCAGACCTGGAGAATCAAGAACCCGCCAGACAGCATGAAGTAGGCTAAACGTTCTCAAAAAGCAACATATCATGCCCTGAATTATAATGAAAAGGATCACAATTCTTCCAGTCTCATAAAAGGCTCATTACCAATTGTTGCAAATACGTGGAGACAATTATTTGATTTAGGGAGCGATTCCATTTTCATGCAGTGCCTATCTCAAATTAAATCATCAACTGAAAACAGCATTTTATATTTTCTCTGGTCATTTTTGTCTGATGATTAAACTTGTTTGTTGATGTAAAATATTTAGTTTGCCAAACCCAACAAAATTTGTGAGGGAGCAAATACGTTTTCACATCGTTTCACACTGGATATTGTACCATCCAAATCCCACATTAACACACTTTGTCCGAGTCGTCATGACGTGAGTCGTCTCCTCACTGTGACGCTATAGGTGGAAAGTGTTTTTGCTCATGAAAGCTTCTGTGATTTCTTGTGCTTGTTAAGTCTTTTCCCTAAAGTGCCATTCTCTAAAATGAAGGGACTTAAGATCTGGGGTGAAGGATGAAAACACTTTAACTGAACAGCTTGCTTGTTTCCTCACAGGATTCACTTCTAGTTTGTTCTGTTTGACTGCTTGCCTCAGCCAAAATAGATTTGATTTAAAATGTTTCTACAAACATTTCATCTGGATGCTCCATGATACTCCTGAAATAACAATCATAATAGTTTCAAATATCCATTTTGGGTGCCTTTACTAAGTCATAAACCAGATTCGGTGGGACCGCAGCAGTATAAAATGCATCTTCCTGGAGAGTCTATAAAATGTAAAAGTCATTATCCACATTCTTAAAGAGATATACAGTCTGAGGAAACCCTGGGGAAAACTCAAAAATGTTATTATTCTCTGGGGTTAAAGAAAAGTCTATTTTTTTCTCAGAAGCTGGGAGTCAGAGCCAGAACTGACATATGCTTGTTGGATGCATTCAGTTTGTAAAACAATACAGGATGGGACGAGTTCAATCAGCAGATCAAAAATACAAGTTTCTGCCTTGAAAACAGGACAACAGAACATATTCTGATTAATTTAAGTGCTGCTGATTCAACCAGCTGCGAAATAACACAATTCACCTCTGAGCAGTCTGGAGCAACCAGGTGCTTTATGTGGTTTCCAACTTTCAGATTATTTTGTAGCTCTGTAAAAATGTTCAGTAATGTTCAGTCCCAACAAAACATTGGCTGATCAATTTGAGTTTTTTATATCTACTCCTGGAACGGATTTGAAAATACTTAAAAAGAAAGACAACTTTTAAATTGGCATAATTCATATTCTTGCTGGTGTGCTAACATCATGCAGCGTCTAATGGCCTTCAAAGAAGTTGTTAACCTCAGGAAGTCCACCTCTCTCAAAAAAATACTGATTGTTTTGTTTGACTTTTTGGTTTGTGTGGCAAATGTCTATTGACTTCTTTTGCTCCAATGAGTTTTTTCTTTATTAGGCAAGCAAGTGAAAAATGTTAAGCTATCTTGATTTTAAATAAGTATTTCCTGTTTGTTTTGTACTATAAAAATAAAAAAGGTTTTTAAGCGTCAATTCTGCCTCTTCAACATCAACCTCAAGGTTTGGGTATTTCTTCATTTGAAAAAACTTAAAATGAAGTACAAAAATGAAATATCAAGTGCTTGTAACCATCTGAAAAAGAAGACGATTAGCTTTAGCAGTCAGTTCTAGGGACGTCTTCACATTTTTCTATAAATAATGCCCAAATTTGGAGGATTTTTCACTTTAACGTAAGAGGAAACCCCTCATAAATGTGAATTCATAAGCCAAAATGTTAAAGCACCTCACATTTGTTCCATACAAGCTAGTATTACTCGCATTATTACTCTACTGGGATCAACCCGCACATGAAGTTTGAAAAACACATATTAATCAAGAAAATTAGAATTTTTAACCTTTGATATTACCAACTAGTGTTGCATTTGAGTGAATTAGCTCCCCAGTTAGCGTTAGTAGAATGAGACTTGTAATCGCTTCAACATCTCAAGATTAAACTATATATTTAGAGATATTTTAAACTAATAGAAAAATAAAATGTAAAAATTTTAGGTTAAAAGCTGAAATGTTAAAAGCATCACAGGCTAGTATTGCTCCCTTTGCCTCAACAAAACATTTAGCCATGAGATAACTGATGTTTCTCGAAGCATTTTGTCTTTTGTTTGATTTTTATGGTGACATTAATATCTAAAACTAGATTGAAAAAACATGTTATAAAGAAACATAGTTCACAATTGTTACTTCAAAGTTTATGTAGCGTCTAAGTTAAAGATTGTTTTGCTTGTATGGCTGAACTCTTTCTGTGGTCATGTATTTTGTTTGCATAAAATAGAATGTATTTGTATGTTAGAATCTTTTATGTTCTATTTGGGAACTTTTCAAACTTTCTACAAAGATAAAAAATGTGAAGCTCGCTTCTGATTTAACCCCCAGTAAGTCTGTTTCTGTTGACCGCACCTGAAGCTCAGCTGACCTTACCGACAACATCCGAGTGCTTTTTGTATGACAGAATTCAAATCAGGTCCAGTGATAAAACATTAAGCTCTCTTATTATTTAAAAATAAAAACCCTGTTCGTCTTTTTTTAACAAAAATCCTCACCCCGCCCAAACTGTCTCACACGCACTTACATGCTCACCAACGTCACTATAAGAAAAACAAAGCTATTCTCCATGCAACACAAGTGTTCACAACACAAGTGGGACCACTTTTTAAGAAACTACGAAACAAATGTATTAGATTTTGGGGGGACAACACACATGATGAAACACATTTTCATCAAACCAACAAAGGAAGAAAAAGAAAAACGTTTTTTTTTTTTTTTTCACATTATCTAGTCAGTGTTAAAAATAGAAATTCACCCGTTACATTTACTCTGCACTTTCTGATTATATACAGTTATGTACATGGATTTCTTTTAATTATTTGTCCTTAATGTCTTATCAACAGTTTACAAAAGAAAGAAAATTGCAATCAAATGCATAAACTCTTCTAAAAAGATGTGCTTAGTAACTTTTTCTTTTTTTTTTCTTGAAGCAAGAGGGGATAATAAGAAAACTGGGACTATTGTGTTGGTCTGCTCAAGTAAAAAGAACATTGTCCCTCCAAACAAGTGACTGAACCGAGTTAGGATTTTAAACATTTGATTTTATGTGAAGAACTTTTCATATTTCTTTTATCTAGCTTCCACTGATTTACAGCAAAACACGTTAAAATCCCGAACCAGGTCCAGTGACTGTATTTGGATTGATCTTCTTTTGCAGTTTGCAGGAAAAGCAACAATCTGCCCTGGTCTCAGCATGCACTCAGCTCACAGGAAACCTGCATGTCCATTTCATTCACCAACTTTGCGTTCTCACATTCAATTTTTTTAAATGATGACAAAAATCTGTATGGTCTATAAACAGAATATCTTTTTTTTTTTTGCACATGAACAGACCAGAACTATAAAAGCGGTTCTTTCAATCGCCAACGAAGCCTCCATAAAAACTTAGAATTTGTTGGCTTTGCTCAACAACACGGGTTTCTATCCTGACGTTCCCACATTTTTAAGGTTTTTGTGAGTTCAAACTACCAAGCTAGTGCTCTACCTACTGAGTTGAACAGAACAGCGCATGGAGCGAGGTCTGTGTTTTGTTGCATAATCAAGTTCAGCCCAGGTCAGGGGTTGGAAACCAGCATGTTTAAGACATGTACAAAGGATCAGTTCTGCTCCAAAACACCAACAGTTTGATTTATGTGCTGAACAGCACTATAAAACAAAAACAAACAAAAAAAACCCCCATTAAATCCAGATTTGCTCAATATTTTGTGGAGCGTACTGTATATTTACTGAGAGGCTTGACCCCTTTTGGGGTAGAAATGCTAGTGAGGAGAGCACTATAGTTTCCCCGTGGTCTGAACCCAAAGGCGTGATGGACCCTGACAGCCCGGCACAGTGCCTGTAATTTTATTGTGGACCTCTGACAGACGACCTACAGCCAAAACCTGACGTACACCACTGGATGTTTCAACAAAGATGAACACGAATTGCAAAATGGAGCAATTTGTGGTGCTACAAATTCACATAATTAATTTTCAAACTAATCTAGTGGAGATCCTCACATTTTCTCCCGTGTCTTTAAGGTCTTGAACACACGTAGCCGGGCCTTTATAAAAACAAATATCTCTGCCACATCATTTGAAACAATAACATTGCGTCCACAGGATCTGTTTAATAAAGGTCTTCATCAACACGAACCTGCTGACTTACTCCACTCACCGTTGTTTTAAACTTGCCAAACCCATAGGGGGCAGTGTAGGGAAAAGCTGAAATCTGTCAGCCAATTACATCCTTCAAAACAACCACCACTTCCTGTAAGGAATAAAACATGGCACTAGGATTTGTGTGGACAGAGAGGTTGAGCTACTTAACGACTTAATAAACAAAAATAAATTTATCTTTATCTCATAAGCAGAGCCCTTTTTCATATTCTTTATTTTTATTTTCATTAACAGACCCTTTATTATATGCATTTGATTTCTTTTGCACATTCAAGAAAATAGTATTTGTACAGACTAAAAGGTGCACATTGTTTATTTTACTCATTTATGTATATATTTATTGAACTTTTGTTTTTGCTTAATTTATTTTACATGGTGGATTTCTAGACACCAACAGCAATATTGCTGATAATTGTGGTTAATTTATATGATATATATGTCATTATTCCTCTTTATTGTGTTGAACATCTTTCGATGTAATTCCTTTGTTTGTAATAAAAATATTTTTTTGAAAGAAAACAAAACAAAGGTTGAGCTACTTTTAGTACTAGAATATAGAGTTAATGAAACACAAATCGATTTTAATGATATGAAACTGAATTTACATGTGGATGACATCCGGCTACGTGTGGACTAGGCCGAAGAAAACCTCCAAAAGCTGCTGGATTTATGATTCATTACGTCACGGTTTGGACTGCGAACTTCGTCTCAGTGGTTCTGGTTTCGCCCTTACAGATTGACTTCAGTTATTAAGGCTCAACGGGCAAGAGGTAAAAGAATGTTGACAAATGCCCGCAATAAACACTCGTAAAAATGTTCATTTCTGATTATTTCTATTTTTTTGTTTTGTTTTGTTTTTTTCTCAAAACTCACCCACAGTCACACAAATGCAGGCAACTAACACACAATCTGAAAAGTCCCCTCTATTATGTTTCCCTGCATGAAGAGTTTGTCTTATTAAACAACTTGTGTTGCTCCGTCTTTTTCACAGCCTCAGAAAATCAACAAAAAGGATCTGCTTTTTTTTTTTTTTTTGTTGTCGTTACTGTTCAGATCGGCAAACCTGGAGAAAGAATAAAACAAACTGTTCACCAAAGGCCTAGCTTTCCTTCTTCTTTTTTTTTTTTTTTTTTTTGTAAAACACCAATAAGAACGCATACAAAGCAAATACTGTTGCCGAAGAAGGATTGGAAAGGTGTGTGTGCACGCCCGAGGGAGAGGTGGAGGGAGAACATAAACAATGTGACTGATTCACTGAAAAAAAAAACAATCAAAAAAACTAATCAGTCTTTAAAAAGTTCACAGTCTTGCAGCTCCATGTACTGAGGAGAGACGGGAAGGACCGGGAAGGACCGGGAAGGACCCGGACGCTGGACATGTCACTTCAGCTGCTGCAGATGGGTTTGCAACATGGAGTCGGCAAAGTACTTTATCCATAAATATTAGAGGCTGTGTTTGCAAGGAACCCCAGGAGGTCAGTTAAATTTCCTCCATTCATAAAAAAACTTGAGTAAAACATTTACTCTGATGCAACTTAAAAGATGAGAGAAACCAGATCCACCAAGGAAGGCAAGCTAATCATTTATAAACGACCTTGTAGTCGCAGGCAGATCGCCGATCCAGGCAAAACGACTCCGGAACAACAACTCTATAGTGCGTATTTTTCAATATGCCCACATTTCACCATTTAAATCATTTTTATTATTCTAATGTAATAGTCGTAATCCTGCTAATCCTTAAAATAAATGCTAGAATTATGTTATTCTTAGTGAAATTTTCAATGCAGTACAAAAATTTTCCTTTTCAGCTACAATAAATTAACTTTTTTTTTGGTGCAGTTTATTGAGATGCACCAGCAAAAAGTTCCTGGTACCCCTAACTTTCCAGCATTTATGTTGCTTATTTGTATTGAACAGAAGGGATTCAACTCAAACACTGCTCGCTCTGCATCATGTCAATAATAAATTTACTAGGATGTTTGGTGGCATTCTTCATTGCAAATTGTTTGATCACACAGCTAAATCTCATGTCACAGCACAGGGCTTAAACACAAAGTCAACATTCCTGAAAACGTTCCTGAACTCTTTGAGGAGCGACTGAACAGCTCTTCACCAACTCCAGGCTTAAACTGAATTCAGAATGAAAAAAAAAAAAAAAAAGCAACTGAAGTGACATCCAAGTTACATTGAATTTTTAAGAAACACTGAACAACCTCTTTGTATCCCCTACTCTTCCTCCTCTCCCTTGGATGGACTCATGGATGGATGGATGAGTGAGTTTCAGTCCCATCTTTTTTCCCAATCCTTTCAAAAACTGAGTTCTGGATTGTAGAGATAGGACTGAACTGGGCTGCACAATGAAGATAATTAATAAATCCACCATGCATAAACACATATGCACAGACACACTCCCAGTTGTCCTGTAATTTCAACATGGAGAGAAGGAGAAAGTGTTCTTGCTCCCCCTCTGCAGATTGTGTTTAGAAATCCTGGACGCAAAACGTGGAACATCGTGGAGGCTCTTGTCTACGCGGGTGGACTCTGGGAACCCGAGAGGGTCAGAGGTCGGTTCGATGGGCTGGTTTTGGAGGGGTGTTCACATCATCACGTGGCGGCGGCGGTGAAGGGACAAATGGTCAGACCGAGAGAAAGAGCGGTCGCATTCCGTACAGCGGAAAGGTTTGATTCCTGTGTGCTTGCGGAAGTGTCGGGTGAGCTCGTCGGAGCGGGCGAAGCGCCAGGTGCAGCCCTCCCAAGTACAGTGGTACGGCTTCTCTCCTAGAAATAAACACAAAAATCATTGTTACATAAGCAGAAGCATCAGGCATCTAAACTATATATAGTTCATACATGGACATCACACCCAAAGGGAATGTGAATGTCTTGGCATCTTTACTTTTCTTCCAGTTTTGCTCATAAACCGACTCTGGGTATGCAGTGAGACTGATGTGAGCACAGATGTCTAACAATAATTTATGGTGTGTGCGTTTAAATCACACAAACTCAACACGTATTCTGTCACAACTCTGATAAATCCTGGCTCCTCGGCTCCTCATGTAAGGAAATCCAGGGGGGCCAAAAGAGATGCAGCATTTTTAGTCTTTCGGATGCAAAGTATGTCTTTTAAAGTGCACACAACTGTGTTCTCAACTTGAAGGCAATCACAGTTTTTGTCTAATAAGCGTATTTGTTGGATGGAAAAAGAAGAAATCAGTACAAACAAATAAAAAAAAATAAAAAAAAACATGCAGCAATTTTGTGGATATATGGTTAAGCATACAAATATGTTTACTTTTTGCATTTCCAGTAGTATTTCAATGAGTAACATATGAAAATATTTAAGTTTAACATTTGATTTTTATTTCTTCAGATAAATCCAGTCAAAGTGGCTCAACCCCTTCTTCAGTTACTCACTTGCTTTAAATCATTCACACAGAAGTCTGATTGTGGTTGTGTTTAATTATTATTGAGAACGAACATGCAAAAAGAAAAACAACAATTCAGATTTCAGGCAAACAAAATGCCATTACTGTCAAAGGCAAAAATTTTGGTTTTGGATGTTTTTGTTTAGAAGGACGGATGTTTTTGGTGACATGTGAGCTGGTTGCTTTCCTTTTACCTGTGTGTATCCTCCTGTGAGCTTTGAGGTGAGAGCTCTTGGTATAAACTTTTTTACAGCCTTCATAGTCACACATGTGGATCCGCCGCCTCTTTAGGTCGAGTGTATCGGGATCGACAGGTTCCAAATCTATAACTGACCTGGGACAGAAAGATGCAAGTAGGAGTTAGTGATGCTGGACAGTAAAAATACAATATCATTTTTTTTATTATTTCCTCTTTTTAAAACAAAAATTCATATCAATGTATTACAGAAGCCTGGTTTATGGAAGCAATTCCAGCAGGTTTGAAATCTCATATCAACCTCAGGTAGAGCCCATATCCAATATCCCAGGTTTCCAGAGTTATTTATTGGTAACTCAGACCCGTTCCTTAGTATTGAAACCGGAAATAAACATATTAGAGAAATAATCCAGAGGAATACTATTAGCAAACCTGCTTCAATCTCTTTTTGGAACAATCTTTATTCAGATATTGATTGGGAACAAAAATGATTATTGCCAAGAAAGTTTTTGTCTCAAATAAAGTTCGGGAGGCTTCAGCTCAGGCTATGATTGTTCAGTAAACTCTTACGTCTCTGGGAAGGCTTTTCTTTGAATATTTAAATGGATCTCCAAGTCCATTTTACAAAGAGGTGTGATGGCAAACTGCATTACGTAACCCTTGAAGTTCAGTTGAGCTCATCAGTTTGGCTTAGAGAATTCCCTTTGAGTTTTCTCCAAAAATGCTGATTTTACTAGTTGAGAGGGAAGTACTGAAAAGATTTTTGTTGTTGTTTTTCTAAAGTACAAGTTGGCATCAGTTTTGTGAATATGAATAACATTGTAGTTTCATCCCTACCCAGCAGGTGGCGTCACACATTCACTCTCCAACAGCTTCTCAAGACAACCTACTGTTTTTTGCCATTAACCTTTCTGTCTTTGTCATGTATTCAAATCATTTCATTTATTCGTTTCTGTCTGGTGCTGAAACAGGAATTATCTCTTCTTAATTTCACTCTGATCTACTTTTCTCTTTTCTGCTGAAGTATCTGATTTATAAAGCTTTCAGTAATTTAAAATGTCTCAGAAGATTTTTTTATTTTTGGGGGGTGGAGGTAATGAATGGTATTGAGAAACAAAAAAAACAAAAAAAAAAATCAATGATCTCCAAGTCCATTTTACAAAGAGGTGTGACGGCAAACTGCATTACGTAACCCTTGTTTACACCCCGGTTCTGGGACAGCCCTGCCCAGCAACACACAGTCACACAAGCAATCTCTTTTTTTTTCCTCTCACACAGACACACAAACGCACAACTGTCCAAATAATCTTCCTTATAAATATAAAATACCCCACAAATGTGCTGAGTTTTTACAAGGCAGTTTCTCCGTCATGCACACACGTAGATTACAGAACTGAACAAACCATCAGTGTCCACACCCTGGAAATACTGTTAAGTAACAGCGCCACGCCCTTGCAGGTGTGGCAGAAACTCTGTGCTGATCTTCTAATGAACCCACTGGACACTAACACTAACTCACACACACGCGCGCATGCACACACACATACACACACACGCACACAAACACAGGGAGAGAGAAGTGTTTCTGCAACATCTCAGACTTCTTTTTATGAAGCATGCAGACTGCACCTCCAGTCTCTCTGCACACTTTGTCTTCCTGTGTTGCAGCCTGGGCGTCTCCAGTGTGTTCAGCTGTATGGTGGGTTATATAAGGTTATATAAGCATCCAGTCATGGCTTCGCTGCAGTAATGTAATTAGTCAGGAGCCTGCAGGCGAAGGAGGTGACCCACGCAAAGACTGAATTTCTCACAAACCCTGCTGCTCATTGCACTCTCTTTCTGACCCTGCTGGCTTGTAGTATGGCTTCTAGTCAGCTGACGTCGCATTACTGGCATATCAACAGCTTCAACGACTTACAAAGAAATATTGCACCTTGCACAGTTAATCATGTTTTAATGGTTAGCTTCCACGCTGATAATTGGGGGGGGGGAAATCATTAGTTGGTTAAGCTGTGCAGGAAAACTTACATTTGACCTTTTGGTGTTTATTTCAGCAGATAGAATCAATCAAGTTTGTTAAACAGGTTATCTTGAAAATCAAGACAAAAGCAAAAAATAAAACGGGCTTAAAGATCATTTTGAGAATGACTTGCAAAAAGACAGTATTGTGAAAACTTCCACTTCTCATTAATGTTGCGAATATGGTAAGTGCAAAGCCAACCAGCAGGGAGCGACTCCAGTGGCTGCAAACACATGCTAATTGATAGGCCAGGACTTGGGGTTTTTTATGTGTGGGGGCTGAGGGAGGTCTAGATCCCAGTTAAACACAGACATTTTTCTCAGTATATGATGGTCAACAGAAGAGCTTATGGTAGGCCCATAGCATGACCCCTCCACCACCATGCTTGACAGAATGACATGTTTCTGCTGATGTGCTTTGTGTGCATTTCTTCAAACAAGGAGCTGTACATTATGTCCAGACATTTCTGCTGATATACCAGAAATGGAACGGCACACTGTTCCACAAGCTTCTTGTTTCATGTAAATGCAACTTTGCAAATCTTTTCAAACAAAATGAAAACAGAGTTCTACCGTCTTCTATTAATTGTAATGAACTTTGACATTTAACAGGATGTACAGAGAGTGCTGTTGTTTCGCTTGCCATGTCTGTACTGAGGTAAATTTGTTGAGGAGCGATGGATGGATGGATGGATGGATGGATGGATGGATGGATGGATGGATGGATGGATGGATGGATGGATGGATGGATGGATGGATGGATGGATGGATGGATGGATGGATGGATGGATGGACGGATGGATACTCTTACCCTGCGTCGATGCTCTGGGCACTTAGGGAAGCCGATCCGGAGTGACCGCTCTCTGCGTCGCTGTCACTCTGATACTCCACTGGAGATGTCGAACCCGGTTTGATGCGAACTGCAGGAGAGGAGAAGATGATAGAAAACATAAATCAGTTGTTTAAACAGATGTATGGAACCGTGGAGACAGTGGAAGGTGGAAAAACGGTGGGGATGGGTGGAAAGCAGAGAATAGAACAGCAGGGGGTTAATTGGAGAATTACAATGTCAGGATTTAGGCAACTTGGCAAGACAAAGACTGTCTGAGTCTGAGTGCATATCAGAGGGTGTGGCCTGCTAAGCTGCAGCATTAATGCAAAACCTCATATTGGAATTCACTGTATCTTTATCCCTACATTTTACAGTTTATTTTCAAATGCATTAGAGCTAAAGGAAACTCTTCCTGAAGCATCCTCTTTACTCCCAGAAGCTAATTAGTAATTGAGTGAAAGATAAATCTCTATGTTGGCTTTCCTGGAGCCTTGGCAAACTGCTAAACTCCTCACAGATGCCTGTTTATCGTGAAGTCAGGAGGCTGTTTGTTTTTCAGCTGTGATCTCCTGATAGTCCAGAGGCGTGGTGAGACTTGTTCAGTTTCTCTGCATTCACAGAGATGAAAATTATTGAAAATTATGTCAGAATCAGTTCTTCTGTGTGAAAATAATGACCTCTCATTTCTTAGGTTTTAAAGTCTGCGGTGATTTTTAAGAAAATAAGAAAGGAGGAGTATGAGGCTCCAACTGGTGAAGAACCCACAGAACATGGCTGCAAACGTTTAGAGATCTGAGCCAGATCTATAAACTGACTTGCAGCTCATCAGCTTGTTTCAGCTAAAGCTCTGTAAAACCACAGTGTGTTGATTGTTCAAACCCAAACAACATGAATGAGCAAATTATTACATATTTAAATCTCAAATTTAGCTTCCTAGGCAAACAAATGTACAATTAGCCAGCCACGACCCATCATCACAAGATGACTGTAGTTATCTGCATTGTGCATTCTTTTCTTCTACACTTTTTCCTTCCACTCAGCTTTCCATTTACATGCCGGGATACACAAATCTTAACCAGCCAACGTCTTTAGGAACATCTAATGGGGCACTAAAATGTTAGTGCCGTTACTGCTAAAGCACTAATCATAAACATTAGTTCTGTTAAAACTATACATTTAATTTGATCTTATATTTTACATGTTTTATAATTCCCCTAGACACTTTTTTAACATTTATGTCTTGATCTCTACTGTCCATGTTTTATTTCTTTCCTTTATGTTTCTTGAAAAAGAGCGGGAGCATAAACAGTCTTTACACACTTCAAAATAAGAGCATGAATATAAACATTTAACGAGTTGAAGAAATCTTAACAGTTGAAAAAGATGTTGAACGTTATTCAGCTGAAATAAAGTTACAGCCAAGTAAATCAGTGCATTAGAATATGTCTGGGAAATCTAGTTTAGGGGAAGCTAACTGTGCGAAACATTTTCAACATTAGCGAAAGGGCTTAACAAAAAAATAGCTTGGTAATTAGCCACTAGAAATATCCTTTGGTGGCTTATTGACCTTGAAAGAAATGTCTGTGATTGTCTGCTAGAAACCTTTCAGGTCAGCCGCCTTCATCATGATTGCATAGGCAATAATTACTGTTTTAAAAAAGTGTTTTTTAGGGTTTCTTGCGATATTAAAAAATGTTAGTTTCCAAGTTTCACTTTTGAACACTGACATTGAAAATAAATACTTTATGATATTTAATATGTATATATATATATATATATATATATATATATATATATATATATATATATATATATATATATATATATATATAATATTGCCATTTCCTGAGACAATCCTGTTTGTAGGTCAGGCTTTTTGTGTGAGACTCCTTTCAAGGACCTAAAAACACCCAATCATCAGAAACAGTTGGACACGTTGTTCGCAGATTTCTGTCCAATCGCAATCAGTTCAAATTAAATAAAACATCTAGTACCCATTTAGGTCCTATTTACTGCCCAGATTTGTCCTGAGATAATTATTTTTGCAATTACGCAACACGGAGACAATCCTATCTGGCGCCCATATGTAAATGTTGGCTGGTTTCTTATCCATCACACAATACCTTCTTGTAGCTGTCTTATATGACTTTTTAGGAATCTGGTGGGGGTTTTTTTACTTTTATGGACCTTGTTGTGCAGAATTATCTGATGTATTTAACAGTTTTAAGAGCTGCATTGCTTTGCTTGGAGTTATTTGTTTTATTCAGTCTTAATACTTTTGAAAAGATCAAGCAGGAATGAAGAAAGTAAACACTTTTTTTCCATAAGATTGTCACTTTATATCTAATAATACAGTGAATGGAGACAGAAGTGACCTCCCCCTCATCTGCTATCTGCAGGAATGTGGGACCCAACAGTTCAAAGTCTACCAGCCTGAAGAGAGCAGTAAGGGGTGGAGAGGTCTGAGGGTGATGCAAGGAATTTGGGTGGAGTATATGCATGACACACACCAAGAAAAGACTTGCTTTTTGTCTCTTGAGACCATCAGGCTCCCCCCAGTCCTCTGGTTGCTGCAGCTTTTCTTTTTCAAAGGCAGAGAAAGAAACGACCCATCTTGTCTCCCGCTCCCCTCTCCTTCACATCCTTCCTGCCGGACCCTCCCAACTCATAGAGTCATGGAGCCCGCTTTCTCTCTGCGCCTTTCCAACCAGTTTTAAATCTCGTTTGCTTCCCACACATCACCACGGCGCACGAAGCGTCATCTGCCTCCAGTTTGCTCGCTTTGCAGCCACACAAGGCTGAACAAAGCGTCAAAAAGTTTTATCTGTGCGCTGCACATTTCACTTCCAGTGCTTCCAAAATTGTGGACAGAAATCAAAATATGCAACACAAGGTCTTCAGAATCCACCTGGCCTGATGAACCACACCAACATTAGAAGAAAAAATTAAGCAGGGGCCTTTCAAAATTCTTAAAATCTACCTAAATGTAGACATTCAATGACACGGAAAATCAGGGGAAATCATCAAAAATGTAACTTGTGTTGTCCTTACAGCAAAAACTGTATTTTTGAATAATGCTACAGGTATCTGGAAAGGTGCTCTTGTAGAGCATTGTTAGGTTTTCAGGCTGCTAATCTGATCTAATCTGGCATGAAGGGCATGAAGTCTTTAAGTCATCTGATTAGTTGTAACAATAGGCGTGAATACAATATGTACAATTTATGAAATTAAATAAAATACTACCCCACGGATGTAAAGGGGTGTCTATGCTGCCATCCATCCCTGGTAGATGCCATATCCTAAGTGCTACAGTGCTAGGTCTGTCATTTTGGTTCAATGACTAACCTTTAGCACTTTCAATTTGAACCAGAGTGCATCGAAACAGAATGCAAAGCAAAAATGACAAGGGGAAATGAAGATGAGGAGAATCAAATGGTTGAAGATGAGAGAGTTGGCTGAAAAAGCTGGTGTTTGGAAATGTCAGCCGGAAAAGAGACCGTATGATTTCAAGAGCTCCAATTTCTAACTCAGACTGTTTACAGTTAGCATCAGGATGAAAACATTTGTTGATTATATTAAAATGGTGTGTTGCAAAGGGTTCAAGATGCTTTATTGCCTCTTTAAGCATTGAGTTATGTTAGTTTGTTTTGCTTTTGCTTTAGCTTCCACTAATCATGTTAGCTCCTGCTACTGGTGTTAGCTTCTACTGATGGCGTTAGCTCTAGCTAATATAGTAGTAGATCAAGCTGATAACGTTCATTAATTTCAACAGATATCAGGTGTATAAAAGTTTATAGAGTCTAGTCTTCCAAAACATGCCCACCTCATCATCACGGCATGCACTACTCAGGTGAAAAATGGCAATCTCCAAAGGCAAAAGATATAATAAAGTTGTACAGTTTTTTTTTTTTTTTTTTGAGTAACTATGAATTTTTATGTTTCACAAGTCTAATGGGAAAATGACAACATATTTAAGCCAATAAGTTCACATTGGCTTTATATGGCTCTCATTAAAGACAATGTTTCCCCCATCAGTTAATCCTGATTCTCTTCACTCTGAAATATTTCCAGTGATTTGGCTTAGAAAAGGAAGAATGTTTTTTCGCAGATTAATTAATTAATCATCAGAATTATAATAATTGATTATGAAAATAATTAATAGTTACAGCCCTACGTTTGTATGAATGGTTCTGTATTAACAAGTTTGGCTTCCCATGTAAACAGTAAAGCTTCAAACAGAAGCTCTACTTTTGTCACAAGTGAAAAACTGTTTTAACCGCTTGAGAAATCCTGACCTGACATTTTTAAAAGTCGCTGCTGGGAACTGGGAGGAAGTAAGAGGGCTAGTTTGAGACATGGAAGTAAAAAAATAGGAAGAAGAAAAAAAGATGATAAATTGGAACGCTGCAGCTCCTGGCATGTACTGAACGTCACAGGCTGCTGAGGACAAACAGTCTGAGAGCATCTTCAGGCCGGTCAGAGCGCCGCAGAGTCTTGTGGAAATTTTCCAGAGTTACTGCCTCCGTCGTTTACATTCCTGAGTCAAGGCCATGCTGGTTTGAATTAGAAACCAAGGTGAAGCAAACAGGGACTTTAAAAAGTTAGTCAAAGAGGCGAAGGCAGGTCTTCGCCCAGAGTTTACCCAAGAATGGGCGACACTTCATTCAACCTCATCCTCGCTGCAGTTTGATGAGATCAGTGGCACATCAGCAGTGCACACATGACAACATTACAGTCTGACTCCTTTGAAAGTGGTTATGTCTTAAATTTCAGGCAACAAAAGATTTATCTTCACACATTTTTGTGGTCTAACTCAACTTTAAGACCAAGGTCAATTAAAACTTTGAGGTTTGGGTAGAGTCTCTAACAGCACAACAACCTGCTCACCTGATCCTTCTGAGCGCCCGTCGCTGCCTATCAGTGGCACTGTGATGGCTGCCGTTGCGACGCCGTCTGTGGGCATGGTGGTGTATACTACAGGAAGTGACTGCACCACCACAGGGATGGTCTGCAATTGGCCCACCTTGCTCGGCATGCTGACCGACGGGATTGTATGGATGACGTGGAGAATCTGCTGTCCTCCGGCTCCTTGTGTTGCTAGGATAGAACCTGGAGAGAGGACCTGGCAGGAGGACATGACGGAATCAGAAATCGTGCTGTGTGTCTTATTATGAATCAACGAAGGAGGCAGGAGTTTGTGGTTACCATGGAGCCTATGGATTGTACCGTGGAGGGAACGGGCGTAGCTGACAGGCCGGGCTGGGAGGTGGCGCTGCTGGGCGCCGGGTTGACCGTGGAGCTCGTTGTGGAAGCAGAGCGAGGCTTGTTGAGCGACAGGTCGACAGGTTCGGTCTGGTCCTCAGCGGGACTGGAGTGAGGCGAAGATGGCTCCGCCTTGAACTCTGACTTCATCTTCAGGTTTGTCGGTTGGGAGCAGTCATCACCTACATCCGCCTGTCGGGGAAAAAAAGGAGGGAAAGAGCTACGTTAGACTCAGTCAAGAAGTAGTTTACACATTACACATATTATATGTCATACAGCATTAAATAATAGATTATATTACCAATGTGAATCACAACAAATCAATACAATAATAAAGACAATAATGACTTTATAGCTTTTTTCCCAAGAAAATGTGGGCTTTCACATACTGTAAAAGGTTTGTGTTTTTCTTTGTTTTAAAACCAGAAATGCTGAGAAATTAAAGCCTAGTTCAAATAATCATGTTTCAAATGGTAGGCATTTACAAAACTTAAGTTTGTCAATCAGTGTCAAGTTCTCTCTTGATAAAAAAATGGCCTTTTACCTTATTAAGTAATCTTAACAGAAAGAGGCAAAACATAACACATTGAACAAGTAAACAAAACAAACATTTCAGTGGCAAAATCAGACAACTACATTTATACTCCCGATTATAATGTATTTATTTTCCAATTAGTAATTAAAACCAACACTAAACAATTTTGTATTTAGTCTTGATTTCTAGAACTCACTGTTTCAGCAGTTTTGCAGTTTTCTGAAACGTTTGTTCCAGATTTGTGATGCATAGAAGCTGAATGCTGATTTTCAATGTCTCTGGTCTGGTTCTGGGGATGCAGAGCAGACCAGAACCAGAACCAGAAGACCTGGGAGGCCTGGAAGGTTTTTACAACAGCAGACTATTTCCTCTGGCAGATTACTTCACTTATAGCAAGACATTTCCCCCTGAAAAATCTGACAGGAGAACTTGTACTTTTTATCAATATCCAATAATTATTTTGATGAAAAGTTTCTCGTTTTGTGTTATTTCATTGCATAAAAGAATGAGATTCATAATAAAGTGAATTTTAGTAAGGCAGACTATTTAAACTGGAAAATGGTGCAGAAATTTTGCCATCAGACAAGCGATATGCCTCCATAAACATGCGCCATTTAATATTCAGTCTTTTTTCCAAGCAGTGGAAGCGGGAATGCCGGCGTTGGGGATCCAATAAGCCCTCCTTCTCTGAGCCTCCTTATAGGAATGGAGCGCCGATTCTCCTCTCCAACCACCCAGGGCTCAGCTGCCATCCAGCCCCAAAGTACAGCGAACAATGGCTGCTGTGTGGAACGCTGGGAAGAGGGGGAGGTGGATGAGAAAGTGAGACGGACAGAGACAGAAGGCTCCATGGGTATGGAGAGAGACTGGTACAGACTGAAAGAGAGAGAGAGGGAGAGAGAGAGAGGAGAAGTGGAAGAGGGTACAGCAGTGAGCCTCCAGTCCAGGAATTGGCCTCCATCCAATTGAGCTGAGCATAGTTTGGCTCTGGGCGAGGAGGAGAGGGTGGAGGCTCTGCTACACCCTTTTATCAGGTCATGCATTCAGCTGGAAGCTGGGTTTATAAAGGTGAATGGATTAACAAACACGTAAACATCAGCTAACCACCTGGATGTCTATGCAAATAACTAGAGTGTAATAAGGAAACTATTTGTTCTGCATGTTTGGTTGAATTTGTTACAGATTAAATTCTTTTAAAGGGATGAGTCTGTCTTCTCTTCCAGCTCCAAAGCTAAATTTGTGAATGGAGATTTAAAAGTGCTAATGACCTGCTCTTTGTGTTGGATATATTATCTGTTTTCTCTGCGGATGAACTGAGCAGGAGAGAACAAAAAGGAACAGAGAGGAAAGCCAGCGGAGCTCAAAAGACAAGAGGACGAGAAAAATAGAAGTAAAAGAGCAAAGGAAAGGGAAGGAAAGGCTGACAGGTGTATCTGATGTGAATTCAAAATCTAAAATTGTTCAAAACTTGGCAAAGGTCTCCTGAACAAAAAGAGAAAAAGAAGAAAATAAGGAAAGGATGATCATAAGCCAAAGAAAAAGGAAAGCGATTATAACGCGATTATAGTGAGACGGTCAAAGGGAAGGAAGAACGGAAACAAAATCCTGAAAAGAAAATCAAGTGTGAAAGAAGTGAGCGAGGCAGGGAAGAGAGAACGAAACAAGAGAAAGAAAGACAGAAAGGAAGGAAGGAAGACGGAGTGGGTGGGAAAGGCCCTGCCGTTTCCATGGAAACTGAGAGCCATCAGCTGACTCCATGTTTTCCGCTCGTTCCACCCACCACCAACTCCCTTCCCTTTCCCTCCCAGCCCATTCACCTTTCCATCCTTCATTCCTCCATCTCTCCCCCCCTCTTCACTCTCTCTCTTTCAGGACCACACCTCTGACACCTTTCTCTCCCACACCTCTGTCTCTCCCTCCTCAGCATCCCTCACTTTTACACCAACCACACCCTCAGTGCCTCACCCTCTCATCCCCACGGCAGCTTTCCTTTCAACCCACTCACTCGCTCATGTACTTTTTTTTCCCGTTTTTGCCCTTTCCTCATGGATGCTCAGACGATTCTGAGCAGAAATCCTCAAACAAAGACTCCGAAAGGATCCGTCTCTAACAAAGAGTAGAGGATCTTTTCTGGACTCGAGATGAGATAAAATTTTTTGGGAAAAAAGGATCTTGTAGTTTTACACGGGTTAGTTCACGGGAATCATGAATGGAGATATTAACTGAATTTGTGCAATTCAAATAAATGACATCGTCTTGAGAAAATATTTAAACAACTTGAACTTTTTCACATTTTGTCATTCAATTCAGTTCAAAAATTCTTTCTTTTCCTAAGAAAAAGAAAGTATTATAACTAATACCATCCAAGAGAGAATAGCAGTCAATCTTGCAACTATTCTGAAGAAGCCTCTGACTGAAGACTGTTTCTATGACAATATAGTTTGATTTCCAGAGACAATATTCCACAGAAAGCATGATGCTGCTCCCTCCTGTGTTTTTGCTGGCAGAAGCTGGAGCGTATTACTGACGGACATTCTTCTCTTTTGGAGTTCCAATATTTGCCTAAATCCCATAGTTACTGTGTGTTCTTCTCTCAGTGCATCGATAAGCTACAAAGTATGTCGCAATAAGCGATAAATAAATTAATTGCATGATAAATTTCTACCAAAAACTAGATGATGAAAGTCTTCATTCTGGTGTTTTGGACATGTTTGTGTACAGAGACTTCATAATTGATTATATTTATTGTTTTGTTTATTTATTTTGGATATTTCAAATGTTTTCCAGTTCCAGTGTTACCTGTTCATTAGGATTTAAAGTTTATTAATCTTTAACTTCTGGGACAATTTATTGTCCAGCAAACTGTGCTATGGCGAGAGGTCGATAAGTACTAAATACATGGAATTCCACCAGACAGCCTTTGGGCTTTGAGCTGCAATTAAATAAACAAATTCAACTTTTGCTAAGAACTTTCCAAAGTCAGAGACTCGCATCAAACAAATTTTATTTTAAGTCAGAATAAACTTCCCACATCAGGGTGCTCTGAGCTGAAATCCTTGACTGAGCGTGATGTGTTCCTCCTCTCCATCCGCCTGCATTCCTCAGTTCAACAGCTCTGCCCTAAAATGGGTCACCCGGTCCTCATCTTGCAATTAATTCATGCGATCCCTAACTCTGTCTGATGCGGCCGGCAGCTGTGACTGCGGCGGCAGAGGAACGTACTGCCTCGGTGTCCGCAGGACTTTAATCATCTTGTACTTGGGGCCGCACGTTTGATACCGGTAATGAGTGATTTACGGGGGGGCAATAAAGCTCAGCTGTCAGCTGAGCCCACAGAGGACGGCTGACACATGTAAGACGTATGACTGCGTTTAATGCATGTGAACAAGGATGAGGTATTCAGAGCTGGCAGTGGCTTTAAATGACGTTTTAACCATGTGTGCGTGTATGTGAAGGTGTGTGTGTGTGTGTGTGTGTGTGTGTGTGTGTGTGTGTGTGTGTGTGTGTTTGGTTTTAGTGATGTGACTGCAAGCATTTAACAGAGAGAAACTGGCCAGGTTAGAGGAGGTCAACTAACAGATGGTGAACGGTTCGTGCAGCTTACTGGGATGTGGGATTTTTAAGTGTCATTTCAAGGTAACAAATGAATACATGATGATGTAATTTTGGAGCACTTGGGTAAGTAGAAATAATTATTGAACCAACTGACCACAGAATGATTCCCACAAACCAGATAAAGACAGCTTGATTATTTATTCTGACGCTGCTGTTGTTGTGATCTTTGTTAGACGACGTGGAATCAAGATGATGGTCCAGCAGAGACACATTCAGAAATACATCCATCCATCCATCCAAACATGGATGGATGGATCCATCCATCCAAACAGGCCGGGTCAAGCGTCAGCATCCATCCATCCGTCAATCAATTTATCCATCTGTCCATCCGGCTGTCGCCCACTTTTCTGAGATTGTGTCTCGCAGGTAAATAAAGCCTTCCTCCTCACCAGTGAGATTCCAACATTCTACTGAAAAACCTCCAAACGGAGGCACTAAGGAGGAATCCTTAAGACAGATTCTTCTTCTTAAGGAATCTGAAAAAACAGAAAAACTATTTGAAGGTGCACTGGTTTTTCTGCTGCGTTTATGTTTGATCATGAGGGCAGAGATGGACAGCACAATACAGACATGAAGAAGGAGGGAAAAGAAACAACAACTGACAGCATTCACACAGATGTAGCTCCATCTACTCTAACACCGATTAGTTCCAACCAGTGTTTAGGTGAGAGCATTGTGCTCTCATTTCCTGCCCTGCTGGATCCACCTGTTTCACACCAAAAATGGAGGTTCACTTCAGTCTGGAGTGATTTGACAGGAAAACTCTGGCAGTGTGTAGGAAAAGCTTGCTGCCAACGAGTGGATTTTTAGACAATTAACATAGTCTGGTAGACTCTGTTTGACTGGGAACCAAGGTTGCAACATTTGTTATATTTTCAGCTGCTGAGGTTCGCTGCACTGTGTCAAACAAACCAAACCCTCTGAAAAACCTGCTCCCCTCCTCACCTGTGGTGGCGTTGCACCAAGAACTACTGAAGAAACCGACACAAAAATCCCTGAAGAAGATACTGAATGCAAATGTCTTCTTTTCAGGAAATGTGAACAAAAATGGAGTGGGAGCGGTCTACATCAGAACTCCATTACTCATTCACATCTGCCCAAATGAATCGGACTAACCGTCAAACTAACCAGTAAACAGGGCTGTGTGAAAATGTTTCAATAGAACAATCTACTCAAAAGGCAGCAAAATGCTGAACTTTTGCTGTTCGATGAGTCATTTTTTCACATCAGCATAACTATATATAATTAAAATTGTGTAAAAACTGTTCCTGAATTGTTCGAACAAGCCTGCCACACTGTGACGGTGAAGAGGTCAACAGTGAGGTCTCACTCATCACTCGTCACTCCACTGCATATTTCACACCTCTGTGACAGTTAAAGTGTCACCAGAGGGTTTTTCCAAGTTATAACTCACAGTCACAGCATACCCTCTTCCACAACTGCAAAAAATATTCCCGTTCTCTTTCTTCCTTGTTCCGAGGTAACGACTTACAGGAAAGACGGGTTCTGGGAGATGCGTTACATCCACACACAGTAACAGACAGCAGAGCAGTTCCAGAGCCACAACAATCTGAGTTCAAACAGCAAACATGTAGCTTCTGCACAGCTGGAGAAGCAGGAACTCATCTTTTCACTCTGATAAAACCAAAAGCAACACTGCAACAAGCACTTTCACCCGTCTCCTGCTCCGTATTCATCCCTTTGATGATTAAAATATCTTGATTCAATCATGGTGAAGGTAAATCTTTCAGCACTTCATTAGAGGAAGAGCAGGCACAGACCAGTCCTCCATTTAACCAGAGGAAACAGACTGTTTCTGTTGGATCACCACTGGTAGCTATTGTTCTCCTTCAATTTATAGGCAAATATGGAAACAATAAAATTATAATCATGGTTTTATGGATGATCCTTGATGAAGACTCAGAATCAGAGCAGCTTTTGTTCATCGCAGAACATCCCAGTATGGATATATCTATAAAATAACCGCATCATTAAAATATTAAGCCAAAAAGTGTGCCATGATAGTTTGTTGTGTTTGAGCTTAAATAACATTTTTTGTTCCATGTTTCCAGAAACATTTTATGTCTATATATTTGCCTTCAAACTGTAGCTCAGTTTAACTAAAACAGAAAGAAAACTTTTCAAAATTAGTTTAATTTGGTAAATAGAAAAAAAAAAATCATATATCATCATATATTATGATGTATTCATTATTTACATTTATTTAAATTATATACGTTCAAAATTCTGCTAAAAATATTAAAATAAGCAGTAGAAATTGGTCTTTCTGTGCAAAAATGATGTTAATATATTATATTATAAAACATTCAGTATAGAACATCTACAATTTAGATAATTTCACCTTTTTTTTTCTTATGTTCTGGATTTTACAAGCAACGTAAATGAGAAAACATAAAAACATGTAGCCTGAGTGGTTTGGTGCAACAAGCCCAACATTTATTGCGAGAGATATAAACCATTTTTGCCCCAAATTGTTTGAATTTCCTGAGCAGATGACAGTTGAAACCGGCGGCTCAGTTCCCCACAGCTGTCTGCCGGGGCAATTAGAGCAGCAGGGTGTGCGTTTGTCATTGCTGCCAAGGATCAAAGGCAAGCTGAGCATTTCTCAGCCTCTCCAGTTGTTCTGCACCGAACCCTCGCATTTCAGAAAAAAAGAAAAAAAGAAAAGAAAAAAAAACAACACGTACAGTACGCAAACTGCTTCCTGTCTCAATCAGAGCTGCTGCTTCTACTTCCTGGAAGCTTCACGGCGTAGGAGAAGCGAGCTGCCAGCAATGACATCATCATCACCATCATCATCCTCATCATCCTGCAGCAGCAGCAGCAGGAGAAAAGCTGCATCCATCCAGTATCTGCACTGCAAAGCCCCAACTCCCCTGAAACGTCGCTGCTCTTTCAGAGTCTGGATGTGAAATCCTCTGAATGGGGTGAAGCTCGGAAACAAACACACACTAACTAACTCACACATGGTAAACGCTCAGCAAATAGCCCTCAAAGCTCTCACACATGCAAACACACACACACCTACACGCGCACACACACGCACACACACGTACACATACAGGCCTTCGCTGTTTGCTTGTGTGTATTTGTGCTTATGAGAACCACAGATTAGATCCATTTACTGTGTTTGGCTGGCAGGTATTCACAGTGACTGTGTGTGTTGGAAAAAGAGAGAGAAAAGGTGGAGGAGGAAGAGGAGGAGCGATGGGGTGGGTTTGGGGGTGGGGATGTTGGTAGGATGGTGGGTTTGGGGGGTCAGGCTATACAGTCTTTTGGCAACTCCCGCCAGAGCTGTGGTTGCCATGGTGACTGGGCGAGCGGAAGCAGAGCCTCCCCCGACATATCCTATTAGGGTGAGGTAGCGAGGCCGACCGAGAGAGAGAGAGGGGAGGAAAAAAGGGGGGGAAGACAAGAAGAGGAGGACTTATGTGAGAAAGTTTGTGAGAGAAAGTAGAAGAAGAAGAAAGATGATGATGATGGAGGGAAAGGTGAACGTGAGATAAAGGTGTGTCCAGAGAATTTTCTCCCAAACTTTTCTTTTGCTGCTGCAGTGCTACAGCTGATGAACTGAACGACCCTTGACCCCGTTCCTTCGCACTGACGAACACTGATTAACCTGCATGAAGCAGACACGTTTAATCATCAACAATTTCTCTGCTGGTGAACCAACATCACAATGCTTGTTTCATCAGCATATCAACCAGAGACGCCTGGTATCAATTTATCATCTCTCCATCCATTTGTGAATCCATCACCCATTCATCCATCCATCCCTCTAAGGATCATCAACGAATCACCCGTCCCCTTTCCCCAAATACATTTTTCTAAAATACTAACGCGCTAACTTACTTGACTGCATGTAAACTTGCAGTTGAGCAAAGTTTGGAATCTTTGTAGAAGTTTGGGTTACTGAATTTTTCAAGTACTTACAAGTTTATATTCAAGCTTTTATTTTGAAGTGGGTGAAGATTGTTCATGCAGCGGTTCCGTTTCCTCTCTTTCTCTTTCTTTTTAACCCTAATAATGTTGTTTCAAACAAGGAACCCGGAGGAACAAAATAAAACAAGGTCAGCAGGGAACCACATAGAATCATCTAATAGTCTTTCAAGGTCAGAGGTAATTTCAATTAAAGTTAGTGTTTTAGTATTAGCCTGAGCTAAATACCATGTTGCTGTAGTGCTTTAGTATTAGCAAAACAAATGTTAAGAATTAGTGCTTTAGAGTAAGTGCAATTAGCTTTTTTCTTAGCGATGTCTACTGCTGCTTGATGCTGACCTGTGTTCAGATCTCTCCCATGCAGCTACTAGTTAAGCCTCCCCTGAGCTATCAATGCTAATAGGTTGATCATATGCCAAGTTTAGTGACATATTTTACTTAATTTCCTGATCAATTTCAAATAACAGTTTGAAATTACTTGAAAAAGTAACTGAGGTTACTGCATTTCCTTCATATATGTGAGGAATTTCTGCTGAATAAAGTTGACAATGTGTCAAAGGAGTCATTAAAACAGTTAAATCACCACAGCTGAAATGTTTTAGCTCTAATTTAGAGCAACAAATATAAACAAATATAAACAGATAACAGGAGGTCCACTGGATGCATGACGGTATCTGGACGGCATCGTCTTTGAGTTAATGAATGTTATTTTTATAACTGTATGGCATTTATAAATAAAATAATTAACCCAGTATTTATTGTATAGTTGAATAAAGCTAATCATTAATCATTTTACAGCTTTTGGCCATTTCTCCGGTGAGATCCGGACCCAGAGAGGAGCTCTCAAAGTGTCCTGCTGAGAAGCAAAGTGGGACGTTTATTGTTTGCATGCCTCTAACATGTGGGAAGCCACTGGTGCATGTAGCAGCTGTATGATGGTGCTATTCATTTTCAAGCAGTTACCCAAGGGCACAGAGTTTCAGAGTAAACATATAACAGTGATAATAATGATGGTTCTGATGGTTTTGAGGTATTAAGTAGGATGTTTTAGGTTCTGAACTCCAGGAGGGTCCACTTCCTGGAGACTTTATCTGCGGACAGGAAAGTCCACTCCCCTGTGTTAGAGACAGCCGCAGAGGTGTGGTCAACACACACACACACACACCCTCTGCTTAATGATCCCTTACGCAATACTACTCCACCCAGCCCCCACCCATCACTAACCTAAACCACACCACAACACAAGGGGCTCCACCAGAACCCTCCCCCATTCCCCAACACTTCCAGCCTCATGTGAACAGAAATCGCTCAAAGTTTTTCCGATCAAACATTTGCTTCCGATCCATCGAACCTTCTGTCGTTTCTGAATGTTATCCTTGTTTTTCTCGGTGGCCAAAAGATAACAGTTTGATAACAATTCATGTGCTGAAATTCTAAGTTTGGATGCAACTATTTTAAGTCCATCTGCAGCTACAGTAGAATTACAGAGTTCATGAATGAATAACTCTGGTACTGTCAGCATGAACCTGGCATTTCATTGCTTGAAATTAGAGGATTTTGTGAAAAAACACCATGGTCTCAGTGTCTAGACATTAGGGTAACTCTAACCCTACAAATAACAGGTTTATTTAGGACATGTTACATAAAGTGCTGTGATTTTTATCATTAAACTGCATAGAATAACTGGATGTTGATTTTTTTATATTGAAGTAGAGTGGAGAAAATATTAAAAGTAACAATCATGACAAAAATCAATTTTTGAGGGTTTTCAGACAACATTAATTAAAATTCTTATAATTATAGATTTTTCACAAGGAAACATGAGACAATAAAAGTACAGGGTGGGATAGATCTCAGTCCAGGCTTGTTTCGCACCAACATTACTAGAAGACATCGCAATCTCACGGAGGAGCAGATTTATGACCTTCGTTTGGAACAGATCCTTGACTATGATTAAGGAAAAACTGTCATAAATGCTGAGAACCCTGACCTATGGTGCAGCTGATCCAGGTGTGACATTGCTTTTTGTCGGTTTCATCAAAAGTGGTAACATATAAGAAACCAACACAGGCACAAAATAATGTGAAATTAGAAAAAATGTATATGTCTTTCAGACTAATACACACAAACTATCCAGAAATATTGAAATGCAAACTGTTGCAAATTAATCCCCCTTTATTGCATTTTTTTTTTTAATTCAAATGGCTGCTAAAACAAATCCTTTAAAAACCCCAGCTTTGTATCAGATGGAACATGCTGAAGGCATTTAAATACATGCAATTTTTTGCATTTAGCAAATGCGCAGCACAAGGTGTGTCAGCTTGAGTCTGGTCTATTAGTACAGTCATAATTTTTCAGCTGAAGACAAGCCATGACATTTACAGAAGCAGTGTAACCAAACAGGAAACAATGCATCACTGAAACTTTTTGTAACTTGTTTATTTTTTGATGGTAGAGTTAGTTAAAAGCTCATTCACCTTCAAATTTAGGATTTTTGCACAAAGTTGCTAGATTTATATAAATAATTTCCAGGGTTATCCTGCATCACAACAGCAAGTCCAAAAGACAACAACCTTAGAGATGAAATTATTGCCTCATATCAGCCTGGAAAGGCCCTTAGCCATGTCCAAACTATTTGAAGTCCAGGAAAACATGTCAATCCCAATACATATACAGATCATGCAACACAAAAAGCTCCATCCCGAACTCAAGGTTACATCAGCCGAATTAGACAAAGACACACTAGTGTAGGGTGATGGTTTGGGCTTCACTGAGGCAGCATGAGCCTCTCCAAACACCAATGTACTCCAGAGTCAAACAATCATCCCAAACAAAGCAGCACATCTGCAACAGAAAAGAGAACCGTCTTTCCATAATGCTGGAAAAAAACTGGAAGAAGCTTCAAAAACATAAAAGCTGAGCAACTTTTTATCAATAGGAACTTTATAGACGCTGTCTGAAACATGCACGTGATTCAACTAAGACATATAAGGTCCTTTTTATCCTGTGTCTTTGTCTCAGTATTGTTTATACTGTTTTATGACCTCAACTGTGTTGTTAATGTTTGTGGTTTACTGGAAAAAAAGTGCAGCTTGATCTTCCAACACGTTCTTCCCTCCCTGCCAGGTCGTTAGTGTAAATAAGAATTTGTTGTTAATCACTCACCTGATTAAATACAAAAAAAGCGTAAATAAAAGAAAAAACATGACTGGTGCAGTCAAAGTCCAGACTTTCTTAAACTACTGAGTTATTGACACATACACTGCCTCAAAATCCAGGCTTTATTTTGATTGACAAAACTGATGATTAATAAACGTTATTTATTACTAGGTCACTATAAGAAGGTTTTCCAAAAATTATTGCGATATCTTCAACAAATATAATAGTAATAGTGACATACCAATGAAAGTATGCAAACTCAAAAAGATTGATTAAAAAAATATTAATTATTTAGATTAGTCAGAGAGAACAGGCAAAAGTGAAAGGAAGTGCAAACCAAAAATGTTTGCAGCATTTTTCCATGATATTCAAGGGGAACATAATTATTGTCCAATGGGAAATTATCAAGCTCATTTTAATTTATCATGCAGTAAACTGATTTATGATATTATGTATTGTGCGTTATACATCAGTAAGCAACTCTGGTGGATTCTCTTTTGAAAACAAAGCGTCTTCATCTTGCAACATTGAAGACAAAATGGACAGCAGTCTGCTCTTATCTGACTGTCCACACCCTCTCCACCTCCACCCTATCTCCTCCCTCCATCTGAAACCTATCCCCGTCTGTCTCCTTCTGCTCTTTTCCACTTCCTCCAACATATTCTGCGCTCATCCAGCCTTTCTCTGGATGGGGGGGCTGAGGTAATGGCTGCTATTGCGTGCCTGCGACTGACAAACATTGCCTTATCATTAATCCTCACGCCCTGCATCATATATGCTCTGATAATAACAGGTTATGGTCATAAAACCTATCAACTTCAATATTCAGTTAGAAACGTTAATGTGCAGCGACTTGCTTGCGCCAGCTAAAAAGCGTTCTCAGGGTGATGTACAGACAGTACTTATGATTATATTTAATTAGCACACATCAATAATGAGGGTGCAAGATGTTAACAGGCAAGCAGATAGAATGATAACAAGAAGGGGGAATTTTAAGATGGTGTAAGAAATAGTGTTTATGAGTAATCCACTTTGATTCCTTTGGGACAACTCAGATGTCTTTAAAGGTGACCTATTATGCTTCCTTGAACAGGAAGGGTAGGTCTAGGAGCAACACAAAACATTGTTGGTTACATTTTTTGCCCAAAATCAATTTTAGCTTATGAGATTTTAGTCTGATCAGTTCGGCCGATTCTGAGCTCCTTTCAGAGTGAGCTGTTTTAGGGCCTCTTGTCACTTTAAATCCAAATAAACTGCAGCTGGCCACACCCTCCAACTCAACGTTTACACTCGCACGTAAAAATGGATGCAAACAGATGCGCAATTATACAACCATACTAGTTTGAAAAGGAGAAGTAGAGCCTCCTGCACAACCAAGAAGAATGCAGAAAGTAGTTTCTGGATGGTAAATCAACAACAAAACACTTATCTTTTTCAGCAGCCATTGTACAGCGCATACAGCAGAAAAACAAGCTGATCAAACATGCTGGAGTTCAGCTTGGGTTGCTAAGTAACGGGTTGGGCTTGGCTGCTAATTTGTGAAGTTCTTTTCCTTAAGTTTTTGAAATGGTTCATTTTCCAGACACCAAAAAAAACTTATTTCCAAAAAATGTTTAAGAGTTTTTTAAGACTTGTGCTGTTTTTAGAAGCAGTAGAATCCAAATAGAAGTACAAATTAAATGAAAAATCAAATAGTTTGTTTTATGTTTTCTTGTTTTCAATGTTCTGATCGAGGCTGAATGTTCCAGGTGGTTAAAACTCATGCTAAAGGGGGAAAAACAAGTTTCCAGGGTGTTTTTAAACTTGTTGTTACCTTAATAAGCTCATGAAAGTATTTGGGTGAGTTTCTTTAGAGGTTTTGAAGGGTTTCAAGTGGGACTTTATAGAACATCTTTACCTTGTTTGCCACTTTGAGGGCAGAAAGCGATTTGAAGCTCAGGATAGTCTGTAGAGCTCTCATCACAGTTTACACTGGTGAAGTAAAAGAAAAACTGACTCAAATTTTGAACTTTGCAAACAAATGATGTGGTTAGGGTGTGTTTCTTTCACATATGGCTCCTGGCCAAAGCCAAAATGTTTTTAAAAAATAACGATCTTGTAAAGGCTATCCACATTTTTATAACTTTGAGGCTGTGCTTAGCATTCAGTTTAGGATTGATTTTAAACTTTAGATTCCGGAATAAACTTCTGCTAGAAATAAGAATGACCTCTGACCTAGGACTCTTCACGACTGACATTTTTTATTGTTCGTCTGTCACTTCTGTTTTTAACTTAATGGTTATTGTAAAGAGCAATACAAATAAAGGCATTATTATTACTGTTATTATTATTGTTATCCATTAAACAGCAGCATCCCTATGACGTAGTTGCGATCAGTATTTGCAGATATTTCTGTGGAAGGTAATTCCAGATAATTTGTGAGAAATTTGCCTGTTCACAGATGTTCTTTCCATTGAGCATATCTAAAATATTCAAAAAGAAAAAATTCCTTCACTACTGTGAATCATAAGCATCTACTGTATTGATTTTTTGAGTTAATTTGTATTTTCTTAAAATCATTTTTACAAAATAAGGAATAGAACCCACATGATGTCAGGCAATTAGTGGGTCCAGGTCTGTAATGTGGTCATTTTGATTAATTAATCACACAGATTGTAATGCGTCTAACATTTGATTTAATCACAATTTGTTTTTCACATGCAAAAGTTCTTAGCGGAACCTTTGTATTACGTTTCTGGTGTGCCTGTAAATCTCACGCACACAAGACATTTGCAAAGAAACAATAAAACTGCTTCTCTTGGCCCACCAGGGGTTAACTTTGCTTCAAAAAATGATTTGAAGAGGCATTGGAAAGACTACTATTGTGTTGAAGTTGTGCTAAAAGAAGTTGGCCTATCAGCAACATTATCCATCCATCCATCCATCCTTCATCCTACACGCTTAACCCTAGTCAAATAGGAGGAGTGCTGGTGCCCATCTCCAGCTGCAGGGTACACCCTGGACAGGTTGACAGTTCAGCAAAGTTATTCAAGCCTAAATTAGCATCTCAATGCTAAACATGATGCACCAGCACAGACGTCCCAGTGCAAAAAATGATCAGGGGTTCCTGAAACACGGGAAAGCTGAATGGGCATAATAGGACTATGCACCAATCTGATTGAGAAATAATCTAAATAACAGATTAAAAGCAATAAATATCTTGATTGTTGACCTCATTTGTCTATTTATTCAATAATTTATTAGCCAAATGGGTTTTTAAATTGAAACTGTTGCTCATTCTGTCAAAAATTAATTACACACTCGGCAATTAACTCGATTTATCTCAATGCCATCCCACCACTAAAAATGCCACACCAAACGTATGCCCTACCATCATCTTGATAACGACACCCTTCAGTGTAGAAGTATGTAGAGCAGCAAGAAGACTCAAGAGAAGCAGAAATAAGAGTAAAACTCTGAAAGCTTCAACAGAACAGAATAAAGGAGAATCTGGTCTGTGATGAGGACTCACCGTGTTGGATTTATGAATAAATGGGCGGAAATCAATTGAGAGCAGATGGGGTACTGTCTCTCTGAACCTTCTGGTTTCGTATAAAAGCCATTCATGGAATAAATTTTCTGAATGTTTTGCTAATTTCAATTTAGACAAAAAGTAAACCTAACTACTTTCACTCAGAGTCTTGTAGATCTGATGGATCTTTACACATTCTGTTTGGATTTTTTTTTTCACTGATTTCCAAAGTTAGGAACTTCTACAGATATAAAAAAACAAATAATTAAAAAAAATCACAAAATATTGCTAAACTGAGAGCAGTAACCCAGAATCTTATCTTAAATCCTGTGAGGACTCAACGGGTTCCAACGCGTCAGAACCTGCAGCCACACCTGCTGACGCCTACCTACGCCCAACTGATTTTCCTCCATCACTTCTTTAATTCACCAATCATCTCCACCCAAAACCCCACCTCTCCTTCCTCCCTCCTCCTCTTCCTCACCGTGCACTCCATCTCCTCTGGCTGGTTTTTGGGTCTCTCCGGCCTTGGGCCTCCTTCTCCTCTTCCGTTTCCTCCTGCTTCACCCTGACGGGGAGCGTCCCCACCTCCTTCGGCTTCTCCTCTTCCTTGTGCGGCGGCCGAGGCCCAGTCGCCAGCTCCTCTTCCTCCTCCTGCTCTCGTTGGGCGGCGGGGGGCGGAGGTGAGGACGGCGGCTGCCGGGTCACGGCGCTCTGCTTGGCCGGGCTCCTCTGCTTCTTTCGGGCACCAGCGGCACTCTTCTTCTGCTTTGGAGTCGACTGGCACTGAGGAAGAGGAGGAGAGGCAGACAATTATAGTTAATAGTTAGAAGGAGGAAGGTACAAATCATGCAGAAGATGCAGAGGACAGGAAGGTAGAGAGAGGGAGGAGGTGATAAGGAGGAGAGCAAAGGGGAGGGGTCGGACGAAGGTAAAGGAAAAAGTTTGAAGCCAGAGAAAGAGGGTGAAAAATGGGAGAACATCAAGAAAAAGGGAAAAAGTAGAAAAGAATCTGTAAGCTGGAGTTTAAAGGCAAAAGAGTTGATAACACGCTTTACCTCCTCTCTAACAATCAGCCAGAAGAGGGCTCACACACTCACACAGTTTAAAAAAAGAGGGGAAATTTAAAGCTAAAGTAAATGAAGAGAGCAGAGAAGAAGAGGCAGAGAAACAAAGGCCTAAATCCTGAGGCTGACACTGAGGGAATGAGAACGAAAGAGAAATAACAGACAGAGCAGGGAGGAGTAGCCGTGAGCTGACCCCTCCCTCCCTTTCAGTGGCAGGCAGGCGGACACACCCTTTTCTGGAAGCCGAGCTGCAACACACACACGTTCAAAGAGCGACTGGGGAGTGCCAAGGCAGAGGGACGCAAACACACACACACACACACGCACACACACACACACACACACACACACACACATGCATTCAGGAGGAGAAGCAACACACCCCAGCTCCTCTAGCTTACTCTGCTGTCTATTCCCTCTTCCTTTACAAGTTAAACAATCAGACGGTCATCAGCTCTCCCACCAATGATCAGGGAAAATAAACTTTTGACAAGTAAAGCACAAAAAGATCAACTTCAAGAGTTTTGAGATAAATATGTCTATAGGTTTAGGAAATAGTTGGAGTTTAAAGGGTTTGCTTTTACTTCTACTTCAATAAAGCAAAGTTTCCGCTTTTATTCAGCATTTCTCAACTATATTGTGTGAATACAGGACAAGATACAGATAGTTAAAGTTTCTCCTGAACAAGCTGGGGAAAACGCAGCATAGAAAGAGGAAAAGGAAATAACGAAAAAAAACAAGAAGACATCAGTTCTCAGAAGACAATTTATGCCACAAAAAACTGTCCTGAAAGAGGATTTATACCCTTTAAACTTTTTCTGATACATCTAAAATCTTGTTGAAAGAAAGACAGAGGAAGTCCTGTTTGCCACAAGCTATGGAAGAGAAACCGCAAGCATGTTAAAGGAGGATTTTTGATCAGATGAGAACAGAATGAAGTTTTTTTGGGGCTCTACAAAATTCATCTGCTCTAATATAACTCCAGTTCATTTGCCAAGGAAGTCTGATTCATTTGGGGAGGTGTGAATTTGTAATTGAATTCTGATTCGGTTAAAGTGAACTCTGGTGTGGTTTGAATTGAAATGTGAACTCCAAGTGGACTGGACAGCGCTCCAAAAGCAGGAAATGGACTAAAGCGTAGGGCATTCTGGGTAAATAAAACCAAAACAAGCACACAAATTTGGCACTAACAGAAGAAATGGCTCATGGTGTTATACAAAAAACAATTTATTATAACCAAGAAATTCTGACGCTACTCCATTTTTCTTTACATTTCGTGAAGGGGGAAGTTTTTATGTCGTGATTCTTGGTACAGGGTGGAACAAGTTTGTCAAAGGGTTTGGTTCATTTGACACAGTGTAGTGTAAAAGCGAACAGCAGCAGCTGAAAATATAACAAATGTAGCAATTTTGCTCCCCAATCAAATACTGGACATCATCACAGAGAAACACAATGCCAGCAGCATCATGCTATGGGGATGCAAAAGACTTGAAACCCTAAACATACAGCTGGAGATCAAAAGTGATCTCTCTTCAGCAAAAGGCGATTCTATAAATTATTTACTCAGGTGAGCGAAATACATAAGCACACCACACTTTTCAGAATTGTAATCTTTTAGAAAATATAAACCAAATCAATCTTTTTCTTCCATTTCACAAATACACACAATTTTGTGTTGATTAATCAAATAAAAAGTCCAAGCAGTGTGAAGACTAAAAGTACTATAATTGCTCACATCTTTAATCCATATAGTAAAAACATTGCGCCATTTTGGTTGGTGCTGCAGGTCACGACCCCTGCTTGGACTTTTAAAACATGCTGACTTGTCTACCTTCTGTTTCTCTTCCCTATAATTTCAGCTGATGCTTGTGTGAATACAGGCCTGGTTTCTGAGTATTAAATGAATAATCTAATGTTGTAAGGTCAGCATGTTCACACACACAAATGCTTTGCACAAAAAAGCACAAGCAAGGCTAAGCTGGTTGCATCTAATGCAAAAATGTTCAATCTGAGTGATCTGCAAAAGCCTGCTAACTGTATATATAGATGCTCATTTGTAAACCAACTTTTCTGGTTGACCAGTTTGCTGTGTTTTTTTCTTGTTACTCTGAGCTGAGTTTTATGCTGGTATGCTACCCAACCCCAGCAGATTCCATAGTGAGGTGGGGCCTTAAGTTAATCAGGCCGGGTGTGGCTGTAAGCACCGCCCCTCTCACACTCATGCAGAGGACACATACACACACACACACACACACACACACACACACACACACACACAAGTACCCCTCCCCAGGTCCATTGTGGCCAGACAGAGCCCCCTCTGTGTCTCTAAACAAAGGTAAGTGCAGCTTGATGCTTTACCTTCCCCCCAAACCAACAACACACCCACAACCGGACAATGTCTGATATTTCGCTGGACTCCCATAAATGAAAGCATATTTTTGGTGCGAAAAACAAATGACTTCTGGGGCAAAATGTGTTGGCATTTTGTCCTAGAATTAAACGTGACACAGAAAAAGTTATTTCTAAGAAAGTAAAGCATGCTTGTACAGCAACACAACCAGGATGTACATATCACTGCAGCACAATGACATGACTTCATCTACACTAGTATGTGTTTCAGTTCTGCTTCCAGGAAGTTTGAACATGAAGGCAAAAAAGGCTTCAACTATTTGTGATCAGATATTTTTTTACCCTTTGCAATTTGTGCAGAGCGTTTGAACCAATATTTTCTAAACAATGACAAGATTTCCTGTGCAATTTTTTAGTGACTACTGACACTAAAAGAAAATCTACCATTCATCATGACCCAATATGTCCAGTCCTACCAATGGCAGATGACAAGATAAAGCTCTAGCAAGATAATCAAACTATTCCCTACGAGATAAGATCATCTACAGGTTGAAAATTAAACGTTGTACTTCATTCAGTTAATGGTATTAGCTTTATTAGTTAAAGCTAATACCATCTGTGAAACTAAAACTAATGTCAAACTAAAGATAATGCTCTCTATCTTATGTTAATCCTATATGTTTACCTAATCTTATGGTATCCAACTTGCTAAAGCTAATGCTATTTTTTCAACTAATGCTAATTGAATCTTATGTGATCTTGCTAACTGAAAATAATGCTATCTTAATCTATCCATGCTGCTAAAGACAATACTATTTTTCAAATTTTTGCTAATGCTATATGTCTAGCTTACATTCATTCTATTCATAAAACTGCAGCTAATAACACTCTTGCTAGAATATAGATATCTATGTAGCTAAAGCTTAAACTATCTGTGAAACTAGAGCCATCATCTTTCAAACCAATACTAAGTTTATGTGTTCAATGCTATCCCTTAAAATTATGCAAAAATTATCTGCCTGACATCAATTCTGAAGAAAATATTGTAACTTGTTGAGTTTATTTTTGGATGTAAAAGGTTAGATTAGACATATTGCAGTCATTACTGGTTATATCACTTGTTGTGAAAGCTGTGTTGGTGAATATTAATCTCTAAGAGGCCATTGCTAGATTTGGTGCTGTTTTGTTAGACTTAATTTCAATATGATTAAAAACATAATCTCTAAAAAAAAAAAAATAAAGTAGCTAATTTTACAAAACATAAAAAACACATGGAGTAATGGAAGAGTACAATGTGTGTATTTTTATTTTCATCACTCTGTCAGTTTGCTTTGTTAACAAGCAAATCTTTTTATTTTTTGAACCCCTTCCATCCACCCTCAGACACACACACACGCAACTGAGCCTGTTTGGGCAAATAAAATTTAAAGACAGTCTGGAGACTTGGATTGAGGTTTATCTGCTGTCATTTACAAGACACTGAGGGCAACATACAAGTGTCACTCTTCATGTGTAATGAAAACAGTTTAGAGCTGATCAGGGCAACCCATGCACAATAAAAAGGAACAATTGAAAAGAAGGAAGAGCACCTCTGAATATTAGTCCCTTCAAAAATGTTTTGGATTTAAAATCTGCATCGTGTAAACATAACAGGATCAAATCTGATTTGCAAATAATTCTGGAGTGTTTAACTTAAGTCTGTCTGGCTTTCTGGATGGATGGGGTTAAGTGTTTAATGTGAACATTAAAAGAAGAGATTTCAAGTCAGCTGGATGGCGTTTCAGCTTGCAGATCACACGCATGTTCTCACTGCAAACAGATCGAAGCAAACACTGAGAATCTTCAGCAAATCCAACTTGATCCACATCTGCCCTCCGACAAGGCAGTAGAGGGGAAGGAGCGCACTGAAGGGGGCCAAGAGCTAGATCTGTGTGTCTGTGTGTGTGCATGAGTGTGAAGAGCAGCACTAACGAGTAGCGATAGTGAGAGACCATGGTAAGCCTATGCGCATGTTGTGTGTATAAATGAGGACTGACAAGATGCTTGTGTGTGAAACCCCCACCCAGGAGAAGGGGGTCCCACTGTGGAGTTCTAGGAATGAAAAAAGGGTGGGGTGGGTGTGACCCTGTCAGCCTCTGATTCCACCACAGGAAGTTGGGATGGGGGGAGCTGGGATGAGGAGGATTGCAAGAGGAAAAATAGAGAAGGCTGCAGATTTTCTTCTCTTCCTTATCTGCCACTTCTTGGCTAAAAAGGTCTTTGCCCACTTACAACTATCTTCTCACTGCATGACAAGATGAATTTTCAACAGCTATTGATACCTAGAACTGCCGTGCGCTTAGAGATTGAGGGCTATTGGCAAGAGTTTTTCGTCAGAATGGGGAATTGTAGGGAAGAATTGTCAAAAATTGTGGGTGTCTGTGTTGCCCCATCACCTCTGTCCCCTTGGGCCAAGGTGAGTCTTTCATATTTAAAAAAAGGTGCTGGGAGCCATGCAATTGCAAATCAGCTATTTGCTGCATGTCTCCCCCCTCTCCTTGCCCTCTTTCCTGTCAGTCGACTGTCAAAAAATGCGAGCCACTAGCACCGCTAAAAACTCTTCAGAGAAAATAAATGGAAAAAAAAAAAGTAAAAGACAGGCATTAAGGTCGAAAATGTTCTAATGTTACAAATCCTACAAATGGAACAAATGTGCTTGGCCACACATAGGTCACCTTAGGGATGTAACTAAGCGTGCATCAATAAGTACATCTGAAAATGTACCCTAATTGTCAACATTGAATGTCTGTCAAGCTCATCCAAGCTTGACAGACATGCAATGTGTAGAGCCACCGCTCTACACATTTCCAAGAGAAATGTTTCTGCCAGCATGAAAACACTGAGCTTCACACGAAGCACATCAGTTGTGTCATCATGTGACAAAGTTCCAACCATTTCCACATGTATTAGTCATTATAGGCACATGTTCATAGCATACTAAATTGTTGACTCTTCTGAAATTACCTCCTAATCTGGACTTTGTGATTAGACATTCCTAGTTTCCATTGAAACATTCAAGCGAGTGTTTCAATGGAATGTTGTAATACTGCCTCAAAAAGCCTGGATTCCAAATGGAGTGGTTCATTGTAGAAAAAATATTTTTGTGAACAATATTCAAACTAAATGTTACTGTTCATGATTGCTTTAATGACCTAGAGTCTGGTCATTTTGGAGAAGCAATCTGCATTCCATACCACAATACAGGGCTGAAGAAACTACAAATAATTTATCAGTATATACACTTAGTTGCTTAACTCTTGAATTTAAATTGAAGAACAAAATAGTTGAAAGTATTTGATACCTTCTGATGGAGTATAAACATTTTCATTCTATTTTTTTTATTATTATTTTGTTAGTTCAGTTTGTTAAGCAATAACCATAACTTGGACATGATCAACCATATTCATTATATTCTGTATAAACTATAAAGGAGACAGTTCAAAGCAGAATTGAGTAAATAAACATCTACTCAATTAAAAATATTTTAGCGATTAATTATAATAAAAATAAAATGAACTCTCACGTAACTTTTGAAAAACAAATTTTCTATCATTTATTTTTTTCTGTAAACTTCCTGTTCACACTGCAGTCCAGTTGGTGCACTTTCATAGTTGGTCGGCAACCGCCATTAAACTCCAGAAGAAGATCTGCACAACGCCGAAGCCAACGTTTGTGCTTCGGCACAAAGCAATAGTGCTTTGTGTGAGCACTATTTTACAGAGTTACTTTTTCAGTATCGTATTGATATTAAAGCGATGACCCAGCGGACAACAACAGATGACACTGTGGTGTGTTGGAAGTGTGTGTCCTGTCACATCTGGCATAAAATGAACACTGCATTTCAGAAAAGGGTTACAACAAACATGGTGGAGGCAGTCTGATGCTCCAGCTGCTTTGCTTCATTAATGTCTGACCATCCAAAAAAAAGTTGGATTATACAGCAGAGCAATGATCCAAAGCACACAGGCAGATTCTTCTTTGAATGGTTCAAAAATAGAAATAAAAAGCTAAGGTTTAGAAGTGGCCTACTTAAAGTCTGGACTTAAATCCAGTAGATAAATTGGTAATTTCTGCTTCCACAAACATTTTATGACACTTGTTTCCACAAAATGTGGCACAGCCAGTTATGTAGGGGGGCAATTACTTTTTCACAGGTTGGTGTGAATAACCATATCTACTAATAACCAAAATCATCTTTTAAGAACCAGTTTTTGTTTTATTTAGATTATGTGTTTTTTGTCTGATGGTCTAAAAGATGATCTGACATCTTTCAGACCATCAGAAAAGCACACATTTAAGTGTGTGCTTTTCTGTCACAGTGCTTTTCTGCACTGTGACAGAAAAGCAGAACACTGCAAAAATACAAACTCTTACCAAGTTTTAGTCTAGTTTCTAGTGCAATTATCTTAGGACAGTTGAAATAAGTCAACGCTAACCTACAGAAAACTCCAAAAAGCAAGATATTGGAGTTTGATTTAAGTCAACAATTCCTCAATGTTGATCAAAAAAGTACTAGTTCCACTGGCAGATTATTTCATTTAAAAATACATTCCCCATGCTATGGATTTTAAGGAACTGTCAACATAAAATAAGCTCCTTAATCTTGCTGAAAAGTTAATTGTAAGTTAGTTTTGTCTTATTTCAAATGAAATTAGGTATTTGCACTAGAATTTAGACCAAATATTTGGTAAAATTGTGCATTTTTGTCAGGAAGAAATTAATTAATGAGCAAATAAAGATGAAAATGAATTAATAATTTAGTTCATCACATTCTCACTCAACAGATACATGGTATTACACCCACAAGTGTGTGGGTATAGGTTTTTATGGTTTTTATGTGAAAAACAGTCCAGGTGCATTTTTCTCATAGTAAAAGTTTTCTAATGGGTTAATTTTTGAATATGGCCATAGAGTTTTATATTACAGTATCTCACAGTGCAAAAACAAGTCAAAGAAGATTAAAAACAAAAACATGTTCATTCAGTATTAAACATTTGCAGTTATCAACCAGATCCTGCATCTTAGATATGTCAAGAAACAAGCCTAATCCAGAGAGGCTCCTCAACCCGGACTTGAACCGTCCTGACAAAGTCCTGGTGCCAGACACCACAGGACTTTCCCCGAGGTCCCAACTCCATGCCCCAATGGATCAGGGCTGATTTGGCAGCACAATGGGGGCACATATGTTAAAGACAATGCATGTTGACTCTGATCTTTGCAAGCTGAAGTAAATGCTGCTTTCTCATGTAGTTTTATGAATGGAGAATGATGAAAGAAAGGTAAAAGGCAAAAACAAAACCACCACTCAAAATTTTGGGGACTGAATTTTGTCCATACAGAGGGGAATATAAACAGTTTAAAACCCTCCTACAAGTCACACAGACAGGTTGTTATTAACCAGTACCAGTCCAGGGAGCTTTCTTACCCTTTAACGAAAGAAAATGCTCTGTCAGAGCTGTGGTGTGTGGCTCACTGACTACTTGCTCAATGGCAGCATTAAGTAAGAATAAAAAAAACCAACAGCCAGCCATTATTTTTCATTTGCTAACGAGAAACATTAGAGAATCCAGATGTAATGAGACTCAAGTCTCAGATCTCAAGTACAAATTAAGTCTGGAGTCTTTAGCGTGTAATTACAATTACAAGGTATTTGTGACTTAAGTGTGTCTCAAGTCTACAACCAACGGTAGATTGGCAAAGCAGATTCCCTGTATGAGTAACATACAGGCATTTTTGGCCTGTATGTGATCCATTTTTCACATCAGTCTTCCAAACTTTTCACTCACCCACAAATCTGATTTCCCATATGTGGTGCTAAACCAAATACATACCCAATAGTTTCTGAAGGTCATGTAACATCCAACGTTTTTATTGTTGACATGAGACACGTTTTGTAAGTCTGCTCCACAAGAACCCAGACACAGTAAACTGGGAAGTAAACAATGGCTAAATATTATAATTAGGAAAATTATGAAAGAAGCCTGTGACAATGAAGCAAATCACATCACAATCCCACCACTAACTAACTACACTTCCAACTACGCATCCAAACAGACTTCTCTACAGAACTTGGATTAGTAGCATTGTTTGTCTTGTCATCATCTTGTGACAATAATGTTCACTCCTTTCCTGAATAACTTTAAAAATCGGTCCACAGTTGGTGGCATCCATTGTTACTTCTGAAAGCAATGCACTGCTATGTGGTGTCTACGGAATTAAGCATTAAGACCTTTTGTGTGAATGTAGCCTTAGACTGAGTCCCAAACTCTGGTCTTACACATTTTATCGGATAAATAAGTCCCTCACGTGGGCAGTGTAAATATAATTTGCTAGATATTGAAAGTTCTAGTTGTTATGGATAAATGGGCAAAAATATTTACTCACAGGACATTTAAAAAATGACATACAATTAAAATAAGAAAAAATATAAAACTTAGGACATAAAGGGTTAAATTAGCACGTTTAATATGAATGAAAACTGCAGAAAACATTTTTTTCTAGAAATAGCTCCTCCTGGTGGAAACCAAAATCACTACAACTTTTAAATTTTAAGTCATCTCAAATATTTATGTAAAGGTATTCATCAGTTTTTGTTTTGTTTTTTTCTATAGTAATAAAAACAAACTTAATAGGGATGAAGTTGCACTGACAGCAGCTGCAATAGCACAACCAAAATTAGCAAAACTAGCAGTTGTAAAATAAACTACATACAATAATTATAGCAAATAATGATGTGATTATAATAAACTGCTCTTTAGAGACTAATTTTAGCTGTCACAAATCAATGCAAGTCAACAGCGTGTCAAAAATAACATGGAGCACGGGCTGTGTCTGGGCTTCATAACAGGCCAATCTCCACATTTTTTAAAACCTATTTTTATCCTCTGAAGGCTGGCTGAGCGTGAACTGAACGCTCTGCTTCATCCTCATACGATCCCACACATTCACACCCGCTCAGAACAACCAGTCTGTTGCTGCAAAGCTGCAAAGATCTGATGAGAGCTCAGAGTCATGCTGTAAGTTTGTGACAGAAGTTTTTTCCATTTCCGCTCTGTGCTCTATAGTCTGGGTTTCAACCCCTTGTTCAACTCTGTTCTCGTGAATTATTTTTAGCGTCACGCAGAGCAGTTGGTAATGAAATTAACTGCATGTTTAAGCCTCATTTGATGAATTTTGCAGATGAAAAGGAAGGATACTAGTGCAAAAAGACACTTATTTTTTTGCAGTGCGCGAGCCAGAGAGGGTGGGACTGGGAGACTATCTGGGTCAGCGCTCCCTTCGTGTCGCTGCTGCCTCTCTACAAACCCCCTCCGGCTTTGTGTGTGTGTGAGTGCATGCACATGTGTGCACGTGTGAGTTGGGAGGGGGGAGGGTGGGACTACCCCAGTCAGCCGCTGCGTTCATGCCCTCACTTCGTTCCCATGCATGCTTGCATATGCACACAGCTTTCACTTGTGGTCATGGGTTTCTTAAAAAAGTTCTCGAGAAGAAACACATTCACAGGCACCTGGACACAACATCTGCACAGAAAATAATTAGGTTTCCATTTTTCTTTCTGTATTCAACTGCTGCTGGGGATTCCTGTCATTTTACGATACTAAAAGAGGAAAATAAATAACCAAATGAGGCGAAAGGATTTGCCTACCTAATAACGGCTTTTTTTATATTCCACTGGGGGTTCAGTCTAAGTTCACAGCAGTGCTAAACATCCGGCAATACAATTCAGAGATGAAACAATGTCACAGTTTATCATCAACCTAAACGTTTATATGCAGCCAAATCTCATAGTCAGTTAGATTTTATCATCCTTGGGTTTGCTTACCCACAAATGAAAAGATGCAGAGGTGAACAGGTGCAACTAGAGTTCCAAGTTGATTATATGGGGAGTGCTGGCGTAAAAAATGCTTCTCTTTCACAAACACCCTTTGCTGGTTTGGTTGTCTTATATTTTTGTTCACGGTGCTCCAAGATAGCGTGACTAATTTGAATGAAAAGCTTCAAAGCTTCTGCACCTCTGGGTTTAAGAACAAAATTCAAACTGGAGACGTTGGAGCTGGCAATGTCGCAAGAGATGATGGATTTCTTCAAGCTATTGGACGTACGTTTGCTAGAAAATAATAAATAGGTCAGGTCTGGGTTATGATGAACAGAAATTAAGTAAAAACTTGCAGAAATATAAAAAACTATAACATGCTCAAATCCAGCTGTTGACTATCCAGTCTGCCATTTTGTGGTGTTTATTAAAATTTAATTATTTGAAAACTGTCCTGTGGTACATCATTGTATCTGTAACTCTAACATTACAATAACACCAATATAAAAATAAATAAATAAATAAATAAATAAATAAAAAATCAGACAGACTTTTGGAGCATGTTTCAGTTAAAATCCAATCATTTTATGCAAATTTTTATTTTCTTGTTTAAAAATGCAGCAGTTGTTCTCCCAGCATCTCAGTTGTTAGAAAACAATTTTTGGATATATTAATGTTGGCATCCGAGAGCTAACTTCAGTTTTAGTAATGCTAATGTTAGCATGCTAATGGCAACAAAATGTTGCTGTTGCCACACTGAAAGGCAAATTTTATGTATATTTCATACAGTCCAAACGTCCATAAAAATATAACCAATCATGTCTCATATCAGTCACTACTCATAACCAGTCAAAAACACCTTTAGGTGGTGATAATTCTCGGTAGTCCACATGTCAAACTGAACCAGATTTGTTCAGAATTTCCAATAAAATCACTTTTGGTGATATTTGGGATATTTGGGACTACATAATTGTATGTTTTTTTTAACCTTATTTAAATTAAATAAAGTGTCGCATTTAAAGGATTGCTTTATTTGTTTGTTCTTTAAAGTCACTATATAATTGTTGAGTTGTGACAACAAGGTTCGGTTTTCTGAACGGGCCGTACTTTGGATAGAAGAGGACGTGCACCAGATTAGTCTGCTGGAGGACAGGGAGGTCAGTTTCCACTGGTTTCCAGCTGAGGGTCCAAACATTGCACAACTCCTGTAACTGGAGTCCCTAACACCCACACACGCACACCAATCACACACATCCATGCCCCTCCCTGCATGGCCTCAGCCCTGAGACGCAAAAGGACAAACTTCTTCGTACAAGACCAAGGGTGTGAAGAGAAATCTAGCAAAGCTCACAGCCTGTGCTAGCTATCATGGTCACAAGGCTTGACAGCCCAAACCTTCAACTCAGAAACTTAACATACAAATTTACAGAAGGTCATTACTTTAGCTCAGCAAATCCTTCCCCTCCCCGTCTCAATTTTCTTCCTCCTCTCGCCCTCCCTCACTTTGTGCTGCGTGCGTGTGTTTGTAAGGGTGGGGTTTGGTTAATAAGTGACATGGAGGAGATGGGCAGATGGGCGGTGGCTGGTTGGCTGTAAGAGTACAAAAAATACTTCACAAAAATACCAAAACCTCAATGTAGTCCCAAATATTTGATCTTTTTGGAAGTTAAGTCTCTTGGAATTTCCAAAAGGTCCTGAAGATTTCATCTAGATTTATGTTGTTCTCTCTGGCATTCAGGGAAAAATTACAAGCATTTCGGCCTCTAACTCACAGACTGAAGGTTGTTCATTACATGTGAGACGACTGGATACAGGAATCAAAGTAAATGAAGAATATAACCAGCAGGTAAATATGCTCAGGAATTTTAAGCTTAAGGCATATGCAAGGACTTAAAAATTCTTCTTGGAACATTAACATTAACCAGTTCTTCCCCAGCAAGATTTGTCTCCATGTGTAGTACGTCCTCTTTTGGTACAAACCACACCTATCCAGGTGTTGTACGCAAGGGATTTAATTGACAACAGACTGCATTCGTTGATTGGCTGACAGACTGTATGAGCAAAGGCAATATTTTTAAACTCCTTTCAAACATCTCAACCACCATTTTCAATCCAGATGAGGACATAGTATGAGATGCAAATAGATTAATTCCACAGTCAACTTTTAATTTATCAATTGTGCAGAAGAGCGCATGAAGCATCAACTGGATGGGGAAGCCTTTATCCAACAAGAGAAACTGGCTGCTGAAAGGTACACGCAAAATGACATCATCGGAGAATCAACCACAGTTCCTGCACGCTCATGGTCCACCCAAGTTCCCACATTCCCACCAACATAGTGAGGAACACACTGCCAACAGAGACACACCCTACTCAACTAGAACCAAACCAGACATTAACCGGCTCGAGTGAGACGTGACAATGGAGAGGGGGCTTTGAAAAGTATATGTATGCTGACCTCACAAGAATTTGTTGGGGTTGAAATCAGAACAAGGTTGGGCATGAAATTGGTGTCAGTTTTTAGGAAAAGCTTTAAGAAAAAGAACTACAGGCAGATTGTTCTGTCCTGTCTTCTCCCAAACTCTGGAGATGGTCTCTTTAGAACCCCGCTTGGTGTGAGTGAGCATGGTCATCTTGGAGGATAGAGATTGGTCCTGAGTGGAGGGATGGAATTTCCACTGGTTGTTGGAGCTAATCTTGATTGGTAGAGAGGATGTGGTGAATTTTTTATGCTGCTACTCAATTTTCCTTATGAATACCAACTAATCCATCATCGTATAATCGCAGGGTTGCAGAGGGGCTGGTTTCCATCTCCAGCGATCATTGGGCAAGAGACGAGTTACACCCTGGACAGATCGCCAGGGTGTCTTTGTGTTGTAACAGGACAACACCAAGACACAAACAAGACAAACAACCACACACACAATCTTACATAAGGTAAATAAAGAGACTAATTAACTTAACAGTCATGTTTTTAGCTGTGGGAGGAAGGCAGAATACCTGGAGAGAACCCAAGTGTGCACATGGGGAACAAACAAACAATATGCCGTACAACTTTAAAGTTTCTAAATAGATCCTAATGCCACACCCAAGAAAGCTGGTTGAAGAATGGGGTGAAGAGTGTGTGACCAGGCAAAGGCCTTGTTTGTTGAATTAATTAATTGTTGAATCACTAATATGTGTTGTTTCTCCAACCATAACCATCCAATCCAATAAACAAGATCAAACAAGAGTCAATAGTGAAATAGGGTTTCATAAATGCACATTGTAGTTGAAAAATGCGTCACAACGGTCTTTCACATTGGTTACATTTTGATGCTGCTAGGTCATACACCAGTTGGCTTTCACTTTCAGAATTTTAATCATTTGGAGCACCAAGAATGTTGACAGAAAATACAAACAGTTTTGTTTTCTTTGCTCTCAGACACACACCGACAATAATCCAGAGATGAACAGGAAGGAAGTGGTTCCTTAATAATGCTGTGTATTTAAGTAAGGCTTCAAACCAAACTATTGTCTTGTATTTTTATGCTCTTAATCTAATGCATATTCCATACTTCTGTTGTAGAAAACTCTTATTGACAAGTTCTGAACAACATTACTTCTACAGTTTTTTTAGTAAGGCTTCTATTTTTATGTGGGTCTGTATATACACATCAGATCTTTCTGTATTTTTGCACAGAATACGGAAATAAAAAAATAAACATGCCTAAGTAAATACTGTTCTGTTTATTAAACATTTATTTTTACATTTTATTTATTATGCATTTCTACTCGCACATTGCTTTGCTTCTTATACTTAGAAATTTCACTCCAAAGGGAAATTTAAATGAATATTGGATTTAATTCTGATCTGAAAACATCATGATTAACCTTTTTTCCATAAGATTCTTGCAATTATGAAGTATTTTTAAAGTATAAGATTGTTGTGCTAGATTTATTTATTTATATCACCAAAGGACTTCAAATTTAGAAAATAGAGTTCCGAGATGTTTTTCTTGTAACTGAGCACTCTAAATTTAAGTCAACGTTGGTGTGAGACTAACAAATTCTGTAAATTTTTTAAAATTGATTTGCTATATATGGGCTCGTTGTTATGCATGATGAATGTGAATTGATTTGGATTCCATTTCTTCAATCGCACATATGATCTCTATTTGCAGGCACTTTATCAATGTCTCTACTGCTGGAGTATAAATATAAAAACCTCTATGCAACTTTTTTGATGATGATATTTTCAGTATAACTTCATTCATATGAGAAACAATTTCCTGCAATTCACAACAGAAAAAAGGTGAGCAGACACTCATTCCAGTTACATCACAAGGCTGATGAAGTCCCAAATAGCAAAGGAACTACAACAGGGCTACTTCTGCTTCACATTGAGCCACACAAAACCTACTTATCTCAGTCCTCCAGCCACTCCCTGACAGTTTCACTCCCTCCACCCCTGCATCAGCTGAGAACAGCACGACAACGCCCCTTAAAGGGCCACGGCCCCCTTCAGAGGGGGCTTACATCCCAGGAAGCGGAAAATTCGAGATGATCCGATGGAAACAAGATACTTCTCTGTAGCAACATGTAACCATGAGCATAAGGTGTTGAAACATTGAATGTGTTATGACTTCAGCAAAATTTGCTTCACGGATTCACATGTAGCGGTACTTTGAGGTTAAAACTGTGTTAATAAGTGAGATTTTCATCTGGCATAATTAAAAAGATGTCAGAGAGCATGTGTATTTATTTTTGCTTTTAAAGTAGTCAGATGTTCTTGTGATTCTTCAAATCATCTTGGTCAAAAATTCTCCAAGCTTTTTGATTGTTTTTCAGTGTTTTTCATTTGGATTTCAGCTGCGGTTTGTTTGTCTACCAAACTCTGACAACAAGCTATTTGTCAGACAGAAAATGGTATTTTAGCAACAACAAAGTTTAAGACCTTTAAAGGAACTTTTTTTAATCCCCGTTTCCTAAAATGACCTTAAAGTGCTCTCTGTCAGCTTAAAGGTGTTTTTTTTTTTCATGAGACATGTTTCTTCTTTTGTTTGCCACGTGTCCTGTTTTCTCTTTTTCAATCAAAGCCTCGTGTGAGAATATTCTATCATGGCCAGGAACACAGACTCACAATAAAACGAGTAAACTTTGATAGATAAATGACTGCATTGAAGGAGAATACCTATAAATAAGGAGTAGCTTAAGACTTACACAGTCGGGTAAATGTTTACAACCACAGACACAAACTTTTAACTAACAAAACAAAAATTAAGACAAATATCTATAGCTAGCTGCATATTGTTAACTAGTTAGCTGAGTGTATGTAGCTACCTGGAAAGCTAGATAGAGAGGATTATTATTTGATGTTTCCACCCTCAGACTAACATAATAAAAATTGTTGGAAAGCACACCAACATCCTGGAGCTAGAGCCAGTCTGTCAGGAGGAAATGTCTTAAAGTTCAAAGACTAACCAGTAATTACTGGTGAAATATGGTGGTGAGAGTTTCATGCTCGTAGTAGAAAAATCTAGGTGGGATGTTTCTCATATAAAGCTTAAGAAAAAAAATATTCAATCTATAAATGTTGAGAAAAAGGCTCAATACAATACACTATTTTAAAAAAATCTGTTCATTGAAACACTATTTTTTTATTTTGGGACCATCTACATAATCTATAGATTTCCTTCTAGCACTGAACATAAAGAAGTGCTCCTTTGCAGCGGAAACCAAATCACCAGCTGAAGGGCATTCACAGATCCATCCACTGATTACATGATACCGCTGACTAAGATGTGTTTGACATTCCTCGGCAAGAACTGTCATGCATGTTCTTCGATGTCCTATAGGACAAAGAAAACATGCTTCAAGGGAAATTTCTCAGCAGTTGGGAATCTGACGAAAACAAGGTCAGAGTCACAGAGGAATCTTGCAGCGCTGCTTCACATGCAGACGTGTGGGAACCGACAGCGACATTTAACCGGAAAGGACACAGGGGGGTCTTTAATTTTACATAAAAAATACATACATACATATTTATATAGGAACTTACATTTTTTTCAATCTTTTCTTCCATTAACCTGTCAGTCCATTTATCTGTCCATACATCCAGCTATCACCAGCTATCAATCTATCATCCAACCATTACCTTCTTTCCATTATACAGCTAAAACTAAATTAAAGCTGTATAATGATACCCGTATGTTATTACCCAAGTGTTATAGGCTGAATGACTTTTTACGAAAGAAAGAAACAAACAAACAAAGAAAGAAAGAAAGAAAGAAAGACAGAGTGTTTAAATGAACACAATGAGCAACCATCAAACAGCCGAGCGATTGTTTGTGTTTTTATGTCCATATCCAGATCCATAGTTCCATTTCTTCAATCATCCACATATCTGTCCATCCACCCAACCATCAACCTTTCCATCAGTTTGTCTGTCCATTCATACGTCCATACATCAAAGGTAATATCAAGATATTCTAAAAAGTAACATGATCACAGCTGAAGTCGTACAGATGATATTGACGTGCTATCTTGTTTGATCTGATTTTCTAAAAAACAAAAAGACGAACTAAAACACCATATTGCAGCTTGTAAATAATCTAAGGGACAGCAACTTTTTTTTTATTTTACAGCATGTTATTTGGTCAATATCAGAAGCAAGAAAAGGAAAAACTCCACCGTATGGCTTAGCAACTTGTAAAACCACCTTCAGTAGTTCTTGTCTGCATGACAATCTCTCTAGAACATCACTGTCGAAGGCTTTCGGCTCTCTTTTTTTCTACAACTTTGCTTCAGTTGATTAAGATTTTGCAATACCTTGAAGTACTGCAGGGGTTCACCTTAAGATGAACCTGCTGAGACATCGACACCTGAGAAGAATTCTCTCTGGAAATTTACAGACTAACAACACTTCTCTGTTTGACAAGCAGCAACTGTTGCATCCATAGGATCATTTCCTAATGACTTTTCTACTCACAGGCGATCAGTTCATCAATACACTTGATCAGCACCTGCGGCTGATCAAGTGATTAATTCTGATTAATTCTCCTCAGTCAGTAAGGATGTGTTTTGTTTTCACACACAGTGCTGATGACTTTGTCCTCAGTCCTTCTTAAAAAGACTGCTTGGTGTGTTTTTCTCCCTGAGACATTTAATACTAGGCTTAAAGTGACTGTGACTTAGCTGCCATAGGCATAAACTGCTTAAAAACTAACAACCACATATAACCACTTTCCCATTTTTCCCATAATCTTTATTTATGCATTATTTGCAATCATTGTTGGGACAAAATAAATAGTGAGCCTGAATCTGCTGAGGTTTCTATTGTTTAATGTGAGTAGGTCCTTTCCACTCTCACCAAATGCTTGCTCAGAACGAGGGATTGCTTCAATCCCTTGTTGAGTCATTGAGTCATTGACTCCATCGACTCAATGACTTAATGGAGTCATCTTGGTTTCCCTACAGAGAGAAAATTTCCACATTTGGCAATAAATTTTCCAACTGAATTTCATCAATTTAATTGAAAGTTTAGATTCATTTGGCCCAGAATCTGACTGATGACTGGTCTGTATTGCTAATTAAAGCTAAAAATTCTATTGATTTCAACTGAATCTAATTTCTGGATATGCATCCAATGATCATTAATATATTTCTGTTATTGCAGTCGGATTATTTAGTCTCTTACGGATTTTTTCACTGATTGCTTTTTTTATGACCAACAGATGCTGTAAACTGGAACTGAGCCAAGCCCGGCCCATCTCCAGGGACCCCTCATCCTTCAAGTTTGTTTCTACAATTCAGTCACCAGAAAAACAAAAGCTGTACCATACAATAACATATTCTTGCCTTGCGGTCGCCTGAATTTTGGGTCAGAAATAATAATGAAAAAAAAAAAAACAGAACCACAAACACAGACAGTGAATGTGAGGAGCTAAACTGGGTGTGTCTCCATCTGGCAGGCAAAAAGCTCTCAGAGAGAGAGAGAGAAGCTGTCTGTTATCACACCACACCCAGCTGACGCAAAGCCGGCCACCAGTTCCCTACACCCTCTACCCTCTACATGCACACACACATTCATATATTCAACAAAAAATTTGTGCACATTTTTCCTGTCCAAGCGTCAAGGCTGTGTGGTCAAATCTCACACCTAATTCAGAACGACCAGCGGACACAACTTTCAATTCAAACACAAAGTGATTTACATCTATCGACACCAGCAGACAATGAAAGGAGAAAAAGAAGTAAAACTAAATACTAATCAATAATTATCGATATTGATATTTTTCTGTTTTTTGTTTTGTTTATACCCAAATCTCTTGACCACAGATGAGGGTAGGAACAGTAGTTTAACCAGCAAATCGAGAACTTCGCCTTTTGACTCAGCCCTCTCTTCACTACAACAGATCGGTACAGCGCCTGCATCACTGTGGACGCTCCACCAGTCTACGTATCAATCTCCCACTCCGTTTCTCCCTCCTTTGTGAAGAAGACTCTGAGTGGCTTAAACTCCCCCACTTGGGCAAGAGAAGGTTTACTACCATTTTCTGGTTCAGGACCAAGGTGTCAGATTTAGAGGAGAATAGATTTGGTTTTCTGCAGCCAGAGAGCCAAAGTGGAGGCATCTGACTGTGATGCTAAAAACGGTGTCAACTAAATATTTAATCGTTTCCATGTTGTATTCTGATTTTCTGTTGAGGATTGGAGAGCATTACATATAATTACATTGGGATATCTGATCTTTTTGTTCATCTTGCATAAACACTTATGCAAATAGGACTTTTCTATTCCATTTCAACATAGTTGATAAAGGTAAGACCGCACAGTTAAAACCATATATTAGTTCAGCTGTTTTGATGCACTGATGTAGACTTAAAGGGAAGCTTTAAACATCTAGCAAAAGTCTCCAAGATGCCCAGATGCTGTTGCTAAGGTTTAGCACAGAAACCAATAGGTTGGGAAACCCCCACGAATCATTGTGGTCGAAGTATTCCAAAAAAAAAAAAATTGTTCCTGATAATCTACCTAAACAAAAACGATGTCAAAAAGGCAATATTTGCAGTTTAAAATCTGCAATAGGTTGAAAAACCTGAGCCTCACGAGTGTAAACATTGAGATAAAGCTGCAGTAGAAATGAGAAAAGAGGAAAGCTTGTTGCATGTAATGTATGTGTCTCTGCAGGTAAATAACTTTAATGCCTTTTGGTAATTTAAATTGTACCAGCTAGTTCTTGAGGCCATTACTTCACTCATCTTATCATTGTCATCTCAATGAGGCTAAAAAGGGAAAGGTGGCATTTTTTTGAGACCAGCCCAGCAGGAGACACATCTTCCTCTTTTTGTTTTTCTCTAACCTACTTCTCAGCGTCGCAGTATGTGCCACCCTTCAAACAGAAACATTTCAATTTCTTATTTCAACAGCTGATTTCCCCCCAGCAGGTACATAATGTGGTAAATTAAATCATCATGGTTCAGTCTCACATTTGAAGTGCTCCATTAGGTTGATGCAAACCTCTCTTTCCTGATACTTTGTTTGTGGAGGTGACACACATTGAAAGCCCTACATCTGTCCTTTGACATTCACTGAAGAAAAAATTGTCAATAAAGTCTAATTCAGTTTTACACCAACAGCTCATTTGCTCCCAGAGCAACCTAGGAACAACCAATCGGAGCTAGGAGCCAGATCTTAGTGCTGTCAATCAAACTCCATCTGGAGCTGCTCATTCCTCCCTCCCCTTTTCTCTGCTATGCTTACGCATAGCCTGTTGTGAATGCTAGGCTAGATAGCATTGCCACCAATGATGACAGGTACATGGTTTTCCTGTAAGGGTAAATTGCAACAGTCTGGAAAACCACAACCCTGGGTGTGAACATGAAGATGAATGACAGCGCTAAGACCAACCTCCTGACTCTGATTGGATAGGAACGGTGGATTTCTTCAGACAACAGTAGTAGCTCAGGGAGAAGGTGGAGGAGATCGATCTTTTTACAAATTTTCTGTCTCAAATTACACTATCATAACGTCCATCCATCCATCCATTTTCCGTCACCCTTCTCCCTAACGGGGTCGGGAGTTGCTGGTGCCTATCTCCAGCTGCGTTCCGGGCGAGAGGCGGGGTTCACCCTGGACAGGTCGCCAGTCTGTCGCAGGGCAACACAGAGACACAAACAGGACAAACAACCATGCACACACACACTCACACCTAGGGAGAATTTGGGAAGGCCAATTAACCTGACAGTCATGTTTTTGGACTGTGGGAGGAAGCCGGAGAACCCGGAGAGAACCCACGCACGCACAGGGAGAACATGCAAACTCCGTGCAGAAAGACCCCGGGCTGGGAATCGAACCCAGGACCTTCTTGCTGCAAGGCAACAGCGCTACCCACTGCGCCACTGTGCATAACGTAGTGACAGTTTAACAAATATGAAAACATTTTTTTGAGTTACAAAGCAAACGTATTCATTTTTCTTTTCCAAGAAGCAAGATTCTCTTGCAATATTTTTAAGTAATATTGATAAATAGTCATTAAGGCTTTCCAAAGGGATTCAAAGAGTTTTTCTATACACTTTCGATGCTCTTTTTTTTCTCATAGGAATCAAAACCACGAGAAAAAATTACAAGAAAGTATCTGCTTGGAATGAAGAAATGCTTCATCTGAAAACTCTCAGCGTTCTCAGTTCAAATCAAAGCTGTTGTCAGTGAGGGAGAGAGAGTGTGCTCCTGTTTTAAGAATCTTTTATTTACAGGAACCTAACAGTGAAACAGACTTCAGAGTTTTATCAAGTCAAGTGGAGTAACGGTTTCAGACAACCACCAGCTGGGACTCCAGTTCAAAAGCCCGACCTCACAACGATGAAGTCACAGGAAAAAAGGTGAGGGAAAACCATGGAGAACAGATGACCTCAGTCTTATTTGGTTTCATTTCTATTTTCAGCTGAATCCCTTATCATCATTTTTATGAAAACCCCTGCAAGTGTGTAGCCTTTCCCCTGAAAAAAAAAAAAAGACAGATTATCTTCCTCCTCTCTCGGAACTGACACACCCACTACCCTCTCCCTTCTTCCTCTCACCCTTTTCTTTCCCCTCTTTTCACTTTTTCTTTGTGGCCGCCTTGGCAGCGCCGCCGCGGTTGCCACAGAGACGGGATTCTTCACCCCCCGGTGAATGACTGTGCCGCGGTTGGTGGGCACGGGGGGGGAGTCGCTCTGCTGCACCACCAACATCATCACCATCACCAGCCCTGCATCCAGGCTTAATCTAAGGTGACACGGCCACTGTCCTCACGCAAACACACACACACACACACACACACACAGAGCATGTCAACACCGGCATGCAGCAAACACTCGCAGCGAGAGGAATGTGTGTCCCGTACACTTAACAAACCCCTTCTGTCCGCCACTATCGCGCGCTCATTCACGTAATTTACATCACACGTCTCCACTGGAAGACGTGTCTCCACATTCAGACCTACACAGGCCTCTGTAGTGAACACACTCACACACTCACACACTTCCTTTCCTTTGAACATCCAGTGCCAACGTGTCTCCGCTCCCTTTTCAAAACCAAACTTATAAGTCAAAGCTCTAAATCCTTGTTCTCTTCAACTGTAAATCAGAAGTTATGTTTACTGATAGGCTTTTCATTTCATTAACCAAATGAAAGAAGACAGTTCTTTAATTGTCTTGGGGGGTCATGAAAGTAAAGTTAAAAAGATTAGGAAAAGAAGCAAAATTGTTTAGAACCAAGACCTTAGTGTGAAAGCTGTAGTCTAACAATTTTATCAGAATTTATTTTCTTTATTTCATTCATTTGAGAATGAAATAAAGAAAATATGGTCATCTAATAGAGCCATCAATGTTTTTAATGTGTGTTTTGAAGAAACACATCAGAAAAGGTTGATGGAAGACAAAACATTTGAAATAAATTATTAAAGCAACTTAGTTTTCACACATAGTTTTTCAGTTTTTGCTTTGTTTTTCTTTCATACATAATTATATTTTGAAATATTTAGTGGTTAATTTAAGATTTCATGGAAATGCAAAGTGTTGTAGTGGAACAAAAATCTAGACATTGACATTTAGAACAGCTTCATTACAAATAAGCAAATTAAAAGTCAAATCTTCTTTTTTGATATTTTTGAGCATAACGCTGCATGATTGGATTTTACGGCCACACATTTTGAGGCAGCCTCATTCCCATAGAATGATTTCCAGCCCGTCTTTACGCTGATATCATCTCCAGAGTCTAGACGTGAACGTGTGTGTGTTTACACACAAGTAACTGCCTCTACGTCCTCTGGAAGTACAACATGCCGGTAGTAACTGGCACGCTTTCACTTGCACTAAGTGGCATTTATGATGGAAATCTCCTGTGCTTAGAGTTTATGATTTCAACTGAAAGGCAAAACAGAACAAGATGTAATCAAAGAACAAACAATGTGCTGCAATATTTTCAGCCAGGCATTATACACAAAAGGATATGTCACTAATAACTGAATGATAGCTTATTAATTTGACCCCCAGTGAGACAGTGAACAGCAGCAAATAAAAAGATAGATGCAAAACTCAGAGATAAGAGCGAAAAGTAAAAAGTAGAGCAATTCAAACATGAATAGGTGTGTTTTTCCAGCCACAGCCCTGACAAAGCTGAGCTTTCAGGAGCAGAAGCCCTCATGACAAATCCTCTTGACCTTTCATGAACTTCACATGAACTTCAACTCTGCTTCCTGCGATTTGCTGACATCAGAAGAGACTGGGCGTGTTCACCAAACGGCCATCACCACGCCTGCGTACACCAACAACGCTGACAGATGCCTGCATCAGGCACAGGGGAGAAGTTTTCCAAGAGGTGCTGTGGGCAAATTCAGATCTGATCTTCTCTCTAAATAGACCTGGTGTAAAAACATCCTTACACAAAGCCTGTAGCTAAGTAGAAAGCTATTGTTGTACTTCTTCATGTGCTTGACGTGCTGTAGCATTTTTATAACTGTGGTTATTAGATAAATTCATGTTACAGCATAGATTTTGAGTACGGAAGACTATTAAACACATAAACTACAACAGTTATCTCTCTAAATGATCGATAAATGGCAAAAAATGTCCATGTTTGAAGAAACACTTCATGGCAGTTTAACCTTGTGCATTTCAAACTTCCTGTGCTGCAATGCAAACACTGACTTGAACAGGAACAAGAGAATTTTAGCTTCAATTGTTACTGAAGTTATGTTAAAAAGCCAAATGGATCCAAAAGGATCTCAAAACTAAAAAAAAAAAAAAAAAAAAAAAAAAAGAAGAACAGCTTCCACGAGTTTTGAACTGTTACTTTTTGGAATTCCTGTAGTAGCACATTAGTCCTAACGTTATAGCTTAGCCAATAGAGATTTAGTTTCAAATAAGCATGTCTTTTTGGGGATATCTTCTTTTTTACTGAAAAAAAAAATCACATGGATTATTAAGTAATGTTTGGGAAATGACTCATTGGAGCTTTTAATAGCAAAAAATAAATAAATCAACAAATTAATAATTATATAACTTTTTAAATAATGCCTTACCAAAGCTTTGAACTGATACCAGTCTGTGTATAGCAGCTAGTTCCGCTGTAGTGCTAATGTTGACTTGTTCAAAAAGAAATTTGGTTATAGTTTGAATGTTTTGGAGATCTGTGATTTTCTATTATGGCACTGCAAAAGCTGAGGCTTTTGTTCACAAGATACCACTTTCTATCCCAATAATCAATGTTAAGTTAGTAAGATAACGACAAAATAGATCCACAAAATTTCTATATTTTTTAAAGAGGAACTTCACGAGAGTTAAAACTCTGTCTTTCTCTGTGGTTGTCAGAGCTTAAAGAGAAAATAACTTTTCACCTTTTTTAATTGTTAGAAAGTCCAACAATCTTCACTTAAGCACTTAATGTGGCCAAAACAGAAGACAAAGTTTAATCAAATCCTGTAAAAGAATTTTTCTTTTCAAACCACAACAAAAGATTTGATAAAATAATGATTTGAATGTCAGTTAAAGGAAAATTTGAAGTCTCATTTTGTCCACACCATCTCATGAGACAATGAACAATAACCTAGTTAGACTTGCTGTCATCTCGTCGTCTGGCTAATACTTCTTTCACAACCACAATTGCTTTGTTTTGTTTGTTTTTTTATTGCTACCAGCATGTACGTCAGTAACTTTAATTAAATATCATTGCCTGCTTCCATTTGGTCTAAAAGAGCTTTTTCAAAAATAAAACGTAACAGCTGTTTGTAGTTTAACAGACTGTCAAACCAATGCAGACATTACCAACATGCAGTATATGAGATAATATTTACCAAAGCCAGACTACTCATATTTTAGAAATATTATTTTCTAAAATAAGACAGAGGGTCAGAGGTCAGTCTCAGATAACTTTTCAGCTCCAGTTAGGCTGCAACAATGAAGCTTTTAAAAGCCATACTTTTAAATTTTGATGAAAAAAAGGCAAGAAACAAATTCCTTTCTTTGTTTTGTTTTCATGTTCAAGACTAAATCCTTCAAAAGTCTTATTTCCTGCACAACATACAATAATAATCATTTCTTTAAAACACATAAAAGTTAATATTATAAACTGATGTCATCTTTTGAACATAACTAATTAAAGGAAACTTAAAACAGGACTGGACCTTTTTTGTTTGTTTTAAATCATATGTTTTATCAAAACATTATAATATATTTACGGATATAGCTGTTGACTCATAAACATCTTGTTTTTTACTTCTATGTTTAACCTGCATAGGGCAGATGGAAGGGCACATAGTTCAGATTGTTTCGCAATACTTACCCTCAGGATATAAAGCTGCTGCAATGCAACCAATTCCAGGGAATAAATTGTCTCTGTAGTTTCTGCAGAAGCCTGTTAAAAGCCTATAAAAGTTTAAACTAAGTGCCGGTTTTACTGCAAGGTACCACAACTAAAAAAAAAAAACAAGTATATTCATGATGACATAAATGTTTATGCGATATGATTTATAGTGCGACTCTGATGGAGTCTTAAGATCTTGTTTGTGTTTTTTTTTTTTTCCTGCTGCATGAAGAGAGTGGCGTTGTGGATTTCTCATTGCCACCAGAAACCCAGAAACGGAGGGAATCGCTATAGCAACCACTAATGCAACATCTTTTCCATCTGTAACTTGTACAAAACCCACCAGGTACTTGTTTCTTACACTAAACTGTCATCAGGTAAGTTCTAACTTCTTTAAAAGGGCGAACTGAAGAAATATTTGAAATGTTTTCCAAATAACACTTTAAAAATGTGACACCACCTATTATTTTTTCATGCAGTTATTATGCAAATACACATTATAAGACTATCAGCTAGCTCCACTGGGAAGTTTGCATCTTTTCTTTAAAATCAACACTGTAAATGTTATGATGCCAAAATCATAAAATATACAAAGATGATTAGCACATCAAGGCAGACTGAGTTAAACTGTCACTTAAACGTACAGTCAACACAGATGGCCACTGGGCAGGCCAAGCTGTTCCTGGGGAAAGTGGTTAGGTGTGTATGGGTCCTTACACACACAGATACACACGTGCGCGCTTCAGGGTTTGTTTGTTTTTTTTCCTCATTTTTATTCCTCCAATTCTCCAGATTTCTACCATCTACTATTTCTTGAATTGTTTACTGTGGACCGAGCAGTTAAAGATGAAGGAAAGAAAGGAATGTTTTTTAAATTTATCACCAAGATAGAACAGACTTATTGTAGAGATGAAATCAGAGAAAATTATCTAATGCTCTGAATATGTTGGGGGTTTTTCAGCTAATGGCCTTTTTTAGAGATTAACGATTAGTCGATTACTAAATTAGCTGATGAGCTGATAGGCTTTTCAATCTCATCACCAAAATTGATCATTTCAGCCCTAGTCACAAAAATCTACAATTTCCACAAACTCAGATAAGACAGGTGGATGAAGGTTTACTCACACTTTGGCTTCATTATGTTCGGCTCAGGGGCTGCACAGTGGCGCAGTGGGTAGCGCTGTTGCCTTGCAGCAAGAAGGTTCTGGGTTCGATTCCCGGCCCGGGGTCTTTCTGCACGGAGTTTGCATGTTCTCCCTTGTGCGTGCGTGGGTTCTCTCCGGGTTCTCCAGCTGCCTCCCACAGTCCAAAAACATGACTGTTAGGTTGATTGGTCTTTCCAAATTCTCCTTAGGTGTGAGTGTGTGTGTGCGTGGTTGTTTGTCCTGTTTGTCTTTGTGTTGCCCTGCGACAGACTGGCAACCTGTCCAGGGTGTACCCCGCCTCTCGCCCGGAACGCAGCTGGAGATAGGCACCAGCAACTCCCGACCGCGTTAGGGAGAAGGGTGCTCAGAAAATGGATGGATGGATGTTCGGCTCATGTGAGATTTTATATGATCGTAAAATCAAATTATTTTGTCTTCTACTTTGGAAGTACCTTTCAATCGAATGGGGGGTGTCATGGTTTGACCTGACAATGAAGACTTCAAGAAGTCATTTTCTACAAATATTTGCCAAGGTCACTTTGACAATTACGTAACAGATCTATTCCAAAGTCAGAGTGATACAAAAATTAACCAGTGAGTGTTAAATCAGCCATTCTGCAACAACTAAGCAAATCAATTCTCCACAACCTAAATTTTTTCATTATTTTTTTTCTGCAGGATATTTTGGCTAACATTGTATTCTTTTATACCTTGATTAATGATTAGTCAACCAGTGAAAGCAAGCTTGCATTTAGTGGAAATTCGATTCATTTCAGTGTCACCTCCAGATGGTGTGAATGTGTAGAATGTACCAGTGGTGGAAAACATGGAGGAAGAGGAGGAGGAGAAGGAGCAGAAAGAGGAGGAGGAATAACAGAGCTGCAGTAAGCTCCTCATCCTTGTACTGCGGCAGCCTGAGCCTCTTGTAACAGAGGCAGATCACAACATAAAGGGGAGTCCCTGATCCATTCATAACTGGTTACAAGTCCAACCAGTGTGAAACCAGTTTCCCTCTCAGATCATAACTTTAAATCTACCTTTAAGTCTCCCTTCCTCTCTCCATCCCAGGCTCAAATCCACTTTAAGTTGGTAAAGAGTTTGGGAATCTGCAGATCAGCAACTGTATGTGAATCTTGGGTCTACAGCAGCTCTGCTGGTGTTTCAAACATTTCAATTCTGAGCCTGGATCTGGTGAGCGAGCTTCAATTTTTGGTATCATGACGAGAGAATTGGCCTCCTCTGCTCTGCTCTGCCTTCGTCATATAAACAGAGATGTGTCTCTATAAATAGAGCTAAAGCCCCGAAGCAGTCCGGCCTGAGCAAGACAACCCAGTGAATAGAGGGGAAAAAAGCAATAGAGAACCCAACAAATCTACTTCCCTTTACTGACTGATTCTAAGGCAAAAAAAAAAAAAAAAGTTTCTACCTGAATTCTGCACGTTTTGCCATTTTTTTTCTTTATCATATTGAGAAGTCTCTTCTACCTTTCTCAAGAACTCACACAAGAAACCGGAATCAAAATAATACATCACAGCTGGGTGAATGGAGATATGATCAGAGGTAACAAATTCAGTTACAAGTTTTTCATAGAGTATTTCAAAGTCTTGTTCAAACCTCAACACACCAAAAAATTACCTGCAGGCTGTTTGAAAATGACAAAAAAACAAAACTTTTAAACAGAGCTGAAATCTGGGCCGGCAGCTCCAACTGACACATTTTCAGTCATTTTTTGAGTCAGTAGCATTTTTAACATCCATCAAGGTAAATGTGGCAAAGTAACATTTAGGTTACCTTGCAACATTTAGGACGGCTGGAGTTGAAGATCCCTTCCTTAACACAGCAAACAATAAATCAATCTAAGTTCAGTGTTTAAGTATTAATTGATTTCAAACCCTTTGTCACTATGGGCCAGTCTTCTTTGATTTAAAGTAGTGACATGTTAGGTGAAGAGCATCTCCATCCACTTTCTTTTATCCCCAGTGACGTTTCCCGTATTTCCACCTCAGACCTGCTTTGCATCATTTCTGTGATTGAGTCACCAAACGGCACAACCAAAATCTTCCGAGGCGATAGCTCAGATGCAAACTCCCTGCTTCTCACATCATTTTTCTCTTCCTTTTTTTTTTTTTTTAACTCACTCTCATTTATTTCCTTTGATTCCCAAACACAACCAGACATGCAGCCAGCTGGCCAGCAGACCAGTCATCCGCTCACTCAGCTGGGTTGGTTCACCATAACTGTGATTCAAGCAAGAAAACAAGTCTGTGCACGAGGACGCTGAGCAGGAACCAGAGAGAACCTGAAGCACATTCCTGTGAACTGCTGCTGATGCTGGTAATCGAGGAACTGAAACTGGCTGCACACGACAGCACGGCTGGAAATAGAAAAATTTCCAGCCCAAATAACAACAAGGCCAAATATTTCCTCACCACCTGGATAACATATTCATTTTCTTAGGAAACTCAGACATCCTGCATTCATTCAGATTAAAATGTGAATCATCAAGCGTCACTTGAAGTAACACCACCTTTAAAAGTACTTACAAATTCACTAACCAAACCAGTTAAGCATGCCGGTTTGGCATGCTTAACTGGCAAATTTGCAATTTGATCCAAATGCAGACCAGCAGTGCGTCCATCCAGGATTTGATCAATTACATCAAAGACCTGACATGCCTAGAGAAGCTGCAGCATCTGATAGGCAGTCAAAACAGACACAGAAAAAACTATCAGCAGATTTATAAGCACCATCAGCGACAGCGTTTAAAAGCTGAAAATAGCAACTTTGAACGCAGCCATGAGCTACATTTACCACATGATGAGCAGAAACAACAAAACCTCAGTAAGAAATAATTAAGAAGTTAGTGATAAACTTTACATTAATTAAAAACTCTTTTGAAAAAGCATTTTGCCATTTATTAAGGAGAATAAAAGCAAAATCATGCAAGGTTTTTCTCCCAGTTTGGAAGAAAGTATTTCTTTCCCCTCCCCAGAGAAGAAATGAACTTTTTTTTTTTTTGAAGTGTGATCTTTTACAGTTTAAGCAGAAACAACAGAGCTCTTATCTGATTCCAAAAGGAGGCGCTTGCCCTGCAGACGTGCTTGAATACAGCAGACAAGTTTATGGATTTGAAGTTAAAACACATTCAAACTAAATCAATCTGCGTATGAGGGACAAAAGTTTTGATATCTCAGAGATCAATTTTTGCTCAGCAGGTTAGTGAATCATTACCTGCTGTGCAGCATCACTTCCCTCCCATTCACACATAGCTGGACTTTGCACCACTGCGACCTTTGCTGTGGATGTCCTGCTGATGTCGTACGACTGACCGGTTTGCGTGTCAAGATCTCAGCTGATCCACTGAATGTAAAGCACAGACCATGCTTGGATAGGCCTTACTGGTAAAAGAACTGAACTTATATAAAGCTTTTCCAATCATATTAACCACTCAAAGCGCTTTACACTGGAGTCGCATTTTTAGGAGAAAATTGAAATCAAACCTATGACATTCTGATCACAGAACGACTCCTCTACCCACAGAGCCACAGTCACCCCACTGGTGTTAAAACACATCTATGTTATCGGTTAGCTGCTGTGCTGGGCACTCTTCCTCTAATCTGATTTTGTTTGATTAGCACTTTTGCTAACTTTTAAAGTGCTGAGCATACTCTGTGTTGCCCTACGACAGACTGGCCACCTGTCCAGGGTGACCCGCCTCTTGCCGGTAATGTTAGCTGGAGATAGACACCAGCTCCTCCTGACCCCACTAGGGACAAGGGTGTTGGACAATAGATGGATAGCATACTTAGCTTCCCTTAAATGATTTTTTTACAGATCAATTCTAAACTGCTAATTTACTTGGCTATTTTGTAGTCAGATGTTGAATAAAGTTTGACATCTGTGTAAAAGTTTTGATTAGACTTAAGAATTCTTCCATAACAAATTTGACACTAATGATGAAATGGTAGATAACAACATGGTTGTATTTAGCATTTAGCATTAGCTGCTACTGAATACAATGTTGGGATAGTGCTTCAGCATTAGGTCCCGCTAACTCTCATGTTAGCTTTGCGCTTTAGCATCAACAGAATGACTGATTATTACCAGTGCTTTACGGTTAGCACAGCTAGCTTGTCAGTAGACAGTGCCTGTCCAAAGTTATCGGCACCAAAAGTGTCAAAAACTGCCATCAGGGTAGATGGAGGTGGAAATATGAGGACACGGTAAAGAGTGAAGTTAGAAGTGAGCTCCACATTATTATTTTGATTTAGCTGAAGCCCCTCTAAGTGCAAAACAATGATTTGGAAGACAATATTTCATCAAAAAGAAATGTTTGAAGTGGGTTTTCTCTAAAATTAAATAAAAAGACTTAACAAAACCTGTCTTACAAAACAAACTGACATTTCTGACAAACTATTTTCACTGACCAGGCAGTAAGGACACAGGAAAGAATATATGAGGCAGACTTTTGTCCAAAAGCTACTGATATGATTGTCACTGTTAATTAGGCGCCACTGATGCCAAAATGTAACAACTTTGTGTGAAAACCTAAGACACACTTGCTGCTTCCCTGGGCAGGTGCTGCTGATCAGATGCACTTGATTAATTGATTATCAATGTAGCCATCTCCAAGAAAGAAAGAGTTTTCATAGTCTGATGCTCTGCAGCACACACGCCAAGACAGAAAGACATCAGCCGTAATCGATGTGGTAGAGAAGCTACAGTTGCTGCACATCAATCTGGAAAAAGCAAACATTCTGAAGAGAATGATAAAAAATGTACAGAAGTGGCTCCTAAAAGTTATTACATGTTCAAGAAACAATTAGTGATCTGATGCATTTCTGCAAAGTTAATTTAGAAAAACTGACAAAAAACAGATCATGTCTCATTTGTCCCAACATATAAAACCAGGGCACAGGAATCAAAAGTTGATGCAATTTCACTTGCATATTTCAACCAACAACTACGTAAATAAGTGGATGCTTTGCTGCCAAGTGACAGGTGTCTTCCAGTGCAACTACAGTTCACAACAGCCTGAACCGCAGCAGCTGTACTTCTGCAGCGCTGAATAAGAGGAAACCGTCTGCCACGCAGGATGTGGGGCGTTATTTATTTTTGTGGTTTGTTCAGACAAAAAAAAAAGTGACAAGCCTACAATAAGCATTCTGACAGACCAAGAAGACCTTTGTGTTACAAAGCAACAAAAAGGGTAACGTCATAGGGCACATGAGTAAAACAGCTGCAGTTACGCTGCATTTTTGCTTTTAGTGCACAATTTAAAAATGCACAAAAAAAGCTGCTGATGCCGTTCAACAGCGATTATTGTAAATAAAGCAGATTTACAATATTTGCATGCATGTCCACAGGCTGAGTTTAGGTGCAAATAATAAAAGTCATGTTAATTGCTATAAAGAAGAATTAACTTTGGTTTTTACAGGTTCAGAGTTTCAGTCTTGTGATCTTCAATCACCAGGCTGCAGGCAGACCTATCGGTTTCCACTTTGTACTACAAAACTTTCATTCACCGAAGCAGTCTCATGTTTACCCCGGAGTCCAGAGTTTCTTTGACGATTCACACAAATTTTACATAAAAGAAACTCGAGCCACATTTAATCTGACACAGAGAATGCTAAAACGTTCAAAAGCAGTCATTTGTCATGGAAAAAATTACTTTAACAAGAGTCTGGATGAGAAGAAATAAGAAATGTATTAAAACCCTGCAAGGTGAGAACAGAAATACAGAGTCAAAGGAGTCTGTCAAGTCTGCTGTGACTAACAGTGAATTCTGGCTTCCTTTTATATGTGCTGGTCAGCAAATCATATAGCAGCGGGGTGTCACTGTCTCTGGGTGTTTCCCAACAGAGAGAAGAGAGACTTGATTGGATTATAGGTGTGAATCGTTGATCGTTGATTGTTATTCACCAAGGATTCTGTGGAGCCCAACACTGATGGTCTTGCCATTTGTCTACTGTTAAGGAAAGAGGGGTTGTTACTTAATGCATAAAATGCAGTCTCAGTTCTGGGTTGGGGAAGTAACACCTAGATGGTCTCCTGGACCACAGACATTCCCTGCTATTATATATAACACTGTAGAAGTCTATCGGAGAGCAGCTCGACCAAACTCGTGATATCATGATAAGATCACGCAGACACAATCTAAAGCACAAGAGAGGTGGGGGACACATTAGAAAATTTTCCATTACACATTGCTTAAAAAAAAGTTGATATTTTATCATTGAAACGTGTTCCCATTTAAAACAATGGGGCAGATACTGAAACTTCCTTTCTCTACCCCCCCACCACCACTTACGTTTTCAGCCAACAGAGAGCAACACTGCTGGGAATATTTCAGCTCTGACTCGCAGAAATGTTTGTAAAACTACACTTCCCCCTAGCTGCCTCATCCCTCTCAGCCTAGCAGCATTTTTACATGCTTCAGCCCGCAGATGAAAGGTCTGAGAGATCAGAATATCAGTGAGATCAATGACGTTATGACCAATATGCTGTCATGAACTGTCATGGGATGGTACTTAAAACTGTGCTGAGGAAGTTAAATGGGAATTTGACATGAAGTAGCAGCAATTCTACCTGATGTGCAGGTTTGATTTTAAAATAATTATTAACTTAAATGAAAAAAAATAAGACTAGGCTCCATAATGCATGATTTAAATAATTTTGCAAAGAGAATTTGTAAAATGTGTCATACACTTATGTTACCCTGATAACCCAAAATTAAATCCAGTGTAACTGTGTGCATCATGAACCCACTTGCGGGTAATTTTACCTCATGAACGCAGCTGTTCCATAAAAGCATCAGAAGTTTGTTAGAGAGCAATAGTGAACAAACAGCATCACGGTGATCACAGCAGAGAGGTCAGGGGGAAAAATGAGGAGAAGTTTATCAAACAACATGCCAAGCTTTGAATGCTCACAGAGCCATCCATCATCTGAAAGTGGAAAGACGTTGAAGCTTAGTCTGTAAATGATTCCAGGAGTAAAGTGTCCAAAACCAACCATGAACTGGACATGAAGTGGAACTGTAAATGATTATTTTAGTAATCGATTATTCTGAAGAGAAATCAATTTGAATACAAAAATTGGGACGTTCTGTTCAGCTTTCTTCATACAATATTATCAATATGTAACAAAGGCAAAAAATACATTTTAATTTCCTTTTTCTAAATAAGAAAAAAAACTTTCACTGCCTAAAAGTCAATAACGGAATTATTTTAGAGAACGCTTGATCTTTGGTAGCAAAGGCTGCGTCTGAAAAACTACTAAATAAATGCTTAAATAAGCCCTTTATCAATACAGTGTAGGGCTGATCTGTTGACTCTTTTTAATTAATAATTGGATAGGAAAAGTGCTTAATAGTTTTTTGTTGTGTTTTTTTCAAGAATTGGAATCAGGTCATTCTAAATCTGTAATACTTGAGTTCTGGGTTGAACAAATTCACAGACAAAGAAGTTTTATTTATTTATTCATTTTTTTTACTTTAATATATACTGTATATTGTGGTACTGTTTTAGTCACTGCCTATTAATCAGTCACTAAATTAGATGGTGATTATTTGAATAATCAATTTGTCGTAATTGATCCAATTAAATGTTTCAACCCAGTATGAATAAAAAATGAATCAATTCATTTAAAAAAGATAAAAGACCTGTGTGGGAACTCAGAGAGCCAGGATCAGGTGGAGAGAATCTGCTGTGAGGACATCCACTTGTCACGCACTACACAAATCTGGCTTTTATAAAAAAATTTTAAAAAATAAAAAATTAGCAAGAAGAAGACTAAAAAAAAAAAAAAAGTCCTGAGGAGACATGTTTGTAGCTTCCCACAAGCCACATTGAGAACATTAGAAGCATGAAGAAGGTCCTCCAGTCACATGACAACCATCACCAAAGAAACACCATCTTTAAAGTGAAAATCGGTGGCAGCATCATGCAGAGGGGTGGTTTTCTACAGCGGGATATTTAAAAGCAATTTAGAGAGACCAACTAACCTAACACTCACGACAACAATGCTGCTTCACCGTGCAGCTTTCCCGCTGGCCTAATGCATGTAAATCAAACAAACAACTCATTAGTAGTATACTAACTCCACTGTCTTAATCAGCTGTATGGCAGAAAAAAAAAATCATCTCTAAAAATACGTTTCTACTCCACTCCTCGAGGTACGGTGTCCTAAAAGTTTAGATTATTTTTAGAGTCTCTGCTGCAAAGGAGAATGGTCAATAGCAATAATGAACTAATTTCTGACATAAATTCCTAATATAACCCTTTCAGAAAATGTAATCAAGAAATCAATTTTATCAGTGAACTGAATTTTTGGCTATTGATAACTTAATTTTTTTAAAACTCTTTTTTCACCAATGTTTTCATAGAGTGATGTCAGCGCCCCAGTGGGGCCATCTTGTTTGATAAGCGTGTTTTGCAGCTTCTATTTATCTGGACTTTAAATAACCAGGATACAATTTTTTTTAATTACAAGAATGAAAATAAAGTTGTAATACCAGAAGAAAAAAGTAGTAATGTTATGAGAACGCCAATATGAAAAATAAATAAATTTAAAGTTATACTATGGTATAGGTTTTACATATAAGGAAATGCTTCATATTTTAAAACATCAGCATCAAATTATTATTAGCAGCAGGACTTTGAAACGATTGAGTTAAGGATTAAGTCACAGACTGACCAGGCCGCATCAGTCCTAGCGGCTTTTTTCTTATTAAAATGATCTTTCGCTTAATTTCAAGATGTTCTTCTGTTAAAGTTGAATCTTTATTATGACTATACCGTTGAAATAAAAAAAAAAAAAGAAGGATTATTATTGGTTCATAATGATCCATTGAACCAATCGCAGAATGGAATTAAATACACTTTTTGAAAAAAATTTCTGTCATTTGTCATTTCTGTTTTAGAATAAAAATAAATAAATAATCGAATATGGTATGAAAAAAAAAAATCTAAGATTTATTTTTAAGCAATGTCGCCCAGCCCTACTTTTTAGCAAGGTGCTACAAAACTGATGGTACAGAGAGTACCTGGAGGCAGTGCACCTGGCTGCTTCACATGGACGTTAGCAAAAGAGGCTGCTGGCCCTTTAAAAGCTAAGATGGTGTCCTGCAAGCTGCAGAAGCTGCCTTCCGTTTCCTTCCTGTTTCCCTGGGATCTCGGTGCATTTAAAATTGAACCTGAACTACCACCACACACACATACAGAGAGAGACACACACACAGAGAGAGGGGTGCACAAGCTTCCGTGTTTTAGCGTGGAAATGACAGGACTCCCGTGTGTGATGCACTTGCAAATGCAATGAGGTTACAAAACTCCTCCGCTGGTTGCAGAATAAAAAGGATGCGCGTGGCTGCAGCAGACACAGCTTACTGACATTTAAGACACATGTTAGGCTGACATGTCAACTCTGCTTGTGTACAGGCAGATCATCCACAAAGGCAGATGTCACTGTTTGTTCCTCTGACCAGGAATAAGGTGCACTTACTTTCTTGTTACGGGTCTCCGTGTGCATCTCGGTTGCCGGAGCGGTGCAGCGGCGGAGGGGTGGAGCAGCAGGAGCAGGAGGGGGTCGATCGGGGCTTTGGGTGTAGCACTATCTGAACAAGAACTGTCAGAGGGGAGACAGGAGGTCCGCTCTTTTTTGGGGGCGGTGCTATTTTTTTTCCACCTTTACTGTGAACGTTCGGGATATACGATCCCCGCCTCTTCCAGTGTGTCTTTTCAGTTCATGTCCGCAGCAGCGTCGACGGCTCCCTGAGCTTCATCCCCCCAAAACAAATCAGAAATACGGCCGAGGCTTTCTGTGTCTCTCCCTCTCTCTGAGTCGGCTTGTTGTTGCCGTGTACTCAAGGGCTGGGCTCTCTCTCTCTGCCTTTTCCTCCTCCGCCTCTCCCTGCTTGTGACCCCACCCTGCGTCCCCACCCCTCATCTCTGTCAGTCAGCAGAGCTGCAGCCCTGCAGAGGAGCGAAGTCGAGCCCGATCGAGCCGGACCGGGCGGACCAGGGCCCGCTGCACAATCCTCCTCAAATGCGAGCAGAGAAGGGGGATAATGCATGCAATGTGCAGCTCATGCGGCCCCTTAATAGCGTGCAGCGTCCATGTCACCTTACTGACGTCATGCCGAGAGCTAATTGAGGACGCTCGTGGGTGCGGAGGGTGTGGACACATCCGACAAAGCTTCACCTTTGACAGATAAAACGCTCACATAGACGAAAGAATAGTCGCAAGAGCCAAATATGATTAAATATATCAATTATGAGATGAATATGTACATAAATAAAATGATCAAATTGGAAATACATAAGTCACATTATGTATCTTTTTAAAAAAATGTAGATTGTTCATATTTTAACAGTAAACCTGTTCAAATATGATTCTTTAATTAATAGTTAATTCATTAATAGTTTGTTCAAAGTTATATATACATATATTAATACATTTAGTACACACACACATATATACATACATAAAATAGGACCATTCTTTAAAATAGTTAAATTGATTGTTAAAAAAAGTGTAAAGAAAATAAGTAATTATTTAAACTTGAATTATTTTTAAACTACCTTCTGTCAGAAAATTGAGTTGTCCTATAGTTGAATGATGCCTGCATTATCCATCCATCCATCCATCTATCCATCTTCTGCCGCTTATCCGGGGTCGGGTCGCGGGGGTAGCAGCTTAAGAAGGGAGGCCCAGACTTCCCTCTCCCCAGCCACTTCCTCCAACTCCTCCGGGGGAATCCCGAGGCGTTCCCAAGCCAGCCGAGAGACGTAGTCCCTCCAGCGTGTCCTGGGTCTTCCCCGGGGTCCTCCCGGTGGGACATGCCCTAAACACCTCACCAGGGAGGCGTCCAGGAGGCATCCTGACCAGATGCCCGAGCCACCTCAACTGGCTCCTCTCGATGTGGAGGAGCAGCGGCTCTACTCCGAGTCCCTCCCGGATGACCGAGCTTCTCACCCTATCTCTAAGGGAGAGCCCAGCCACCCTACGGAGAAAACCCATTTCAGCCGCTTGTATCCGCGATCTCGTTCTTTCGGTCATTACCCAAAGCTCATGACCATAGATGAGGGTAGGAACGTAGATCGATCGGTAAATCGAGAGCTCGCCTTTGACTCAGCTCTCTTCACCACGACGGACCGGTACAGCGGACGCTGCACCAATCCGCCTGTCGATCTCACGCTCCCTTCTTCCCTCATTCGTGAACAAGATCCCGAGATACTTGAACTCCTCCACTTGGGGCAGGACATCTCCCTCGACCCAGAGAAGGCACTCTACCCTTTTCCGACTCAAGACCATGGTCTCAGACTTGGAGGCACTGATCCTCATCCCGGCCGCTTCACACTCGGCTGCGAACCGCTCCAGTGGGAGCTGAAGATCACGTCCCAATGAAGCCAATAGGACCACATCATCCGCAAAAAGCAGAGATGCAATCCTAAGGCCACCAAAACGGATCCCCTCAACACCCTGGCTGCGCCTAGTAATTCTGTCCATAAAAGTAATGAACAGAATCGGTGACAAAGGGCAGCCCTGGCGGAGTCCAACCCTCACTGGGAACGAGCCGACTTATTGCCGGCAATGCGGACCAGACTCTGACACCGGTCATACAGGGACCTGACAGCCCGTGTCAAAGGGCCCGGTACCCCATACTCCCGGAGAACCCCCCACAGGGCACCCCGAGGGACACGGTCGAACGCCTTCTCCAAATCCACAAAACACATGTAGATTGGTTGGGCGAACTCCCATGCACCCTCCAGGACCCTGCTGAGGGTGTAGAGCTGGTCCAGTGTTCCACGACCAGGACGAAAACCACACTGCTCTTTCAAAATCCGAGGTTCGACTATCCGACGGACCCTCCTCTCCAGTACCCCCGAATAGACCTTGCCAGGGAGGCTTAAGAGTGTGATCCCTCTATAATTGGAGCACACCCTCCCATCCCCCTTTTTAAACAGGGGGACCACCACCCCAGTCTGCCAATCCAGGGGAACTGCCCCCGATGTCCATGCGATACTGCAGAGTCGCATTAGCCAACACAACCCTACAACATCCAGAGCCTTGAGATACTCCGGGCGAATCCCTGCCACCGAGGAGCTTTTTAAGTACCTCAGCGACTTCGTCCCCAGAAATTGAAGAGCCCAACCCAGAGTCCTCAGGCTCAGCTTCCTCAATGGAAGGCATGTTGGTGGGATTGAGGAGTCAATCCCTTCGAAGTACTCCGCCCACCGACCCACAACGTCCCGAGTCGAGGTCAGCAGCACACCACCCCCACTGTAAACAGTGTTGGTGCTACACTGCTTCCCCCTCCCGAGACGCCGGATGGTGGACCAGAATCGCCTCGAAGCCATACGGAAGTCTTTCTCCATGGTCTCTCCGAACTCCTCCCACGCCCGAGTTTTTGCCTCAGCAACCGCCAGAGCTGCAAGCCGCTTCGCCCGCCGGTACCCGTCAGCCGCTTCCGGAGTCCCACAGGCCAAAAAGGCCCGATAGGACTCTTTCTTCAGCCTGACAGCATCCCTCACCGAAGGTGTCCACCAACGGGTTCGAGGGTTGCCACCACGACAGGCACCGACAACCTTGCGACCACAGCTCCGATAAGCCGCTCGACAATGGAGGCACGGAACATGGTCCACTCAGACTCAATGTCCCCCCGCCTCCCCGGGACGTGTTCGAAGTTCTGCCGGAGATGGGAGTTAAAGCTCCGGCTCACAGGGGACTCCGCCAGACGTTCCCAGCAGACCCTCACAACACGTTTGGGCCTGCCAGGTCTGACCGGCATCCTCCCCCACCACCGGAGCCAACTCACCACCAGGTAGTGGTCAGTGGACAACTCCGCACCTCTCTTCACCCGAGTGTCCAAGACATACGGCCACAGATCCGACGAAACTATAACAAAATCAATCATCGAACTGCGGCCTAGGGTATCCTGGTGCCAAGTGCACATGTGGACACCCTTATGCCTGAACATGGTGTTCGTTATGGACAATTCGTGACGAGCACAGAAGTCCAGCAACAGAACACCACTCGAGTTCAGATCGGAGGGAGCGTTCCTCCCAACCACGCCCCTCCACGTCTCACTGTCAATGCCCACGTGAGCGTTGAAGTCTCCCAGCAGAACGAGGGAGTCCCCAGGAGGGGCACTCTCCAGTACCCCCTCTAAGGACTCCAAAAAGGGTGGGTAAGCTGAACTGTCATTTGGCCCGACCAGATGGGGGGCGCCCCCCCCCGGGGAGGGAGGCTACCCTCTCGTTCACCGGGGTGAACCCCAACGTACAGTCGCCGAGATGGGGGGCAACAAGAATGCCCACCCCTGCTCGACGCCTCTCACCGTGGGCAACTCAAGAGTGGAAGTACGTCCAGCCCCTCTCAAGGAGACTGGTTCCAGAACCAGAGCCATGTGTCGAGGTGAGACCGACTATTTCTAGCCGGAACCTCTCAGCCTCACACACCAGCTCCGGCTCCTTCCCCACCAGAGAGGTGACATTCCACGTCCCAAGAGCCCTCTTGGGACGTGGTGGCATTATCAAGATCTGTATGTGCATTTGCTAAACCAAACAGTTCAAATAGTTTTATGATAGAGTATAAATAATTAGCTAAAAACTGTATGGCATTATAAAAATATAAATAATATTTTGAACATTTAATATCTTGTTATATTTTTTTGTCACATTTTGTATTTGATGTTTTTGGAACGGTGCTGTTTAAAGGGTTATGAATACAGATATCTGTTTAACACATTAATTAGTTGTTATTTTAAGCCTTTTGGTCCTCGAAAGAAAACAGCCATGACTAATGAAAGACAGGTTTATAGGTTTATAGGCACACCCCGAGTAAATCAGGGTGTGGCGCCTGGATTGTATCGTCTTTATTTCCTTGTACATATTTTGCGATAGAAAAAATATGCAGGCTTGTCAGGACTTATTTTGATTTCTGCAAAGGCGAAACGTCATTGGAAACAATAACTTTTAAAGAAATTCAATTAAACTTGTGTCATGTATTATTTCATTAAAATAAACACCCTGTTTCATTTTGTCTTCTAAATCCCTCTCACCTAATTTATCTAAAAATTATTTTTTAAAGATAAAACCAACCTTATGCGTTGAACACGTCGAAATTCAACTTCATTTCCCATAATTCCTTGTTTCCGGATTCGGAAATCTGAAACGGGAAACATGAAAAGGTAAACATCACTTTCTGTGTGAGTTACAGTTGTTTTGTTTTTTTTAAGCATTTTCTTTAGCTTGACTTAAAAACATTTGGTTTTAGTCTCACTTTAATTTCGAAATTGTGTGAAAATGCAGACCCAGAGCTGTTGTTTTCGCTTTTGCGTCGCTTAGTTCGTCATGTTCCTCTTGTTGTCATGGAGATAGCGCCACCGTTCCAAGCTAGCAGTTATATGTTTACGTGTTTATAACGGTTTTATTTGAACATACGTTAAGTTTTATCGTGTACTGTTGTGTTTAATGCTCACACGGACTTTCTGCTGCGCAGCTTGTTTCCATGCAGACCCCGCAGGTTGTTTATTTCGCTCAAAATGGGAAACGTAACAGAAACTGAAGCTGAATTCACCATGTCCACCACTGCATAGCTGTTAGAATGTTTTACACTAACATTTTGGGCTAATGTCTCCAAAAGTCATTGTTTCAGAAGCCTTTTGGATGCTTCTCAGTCTCCGGGGAACTGAAATCCCCTTGTGAATAAGTTTTCTAACTGTAGAAAGAATAATAATAATATTGTATTGGTAATTGCCTTATAACTCTTCCCAGAGTTATAGGCATTGACCTTTGCTTTTCAAAGGCAGTTGATTGTATCTTTTTGTCCTGGAATTTCAACACAGTTGCTCCAGACTATCAAACTGATTAAGTCCCTGTTTTTGTAGAGATAGTCAAACTTCCTGTTAATCAATGAGGTTTCCCCAAGGCCATCTGTGTTGTCTTTTAGTCTTTCCCCTCTTAAATACTAACAAGATAGTTTGTTTTTCCCAAAGCTGCAATTACATTGAAAACAACATGGTTGGAGCAGCTCTGTTCCTTTAGTTCTGATTTGTAAGATTTTATTCATAATTTTATTTGTTTGAATTATTGCTTTTTTTTGGATAATTTTTCAGCTGAGGAGACTTTTTTGGATGGTATTCAGCTGAGGAGACTTTTTCCTCTCATAAGGTCATTTGTTAACATTGGTGACAAGGTGTTTTGTTTACAATTTTTTACAATGAAGTAAACAATTCAAAAGAATATTTGCTTCCTGGATTTTTAATTTTAACGATAATCATGTCATGTACTCAAGACACTTTTATTGGCAGTAGGAGTTGGTTATATAAACTTCAAAAAAAATTGTATCATAATAGTTTGTGGTATTTGTCCTAACAAAAATATTAAAAAGGTGATGCAATAGTCAGCACAATTTTTATGACTTCAAATCAGATTTAAAACACAAAAGTATGATAAACCTACCCATTTTAATAGCAAGTTTAATTTATGTGAACCATTTAAGAAATAAGAAAACTGTTCAAAAAACATATTTAAACTTCAAAGTCCTCCATGTTACTCAAGTGTCAAATTGCAGAAAGAAATGCATACTAATGTTGCTACAAATGGTTCCAGATGTAAATATATTATGTTTTATCACTGTCTTCATGACGGATTGATGCTACTCAATAAGTGTCTGAGTAGCATCAAAGCTCAAAGGGTCAACCAGTGATGTCCTTTTTCACCTTTATTTCTGTTGGTTTTGCAGCAATACATAAATTATGAAACCTAAAGAAAGATATTTTTTACTAAAAAAAAGAATTTGGGCATCTCCTTATATATTTAATAAATCAATTTGAACAATTTTACACTTTGCTCAGGAAGTATTGCTTCTTGCTCATGGAAGATTCCTTTCTTTAATATATAAAACACTTGTAACCAAAACAAAGTCCACTCTTAATGCTCTTCTTCTGAGTCTTGTGTTGTTGCACAATAACCAACCATGTGTGATGTGAGAGACGATTGCAACATCATTATGTTATGGTTCAGTGTCATCAGAGCCCTGAGTATTGGAGTGTCTCCTCAGAGTGAGCCGGAGAGCCTGCGAGGAGGGCCCCCTGCTGGAGGAGCAGGAGACAGAGGGCCAAAGGCAGCTGCACAGTCTGCTGCTGCAGCAGCTCCACACCGGCGTCGACGTTGACCGGTCAGAAACCCCCTGTTTGTTTTTGTTTACCAAAAAATTTGGATCAAGGCTGTAGGTTAGCTGAGGCTTTCCCTTCACTGTACAATTTATTATTAAGCCATATTTCCCCCCTAGTTTATAGGGGGAAAATATGACCCCCTATAAACTATTGTTGCCTGTTCTTTAACGCAACAAAAAGCTTAAAGAACAAGCTTATTGTTCTTTAAGGTAATGTTAATAAGGCAAGCTTTTGCATTTTGATGAGTCCAAAATTAGCATTTCTTTTTTTTTACTGTTGCTGTCAGGTTGACACTTCAGCGTGAACGTTAACAGTAGTGCATTGATCAGTGTTGGTGAACTCGAACAAGCTGCTAGACATCATAGTCTGGATTAATATATAAATCAGATAATAAAGCTGTTTTCTAAACAAAATAATCTCATTAGCTTGTTATTTTAAGATAACGACATAAATGGAGCTGTCATTGTGAAAAGAACAAGATTTATTTCTGACAATGTCTAGATAATAAATACAACTAGTTTCATGACAAATATTAGGTTAACTTATTATTAACTGATCTTGCTAAGTTATTTTTGGGCATTTACATAATTTATTGTTTTATTAAGTTACGTCATAACCGTCCTTAAAAGTTCTAAAATGTCCATAATCTATCTTCCTCAAACTGGTAGATTGCTGGTATATAGATGTATTGTTTGACTTTTTGTACTTACAAGGTCATCAGTTCAATCTGTTTTGTTGGAAGTTTTTGCAATGAGTTAAATTTTGTCTCTCTTTCTTCCTTATAAAGAATTGATGTGCAACAGAGTGAATTTAGACACACATTTGGATAAACACTCCTATCAAACACTCTGCTATGTGTCCCACAGAGCATCATGGAGAACCTAATTACTCTTAGCCCTCAGGGCTGCAGGATCTTACTGAGTTATCTTTCCTTGTAAAACATCTGAGGCACAAATTCAGACCCTTCAGCTGTGAAGCCAAATGTCTTTGAGTTTCCCTGCAGCTGCAGGTAACGAGTGACGAGTGTTTTTACGTCACTTTGAAACCAGCTCCATCTTACAGATGTGTTGCAAAGAGGCAGTGCTTCGCCCCGGCGTCGCTCTATAGGCCGTTTGGGGAGCAGGCAGCAGGAGTGAGGAGCCTGTCCCAGTTTCAGGCTCTGCAGGATGGGGAGAAGGAACTAGTCGCCCTGCAGGAACTGGGACTCACCGATGCTGAGATCCAGCTGTGGCAGAACAGAGACACACCAGACATGTCAGGAGACAAGGTTGCCGCTCAGAAATTCAAAAACTTTTAGGTAACTTTCAGGGACCAAACCAGCTGAACCTCGTCATGTCTCACAGTCCAACGGTGTGTGTGCGGCTCCGGACGCAAGGCAGCAACGTCTGCAAGCGATCAGGGACAAGATCGAAGCTAGAGCGGAGCTGCTGTCCCGACCGCAGCGCTTCTCCGCCAGCCGACCGCTGTCACGCCGGGAGATGGAGATCGAACAAGCACTGTTCCAGGGCAATGACCGGTTGGGTTTCCTCACAGCTCTCTACCATCGAGGTATTGTTCAGCAATATAAATCAAATAAAGCAATTAATCGCAAGATAAACTGAAATAAGTGCGATCATTTTCATTTCAAAGAGAGAAGGATGACAAAATTCTTCTGTCTGGTGGTTTTGGTCTCAACCAGCCCGTTTTTTGGAGAGCAGTTTTGTTTACATTTTATTTGTTGTTTTTCTTGTTTTCTTTATTTATTTTGGATGTTTAAAATGTCTTCTTGTTCTAGTTAAAAATGGTCATTACAACTTAAAGTTTGCTAATATTTTAGAATGTGTTCATGCATTAATATGTCATTACCATTACATTACTAAATGGTCTCAAAAAAACAATGTCATCGTTGATCGCAATAACTTCTGGGAATTTATTGTCCAACAAAATTTGTTATTGTGACAGTTCTATTTGTTTGCTTAGTTTGGATATTTAAAAGGTAAGTATTGTTTAGAAATGAAAAGGTTTTTCTTTATTGTTTGTCATTGTGACAGGCCTAAGCGAATGTTAACCGAGCTGTCAGAGAAGAGAGGTGAAATTACTGTAGATTTCAGAGAAGATCTTTTGTCCCAAACCAAGCTCAAAAAATAACGTTGAATCTTGATTTTCTGCTTTAAAATGACGTTTCTGAAAAGGTGGAATTATGTTTTCTCCCTTCCAGGTTTTAAATTACACCCTTCACACGTCTTCAGAGCATTTATGGAAGCCACATGTAGAGATTTTCTTTGTCTAACTTCCAGCTTGGAACGGCTCTTTGTTTCATTGTCAATTCCCTCCATTCTTCAGCTTTTTCAATTATTCTGCACAAAATTAGACTCTATAATGTTTTAGATACAAGTTAAGTAAAGAAAAAGAAGAAAACTAGATGATATGTTCTCTTTTACATTAACACAACTAGCATCGGGATATTGTATTAGGATGTTAGGTGATAGGCCAACAAGTAACGGGGGAGTATAAATGGTCCTAATTATTATTTTTTAAAAATTGAAACAATGAGGTTTGCATTTGTATTTGGTCTCCTTGAGTAAAGACAGTCGAAATATCATAATAACGAGAAAATATGTCAGATTTATTTATCAATGCCTTAAAAATCATCAATGTCTATTTAAGCAATGAGGTAAAGCTCTGATGATGATGTCATGGGTTTGGAAACCTATAATACGCCGGTTCTGACTCGAGGAACGGGCCAGAACTCCAGAAAACTATGGTGAAAAGCATGAGAGAAACCCAAAACACTTGACACAATCATACAGTTCAAACACAACACTACCAAATACTGAGGAAACGTACGTAAACTTCTGATTTCGAAGATGCTAATAAATAAATCTCTCTAACATATTATTTGGCTCGTTATTGTGGCATTTAGCAACTGGAACTTTGGTTACAAGAAAAGATGGGACAAATTGATTAGATTCCTTGGGAACAATTACTGCAGTATGAATCATAGACTTTTGAAAATATTGTGTCATACTTGTAACTTTTTCTACCTTTTTAATGGAATGTGAATTTCCACACATATTTCCATTGTTCTGCTTGATAAATGCAAAGCAGTCAATAAAAACTTAATTAAAAAAAATAAAGTCATTTTGGTATTTCTAACCTAAAGCAAGAGAAGTTTGGTCTGATTTGACTTCAGACAGAGAGGAAAATTAATCCATCTTCCAATCCACTCTGACCCCAATACCTCAAGGGGAAAACGTCTTACTAGCATAATGCTGCCAACACCGTGCTTTTCCACAGGGATGGAGTGTTCAGGCTAATGTCCGTCATTATTTTCCATCAGCCCAAACATTCTATTTTGAAGAATGTTTTGGCTTCTTCTGAAGGGTTTTGGTTGCACAAGGGTTCATTTTGGGATATTCTGTATTATCCAGTAGTTTGTGGTTGTAAAGTGACAGAATTGTCTTTGATGTGTGTTGCTTCCAACCCAGACGGCAACACAGAGAAGAGCCAGCAGGGGGCATCATCCTCTGACCCAATGGACTCGCTCTACAGAGATGTTCTAAGGTGTCAGAAACACATTTCACCAGAGGACTCGGACTCTGAGGGTCAACAAGCAGTGGGATCAACATCTGGTGGTACATCTGACCCATCACAAAGCTCTCAGAGCCATTCACCTCGCTGCAGGTCAGATCTGCAGAGCGAAGACACCTCAGAGCATCAGCAGGGCAGAGCAGAAACAAAACCACCAGCTCCTCCTGAACGGATAGATCTCAACCAGCCAATCGGCAGACTCGGCGGAGCATCAGGAGCGAAGTCAGGAAAACTGCTAACCATCAGCGGGGAGATCAAGACACTTCCAGACGAAGAAATCCTGAACAACCGTGAATCTGACGAGGGGATCCGGAGCATGGCACGGTTCCAAAACTACCAGCCAGGAAAACCTTCCAAGGCACTTTAATCCTCCTCTTATATGAAATGTTGAAAGAAACTTCCTCAATAACATGCTCATCAGCTCCTGTAACGCTGCATGTTTTGTCTCGCTGTAGGTTCTGTGTGTGAAGAACCTGAGTGCGCAGGCATCCATCGCACAGCTGGTGGCGCTGTTCTCCAGATTTGAGCAGAAGGACGGGCCTCCAGTTGTGTACCGACTGCTGACAGGCAGGATGAAGGGTCAGGCTTTCATCACGCTGCCAGGTGAGAACCAGTTTTACTTCCACTCATGTGGGATCGATGGAGTGTTCACATGTTGAACACTGAAGTACCAAAGTCTACAAAAATCCTGAAAAAGTAGAGTTTGTGGCCAAATCCTAAATGATATCAGAGTTCATGTCTCATAAACTAACTGACCCAAAACAGGAAATATTTAGTCAGAGGAAAACAAAAATCTTTCATCTTTTTTCAAGTACATTTAACAGAATATAAATCGTATCACTCTACATGTAATAGAACAGGTTCCTGCAGCAGATAGTAAGGGAAGCTGACTGGAATTAAATAAAATGTGGTTTACAGGTGTGCAAACTTATGCAATCAGGTGACTGATTTTATGTTTTGCATTTCCTCCTAAGAAATTTGTTAGCCTAAGTAGATAATCTCAGTTTAAGGTACCTTGTAAAATAATGTCTCTTATTTATGGTAAAATACCAGCAGCTGTAATGCATTTCAAAGACATAATAAACCAACAATACTAGTTATGATGCTCCAAGACAAACAGACAGACCAATCGTTTCTGTTTTTTGTAGTAAATGAATAACCCCGTACATATTCTTGTATGGACGTTTCTTTGTGTGTTTATTTTTCTGTGCCAGACACTGAAACGGCCCAAAATGCCCTGCGGTTGGTCCATGGATACCGGTTGCTCGGGAAACCTTTGGTGGTTGAGTTTGGCCGGGAGCGACAGGAAGAGGAGAAACAGATGGAGCAGGAAGGAGAGAAGGAGATGAAAATAAAAGAGCAAAGTAACAACAGAAATCCATCAGACTTGTGAATAACAGCCTGTAAAACTGCACAACATGATATTTATGTCTTCCTGGAAAAAACAGAGTGTTGTATCTTGTATTAATAAATCTTTGTTTTTCAACCCATTGCCTCTTTTTACTCTTGGAGCATAGTCTTGGCTATAATGTTTACAGACTTATTTTATTGTCTTATGTAAATGTGACTAATACAAATAAGCTGAAATCATTAACTAGCGTAGAAAAGTCTACACCACAAATGATCACCTAAAGTGTCAGAAAATAAGTTGTATTTTTTAACAACAGCCTTTAAAACTAAATGTTTGAAGCATTGTGGCTAAATTGAATTTATTTATTCCATATACATTTTATTCAAACAATTGTAGAAGATATTTTGTTTTCCAGTGTCTCTTTTATTTTGGTTATTCCATTTATATATTTTCATATATATTTTGCAGTCATTTTAGTAACTGTTATAAGACATAAAATATTTTTAAACCCAAGAGATTTTTAAGGCCTTCTTGACCTCTGGGTTTCATAAAAAGAAACGTTTTATGCAATTAACTTAAAAAAATATTACAAATCAGCAGGTTATTGATGCTGATGCTCTTGTTATAAGTGGTGTAAAAATCCATAATTTCTCAAGTTTATAATTCTCATTTGCAGCTCTGCAGATATGTGATGAATGTGTGCTCACAAGTCTCTGTGAAGTGTTTTCAGGTTGAGTTTATCTTTCCCACAGTTTCACATGAACATAGTCCACTGATGATCTGTTGGTTTCTGCTGAATGGGAGGGGGTTGGGGGGATTGCTGCATTCAGGGCTCAGAATCAGGCTTGTTCATTTCCTCCCATCGATCAAATTGTCCATTAAGAATAAACTGAATCCTTGTGTGATGAGAGGTTTGCAGACTGGAGTTTAAGAAATGTCTACAAATTTTCCTTGTAAAGGAATTAAGCAACTTAGCTAGTTTTCTCTAAATGAAGCTGAGTCTACACCACAAATGATCACCTAAAGTGTCAGAAAATAAGTTGTATTTTTTAAGAATAGCCTTTAAAACTAAATGTTTGAAGCATTGTGGTTAAATTGAATTCAACTCAAACTACTCATTGATCGGAGTGGAGCGCATCCTTTGTTTGTTTAAGTCTGTTTGTGTCTGTGTGCTGTTTGCCTTCAGTTCAGGGTTGTGATCTTTTTCTCATTCCACTCAAAAAAAAAAAAAACAGTCGAAACTCACCTACAAACACAAAAACTCAATGTTCAAAAAAGAGCTTTGCACCAACCGCTCAAGAAGCAATTTTCAGCTAAAATACGTCTGTAATTAATTTTTTTTCTTCAGTATAAAAAATAAAATATTTAATTCACTTAACTTCCTTCTGAATGAACGAAAATCTCATTTTTGAGTTTGATGATTTGAAAATGAATCACTGAACTGAGATTTCTGTACATCTCATAAAATTAAAACTTAATCGATTTCCATCTGGACCAGTTTGGGTTCTGTTTGAATCAGACTGCACAACATGATATTTATGTCTCCAATGAACTTTCATTGATTCAATTACCAATTAGAACTTTGGAAAACCATTAAAACTGGCTGTTTTAATGGCTTTAAAGCAGTCAGTTGTGAGTGTTCTTTAGGGAATTTGTTGTTGTTTTGGGATATTTGTGCATTTATTATGGTATGCGCTGTTTCCACAAAACACCCAAAAATAAATACATTTTTCAGTGCTGCAGCGTAATGTGGCACGCCATAGAATTTCCTACATTTTGGTTTTCAGTTCAGTTTCAAAACTTTCTCCAGCTGAACAGAAAAAAAAAAAAAACTGAAGTCATTATTTTGAACTTAAAAAGGATCAGGAGTCAGAACACAGCTCCAGTTATTACAGCTGGGAACTAGTGATGAACTCAGACCTGCACCTTCAGAGACACATAAAGATAATTACAAAGATGGCCCTTTATTTTGTAAAGCACGTTGAACTGCCTTATTGCTGAAATGTGATATAGAAATAAATTTGACAGTATTTGGATATGAGCGTGCTGGCAAGTCCTCTTATTGGCTTCCACTTTTACACTTTTGTCTGCACACAGGCTGCCAGGACCTTCCTTGGTGTTAGGTAAGTTGTAAGTTATAATACCTGCAGCTGTGGCTGTATGTGCAAAAAAATATGAGAGAAAAATAAAGCAAGAATGTCAGAAGGATGTTCAATGCAATTTACCTTTATTTGCATATAAAAAAAATGATGTGAATATTTTTGTCACATGTGTAAATCTGGCAAACAAAGTGAATATAGTGAAAAGAGGAAGATGTAATTTACAATGCTCATATTCCCGAAACGGTTATACTGATACTTAAAAAAACAAGCACTTTTACACATTTTCTTTTCTATTAAGACCCACAAATATTTTGGCATTTTCTCTGATTTCATATCAAAATGACTCCTGACTGTGACAGAGGACTGAAGGGAAAGATTTTAAGTGGTTGAGATCAGTTGAGGTACTGAAAACCCATAAAAATCATAATTACAGCAAACATAAAATACTCATCAGCATTCAGCACAATTACCCATTAGAACCAAACATCATTTGGTTGATGTTTGGTGTCAGCATCTGCAAACTGGACCCAAACTCTTCACTTATAACTTGTTCTTGTGAAGAAGAATTTATATATTAATGTGATATATTTTATTTTGGCTTACTTTACTTCAATCTATTAACAAGAAATGTAGAGAAAATGTTCAAGCTTTGTGACGGAGGACAAAACGTGAGGTTATAATTAAATAAGTTTGTAGCTGACTCAGTGTGACAGACAGCTTAAAACTGTTAAAATTATACATGGATGTTTTTTGATTAGTATAGGAATGAAGAGAAGAACTGAATGTTAAATAGAATTATTGTATTACTATGCAGTTTTATTTAATTTGTAATGTAATTCATTAGTTTATTGTTATTGTTTTAACTTGTATTAAGTAGAGGAAAGATGTTTAAAGATTATATAAGTATTTACTTCTATCTACAACTTTTCCAACAAGAAACTGATGAATAAGGATGAACAACTTATCATGTCATTTATCATTTATTGTGAAAAGCTTCTCATAAGAATTTTGGATTTATCATTGTCCCAATAAATTTCAGTTAACAAGACATAAAAAACAAAGCTAACAGTATTACTGGAAATTTTATTCTTACTATTTTCTCCATAGTTTGTTCCAAAAGGCCATCAGTGTCAGTAAATTCAGCTGCTGTGTGAATCACAATTTCCATATTTCAAATGGGAATGTTTTTTTTAGATCAGTATTGGTGTTGAATTCTGTCCCCTGCGGTTAACGAAAAAAAGTAAGTGAGTATTTTATTGTATACATCTTAATGTTATCACAATAATACCACAAATTACTGAGATAAAATTCTAAGTCCATATCGCCCACCCCTACTGATGAATCAGAGGTAGAGAAGCCTTGAACATTTAAATAAATCTGCTATTTATTTTTGCTGACTCTGCTTTGTTGTCTTTCCATCTCATTGCTTTGTTCTTGTAAAACGTCTGAAATAAACCTAAAAAGAAAAAAAAAACATGGAGGTTTTGACAATCTGAAATATTCCCAATCATCCAGGAAGTCCGACTTAAATCCAACTGATTTGGAAACACAAGTTTTGTTGTACGGTGGCCCTGAAGCGCAAACCACTTCAACAAATCTACAAATTAAAAAACACAACATCAACTAAACACAATAATAATAAAATAATAATAATAATAAAATAATAATAATAATAATAATAATAATAATAATAATAATAATAATAATAATAATAGTGATAAACAACACAAATTAACTCAGCACAATTACCAATTAGAAAACATGATGACTTTAATAAAACAGAAGCGGTGTGTCTGAGTGATTTGTTGATGAAGTTTGAAATTCAGGGCTTTTCCTTTAAAGAAACCACTTTTATCACAATGAAAATAACTTCCTGGATACAATGACGAGCGCTTGAAAAGTCCACTAAAATGTTGCCTCCATATTCAATATTCAGTACCTTTACATAATCTGAAGTTGTGTTTGGCATTTAGTTCACAGAGTGCTGGAACCTTGTCACACATATCCTGTGATGTCATATCCTGCTGCAGTGGGCTTCTTAGTTCCTGGGGCTCCCTGAGCGCTGGACCCTGAGGGACTAGTACTTCGGACCATTGTCTGCCCCCTGCTGGCTGCCTTGACGGCCCCCATTTGCAGGGTGGGGTGGCGGTAGGTCTGTGAAGTTGTCCGAGCTCCTGTGCCAGACATCCCAACTCCTACTGGGTACGGATATCCTAACCCATGCCGCCTCCCCCGGCCGTCCTCCTCCTCCACACAGCAGGAGACGCTCAGCAGTCCGCCACCCAGCATGGAGATGAGCGCGGAGGCCAGGCCGAGGTACAGGCACTCACCGAGCTCGTACTTCATGCCGGCCGGTGTGTTTGGGCTGTAGAAGCTCTGGACGACCTCATGAGTGGTCCATGACACGGGTACCAAAGACAGGAAACCTGCAGCGAGAAACAAAACCCCACCAGCTCCAGCCACACGACTCTTAACCGTCCCCGCATTCTCCAAGCAGACAGTGCACTGCATCCCTAGAGACACCATGCCAATCGCAAGGATGGACAACACCACGGAGATGACCATGAGGGCGCGGGAAGCCTGGAGGTCCGCCGGCAGCGCCAGCATGGAGTTGTAGGTCTCACACTGGAAGGCCCCTGTGCTCTGATAGACGCACTCCATCCACAGGCCTCTCATGTTTGCCACAACCGTGACGATGTTAGAGCCGATGTGAGCAGAAGTTTGCCAGTAGGGTAGCACCGTGGCGACCAGGGTTCCCAGCATGCCCAGCAGGCCCAATAAGAAGCCCATCAGCTCCAGAGCTAGTGATGCCATGTCAACAGCAGCAAAGACTGAGATCTGACAGGAAGCACATAGAAAAAGTTCAAGTGGATTAAACTAAAACAAAATATGTCTCAATCTTCATTAGAACAAGTTGTAAGTTACAAGTTTGTGGATGTTTCGACTGTTTTGCAGTTTTCTGGAAGTTTGTCCAGATTTGTAATCTGGAAATAAATGTCCTAAAATAGAAACAATTTTAGAAAAATCAGAAACATGTTTTCTTTATTTCAGTATACAACTAATCAGGTCCTAAGCACATTCATGACTTTGTTTTTGTTTTTATTTCATTGCATTATTGTCTTATTGTCATGGCTTTGTGATAAATAAACGCAAACAGCTTGGGAAGTACCGCTTCAGATGGCAAGAAAGTTGATATGCTGTTTACATTATGCATACAGTTAAGCTGAAAATCATTTAAACCTCTGCCACATTTAGATTTAAAATTGTTTAATAAAAAGAAATTATCTATAACCTTCATTAATATATAAAAAAATATTGCCATAATGTAATTAATTATGTAATAATCATAGATAAATATTCATGACTAACATCAGAATGGAAACAAATACACTTTATAAAGAAGTAATTGTTTGTGTCAAAAAATATTTCCATCCAGCCATGTTTTGTCCCACCCATTAACTTAAATGCTTAAGGCAAATGTAAAAGAAAATGAATTAATGATATTTGCAACACACCATTATTAAATAAAGTATATTCTCTTAGAAATTAATACATCTTTTTAAATACATCCTTTTTTTCAATCATGAATCATTTAAGACACATTTCATTTGTATTAAATAATTGAAGTATTCCAATACTGCAGCATTGTTAGACCTCCGTATGTTTAAATCTGTGACCGTTACTTTCTTTAGGGCAGATTATGTTTGTAGCAGTCTAAACTTTTTGCCAAATCATCTTTTTTTTCCTTCTGAGCAGCGTGCAAAGATGCCGATATGCTGACGTTCAAATCTTATTTCATGTCAACGCTTTTAGAGTTCAGAGTCCTGTGATATATATATAAATATATATATTGTTTTGTTCAGGAGTTAAAACACTGTTTCGCCTGAAAATAGACCAGTTTGTTCCACACACATCCATTTTTCATGCATTACCTGAGATTTCTGCAGGTTCGGGGAGAGCCAGATTCTGAATTTGTTGAAGATTTAGTTATGCTCCTTTGCTGCAGGTGGTGAAGTTGCAGCTGCAGACGATGAGGAGGCAGAAGGAAAAGATGTAGCCTGCAGCCAGTGCAGATTGTGTCCACCTCTGGTATTTCTGTGTAACCTGCTGCTACTGCTACTCCAGTTGTGAAATACAGTATATTTTCTGCTTGCTGGATCAGACTCTGACTGCGTCCTCAGTCCTTAACATAGTGGCAGCTGTCATGTTGCGGATGAATGGCACAGACTGGATCAGACTAACGGAGTCAGAAAAACTCTGTTGAAGAACGTATCCAAATCTCTGTATTTTACAAATGATCCTCTTCTGAAGACAAAAAAGTGGGACAAGAAATCTTCCTCATTGTGACCTCATCTCATGTTCACACACACTGAAACTGTTGAATCTGATAGCGACTTGCATTCCTGTTGGCAGCCGGTTTAATCATTTTCTCATTTGTCGCCTCTCCAAAACAAACCTTTGTTACAACGTCAGCAGTATTTTTGAGCGAAAGCAAAAGCCTCAGCAACTTCCTGGGGAAAAAAATGACAATTATAGTTCATTAGTGATATTGATAATAGCCCAGCATATTTTAACTTTACCAGAAAAAATTATACATATACATGTGTATTATGTTAAAACATTTGGGTAAATGTGAAATATGCTAACAATATCAGCTAAATATTACAAGAAATGTTATTGAAACAGATGCTGTGATAAAAACACCAATGCTAATAATAACTGGATACACCTTACAATAAAAACAAATAAACTTTATTTTTACTTGCTGGCACAAATTTTATTTTAATAATAACTTATTATTTTCCCCAGTACAGCTTGTCCAGCAATACCCCTGATGTTTTGTTAGTTTTAAAGGTGATAACTAAAATTATTTAACTTTATTGGAGGTTAAAAAGAGCATAATGACAAATAATGTCCTTATTAAAGGGTTTATAATAAATAAAGCAGGTATGTTTTAAATAGTCATATTTTAAAAGTCATATCCCAAATTTTACTATTTTAGTTAAATTTAGGAAAATTGATTAAATTACTGTACAACTGGTTTCATCTATTTTTAACAGAACATTGAAGAGTTAACAAATATTAAATATTAATAAATCATTTTAGCTCCTTCTCTTACTTATTTTTTTTCACTTATTAATATAGTTATATTTTTAATGAAGATATGTGTAAACATATAACTGCTAGAATTAAATAAAAATTATTTATTGTAATGATGCATATTGACCATAAATATGTATGGTATCGTAATCATACTAAAGCAATTTAATCTCTTTCATTGTTTTTTGCTTATTTAGTGCTTAAACTGTTAATAAGAGAAATTAATTAAATCTGAAGTAAACATTCTACAGCTCAGTATCTTCTCCTAAAAATTCAAAAGCAAACTTGAAAAACAAAAACGTAAGTCATATTAAACAATACATTTCTCCAGAAACACTGATAATTAAAATCTCACGAATGTAAAATAGTTCTTCTCTTGTATATTTTGTAAAAGTTTCATTTTTCAGCTGAAATTAAACTGCTGATTTCTGTTTTTTGGCACATTCAACATTCCATACACAAACTGCTCACAGGCTGCAATGATAAGATGTGAATTTATAACTCAGGCTGACGACAGACTTGGCAGCCTCCTGTACCTAATCAATTAAATTATGTTTGTTGGCTTGTCGGTTTCTAGAGGATAATAAAAGTGGAGTGAAATTCCATAAATAAACATTACATACCATGCTGGTGTATCCCAAGATGAGAGCAAGTGAAACTTCTCAGGTTTTCTTTTTTATTATTATTTAAGCTTTTCCATTTCACAAATGCATTATTAGTCACTTGGTCTGCTTCTGATTAAGTTCCCAAACTTGAGTCTTCAGTTTCTGATCCTTACATCCAGGCCTCACATGACCACATCATCATAATGGGATTAGGTTGTAATCCAGTCACTTCCCCTACAAAGCAGACTGAGAGGCCAACGTCCACACTCTCTGAAACACTACGCCATTATTATGAACCACAGAGAGGCATTATATAGACACACTGCATATCAATGAGCCTGCTCAGGTCAGCTTGGGATCTTTTGTTATTATGTTGAAGCTGGCTGCTGGTCAGTTGCTGTAAATCAGAGAAACAAACATAAAATATGAATTTGTTTGGTCTCAGATAAATAGTCTACAACATTGTCGGCAAGAAGATGGCATGAAGCTTGGTCCAATTGTAATTAAATATACTGTACATGTGCAGTTAAGATCATTCCATTGAGTGAGGTTACTAATCAAATTTTATTCCTTTAGCGACTAGATCTAATAGTCATTTGATTTTCTGCTAACTTCTGATATAAATTTTGCGATTCTAAAGTGAAAGATATTTTATAATGTATTCTTTCCTTTCTTTTCTGTGACGTATGAAATTATTTGTTCCCTGACAAATGGATATAATTTTCAGAATTGATTTGAGACTGGTCGGAAAATTGTATATTCTATTTAATATGAGTTATAAGAGTTTTGATACATATACATACCATAGCAGCTTATGAACTGCTATAGTAAACACCTGGTGGACACTGCCTCAGGGTGTAATATTTACACCATACATTTTGTGCATCCAAAATATACATATTCCAAAGTATCTGGAGTGCTATCTAAAGCCATACTAAAAGCATTTGGCCCAGTAAAGGTTCAGTATCTCTGACTATTCACGTTCAGCTTTGGTGTCCTAAATACATCTTGAATGTATCTTTAACTAGTCTTTAGTTCCCTCTAGTGGCCATTATAAAAATTACAACCTAAAATTTATTGAGAGGAAAGCCATCATTTTCACTTTGCACAATTTGTTTGTTTTGAAGGGAAATGGGTGATTGGTGGTGGAGTTTTAGGAGACAATGCAGTGATTAACAGATATAGTCTCTAAACTAGTTATTTTAAACAATTGTTCTTTCGAAATGATTTATTGATACTTAAACATTTAAAACATGGCATTGTAAAAAAAATTACTTTCTTTTACATTTTCACTTTATCCTAATAAACAAAATAAAAACAATTTGTCAGCTAAATTAAACTAAAAGAAGTATGTTAAAAAGTTATTTTAGACAATATTTATTTTTAATATTATGTTGCAAAAGAGTCAAAGTGATTTGACTTGGTTCACTGAACATTAACACCATTTTCTAATTTGGAATAAGCAAAGTAAATTAAACTTTATTTATATCCCATCGTCACAGAAATAGAAATGACAAAGTGCTTATTTGTGCTTCTAATGCTTGAGAGTATCAACCCAGACTAAACAGTCACATTGCTTGGGCTAAAATAGTTGAAAACAGACCTGACTTGCTCAATAGTTTTTGTGTGCTTTAACAGAAATGCCTATCACAGTATGGGTGCCGCGTTAGCATACTGTCCTAATGCGCATGCGCCTTATTGGTATGTGGGTTTTTTTCTGGGGCTCTATCCAGCAGTAAATCAGTGCAGCAGCGGAGGTCTTCGCGGTAAGGACTGTCAAACTGGCCACGCCTTTGAGAAACAAAAATGCCCAATCAGGGAGCACTTAAAATGATTGTGGATCCACCGTCCAATCACAGCATTAAGAGAAAAGTGTCCCCGCCCCTACCACTATAAATTATGTTGAAAATCCAAAAATTTCATGGGCTAGCAGTGTCAAATGAGTGTGAAAATATACAAAAATAATTGATTGAGGTCATAAACACATAAAACAAGATTGAGCTACTTTTTTGTGTTATTTCAGTTGATTTACATAAAAGATTCAATATTTTTGAAACATAGAAAATGAGAAGACTAAGCGGATTATCATGTCTATGTTTAAAAAAACGTCCCTTTCTCGGATTTGTTCAATCCGATTAAAAAAGTAGTACCAATGAGAGATAAAGGGAATGCGAATATGAATTTATTTCGGTTTATAACTCCATACTTTTAAGTTGAAAACAACAGGAAAATGAGCCAGACTGTGTGTAGTCTAGTCTCATTTTTTCTCCCTCTCAGGAGGCTCTTCTTCCCAGCCCCTTTGTTCGATCCAGTCGGTGGGTTGAGTCAGAGACGGGAGGCCGAGCTGGACCCAATAAACCACCAGCACCGGCGAAACCAGAGCGGAGGAGATACCGAATCGGATAAACAGGAATAAAAAATAAACGGAAAACAAAAACTTTGACTGAAAGTATTTCTGAAACGGTTCTGCTTCTTTAAGAGTCGTTTTTTCTTCGACATCCTTTCCTAGCCGTCTTAGCTATCACCCTGGAGCATGAACCGGCAGGCTGACGGCTGCTAACCCCGCACCGGTCTGTCTCCATCATCCACGCTGATCCACGCTGATTCTCCCCTTTCAGTTTTTTTCTTGGCTCAGCATCCATATTTGCATCCCAGGGAGTGGCAGGCACTAATCCGCCCTGTCTCTCCCCCTCCTCCGCCGGTGAGGACCTAGAAGTTAGCCGCTCCTCGGACACCCCTCGGACTCCGCATTTCCACACAGGAAGGTGAGGATTTTCCTGCATGTTTTGAGTCATTTCAGACATTCTTAACAATTCTGTCTGTTTTTTTGTTTTCGGGTGGAAGTGAAGGGCAGAGTGAACCACGCTGCCTGCCGCAGTCGCTACAACAATAGATCAAACTGCTGGCGTTGTGATACATTATCATCCCGACGCTTCATCATGCCCCTAAAGAAATAATATATTAAGGGCTTATTACTTATTTCATATATAAATCATAGCTTTAAACCACCAGCATCGCAATTTTGGCCAGTTTGATTTGATTGACCTGATTTAAAGCGTAAAATGACCATTTTTCTGAATAAAAATGAGTGTTAATAAGATGTAAAATCCAACTTTATGCATGAAAATCGCGTCATTTAATTCCTAACACAAATTTTAAACAAAGTGAACATTCCTTATTTGAGGCCATAGCAGGTTTATGTCTTCCTAATAGCTCTGGGCCATGATTTGTAGGACATGCTCCACTTGGGCACCGGCCTACATTGGACATATATCAGCCTGATGAGACTATTACTTCACAATAAAAAAATATGAAGAAAATTGCTGTTATTCATGTTATTGCTTATGAGAAATAGATTTCATGACAGGGCATTACCTCCCTTATTGATCAAAGTGAACTAATGGTGTGGTTGTCAGATTAAATGTGTGTAAAAGCTAACTTAGAATATATTTTAGACATTTAAGCAGGAAACATAAGCAGCAAACTTAGGTATATTGATTTTTTTTTTCTATAATTCAGCCATGTTTGAGGGTGTTTCAAGCATGAATGGCCTGCTTGAAACACCCTTTTCAAAAATGGTGTTTCAGTTCCACCACAAGTCCTGACTTGGACTAGGCCACATCAGTTTGTTCAAGCCATTAAGTTGTAAACTTGCATGTGTGCTTGAATTCATGCTGATTGTTGTTCAGGATTGTATTGCTGAGATCCAAATTCACAGTTTTCTCAATTACAAGAAGTTGTCTTGAGCACCAGTGTTTTTACCTTGAAGCTCTCTTTCTCATGATTTGAATTGTGAACTCTGACCTTGACTAATTTTGGTTGGTCGTCCATTACCCGGAACATTCAGAACTACGTTGTGTTTTAGCCATGATTTATCAAAGCGGGTCACCACTACAGGTTGGTGCATGGTTTTAATAGTGTGCTCAAAGTCAGTCAGATTATATGGAAAGCAGTGTGAATTTTTCATACTTGCTACAGATTTTCTTTGGTTTTGGTCAAGACATTAACTGGACCATTCTAGCACACCAACTCCATTCCTGGGCTTCTATCCTGAAACCTTTAGATGAATCTCTGCTCCACCATGTTTCGCAGTGAGCTCAGGGTGAAGTTTAAAGATTTCTGTTGCACAAATCGAAAACAACTGAATTTTAGGTCTTGTACACAAGTAGCTGTATTTTTATAAAAACAAATATCTCTGCCATAAAATTTTATACGTAAAAAACAAGAATATTGTACACATGGGATTGGTTTCTGAAATGTTTTCATCAACATAAACTCACACAAGCACGATAGCGTTATTTTAAACAACACAAACCCATAGGGGGCAGTGTTACGCACAGCTAAAACTTGTCAGCCAATCAGATTGCTTCAAAAGAACCATGACGTCCTGTTACAAATTAAACATGACACTTGATGGTTAATTTTTGGAGACAGATATACATGTTGAACTACTTTTAATTAGTGTATTAATTATGCTAATTAAAAGTAGAATTTAAAGTTATTAAAACACAAGATAATGTCTAATTACAGAAAATACTTTCCAGAAACCTCTGACAGAGGTTTTTAATAATTTCTTTAGTGTTTTTGTGTGTGTGGATGCTTCTTCTTCTTTCTTTTCTTTATTCTTATTGTACACTTTCCTTAGATATGCATTTATGTATTTGTTTTTGATCTAGTTTCTAGTGCGACTCATTGTGAGACAATCAAATCTCTGGATATAATTCTTTATGCATTATATGTTGCCTTTTCTTCTGATGTTCTGTTCTGTTTGTTTTTGCACATTTTTGTTCAATAAAGATTAAAGAAGTCACAGAACAGCTGGATTTAAACACGCAGTTGGTTTGCACTAAGATTTAATTTTAGGGTATGAAAATAAATGGAGCTTGGATAACGCTATACTTTTTAGATTTTTATTAATGGCAAAGGATCCACTTCCCAGTTATGCAATGCTTAGACATAAAAAAAATACAATAAAGTGTGTAGTTGAGTGTAGGTTGAAAAGTTTTAAGAATCTGTAATAGCCCACCCTCCTGCAGCTGTTTTCTGTTTGGTCTTATCTGAGACGATAAAATTGGGTTTTGTCTGGAATTTGGTTTGTTTCGTCTTGTTTGGAGATAAAACAGCCAGGCCACCGTACAAACTTTACTATCAATCTGAGTCAGTTTGTTCTTCAAATGGATCAAAATATGAAATTTGGAAAATTATCTTTGTGTCAGAAATGAAGATTTTCATTACTTGGTTTAAAACAAGTAAAATATAGATTGATTATTTTAAATGAAACCATTACAAGTATAAACCGATTGAAGTATTTTATTGATAGTTGGTAGTATCTTCCTCAACTGTGTCTAAGCAGCTGCAAATCTCTCCCATTCCCATTCCATTCCTCATTTCAGTTTTCTCAGAGTTAAGGTTGTGGAGACTTGATAAGTTCCCTCCTTTTTTCTACCTTTGTATTTTATATTGTTTGTGTACTAACATCTTTTCTCTTCTATTTCCTTCCTTCAGCTGAACATGGAGAACAACAGCCTCCGCTCTTTGATCTAGTACCGGATCCATACGCCTCCAGAAGATCGCTCCCGCCGTGTCCCTGCTCCTGTAAAATGAACATGCTGAAATCCAGTGGACTGAAGATTCCCAGCCGTGGGGCCAAGCATTCCAGCCCGGTGGGACGGAGCTCTGTGGGTGGAACGTCCAGCCCTGTCGCCACTAAAGACAGTAAGTCACTTCCTTCTCCAAACTCTGAGAATATTTCTTCTCATCAGCAGGAAGTGGCTTGGAGCATTTATTTGTGTTTCTGACTCAGTCAGCCTAACACAGCTGTTGTAGGAAACACTCAAGAACTTCAGTGTGTCTCTCTGGTCCCGGGACACTTCTCTGTTTTCCCACTGGATTGATTTCTGACCTTTTTATTTATTCTGTTGTGCAAAAACATCAAATCTTACCAAGTATTTTTAGTCTAGTTCCTAATGCAAATATCATAGTACATGTGAAATAAGACAAAATTAACTTACAAGTAACTTTTCAGAGAAATAGAGGAGCTTGTTTTAAAACAGTTATTCCTTCATTTTGATTTAAAAATGTGCAAGTTCAATTGGCAGATTATTTCACTCATAACAAGAGCAATAATTATGTTATATGTGAAATAATCTGCTAGTGGAACTAGTTTACCTATCAGAAGCTTCTAAACGAAAATCTTAAGTTTTTTTCAAAATTGCAGTGTTTGCATTAAGAAGATTTATTTTGTAATTCCAATTTGCACATTTCTCTGGTGAAATGAAGCGCAGCTATTGAGGAAAAAAAAATGTTTTTAAGATTTTTAACGTTCATACATAAAATGATTACGTTAAGCAGAAAGTGGACAACGAAGCTGCTGAGTAAATCTTTCGCTATCGCTCAGTTACACCAAATTACCGCCCTGTCTGAAGTAATCCCAGCTGTTCAGAGCCACACTGTTTACACCATTCAGTTGTAGCTCACATGACAGGCTTGTTCTCACAGCTCCACACGCATGTCTGTGCTAAATTACAGCCTGACGATGGGAACAGGAGAACGGCCGCCCTTTTTCTACATCCACCACAGCTACAAGTGTCTGGGGTTCACGCTGATTGCAGGTTTTCATTAGAGCGCTCTTAAAACCCCGCCTGATATTCTGCAGATACCTTCTCAGATTCACTGGTTTTCAGTTGCTGTCTTCCTGTTCCAGTTCTGGGATGTTTCAGGCCGCACAACCTTTAAATATGTGAGCAATCAGAGCACAGAAAGCGCATTCTTTCCCTGGTTCATTAGAGCCACTTGAAAGCAGAAAAAACAAACATTCCTCTTAGTTATCCGTCCAAGGCTTTAATTTGGCCTGATGGTGATTTTTGGGGGGGACGCTCTAGTAGCTGACTGTTTGGCGAAAATCTCTGCACTGATTCACTTAAACTCAAACTTTACTCTCTTCTGTCCATAGATTCTCATAGATTCTCAGTGTTTAAAGTTTTTTTGTAAGTGAACTTTGACTAGAGTTTGTAGTTAACAGGTGTTACATACACAGCTTTATACAGGGCTGATAAACCACCTGGTGGTTTGAACAGAACCGATGTTAATGAATGGAGCCAAACCTTTATCTGAAAATCTTGCTTGTGAACACATTCTGACTTGAAGTTGTTAGGGGTCACAACCCATGTGCTCAACTCTGCTGCTCAACCCACAAATGCAGCTCAGTGCTAATGTGGTGCAGTTAATTAACAGGTTTATTCAGCGGTATAATATTCATTGCTGACTTTTAGTGCTAAGGTTAGTTTAGACACTGGCAAAATTGAAGTTTATTTAGTTATAATTTCCTTTTTCTTTTTTATACATTTTATTTTTTAGATAGTTCTTAACCTAACTCTAAAAAAACATTTTTCAATAGAAATCTGCTCCTTCTTCCTACAAGTCTGCTGCATATGCTCTAGAGTGTGATAAAGTGGCAAAACTAAGACTTTCCTACAGCTGTAAATGCCACTTTTGGTATTTACAGCTGCACACACTTCATTATTTCAAACCACATCTTGAATATGAAGCTGATTCACTTTTGACTGCTGAGAAAAGAGATGGAGACACAAAATCACCTGCTGTACGTTATTCTGACATTTTTTGTCTGGGATCTACCATTTGGGTGTACCGGAGATAGAAATTAGCTTGTGTCACAGCTGTGGATAGTTTTGAGAAAATTTTCAGAGTGTGGTGGAAAAGGGTTGCAGGTTAAATCATCAAGTAGGTCTTAATTAGTCGTGTAAACAAATCACAACTCAGACTGTAGGAAGCTGTGTATCTTTAGTAGTTTAATGAGCAATAAGATGAGACATTGTAGCTTTTATTCTATCCTTTCTACCTGAATGTGGCTAAAAACACACAGAGTGATCTGTTTTCTGCAGCAGATGATCTTCACAGTGACCTGGCCTCGTGCTCTGAATCCCAACCCACAGTTTGTTAGTTTTTGCTGCTGCGACTGTCAGAGACAGGGGCCACTGTGTTGGAAGACTTGGCTCGGTGTCCAGAGGAAGCTTTAAGCTTTCCTTCAGCTGCTTTTGAGGTGAAAATAACAAAGCCGTGCCACCTCTCCTGGTTCTGCTTCTCCTGAAACTCTGGAAAATCAATTTGCAGCAGCAAGGATCTTAGCTGTAAATGTGCTTCCCTGGAAAATATATGTGTAAAAACTTGTAAAATGAATTCCTCTTCTTCTGCTGTAGTGTGATGTCACTCTGAAAATATTAGACAAATAAACCCTTTTAATTTGAGGATGTCTTTTCCTGAGAGAAAAAAATAGCATAACTAAATACCATATTGGTGTGGTGGTCTAGGGTTAGCAGAACTAAATATCATGTTGGTATAGCGCTTTAGCATTAGCTCCCACTAAATAACAGGTGGGTTTAGCACTTTAGCATGAGAGCACAGGTGTCAAACTCCAGTCCTCAAGGGTCGGTGTCCTGCAGTTTTTAGATGTGCGACAGGTACAAAACGCTGGAATGAAATGGCTTAAAAACCTTATTGTGTACAGTAGATCAGATCTCCAGAGCCTTAATGACCTGATTATTCTATTCAGGTGTTGTGCAGCAGAGGAATGTCTGAAAGCTGCTGAACACCAGCCCTTGAGGCCTGGAGTTTGACACCCCTGCATTAAAGGAACCAGCTACCATGTTGCTTTTGCATCTTAGCATTAGCAGACCATGTTTGTGTAGTGCTTTAGTGTTAGCTAAGCTAATGTTTATGATTAGTGATTTAGAATTAGCGTAACTATCTTTTTAGTTAGTGTTGCCCAAAACTGCTGGAAATTGATCATGCAAAGCTTTGAAATGTTGTGTACAAGGAGTCCTGTGCAGTAGAAAGTCTAAAAAACCACGTGAGCTCATGTGATGCAACAATTAAAAACATCATAGCCTGTAGACTTGGGCAGAACAAACCATATATTACAATCGAACAAGAGCAATGCTTCCCCTGAGCCCAGCAGTATTACATATTAACCCTCCAGTTATTTCCTCACACATCAAAATGATCCACAAGATAAACATGACATTGTTAAATAAATTAAAGCCTGTTTGTATTTGCAGAAAATACCTTGAATATCCAACTTTGCCCTTTAAATGTTAGTCATGACTCTCATTATTGTTCTAAATGATACTGGACCACGACGTGAGGCATTTAAAAGCAACAAATTGATCAAAAGTCAAAAACATTTAGGCTCAGCCACCCAACACCCCCTCCATCTGTCGTCCACAGCTGTCACAACCTCTGCTGACGGCAAAAACACAATGTCAGGCCTTCCCCACAGATAAATCTGACCAAACATTACGCGATTGAGGGCGGTGGTCACTGTTGAAAATGATCATAAAAAGTGGATTTAAAGAGAGCGGAGGGTGTGTGTTTGTGAAAGAGAGACCAAAACAGTGAGAGACAGGGGGATAATTAGAGGGAGGAGGAGGAGGAGGAGGAGAGTGTCCGGGAGGAAGCTGTGGAGGTTTCATTGTGCACAGTCGATGAATAGTGGGATTCAGATGGTGGTGGGAGGTGGCCAAGCACAATGGTGAAAGTAAAGGCTGTGTTTCCAGTCTTCCCTCTGCCAAGGATCCTTTTGCCCCTACCTCCGTGTTGCCTAAGAAACCCGGATCATGGTGTTAGCTCAGGTTTTAAATGCCACACTGAGTCTTTTAACCTACAGACCTGCTTGATAAAAATGATTTTGCAAGCATTTTTAAAGTAGCATATCTAGAAAGTACTAGTGGTCTGAGTCTAAAAGCATCCCTGATATCCAGAGCATACCTCCACCTCTTTAGACTTTCCTCCACCTGCTCCCCCATCTCACTACGAAGCACAGTGTCGTCCGTGGGGATTGCTGTATGACCTCCTCTGTCTACCTGTCCATTAACACTGCAAACATGAAGGTGCTCAAAGCTCATCCCTGATGTAATCCCGCCCCTATTATTGAACCGGTTTGTCCCTTCTGGCATACACTTCACAGCTTCTTCACACACACTTCTGTGCCACACTTTTCTGCCAGCGTTTCACAGTTTGTCCTTTAGGTCAGCTGATGGCGATCACAGAAATGAAATGTGAACTAACAGGATAAATGTTTGTTCGATTCAACTTAGGTTCAATAAAAAATATGTAAATAAATCAAATCAAAAATAAAAATCTTGGTTTTGTAGAAATAAATAAAAACACAGAAGTGCATGGTATTGTTTGTTGTAGTTATTTTCTAACATATTGTATCAGTTCCATAGGTAAAATAGGTTGTTATTAATAACCAATGACCTATTTCCATTTGGTTGTCATTTATATTTCTGGTGTGCTTTTGACCATGTGGTATTTGCTTAGTGATGTGACAGTGTTAGCGATGAAGTTGAAGATGTAGGGAGGTAGACTGTACAGCAGGGCTTTCCGACTTTTAGCCTGCGATCGCTGATTTGCATCACTTTTATGTGTTCCTAACTCTGATAAAACGGTTTTGAACAACAGTCATGTTGCATTTTATTTGACTTTTTTGTCACTGACATGAGATATGCATCATAATGCTGCACCAGAAGATGCCAGACTCCGTAAATCTGGATGTAAACAATGGCTGAGAAACGCCATAATTATGACATTATAAAAGAAACGTCAAAATCTCACTTCTGTTGGTTCTCACGACACGTCCAGACACACTTCTTTACGGAAGCTGCAGTTAATGCTCCACAAAACTCTGTCGCTACTGGTTGTTTTCTTTTTATTAGCGTCCTTTGTCTAAAGTTCTTGTGACATGAATGGCCGGTGAGGGTCATTAATTAACAGAGAATAAAAAAAATCTTTTGATAGTCCAGCTGCGTGATGGGACAAAAACAGAGTGACCCACTTTGAAAGGCATCTGTCTAATGAGGAACCTCTGTGACCCCGTGTTTTCTCCACATTCTGGGACAATTTCGAAGCTGTTCCCACCACATCATTATATTTCTTCTTTAATAGTTGTTTCCGTCTCACTTACATCTCTCAGAACTCCATATGTGAGCAACTGAGGCATAAGCTACATAAAGGACAACAATATTAGGCCCAGAAAGCCTGTGGGTTCTTGGTGCTATGGAAAGTAGACTGGCACCAACCACGACTGCTGTACACACACACAGGCAGTGCTGTGCACCCGACCGCATGCTAATGGCACCCTTACAGACTGCTGAGATGCAGCTTGTCTATGTGTCAAACAGGCAACATCCCAGGCAGCATGGCAGGGTTAATCACCGGCATGTCACTGATACCGTGTCTCTGACCTACTTTTCACTAAGAATTAGAGTATCATCTGATCTGCCTTCTGAATGTTGCCGCATAGGCATTTTTTTTCCCTGCAAGAATGTCACGGTTAAGTGGGAGGAGGTAATTTAGTAGAACAATGCAAGAAACTGCCAAAATTCACAGATGAAATATGATGTCTGTGTTTTTTAGGCACTCCACCGAAGGCTGCCACTCCAGCTAAAATCTCAGAGGAAGGCGATGATGTTGTAGGAGACTACACTGTTGGCGAACAGGTGTGGGTCAACGGCGTCAAACCCGGAGTCATCTCCTACCTCGGGGAGACCCAGTTTGCCCCCGGACAGTGGGCCGGAGTCATACTGAACGACCTAGTTGGCAAGAACGACGGGTCGGTGGGCGGCGTGCGCTACTTCGAGTGCCAGCCCCTCCAGGGCATCTTCACGCGGCCCTCCAAGCTCACCCGACAGCCGGTTGGAGAGGGGAGCGACAGCCACTCCACCGACTCGGCCCAGAATCAGACTCACCAAGGTGGCAGTGGCGCCCCTGCTGGCCCGAGGGTGGTGGTGCCGCTCAGAGAAGGGCTCCTCAACAGCGCAGTGAAAACGGGAAATGAGTCGGGCTCCAACATGTCAGACAGCGGCTCGGTTAAGAAAGGTGGAGATAAAGACCTGAGAGTTGGAGATCGAGTTCTGGTGAGTAACCACTAGTTGAAGATTGGATGAATGTGATTGGAAAAGGCAGGAAAATATTCAAATTTTTAATGGGGAGAGAGGGTCATATTTGTTGCCTTGTTGGCCAAATTACATTAAGTCCAGAAGGCAGAAAAGTATGAAGGATTTTTTTTCTGTCTGCTGAACAGTAAACAAGGCATAACAGGATTTCAATTCATCAGTAATAAATTTGCCCTAATTAGAAATATAAAGTTCACATCTACATCAGCCACCTGTGAAGGCAGGCCACATTTGTATAATTCAAATGCTAAACAAAATCAGTGCAGGGGCCACAAATAGCCCACGAGCCACACTTTGGACACCCCTGGGTCTAAACAATCTATTGATTGATACTTTCATTTGTCCATCCATCCATCCATCCATCCATCCATCCATCCATCCATCCATCCATCCATCCATCCATCCATCCATCCATCCATCCATCCATCCTCGAGTCTGGAAAAAGAGGGAGTTTTGATGTAGAAACATCTAGTGCGACTCTGGCTGCAGGTTCAGCTCCTTCAGTCGTGTCACTGTGCCAGTTGGCCTTAAGTGCAAACTGGCACTTAAGGCTAGTTTGCCTTCTGATCTGTGAATCGGGGTTTCACCTATTTATGGGTGAAACTGGGTGAACATGCCTCAAGTGTAAAACACTTTCTAATGGTCAGTATTGGTAAAAGTTTAGTTCCAAACAAACTAAATGAAGTCAACCAGTTGAGGGTTGAATATCCACCACTTATACCAGAAGCTTCTTGATGCCAACAGAAATGAATGTTTGTGGTGTAACTTGCTAAAGGACATTAGCAAGTCCTTTAGCAATACATACAATATCAGATGTATTTATATATTTGAACTTGTACATCAAATTTTCACCATATTTCAGTTGCAGAAAATGTGGAGAAGAGAAATAGGTATATGTTAGAAGACCCCTTAACGTCTTCTTCTAACCCTCCCCAACAGTGACAAGTGACATTGGACGGCTTGTGGCGTACACAGCCTTCTCTCTCTGATAAATTTGACCCCGGCACCCTTTGCTTTCCATTTACTGATGGGCAAGGGGGATGACTAGCACCTCCACGCCGCTCAATATTATAAATCACTCTGGATTACTTTCAGCACTTAAGGAGAGGAGCGTCCACTGCTGACACATTGATCAGTGAATCCATCTATTTCCTAAGCCTCTCCCAGTGAAATCCATCTGGCTGCGGCGGCGCGGATGCGCTGCTATCCAGTCATCTCGGCCTCTGATATTTTGTGAAATTAGCACAAACTCAGATTACACGCTGTGGACACAAAGCGAGTGGTTGTTTCTCTGTATTTGGTGTCAAATTCTAAAACGGTGGCAGAAGAGGGGACGCCCTGAAGAGGAGTTTATCTGCGCTGACTGGGAACCTTTCTGATAATTTTGTCAAATTCAAGCATTTTATGGTAAAGGAATAATTGTGGATTGTGAAAGGAAGGAGTAGTTTTATCTCTGCAGACGACATCCTGGTGATGTTTTAACCCTGATTCGCTGAGACGTCTGCCGGCCACGCTAACAGACAGTTTCCGACTAACGTCTTGTGACATCTCACGTCACTGTGGATCCACAGAAGGACAATGGTGCCTGATAACATCCCCCAATTCTGTGCTTTCTCTTTTTATATATGGCAGCTTAATCTTAACATTTTCTCCTAAATTAATAACACTTTAACAGTTTATTAGGAATATATATTTTCTGTCTTATCACCAATCGGACCTGCCGATTCCAATATAACCAATACTGATTTTTTTTAAAATAACTGACACTGTGAGGTTTCGTAAGATGACAGTACGCAAGGCTGGGTTTGCTGCATAACAAGATAGACAGACCCTGTAAGTTTCTCACTGGTGGGAGGGGCTCACAGCAACTCTGTTTGGAAAAATAGTCACTGTAGCTGTCTGAAAAGTCTCTAAACTCAGCAACAAATGTTCTTCATCATTTTTGAGGAAAATGTACTGTAAACTCACAACTATCCATTAGTGACAACAAATGCATGGATCAGTTGATTTCATGTGAATTTCTGTGGAAAACTGGAAGGGCTCATTTTTAAGACCTCTAGAGGTAAATAAGCAGATTATTTCACTTATAGAAAAGATGTATATGAGTGAAATAATCTGCCAGATAATCTAGTACAAACGTTGACTTGAAATAATCTTCTATATCTATCTGAAAAGTTACTTAAGTTAGTTTTTTTCTTTCTATATACTAAGACATAAATAAAATACTTGGTAAGATTTTGTGTTTTTACAGTGTACACTGCCTCTCACCCAATGAGAGCCTCAAAATAAGTACAAGCACCACAATGACCGAGCAAATATCAACACATGTTGACAATGGATGGGCGTCCTGCCCTCACGCAAATGACGTCACCTAGCAACCAAGACGCCGCTAACATCAGCTGGCAAAAATGGAGCTCAAAGTATTGCACAGTTTTTGTATTTCTTAGTTAATCATTTTAGCTAATTAATTTTATGAATGAAATACATTTTATGTATTATAATACTGTATATTTTTTATAAGGATTTAATTAAAAAGTACTAAAAGAACACTAAGCTTTTAATTTTTGTCCCGCCAGATGTTATGTACTCATATTTTGAACTGTACTGCTCTCACACTTTTGTTAGAAAAACTAAATTCTCCCGTTTGACCAGGAATAAATCTCGTAAATACCATAGGGAGATATTACAACTGTTAAATATGGCAACACGTTCTCATATTTAAAATAATTTTCTGCACTTAACCAAGTTTACTGCAAACACAAAGTTTTACAGTAAAACTTTAAATGATTAATTTAACGTTTGAAACGTAGGGACGTAGCACGATGCATCCAGAAAAAACATTCATTTAGCTGGAAGATCCCACTTTTATGAAGTCACTTCCTGAGGAAATGGGATGTCAGGAGTGTTTTCATGTGTGTCATGCATGTGGTCGCCATGTGTGAGAGACACTCAGCAGCTGCATTGTGTGCAGCTTACACTGTCCTCCCAACAGGAAACCATTATTTTCACCCAGGGATGTGACGTTGCTGGATGAATTATTTGTGACTGGTGATTTTTTTTTCCTCCCATAAATTTATAAAAGTTGCAGCTGCCTTGTTGGAATACTGTTTCCCTGAATAAATGCGCTAAAGTAGATGAAACAGATGAGTGACACTATAAGGACTAAAAGTTGAAGTTTTCATATTTTTATTATTTTCTTCTCTAAGCTTCTTTTCGCTTCAGTAGTTTCACTCAGCAGGCTCCAAAGCAGCATGTGAGTGAGCAGAAAAGCATCAGTTTGTGAATGGGTCCATTGTTCAGCAGTGCAAAATGCTCCTTTTGTGACTGCTCTTCATGACTTTATTGACCACATCTGAAACCGGTTGTTTGGAGCAATAAAACAATACCTCTGCTGCAGTTTTTTTCTACAAACCTGCGTGAACCATCCTTCTGTTTTCTCCAAAATAATATGATGTTATCGGAACCTACTTACACTTTAATGGGAATGGCCTTACCACCAGGTGCAACATTGTACCAGCTCTGCTGGTAATACACTTTAGATATTTGGATGCACTGTAACTTTAAACATTCCTCACCTTATGTGTACTTTTAGTTCTTGAGATACTGAGAGTGTGGAGGAGACGATGTATAATGGTAAACAAAGAAAAGAGTCAGAGAAATGTGGATCTTTTGCAGTAAGCATTGCAATTTTCAGTAACAGTATCAATACCAGCAGTGGACAAACTTCCTCTGGTCCGCTAATGTGAAGCGAAGCTAACTTTTAAGTTGGGGCTTTAGATAAAACTGTTTATGCAGCCGTTCCATTTCCTCTCCTCACAATCCCTCTCTTTTTTTCCAATAACTTTATTTCAGGTATTAAACATACAGGAATAAAGTTAACCACAGACATAAAACATGAATATAATATCTAATGGCTTTATGGAGCATGTAAATTAAATGTAAAAATTTAATTAGTGCTAGAGCATTGTACTTTCTCATCGACAGATGTAATTGGTTTTGAAGGTAGGACATTAGCGTTATCTTCTTCTAAATACACGTTTAAGTAGTGTATTAGCGTTAGAAGAACTTATCTATGATTAGTGCTTTAGGATTAGCGCAACTAACTTTTTTCTGAAATCCTGCAGCCTTAATAAAAACTAAAGAAGACAGCAGACAGGCAGTGGAGAAAGTTGCCTGTCTTTCTCCAGTTTCTTCCAGTTGCCTGTAGAAGTTTAAAGCAGGTCTAGGTTCTAAAACAATATAAAAAAAACTATGAATGTTTCAGTTAAATCTGTTCTGTCTACTGTTTGAAAATGAAAAGAACCTGCCAAGACATGGCCATCCAGTTAAAACGACTCAAAAACCAGAGAAAGCCATATTACATCCTCTTCAGATTTCCTTCATGTGCTTCAGCTTTTTGTCAGTGAAAACGTTTAAAGTTTGTCTCATTGTGAAATGGGATGCCTCCATTTTATAAATAACTGTCTCTGTACTACGTTTCAAATAAGAAGTGATTCCTGACATCCCACTACCATGGTACAACATCTCTTTGTCAATAATCTCCAAGTCAGCATAAACGTTTATTGTCTCCATGTTGATTTCATCAGTCTGACCGCCATCTTTGTCTTCAGGTGGGAGGCTCTAAGATGGGAGTAATACGTTACATGGGGGAAACGGACTTCGCCAAGGGTGAATGGTGCGGGGTGGAACTGGATGAGCCCCTGGGGAAGAACGACGGTGCAGTGGCTGGTACAAGGTGCGCACTCACATTTACACACACACCATAAATTCCTAGCTCCTGAAATTCCTCTGCTGTGTTTCCCCTAAAAGGAAATCAAGGGGAAGGATGTGGATCCATATGGTTAGATGCATGACTTCCACCAAATAGTCCTTGAAAATGGCTGTGGCTGACCCCAGATCAAATTTTATTTATCAGGCTTATGTTTTTGAGAATGCTATTGATGTATTTATGCAATTATAAAGACAATTATTTATTAAAATGCCAGTTATATAACCCTCTAATTATTATTTTTATTAAATCTTTACACTTTTGCTACTTTAACAAAAAGAAGCCTATAGCAGAACCAGAACCTCAGGGCGAGCGGCCATCTTCCTTAACCGACACACAGACAGAAAAACACACAAGTACTGGTTCAGGACTACTTTCTATGTAAGAGATAATGGCAGAAGTAATTGGAAGAATTTTAAACAGAAACTTAGAGATGGTAGACGACCATTTGGGTTGGATTTTATGGTAAACTGCCCGTAGGGCAAAACGCACTTCTTCTGGTGCTGCATATTTGAAGTGCAAACATGCAGAAAAAAATGGTGAAATGCACTACAAACATTCCAAAACACAGTTGCAGTTGCAGCATTTTTCTGTTGCATTTGTTATTCATGCATTTGAAGTGCAATTTGACATTTGCAATGTGTTTGCACCTGCCATCCACCATAGAGAAGTCAGGCTTAATGCTCTCAGTTTGTACACTGAATAAAGCAGGAAGCATGTCACTGCTGCATCAAGTGGTTTCATAGCAAAACAGGAAAGAAAGTCAACCAAAAATGTGTCACAATGGACTGTAACTTCTTCCTAGATGAAAATCTATGCACCTTATTCTGGGGAGGCTTAATGGGGAAATGATTATGGGTCTTATTCCAGTGCACACCTGTGTCTTGAACATGATCCCAGAACAAAAGTGGTAGTTTTCATCGCCTACCGACAGATAAGGAAACAAAAGAATTTGGCTGAAAATTCTAAACTTGAACAGGGAACCCAAATGCTTTATGTGTGCTCATTTCACTGTGTGGATAGAAAGCTACGGGAAGAAAACCTGCATTTGCATCTGAAGCAACTGAGTCAGTGAAGTAGCTAACTATGCCAGTGCGGGTTATTTGCGGCCATTTCTTCAAGTCGCCATCCCTCCCTGCATTAGCTGCAGGTAGCGGTAAAACAATATTGAACCATCTAAGCTGTGATAGCTGGAGTTCCCACATATTTTATAGCCTAAAACCCAGTTAGTGGGTTGCTAACGTGTAAACAAATGGCAGTTTTGGTTAGCGGCGGAATTCGCGCCCATAAAACACGCAAAGCTTCTTGGGAGCAAGGAATAAGGTGGATAAGGACAGCTTTTTTCCAATCCCCATAAAATCAGCCCATTCTTGACACAAAAAAGTGCATTTCTTTTGGTGCTGTTTTGGAGAACAGTCACACTAATAAGAAATGTGTTAACAACTCCAGCGTTCCTCTTGCAAACCAAAAGAAAAATGTGAAGAAAAGTGTTTAAAAAAATACCTAGTTTAAGAGTTATTGAATTGCTTAAACTCAAGCATTTCAATATAAAGCACAAACTTGTATAACATTTTACTTTTTCCCAATAGTCTCCAGGGTAATCAAAATACCAAGCATCGCATTCTCTTCCCTTTTTCAGATACTTCCAGTGCCTTCCGAAGTTTGGCCTGTTTGCTCCCATTCACAAGGTGATCCGCATTGGTTTCCCCTCCACCAGCCCGGCCAAGGCCAAGAAGAGCAAGCGGGTGGCCATGGGAGTCTCCTCTCTGGCCCACAGCCCCAGCAGCTCCTCCATCAGTTCAGTCAGCTCGGTGGCCTCCTCTGTGGGTGGACGCCCGAGCCGAGCTGGACTGGTAAGACGGCTGCAGTACGCTCCAGGCTCACGCTGATAGCAGACGGGCTGTTTCAGCATGAGTGTGACGAGCAGTTTAAAGGATCTGGTTGGCAGTCAGTGGTGTGTGTGTTTGTTTGCTCTCTTGCGGAGGGTTGGATGAGCAGATCTCGTCTCTCATGTCTTGGTCGGTCATACTTTCATAAAAACCAAGCCAGGCTTCCCCCTACAGATCTTCTATCACTTACTTAAACTTCTGAAATCTCTGAAACGTAGTCATGTCTGGAGGTCAGAAGCAGCTTTTGAATGTTTTTGGCTGCGTTCAGTCAGCAGCCAAAAACAACTTCTTCATCACTCGGCTCGGCTCAGCCGGCTCGGCTCGGATCATTTTACAGCAAAAAGTATGATGAGTACCACTTTTATAGGAAGAACTAAACTGCATGTGGATCTGATTGTTTTCGGAGCGTCTTTAGTCTGAACGCATCTTATTCGTCTTTTACGTCATTGATGTGAGAAATGCATTATAAACCTGAACCAAATTCTGAAACGATGCAAAAACCTCTGAAGACACTGAGCACAACTTTCTTCTTCATGAATTATAAACTAAAAATAGAGTGTCAGCAATTTGATCAATAGACAGGGGTGTCCATCATTATTTGCGTAAACAGTGCACCGCTGTGAGACGTCGATGTTATTCTAGACATAGAGGTCATAGAGGTCGCTTTGGGGTCGTAAACTGCTCAAACAGACACTTTTACATTTAATTTTTTTACATTTAATTAGTAGTATGAACCATCGCACACACGAAAAAAATCAGATTTCAGCAAAATATCAGAAATTGAGCATGAAGACTTGCTGTGTGAACGAAGCCAGAGTTGGAGCATAACTCACTACAGGGTTGCCTATCTCTAGTGGCTATTGGGTAAGTAAAACACCATTATCAGGTTTATCACAAGGTTTGTCATAAAATTTGATTTAAAATGGTTCTATTCATAGTTTCATCTTTAACTATAGATGTTATACATTAAGAAATAGGCATTTTTCTCAACTTTCACCCAGTTCTTTTTTTTTTTGTTAGTTTTTTTTTGTTGTGAATTCTCTAGAGTGGAGAAAACCTAACTGGAATTCATTCCCATTACATGTCAACTTTCAGTCTGCTCTATAAGCTGTATATCTCCATTATAAAGCACTGTAAAAATACCCAATAATGTAAACATATGGATTCCTGAAGGTTCTGTCACTCAGGATTTAATTACTTCTTTCCCACTTTGCTTATAGTTTTCTGTAATTTCCTGTTTATGTAAGGCTTAAATGCTTATTTGTGTTGAAAAGAGTGATGATGTGGCCCTTCCTCCCTTCTGCCCAGAAAAGGCAGAAATAAGAGACTTATCAATATCTAAATTTTTGGTTTATTATTGAACATTTCTTGATAAGTGTTATTTTCAGACATGACTTGTTGGGGTTTTCTCATCTAATTGCAGAGAAAGCAAGTAAACATGGTTAACCAGGCTGGTTTAAACATTCTGCAAATTGAAAGATGTTAAGATGTCAAGCAACTGGTTTAGCCGCAGCCTAAAAGAGAGCTTCATCCCATTTCAGACATATTGTCTCTTTAAGACGGAGACTCAGAGTGGTCCTGGCAGCAGACTGAAGTAGATGGGGCATCAGAGTATCTCACATTGATTTCTAGCTTCTGGTTACAAGCCAGCACTTGGACGGAGAGCACTCCCCTCTACTTTCCTTAATTGTTGGCAACGGCGTCAGAGAGCACTGAAAGCAAGCTTTGTGAATTATCTGGCGGATCACCCTGACTGAGCACCAGATATTCAAAAATATTTGCCCCGTCACTTTCATTTAGCAGAGCACTAAAGAACAGAGGATTTTCTAGTATCTGTATGACTGGTGTGTTGGTAGAAATTTACATTAAATGCATGTAAGAAAAGGAGTATCTCCAAAAATATTTTTATTTTTTGTTCTCTCATTTGGTTACTGAAGTAAAATCCTAATATCTCTGGTTAATTCTGGTAAAAAAAAAACAACAAAAAAACAAAACAATCAGCCTTACAAAAAGCTTTCCCTCCTGGAAAGCTTTGAAAAGAGGTCCCTCTAGTGGACAAACAACATGTTGCATTGTGAAATATTCAAAAGTAGAAAATGCATGGTTTAAATGCTATTTTGGAGCTTTTGTTTATGCAGTATGCTCAAGAATAATAAAAATAAAAATAATAGGTTATAATATGTTTGTTATGTTTGAAAGAATTTCATTGAAGCGAGATGCTGGCTGTGAACTTATAGATTAAATCCTGATTTGTTAATGTTAATGTTGTGATCTCTGAGACACTTTGTTGTCACTTTTGCCCAGAAATATCATACTGAAATAATTTCTGGTATTTTTGGACAGAAGTGGGAACTTTTTATAAGTACTAATTCCACTGGCAGATTATTTTACTTATAACTAGACATGTTTTCCATGTTATGTGATAGTCTTCCAGTGGAACTAGTACTTTCTATACAATATTCCAGAATTACAAGAAACTCCTATATCGTGCTGAAAAGTTACTTGTAAGTTAATTTAGTCTTATTTCAACTGTACTCCACAAGATATAGGTAGAAAAAAATGAGTCAATTTTTGATCTTAAGAATTAAGATATTTGCACTCAAAAGTCGACCAAAAATATTGGTAATATTTTGTGTCTTTGCAGTGTTTAGATTTTGACTTATGTTTCTGTCACAATACTGTGATGTTTAGGATAACATGGTACGCAGCGGGTTGGCAACAGACGTCCAGGCAGCTGATTCCACACTCGTCTCTTAATGCTTCATCTTCCTTCTTGCTTTAAGCTGACGGAGACGTCGTCGCGCTACGCCCGGAAGATCTCGGGCACCACGGCGCTCCAGGAGGCCCTGAAGGAGAAGCAGCAGCACATCGAACAGCTACTGGCCGAGAGGGACCTGGAGCGCGCCGAGGTTGCCAAGGCAACCAGCCACATCTGTGAGGTGGAGAAGGAGCTGAGCGTCCTCAAGGCTCAGCATGTGCAGGTACAGAGGGAGTCTGGGTATCCAGTGCATTTTAACGCAACAAACCAGAATCAGTCGTCGTCTTTTGTGTTCTCAGTACGTGACAGAGAACGAGAGCGCCCTCCAGCAGGTCCAGACCATGTTGGCCAGCACACAGAAAGACAAGCTGGAACTGGCCAATCAGCTCGAAGAGGAGAAGAGGTGATGTCACTCACTCGCCTCTCTATGACAAAACATGCAATGTTTAGTTGAATGTTGTCTGTAAATCATTTCAGATCGGAAACATAGTGTCCCTGTAAAGAGTTATTCAGCCTCTCGGATGCTTTACACTTTTTATTGCTTTCCGAAATCAATTATGATCCACAAAATCTGGCCTTTTTTGACACAACAGATACAAAAATACCTTTTAAAGGAGACTTGTTATGTAAAATTCACATTTACAAGTTTTTATGCATCTATTTTGGATCTCAACAAACTAAGTGCTTTAAAGAACCACCCAACTGTTTATTGGCAATAAATTAATGTTTCTTGGTGTCTGGAAAATGAGTTGTTTCAAAAACCTTTGGAATTTAATGGAACAAGTCAACTGGCACTGCCCCTCACTTAGCAACCCCAGTGAAGCCCAGCCTGTTACCGAGCAACTCCATCACGTTTAGTCAGCTGATTTTACTGCTGTATGTGCTGTTCAATGGCTGCTGAAAAAGACTAGTGTTTTGTTGTGTACTTTCCATCCAGAAAGCACTTGCTGTTATCTTGTTGATTGCACTGGAGGCTTCACTTCTGCTTTTCAAAGATGTATGAGTGTACAATTACACATCTGTTTGTAGCCATTTTTACATGTAGATATAAACATTGAGTTGGGGGGCGTGGCAGCTTCTTCGGATGTAAAGCTCATTCTGAAAGCCAGAGAAATTACAAAAATAAATTCCCAGTGAGCAGGTAAATTGGTTTTCTGTCGGTTCATATGATTGCTCCGAGTCATTTGATTAAACTTTGTCCTTGGCTTTCCTCATAATAATCAGCATGTTTAAACATTTACAGGAAAGTGGAGGACCTCCAGTTCAGAGTGGAAGAAGAATCCATCACCAAAGGAGACCTGGAGGTAATCATCAGCATAAAATACCTGTCCAACTCGCTAACACTCAGTGTAGCCTGTGAACAAGATAAACAGAGTATTTCAGAACCATTTGCAAGGGTTTCATGAGGGTCAGATTAGTTCAGTTCAGTCTTAGAAAAATGCTCTAGATTAGATTTCTGCAGCTTCCAGAAAAATGGCTCTTTGACTCCTAAGAGCCATTTTTTTCCTTCAGTCAAACTAAATAAGGCTCACTTATAGACACTAATATTATATAATCTTTTGACAATTTTTAATTTTTATAACCTTTTGAAATATCCACTAAAATAAATATTATCATTAAAGAGCGAACATTTTGTATTTCTTTTTTAAGTTTTTCTAAACAGGAGTAAACATTAAACATTATTTCGAACTAAAGATAAAAAAATTTATCAAATACAGTATATGTTACTGATAGTTTTGCTGTCGATGTTCAATGCAATCATTCCATGAAAAACTGTTCAAACTTGAATTTGTTTTTCTTGCAGCTTTTTTCAAAAAAAAAAAAAAAAAAAACATTAGCTGAGCCATTGTGTCTAAAAGCAAAGTTCTAGAAAGCCACTAGATTTACTACTGACAGCTTTAAGTCAGTTCAGTTTTCAATTCAATTTATTTATACAGCTTCAATTCCCAACAAATATCTTTTCAAGACACTTTACAATTCAACCATACATGCATTCAAATTGATCCTTTCAAATTTAGCTTTTGTTTTGTTTCTGAGTTTGTTTTTCTGCATGGCAGTTAGGGTTATTAGTCACAGTAATTAATGATCACTGATGACTGACTCTTTTATTTTGTTTTGATTGATTGTTAAGACATTCAGAAGAAACTAACAGGACATCATTCATGTTAACATGTTGGTGTAGATCCAGGACATGGCAACCCAAAACATTTGTCAGTTTTCCTTCTCGAGACGTTTCTCACAATTTTTCCGTGGCTCTGTTAAGAACTGACATCTAAAAATCCATTTCATAGATTCTCAAATACTGTCAAATATTAATGGCAAAGTGCTCACGTCACTGAAGCCTTCTATTCATATTTTATTGTACTTTGTCAATGAAATCTTCAAACACTGAATCGTTAAAAGACTGGCTTGTCTTTTGTATTAATCGGCCATAAAACAGAATGGGATCTACAAAATGCTGACTTGATGAAATCCGAACGATATTCAGCTTCACTCTGATCATCTGTTGCCACTCCATTGAGTTATTCCTCTCTGATCTGCATTCGTCTTTTTTTCCCTTTCAGCCTTTCCTTTTCTCTTTCCTTTTTCTGTTTGTGTCTTTGTGTTTTTCCGTAGACTCAGACGAAATTGGAACATGCCCACATTCGTCAGCTTGAGCAGAGTCTGCTGCTCGAAAAATCGAGAGCAGAGGCGCTCCAGAAAGAATTAGAGAGGCGAAGGGTAAAAAGCATGAGCCCGCTGCCTGTGCTTACTGTCCTGTGGTGTTCTGCCTCTTTGTCAACAGCATTTAAAACAAGCTGCTCTGGTTCAAGTCATGTCCTGTCTGCCTTTGGTTTCCACATTTTAATTTAACCCTGAGGAATGCTGATTATAAACTTACAGAATATTAATTTAGACTGAATTACCTGTGTAATATAGATATAATTAAAACATAATTAGCTTTTTTTGTCAACTCTGCCACTGTTGAGCTTTGTCTGTGTTTCCTACAATTGATTTGACCATTCATAATTGATATGTTTTTAGACTGTAGGACGAAGCTGGAGTACCATGAGAGAACCTATTCATGCTTAAGAGAGCATGTAAATGACCAACAATATGTTTCGTTATGCACCTCTGTGCAGCCTAATAAAGTATTAACTGAGCTTATTTTGTCTGATTTTAGTTAAGTTTTGCCTTAGCTTATTTTATTTTTAGCTTAGTTTATGTTGGGTTAGGTTAAAATATTTTAGTTTAGCATAATTTAGCTTATCTTAGTTTTGCCTTAGCTTAGCTAAGTTTTGCGTTAGCTTAGCTTATTTTGTGTTGGGTATTTTAGCTTAGGTTATTTTATCTTAGTTAAATTTTTCCTTAGTCTATGTTATTTTAGCTTAGTTTAATTTAATAGGGATAAGGCTTGGGTAAGGGAAAAGGTTTAGTTTTTACCAGCTTATTATTTTAGGATACTTTAGCTCAACTTACTTTAACTTACCTTTGTTTAGTTTTTGCTTTATTTATTCAGTTTGTTGTAAGTATCAAATCCCAGATTTGATCATTTCCTTTGTACTTTTGTAAAATAGAGCAGGAATCAAAAAACTACTGACGCTATAAAACAAAGTGACACATAACAAGCAGGCGGACAGCTTCATTGTTTACTTTTTGCACACTCTCCAGGATGGATGTCCATTAGCTCCATATCCATTTTTGTGTGGTTATGTAATTTTTAAAGCTTGAAATGTTTGTGGATGATTGTGGGATAAATCATAGAGATAATTTTTATGATGTCCTGTGTAGTGCCTTGATATGCTGCACTGTGCCTCCTAGTGAGAGTCTCATCAATAATAAATAGGGTGCCACTTTTTTTCTTTTCTCTTCAAGATTTTGAAGATAACTAATCATTTTGAAACACTTGATTACTGCTTCTGTCAACAGGGAAGACGCAGTCATGTTGCAGAATCCTTGAGGTTGGGCAACAGAACCAAGGTGAAAACAAAGATGCCATCTTGTCTTAGCTTTGATCCGCTGCTGAGCTGTCTCAACTCTCGACTTCAAATTGACTTCAGATGCTCTCGGCGACATTAACCTTGCATAGTGCATAGACTCTTCCGTTTTCTGGTTTCACTCCTGTGTTTCTGCATCTGGATGTAGTTCAGGAGAATGTGTTTAAAAACTCTGCAGGCGATTGTTTTCCCACACGGTTGTACTGTGTGTCGTGCAGCGGGCCTTTCTCCTCAATCTTCTCTTTGAATACAAATGTGTGGGTGTGTGGGGGGGGGAATGTTTACAGAACTGACACTTTTTTCAGGTTTGTTATTGGCTTCCTCACATTCGCTTGGCTGCTTTTAGATGATCAAACAGAAAATGGCCTTCTCTCATCTTCTGGTTCTTTGGACAGTGACACATTGATCATTTGGCTCATTTAAACATTTTGGAAACGATGCATTGACTTTAACGTTAATATCTTTCAGCTTTTATTATCCTGCTGGTACCATTACTTTGATGCTAGTCTCCTGAAATAAAGACAAAATTCTCTAATGGCTATCAGGATAGAAGCTATTGAACGCATCAGCAAGATTTGGCTCTAATAATGAAAAAGACTTAAATCTCACTTAATTATTGCTTTTACATTAATGGGGAGGAAATCTAGCTGCATAAATTGTTGCTTAGGATTATAAACCTGCAGAAGATTATCACCTGGTCTGCTTTTAAGTGCCTCCTTATTCATGGTTTTGGATCCCAGCCTGTAAATGACTTTACATTTACAGCCTGGTTAATTAACCTTGCGAAGAATAGAACAATGTTACGCAGCAGGGCGGCAAAGTCAGCAACAATCTTCTTGAGGAGACGAATAAACAAATCAACAGGGTTAAATGCTGGTTGAATATTGACCCATCACTAAGTTGTAATGGCTTAGTCAGCTCGCAAATTTGTACCTTTGTGTTTCATCCAGCCTACTTCAATTTCATGTCTGTAAACAAACAGTGTCGTAACGATCAACTTAACTGTTTTACATGTGTTTATATTTGACTTGGTAGATGGGTATTTGATTAATTTTGGAGTAAAATCTCTCAAGCCACATATTTTACTGTCATAAATGCTTCATGACAGTTTGCTCTTTTTCATATCCTAGTTTTTGTGTTTAATATGGAGCTCTAGGGAGTTAGTATCAAGTCAATCCTAAGTGGCCAAAATGACGTCAACATCAGCCAGACCTTTGTGGATGAAGACGTCCAGATCCTCTGAGACTAATGGGCCGTTGGTCTGATCCTGATGGACTATGAAAGACTTAGCCTCAGCTGGTCCATCAAATACTGAAGAGGGATTGGTCTCACCTGGACTGAAAACATGATGTCTGGAGCCTCACAGATTCAAGAGGTGACTTCATGAATCTTGGCGACTAAAGACATGATCACTGGAGTCTTGGAGACTGAAAACTTAATGTCTGAAGTTGATGTCAGCTCTCACAAGTGTTTGCATGAGCAAGACTATTGGAAACTGAAGATGCGCTGGTGTCACTCAGATATCCAGAGACTGAAGAGACAGTTGGTTGAACCTTCAGAGCCTGAAAGATATTTGACTGGACCCGCTGAGTCTGAAGAAGCAACTGCTCCCTGACCATTAGAGACTGAAGAGGTGTCAGCTAGATCCGAGTAGACTCAAGAGCCATCTGCATTCACCTGACCCATCAACAGGGCAGCGATGGTGGCTCTGGTTGCTATGTGGAGGATAAATCAAGGAGCTGAACATACAGAGGGTGGAGGTGGCTTAAAAGAGGGATTGCTCTTCTTTGTATTTAGTTTGAGAAAAAACAGAACTTAAGACCTACCATCCTATAACTTTTAGCTGCATCTCTTCTCCAACTCCAACATGCCTGAATCGATTGATATGTTGTAATGACAAAAAGCTAAACAGTGTTTTTAATCAATGGATGTGTTTGACTATGAGAGGGAGCCAAACGTTGACCAATCTGTTGCTGTCCACATATTTTATTTATCATTTATATCCACTGCAATGCACTTTACTGCCTCAAGTCTTCACCAGTTTCTCTTATGATTTCCGTTGTCCTGAAGCCTGATCTCTGCTTGTTTTCTGGCTTAGATATTCTTTGTTCTGCGGGTTGCAGTTTGAAGTTCTTAAACCTTAAACCTTTTAAAAGGAAATGTTTCAGAATCAGTGATGGAAGTTGTTTTGTGTCTTATCAGCAAACCACCGTAGAAGAGCAGAGTCGCATCATGAAGCTGGAGGAGGACCTCGCCCTCCGAAGGGCTGAGATCAAAGACCTCCAGGGTCAGCTCAGACGGGTCGACGTGAGCTCCCAACAGGAGGCCCCGGGGACCGACGCCAAGCCGGAGACCGTGCTGCTGCGTGAGCAGCTGCTGACGGTGGGCCGCGAGCACCACAAGGAGAGCAGCGAACTCAAAGAGAAATACGAAACAGTGTTGGCGGCAAGCCAGCAGGAGGTGGAGTCACTGAGGACGGTTGTGGAGAAACAGAGTGTTGAGATCGGCGAGATGAAGCAGAAAGCCCAACAAGCCACCAGAGAGAACATGGAAATGATGGACTCCTGGAAGGTACTGTCGTACTGCTTGGTCTTTAGATTGTAGAGCTTAAGGTAGAACAACAGCGACATTTCCTTACTTATTACTTTAATGGCACTTTCTTGGTTTCAGCCTAAATGTGACTTGTTTTGTTTTTTGCACAGACTAAGTTCGACATGTTGGTGACTGACCATCAGCGATCCTTGGAGGAGCTGAAGGCATCGCTGAGCAGAAGTCAGCCTGCTCCACAAGGCCAGGAGCAGGACGCCCAGGAGCTGAGGACCACTCTGGAGAGCCTAAAGATGGAGCACCAGCTGGAGGTGGAGAACTTGAAGGCCAAACACAAGATCGAAGCCGCCGTTCTGATCAAGGAACGCGAGGATCTCTTCAATCGCCTTCAGGAGGCCAGAGACCAGCTGAATGAAGGAAGGTCTGACATGGAGGCTCAGAGCAGCAAGGCGGCGCTGAGCGAGGCCTCCCAGAAGCTGCAGAGGGCGGAGGCCAGGCTGGCAGAGATGGAGGTGCTCCAAGTGGAGCGGGACAAAACAACAACAGAGCTTCGAGACAGACTGGAGCTGTCAGAGAAGAAGATGACAGACTACCAGGCCCTGCACAAGCTCCAGGCTGAGAGCCAGGAGGAGATCCAGAAACTGGAGGAGGAGCTGAGGGTGACGGCAAACCAGCTGCAGGCTGTGCAGGCAGGCCACTTTAAATCTCACGATGCAAATGTAAGCAGCAGAGGAGAAGATCTGAGCTCACCGTTACTCTGCTTTACCCTCATGTCGAATGTTTTTACAGCTCTTTGTCCTGTTTCAGATGATAGAAGATAATGAAATTTCAGACGAGAAGAAGAAGCTGAAACAGAATATTGAAGGTATTTCTATCCATTTAGCAGTAGGTTATCTTTTGCAACATAAGAATTTGCTTGATAGCACTTGTTAGAGTGGTAATATCTTTTAAAGTACTGCTGTATGAAAACAGATGGAATCTTGATAGACCAAAAACTGATTTGCATTGTAGGCGCAATTAATTTTGTATGTCTGCCTTCATAAGTATGCAGAACATATGCTGATAATCAACAAGTGCAAAACACTGGGAGGAGTATATATAGATGTAATGACTGCAATGCAATTTATTAAACCTGAACCAGGTTACAGGAGCTGTGCTTGCTTCTACGTTTAGCATGTTTAAAAAGCAGGCGCAAACTGACACGCAACAATTTCTGCAGTCGCTGTGGCAAGAATGAGGCATGGATGTAATGCGGACAATGTTTTTGTCAAAATAACTGAAACATTTAAAAAATAGACAATAAAAATATTTTTAAAATATTTGTCAATTTTGATTTGGCCCAGAAAAAAATTATGCAGTTTTTATTTGTCTGCTGCACGTTCAACAAATTTTGAGGCAAAAGATGATTGGTTAAGACATATTAATGAGGGGGACTACTAACAGGATTTATGCAATTAAAGCTTTTTTTTTTTTTTTTTCTTCAGAAACAATGGAGAAGTTGATGAAAAGGGAAAACGAAGTCTTCACACTCTCTTCCCAGGTTGAAGCTCTGAAAACACAGATTGGAGGTAAATGTTGTTGAGCTCTGATGGTCTTCATTCTTTTTCACATCATACACAGATGCTATATTTCAATTAAAATAAGGACTTTAACATATTTTGCAAAAATGTTGATTTCTTTCTAGTTTAGATGTTGAAATGATATTTAATGTTACTCAAGCACATTTACAAATAAAAAAAAATTGAATATTATGAAAACATTCAATTTTGTTTTGTCAACCATTACAGGAAGTGAAACTCTTATATTGGGTAGCTCTGCTACACAGAGTGAAATACTTCAAGCATTTATATATAACAATTCGAAATGAAACTCTGAAATTCAAATTCAAATATTACATCATATGAGAAATTATATTTTGAGCAGAAATGTCAAGCTTCTGAAAAGTTTGTTCATATTCGGTAGTGCCTCTCAGCTTTCTATAAACATGCTTGAATTACAGAACTCTGAAGCAGCTTTGTTAGCAGTGTGTGGCGTCTCCTCGTTATGGAGCATGTTAATAACTGTCCCGACAGCAGTTTTCTCCACTATTGAAGAAAACTCTGCTGGTTTTTTAAGTGAGCTAAGGATTTAAATATTTCATTTTTTCACAATATTCTAACTTTGTGATAGTCAAAATTTTGCGTTTGCATAATCTGTTAGTCATAATCATCAAATTGCATCTATATAAGATGAGCTTCATCTCCTGAAAATGGTTGACAAAAATATTTGACTCTTTCACAATATTCTAATTTCTCATATGTGCATGCACGTGTTTTTAACCACTGCCAGAGTTCATGCTGCGGTTCTTTGCTTCTTTGGAGTTTCTTTCTTTTGATCTTTTCAGAATAATCTTTTGAACAGCTCTGTGACATCAAACAGACTGAAAATGTGCTCGACCCAGCTCAGATAATCAAACTGACGCCCTCTGAAGAATGGCCTTAAATCATTTATAGAGAAAAATAAGGTTTAAAGGACTGTCTCTTACAGGATAAAATTCATTTTTATTATTTTAATATTTATTTTAGAGTCTAGACTTCACGGTGGGACAAACAGGAGGAAATCTCATTACTTCTGATTTCGTATTAGAGGTCAGAAGTAATGGTAATAATGGTGAAAAATGGCTTTTTGATTGAGGTTCTGTCACATACTTAGCAGAGGGATTTAAACATAAGCCAACATATTATTCCTCTTCGGAAAGCGTTGCATCAAGAGACAAAGGTAAAGGGATAATTACCCTAAGGAAAGCATATATTTAACTTGGCTTGTTCTATTTTAGTGGCTGGCTAACAAACAAACCACATTGCATCAAGTTCTTTTTAAGTATAACTTCATTTTCCTTCTGCATTAGCTCTGGAAAGTAAAGTTCGCTCTGGGGAAAAGAAATTTGAAGCTTTAGCCAAGGAGAAGATGCGTCTGGAGGCGGAGCTAGAGGCCATGACCAAGAAGTCCCATGATGCATCAGGGCAGCTGGTCAGCATAAGCCAGGAGCTGCTGAAGAAAGAAAGGTAGCTGCTGGATTGATTTTTCAATCTCCTCCAGGACTCACTGGATAACTGATGAGAAAAATTAGCAGAACGGTATGAGGAGGAAAAAACGTTTCCCCATCACTTTGATACAGATGACTCACTTGGAAACAACAGATAATTTATTGATTTTATTGTGCTTATTGTTACCCAGTGACAGGTCTTCTGATTTAAAGCAACATTTTCTCAGAAAGAAAATGAACTCCATAGACAGTAAAACACACCAAAATGGATTTATAAGAGTGATGGCCGGTAATAATCTTTAAAGCAACTGAAAGAAGCTGCTGTTTTTATTTTTTTACTTGCAGAATAGAAACTGTAATTAAATATTATTTTGAATAACAATATTATTTCAGTAATTAATTCATTCTGTATGTATTAACTTTTCAAATCTTTATTGCTGTTAATTGTGGTGATTTTCTTCTTTGACCTGATAAAAACAGGACAATTAAGATCAGAGTATTAATCAGACCTGTAAAAAACATTTTTAATAAATGTGGACTTTCCTGCTGAACGGTTGTTATTTTCAATTCCAGTGTTGTATAGTAACGAAGTAAAAATACTTCACTACTTTACTTAAGTATATTTTGGAGTACTTCATACTTTCCTCGAGTAAGAAAATTTTTGATAACTTTCACTTTTACTTCACTACATTTCCGAACTTAATTGCATACTTTTACTCCGATACATTTTCAATGTGTGGTTTAGTTACTCGTTACAAAAAAGCGAGAGAGAAACGCAAATGTTTTGATCCAACCTACTGATTGACTGCAACAAAGTCGGTAGCCGACTTGCCTGGGCTTGTTCGTCACCACCAATAGGATGCACAGGTTTCGCACCTCCCCACTACGTCAAAAAAGTCCAGCAAACAGTCTGATTGGTTAGTGCTCCGTTAAAATGTTCGTTTGTGCAGCTTTGGTTTCCGAGATATTAAAATGATTTTTTAGGCCATGCAGAGTTCACCGTCCCCGCATTTTGCTCCAAAACAAACCAAAGTGGGCTGGTTCGTTAATGCTCCGTTTGTGCAGGTTTGTGCCGTTAAAATAAACGCAGCAAAGTTGTTTTCAATTTGGATTTTGGCTATTCCGATATCCGGTGTGAGCGGCGCCTAACTCGAGGTTGTTCCGATTCATGAACGCTAATTTCGGCCAGCCGTTCTCTCGGTCTCCCCTTCCTCAAGGTGTCGGAGTTTCACTCAGGGAGAGTCAACAAATTTTACATCCAAACTCCTGAGAAACTAATGGAAATAGATTTCTTGCCTTGTGACCAACTGACACAAAATTCATTTTACTTACTCTTTAAGTAAGTAATGGATGGCCTAAAAAATAATTTGTAATATCTCGGAAACCAAATCTGCACAAACGGAGCTCTAACCAATCAGACTATTTGCTGGATTATTTGAGTAGGTGGGTGTCAGCATCACGGAGGTCTGTTTCGCTTCTCCCATTAAACACCAAGTTAACAAAAAAGCTCTCCCTCTTCAGATGCCAAATAAGCTGCATTTCCCTCCCAATTCTTTTTTTCTTTTGCATAATGACCAGTTGTGTGCACCTATAGTTTGTGAAGTAGAGTAATTGTAACGGCTTTTTTTCTTCATGTTGGCCGCATTTTCTGTACTGACTATTTATTTTTCTCATTTTCAGCACTGATCTTACTGAAAGGGAAAACTTAAGGCTTACAAAAACTTTATTTTCTGTCCTTGAGGGTTTACTAAGAAGCTGGTTCAGTTGTAAAGCAGGTTAAGTTAACCTTGTGGTTTAGGTAAAGCACCTAATTTTCTTAACTAAATGATGCTGCAGGTTTATCTATTAGCAGGTTTCATTTTGCCTGCACTTGGTTGTGTACATTATTTTAAGTATATTTAACAAGTTTACCAAAATATAAAAAATGTCATTCAAACTGCATTTGCCTTGTTTTACTTTTTACTGATACTTTTCATTACATTACTTGAGTTCATCCATTTTTACAGTACTTTCCATACTTAAGTACAAGACATTTCAGATACTTTAATACTTTAACTCAAGTAACATTTCAATCAGTGACTTTTACTTTTACCAAAGTCATATTTTGGAGCAGTACCTATACTTTTACTTGACTCCGAGATTTCAGTACTTTATACAACACTGTTCAATTCATACTTTTAATCAGACAAACGAGCCTCATCGAAATGCATATTTTGATTTATCGAATATGTCTGCTCAGTTCATCAGTAGTCTGGATTTATTTTATTTGAAATCGATTTGTTTTGGGGGTTTTTTGCCTCAAAAATAAAATGGAGACCGACCACATGTAGAAAATCATTATGTTCTTACATTAATACTAATAATTTTATCCAGAAAACGAGCACAGTTGGCATCAGGCTTAAAGTGGAAACATGTGGATGTGTTGACTGAATATAAGAACTTTTATCTTCCTTGGTGTTTTAAATCTAATTAATAATGATGTTTTTCTGATACAGTTGCTGTTTTGTGAATTGTAATGTTTTTCTCTTTGCTCCAGAAGTCTGAATGAACTGCGGGTGTTACTCCTGGAGTCGCACCGCCACTCTCGGGACGTGGAGAAAGACCTGAGCCGAGAGGTGCATAAGGCTGAGTGGAAGGTCAAGGAGCAGAAACTTCAGGACGACATAAAGACCCTGAGAGAAAAACTGCTTCTGCTGGTGAGAACAAACAATGGCTTTGATTTAATATCACACTCATTGAAATGAATCGGAATGACTCCAAGAGCACCAGTAATATTTTTTTATCTTAATCCATTGTTCTTGTCAATCTGTTGGAAACTGTTTTTGTCGTGAATTAATTTTTCAGAAACATAAACATCTCATTGAAGAAAATGTGTCCATCTTCTTTTTTCAAAACTTCATTTTTTTCCCATTTATAATAAGAAAAAAAATAGAATAAAAAAAAATAAATTATTTAAGCATTAAATAAATAGAAGATAGCTGTTAAAAAATATTAAAAGCCTGTAAGATGATTAGTAAATGTTCTTTGTTGTACTTCAGAGCAAACTCAAAATCTTACCAAGTTCTTTATAGTCTAATTTCTCATGCAAGTATCTTTACACACTTGTAATAAGACAAAACTAACTTAAAAGTAACTTTTCAACAAGATTAACCTTTCAACAATATTTATTTCTTAATATTGATTTTCAAAGCACTATTCCCACAGGCAAGTTATTTCACTTCCAAGAAGACCTTCCCTCATATTACTAGTGAAATAATCATCCAGTGGAACTAGTTATTCATCAATATTAAGGAATTGTTGACTTAAATCAAGCTCCTGTATTTTACGGAAAAACAATTTGTAAGTTAATTTTGTCTTATTTCAGATGTGCTCAGATATTTGCACTAGAAATTTGACTAAAATACTTTGTATTTTTTTTGTTTTTTTTTGTGTTTTTTCAGTGAACCTGTACTGTTTGCCCTAAATTACCACAGGGACGTTTAATAATTATCTTTCAAACTTTAATTATTTAATAACAGCTATATTTCAGTCAATTGTTATTTATTGTGGATCCTAACCTACAGAGATGGAGGTTTAGAGCTGAGCTAGATGTCAAATTGTTTATTTTGGTTGTTAAAGCTCAAACACTCATCAGACATATACGTGGTCAATTTACGGTTGTTTTGTTGGAGGCTACTCAGTGTCTCTGTTTGATAAAATGTTGGTACTGTTAGCTTATCCTGTTTCCTGCTCCACAAAAACGGCGGGAAAACCATAGCCGTTTTCCCGCCGTTCTCCATTTTTCCGTTCCCAGGAAAAATGGAGAAGCCATTTCTAAGATTTAGCCATTTCTAAATCTTCTAAAAGAGCAACAAATGGACGTTTTTACCACAGCAATAACTATGTCTCCTACCACGATATAGATTGAATTTAAAGTATGTTATAAAATATCAAAATCAGTAACTATAAAACAGAAATGATCAGTTATTCTTGGATTTTGGGTCCCTGTAATCTTTGACACTATGTATCCAGCAGGTTTACTGCTGTTGGCTTACATTAATAATTCATCTCATCTGCGTTTGGTTTTCAGGGAAGGGAGCGGTTGTCTCCTGACCACCGGCGGTACTCTATGCTCGACCAGTCGGCTCTGGACTCGGAGGTTAGCCGCCTGCGCCAGCGGCTGCTCAATACCGAGGACGCCCTGAGGAACGCCTTGGAGCACAACCAGCAAGTCGACAAGCTTGTCCAGGCTATGCGAAGACATCCAGATAAGAGCCAGGTGAAGGTGGCTTAGAAAGAAATATGCATGTTCTTTCAAGAAGCTTCGTCGGTGTTAAAAGCTGGAGAGTGGATTGCTTGTTGTCAGTTGGGGGAATTTGAATGGGAAGCAAAGCTAGTGAGAAGATTTGCAAAAGTCATCCACATTCTGACTATTTTTTTTTAGCTCTTTTCCTATTTAAATCAATAGGAAAGTAGACCAGAACATGTGCATTAACATCTGGTGGAAGAAGACAATTTTGTCAGAAAAAAACAAGACTGTAAAATGAACCGAGCCCAGACTTAGCAACACAAGCTGAGCTCCAACATGGTTGGTCAGCTGGTTCAACTGCTGTGTGCGCTGTACAACTGCTGCTGGAAAAGTGTTTTGTTGTTGATGTGCCATCCAGAAACCACTTGCTGCATCGTTGTTGGTTGTTCAGGAAGCGCCACTAGTGCTTTTCTAAGATGTTTACCTCTATGACTGCGTAACTGTTTGCAGCCATTTTCATGTATGATTGTAAATGTTGGGGGGCGTGGCCAGCAGTAGAAGTATGAAGGGCTATTTTTCATTCCAACACCGATTTGCTTTGTAAATGCTAAATGTTATGTAGCATTGCTTCCTAAGGTGCATTTTCATTCAAATATTTAATATATGCTCTACAAAAAAATTTGTGTGGAATAAATTCCACAGAAAAATCCTTGATTACTGACCCGAGAATTGGCAGGGGTCCTGTGTAATGTCTTTACCAGGCAGATTAATTAAAATTCACTCAAATATATCTGAAGTCATGCACGTTCATAGGGCACTGGATGTTTAAATGTTCTGGTCAGACATTTGTCTACATGTGTCATTTCTGTTTGTTTGGGGTTTTTTTCAGGTTCTAGGTGCAAATTCGGCGAATGGAATTCATCACCAGGAATCAGACAACACTCAAGAGGTTATTGTTGTTTTCTCCTGACATGTTCTTAATTCTTAATTTTTATCTAATTACCTGTGTAACAAGTAGATTAAATAGAAATGAAAAAGAAACAGGAGAGGGCAATAAACATACACGATGGGAGCCGTTGACAAACCCAGAAATATTTTGTCTGTTACTCGTTGCCATCCACATCTAAACATCAGAAAGTAGAAGTGGTTTTGCTCTCTTGCTGAAGCCAAATGCTTTCAACTTTCTTTTCTAGGAACAACACTGATGGGGGTAGCAGCGATGATGGGGCGGGCGACTCCAACGTGAACCCAGACTGACGTTGGGACCTGCAGACGGGAGCAGAGCGTCTCCCGTCAAATGCCTGAAAAACTTTTCCGTTTACAGTCAATGAATACCAAAACAGTGAATTTATATGTTGTTGCAGAATGCACCTAATAGCCAATCATGAAGATCACTTAAAGTACTATAAAGTATGGGACATGAAGAAATATTATCAGTGAAATAACTGCTGAGAACTCAAGAGAATGGCAGCTTTGGATGCTTTACAGTAGTTAGGAAGCTTCGTTCAGCAAGTCAGCGGGAACTCCTATTTTGAAGGAAGAGCTATCGGACTGACTCTTGGTCGCTTTCTTTGTTTTATTTATTGCTGTTATTTTTGACATTTTGCTTTCTAATAATCCTCTGTACTGCTCGAAGAAACACCTGAATTCTGACGTTTCTATTAGATTCTGACTCAAGCTGATGTCACCGAACTGTAAAGGTCAAAACTCCCTGTGTAGCGCACACAAGCAACAGAAATGTTATCTCTTTTTAATCCCTTCATGATTGTAGTCAGGTTGTATGCATTGTATGAATTTTAGATGTCCCTTTTATAACATCCCTATGAATGAACCAAGTGTGGCCCAAATAGAACAGAACAGAATTTGCAGCGTATCCTTTTTTAAAATCAGTCGCAACAAAAGTGCAGAAACCAACCAACAAGTCACTCTAACCTAAATAAACAGAGTTACCAGGAGCAACTATGTGTCTTAATATAAACGTTATATGCCTTTTCCATCCTTTCAGTGCATTATTATGAAACAACAAGCCAGCAGTGGAAAGCATCAGTATGCTAGCAGTTTTCTGATAAAAACCCACTGGGAACTGTAGTGAAACACCAGAGTGGATTTTTCTGATGTGGATTTAATGCACTTGTAGACCAGCGGTGGGAGAACCAGTAGAACCAGCACCAGAGGACAGAAGTTTTCATTTGGACTGAAGGAGTTGTGTAAAATCAGGCACATTATGACACTAAGACACTGTGACTGCATTCACACATAAACAAGCCAAATCCGACTTTTTCACTGCAGTCTGAACGGCCCGATGCCAATCCTCTCACCCCCCAAAATATCAGATTTGTGCCACTTTCATACTGTATGTAGTAATATATCGGATTGTTTTCAAAGCGTCTGCAATCTGAACGGTCGTGTTGCATTTCATCCAACTTTTACGTCTTTGACTCCAGTCGTAATTTTGCATCAGATGATGATGAAAGCACCTGGCTTTTATTTTAATAGTCCACCTCCAGCTATCAGCTAATGCATTTACTAAATATTTTTGGTCTGTACTAAATATTTAGTTTTAATCTAAATATTTAACTCAGTGACAAAATATTTAGCTTGATAAATAAATATTTAGTTTAACTAAATATTTAACTCACTAAGTAATATTTTGCTTGCTGAATATATCATTTAGCTTAAAACTAAATATTTAGCTCACTAACTTGATATTTAGTTTTGTTTAGAAACTAAATGGTTAGCTTGCTTACTACATTTTGAAGTTAGCATTTATACATGAATAAATAACTTGGTGTAAATTTGGCTTTGAAAAATGAACCCTGATTTTTTCCCCTCCTTTATGCCAGGCTAAAGACCAAACTTCTTGTTGTTTATTTTTGACTGTGACTTTCCAATCAGGACTCCATCTGAGTCCACTGGCCCATGGACAAGTTTCCAATAAAACCACAGCAGAAGCTGGTCACTCACCCCAATCCTGAATCCCTGGTCTGGTCACCACTACTGCCATCGTATCTTCTGTTAAAAATGTTGGTTGTGCATTTGCATTGAATGGCACTCAGTACTATCTACCTACTAACACTGTCGAGAGAGACATTGACATTATTCTTGGTATTATGGTTTGGGGGGCCAAAGGAGCCAGGTTCTCCCATGTTTCTTCTCAGCTTCAGATCCAATGAAGATTTTCTGGATCTTAAGGGTCCAGCTACATGAGCTGGAGCGGTAGCATTGACTGTATGACTCTGATTTGTATCAAATTATTTCTTAAATTTGCCCCACTCACATCCGTGAGCTCGTGCTGCCAACTCGGTTATCCATGTGGTCAGGTATTGTAGTCACTGCATTATGGCCACACATGAGCTTTCCACTGGTTAATTTCCCACCACTCTCTGTGGTTGTCTAGCTCTTTTTGTCAATGGCTGTACAAAGTTAGAGAAACTACAACTTGACTGAAATGCAGTTATGATTGTGAAAAAGTATTCTGGCTTTGCTTCTTTTGTCACATTTGAAAGCTTCAGACCATCAAACTAATTTTCATATCAGACTGAGATAACCTCAGGTGTATCAGGCCTTTTGCTGACATAGGTGGAATTCTTGAAATGTGTGCTGTTTTACATCTTACTGATGCAGTATTTCGGAAAAAGAAGATTATGCTAACTTGGTAGTGGAAGTAGTTTGATGGTCTGGAACCATCAAACTAGACAGACAACTGTAATTGTGATTGATTAACTGCATACTTTTTGCTCCCTAAAAGAAAATCCCAAAGGAAAATATCCAGGCCAATTTAAATGATGTGCCAAGACCCTAAACAAGCCGTCAATGCTCTAAAATTGCCCATTGTGGCTAACTTTAAACAGTAAAGGGCCAACAGTGCGGCAGTTATTATCAACCAAGTACAATCAGTTATTAGACATCACGTTTTCATGGAGGCCAGGTTGGTTTGGACAGGTACTTTCCCATGTCATCATTTGAAAACTGATTTTCAAAGACTGACCACTGCCTACTCGCAGTTTAATATTCACAGCTTTACTATGGAACGTAACTGAAAATTATTTGCAAAATATTTTCCTGTTCTCTTAGTTTTTTGTAAAATATTAACAGAAATTGAAATTGTGGAAGCTGAAATACCTCAGCATAGTGCTGCTTTCAGCTGCCGTTTGCAGAGCAGCCAATCCGGAAGCATCATTAATTTTCCTTGGGGCTGATTGCCTGTACCGCCATGAACTGAGATAAGGAAATCATTTGATGTTAGATCCTGCTGTAGTGCTACGACGGCTTCCATTGTGTGTATTGATACACATTTAAATATATTTGGTGTCCGAACTATTAAAATAAGCAGTTGTAAATGTTCTTAGAGGGGATTTCCAGTATTTGCAAATAGCAGCCATAAAGTACATACCGTAATTTAGTAGTTTCTAAATTAAATTATACGCGACTAAAATCTTGTCGTTTTCTTTGTCCTCCTTTGGAAATAAAAAGGAAAAAAAATCCACTCAGCAGATGCGGATCTTTGAACTCAAAAACATTTTGGTGTGAAAAAAAAGCAAAAACTGGAAAAATGTCTAACTTAGGGAATACTTTTTCACAGCTATGTACCTCTGCAGCATTGATGTGATAAAAAAAAAAAAAACAGTGTTGAATAACTACACTATATTTTCCTTTGTTATACTATTTTTAGCTGGTTGCTGAAAGATGCTTTTGAGTTCGTCCTTAAAATCAAAGTTCCTTGGACTTGGGATGCAAAGAATTAATCGACTTATGACTGACTGTCATGATTAGTTCAAATCAATTAACTAAAAATGTCCACTTACACCTTATTTCATTGTTGCAGTGTGGCCGCCATCCAGAAGAGGGCACCAAAGGTCATTCTTGAAACTGAATTAAAGATGGCGGGGTATTCCAGTACAGGATAGAGAAATGGGCCAGAAGGTCTCTGGTGTGAGATTTAAAGATTATGCGGTTCTTTTTTGTTACAAGACAAAAATCTGGTTTTTAAGAAAGTGGCGGCTTATCAAGTAATTGTTAATCGATCAGTTAGCTTTAGATTAACTCCTTAATCGATAACTTGCATCCCCAGCTTGGACAGACGGTGGGTGATTACGATCCTGGAAAGCCTACAGAAGAGGGCCGACCTTCAAAAATCACAAATTATTGTAGTAATACTTCATTTACGATGGACTCTATCAACACAGATCTCATCCATTTGGTAATTCATGATGTTTTTTTAAAATGGCAGCCAACGTGAGCCCATTCTTTTGCTGTATTATTAGAAGTATACCTGCAGTGCTTTACTGACCTCTGAAGGGCTGCCACACAAGTTGAAACCCAAACAAACAGACAGACAGATATGGGATGATGAAACTCACCCAGCCTCTGATTAACAACACGAGGCTCTTGTTTTGTGTTTATGCTGTAAAGTCTTCCAGAAATTGATTTATCCATGTCTCATCTGAAGCAGAAGTTTGTTTTGTGGGTTTGCTGGAGACATGAACCCATATTACATGGCAGCATAAAGTTGTATTTATGCTGCCTTGCATTAATACAACTGTATGTATCTGTATTTGGCCTCCTCCGCTTGGACCCTTTGGATTATTGCTGCAACAGTTTTGGGGATTCAGTCATTAAATATTAACAATGTGGCTGAGAGTCTGTCAGTTTTGTGTGCTTGTTTTTGAGCTCTGGGTGACTTACACAGTTCAGTCTATTTTTTGCTGATTTTGAGCAACTGAAACTAAATTCACAGAAATCACATAATTTATTCCACAGCAAAACACTTTCTATGAAGCTGAACTTGTGCTGCAAATCGTTAATCCAAATCTGAGTTTATTATTATTATTATTATCCCCAAATGTGTTTTCCTGGTGGTAAATTTAAAGCACCTAGTAAGAGGATGTTTATTTTTCTTTTCATTTCCTGGAGACATTTCAAGCCTCCTGGTATCACTTTTATTTTTTGGCCTGGCAAAATGTCAGCTCTTATCTATGTGTCCTAGTTTTTAAAATTTGAGGGCAAATTAGCAACATTTAAACAGCTTATGTTTTGACATAAAAAAATAAAAAAAATAAAAAAAAAACAACAAAAAAACAAGCAGGCCAGGCTAACGTGCCAAAACATTGTGTGAAGAATAAAATAAGATTTATTATGAGTAAAGTTTGTACTTTGTTGATGGGTTAAACCACAGTAATACATTTTCTTGTGGATCAACAATTTATATTTATTTCCATTAACTTTACTGTACATTAAAAGCCAGATTGTGTTCATCGAAACCACTTAGAACAGGTGCTAATCCTTAAAATAATTTTAAAACTCCACTACTATCCTATTACTGCAGAGGCATATTTAGTCATACTGGGTCCCTCTTTTTATTTTTATCTTTTTATTTTTATCACTCTTGTCTAAGACTTCATGTTGTATATTATTGTTGGTGAGTACTTTCAATCTGCAATGGGATTTTGACATCCAATCTTCAAAAAGGGTTAGAAGAAAAAAACATTTAAGTAAATATGTTTTGGAAACGCTCTACAGTGAGGGGATTGGATTTGTCTTTAATGTATTAAATATGGAAACAACACCTCTTAAATTCAAAGTAACTCCATCCTGATTCATTTCAAATAGTTGTTAGAAATAGATTAGTGGGACTCAAAACTTATCATGGAGGAAAAATTGTCATTAGAATGTGCACATGTTTTGAATGTTCAAAAATACATTTATTTTCATAACACCACAAGAGTTCTAGCCTATTTTAAACAGTTAATGCATATTTCATAAATGCAGTATTGTAAATAATTTTACTGTCAGAGTGCAAAATTTGTAAACTATTGATCAGAATATGACAAGTGATGATGATAACTGAGCTACAAAGACTTGGAGTAGAAGTGGGAAGAAGATAATAATGTATTAATGAGTACAGAAGGGTCAGATATCAGTGATAAAATAATAACTGGAGAAAAATGTGAAACAACAAACCTGAAAATCAAAATTTATGGAATAGTGCAAAAACAATTAGTTGAATTCGAAATGAATGGGAAGCATTGATCTTGACAAATTGTCAGAACTTTCAGAATTCATCTAAATATTAAAAGTGTGGCTCACATTTCTCAAAAACTGCTGCATATTACAAGGAAATGTGCTGCTACTGTAAACCAGAATAGTAGCAGGTAGAAAGCAGAAAAGATGAGCTCTAGTGAGGGAAGCACAATGCAGCATCGACCTTTGAGTAAACGAGGACAAAAATGTGCTTTTTGGTTTTTATGAAGAACACTGCATGAAATGAATTATTTTTGAAAGTGTTATATATGTCACTCTTTACTTTTATAATAGGGAACGTATAATAAAAACCTAACCATACATTCCTGAAGAAGGATTACAGAAGAAATGGAAAATCCAGGTAATTAAAGGTTAAAGGTATTTGAAAACTAAATCAACTCTAAGTGTCTCCTTACTTGTCTTTTTTCCCTAAAGAAATCATTCTGAATTTAATATTTTCCTATAACTAAATAAACAAATGAATACTCTTGTTGATGTTTGTAATCATTAATGTAATTATGAAAACCTCCAGTAAAAGGCTCAAGATAATTCTGACTGAAAGCCTGCCAAGATTTAGGATATTTTAATTTTACTAAAAAAACTCATTTAAGATTTAACTTTTGTTTTACCCTTTAAAAAAAAACCCTGAAATTGTAGCGCAAATGAAAATCCACATTGTGAGTTATCTTTTGGGGCCCCAGCTGGGGCCGCCCCTGTCGGATCAGGGATTTCCTAAAGCAGAACAGAGTTTATGAACTGGATGACATGATTTTAAAATAAATACATCTTTGCATAAGTGAATATTTGTTCCCTTTGCTCCCTTGCTTGTGTCCAGAGGTTGACCCGTTAATCCTGTATGTAAATCGCAGCCAATGGATGTTGCTGTTGAGCTGGGCTGGGATTAGCAGGAGACGAATGAGTTTCAATTTTACTGGATTACAGAACAAAGAAAAAGGGGAAAGGGACACCCTGCTCTGTTAAGGGGCATAAACAAGAAACAAACTCAGAAAATAAGACAGAAAAACACTCGGCTGCAGGAGTCGAAGCCGTTGTCTGGAGAGTGATGCGGATTACGGTGTTTTAGCGGACATTGTTGGATGGGAATTGCGGCTGTTTCTGATGGATTAAAACGGGGGAATAAACCGGGATTGACAGCAGCAACAAGGCTATTTAATCACTAATTAAGGTGGGATTTTACAACTCTCTTTTAGTAATTCTAAACGTGTTGATTGATTCATTCAGTATAGCGTGGTTTTTGTAGTGACAGCGCGGTGAAAATATACGGATTATAACCTAATTTCTGGACTGGGGGAGGAGATGAAAGGCTAGCGTTAGCAGGCAAGCTAACGACTTGGAGCTAGCTGGTTAGTTAGCTTAGCGTCTGTTTTTGACCGTTAAATGACCCAAAACGGTCACTGAGACTAAGTTTGAAGACTTTGTAATGAGTTTTCAGATATTTCTTCTTGAATAAATTGATACACTATGTTTTTAATACGCGCAAGCAGCTGCTGTCTGCCTGTGAATTATTCTGGCTATCGCTGACACGAAGGTTACCCAGCTAACAACAAAGCCAGCTGGCTGGACGGGAGGTTGCGCATTTTAAACCGAAAGCGACGCGGTTAAAGTGTTACTGACACCTTAATAATGACCGTGTTGCACCGTTAGTTACACGTTCCTGTGTAATATAGAGCTGTCATCGGTTACAGCTTGTTTAAAAAGTCATAAAAACTTAAAACTTGAGGGTATTGTTTTCCAGCTCAAGACAGACTTCTGACAGGTTTTGAAATTTCAGACTTTTTTCTGCTTTACTTCAGTTAAACTAGTCTTTATATATTGGTTTATTTAAATACAGCCTAAGAACACCTGTAAACGACAGAGAGAAGACGTGGTATTGTATGAGGAGGTCTAGAGTGTCAGATAAGTATATTAGTGTTGCAGCATAGAGGGCAGTAAGGCAGCAGTGAGGTGTGCTGTAGTTATTCCAGGAGGAGGTGGGGCTGCATCATGGATCCACTCTAAAGCCCTTCTTGTTTGCTGACAAATGAGGTCAAACAGAAGTATCCATGGAATATGTTATTTCCAGTTGACATTTTGACCTGCAGTGTGAGCAGGGCGCAGGTAGCTCTAACACGCTACAGTAAACAAATGTAAACAAAATTCATACATTTTTTGCTTTTCACTTTTCCAGGCTTACATTTTCAGTTTAAAACATCCCTGAACAATATTTGAAGGAAAATTTTGTTTACAGAGACATCCATTTTATTTATCATTTTACTTTTGCCTGGTTTTTATTTCTGTTTTATATTGTTTTCAGTTATCGTATTTCGGATATTTAGAACATCTTCCAGTTCCAGTGTTAAGCGTTCATTACAAAATTAAGATGAATTAAAGATACTAAAATTTTTTTTTACAGATACTAATATGTTAATGAAAATATGTTGTGCATTCTTTGTTTTAAAATATTTGAAAACTAAAGAAGTAGTATTTGTGCAAACTAGTGAAAACTAACTTTTTGACAGGAAATTGGTCCAGAACATATTTGGAATGAAAACATTTAGAGCTGATCTTCTTATTTTTTTACACCCAGGAACTTTGTCAGGAAGCTTTAACACTTCATTATGTTTTCTTTTCAGTTGTCCATATGTAGTTTGCTCATGTCAAGGTTGCAACAACAGCTTACAGGATGAAGACTTGTTTTCTCACTTTAACTGTGAGAAATCAAGTTTAAAAAAAAAAAGCTTCAATGTTATTTATTGAATCCATTTCTAAAGTTCTGTGGTTATGTTGTTTTTTTTTTCCAAGACATTTTTGTCCATCATTTTTCCAGCCCACAACTCCTCCAGAGACCGTGATGGGTAGTTGATAGACATAAGTCTTGCTGCTGGCCGCATATTTCTCAGATCACAATTTATTTCCTTGACTTCCTGCTGCTCCTGTCAAATAAGCTCTCGTGCTTCACTTGCATGGGATACTTTTGTTGTTGAAGTGGAAAACCTGCTGTTACACAAAAATTGTGTAGTTATTGTTTCAGTTTGCCTTATTGAGCATTCTGAACATGACTGAAATCAGACACAAATGAAGCAAGCCAGTTGAATTTATTGACCTCATATATGTTACTATCGTCCTGCATTTGATAATAATGGGGGGTTTGGTACCTACTTCAAAGGGCAGATTTGAGGACAGACACTGTTTTGGTTCACATCAGAGTTCCCTTGCGCATTCACACTTACCCAAACGAACCTGACTTTCTATGCAAATGAACTAGAGTTCAATTAAGGCGGACTAAAGAGGGCTGGAGGGAATGCACCCTTAGAAAGACAAGTCATGTTTTTGATCTGTGGGATTATCCAGAGAGAGCCCACACATGGATCAAGTAAGGATTCAGTAGGTGCAAGCTAACAATGGTTAACAATCCTGGCTAGCACCAACAATGCTAACCAGGAATGGAAATGTGACTTGAGCTGAAAACACAGTAGAGCTATCTCAAGGTCAAGCATGTGGTTCTCTTATATTTTTGATGGTGATGGACCAGCTAGATAGGACTAACTCTGTGATAGATTACCTGTCCTGCCAGCAGCTGCCCCCTGTGGAGTGGAGGTCACACTCTTAGGATGTGCAGATTATTAGCAATCTCTTTCTGAGAACCGAGAGAGATCTTTTTACTGTACAGACCACAGCTCATTGTGCTCTCTGTTTTTCTCTATTTAGAGGTTAATACTGTCCCTTTACACGGTGACAGTTTCTCCTTGGTGCCATTAGGCTGCATCCCTGCAATATGCAGCCAATGAAACTATCCACTGCGATAGCCACATTCAAACTTCAAACAAACGCAAGGCTTTGCAAAAGTGTTCAACAAATGTTGAGATATATATATACACTGCTCAAATAAATAAAGGTAACACTCAAATAACACATTCTAGATCTGAATGAATGAAATATTCTCATTGAATACTTTGTCCTGTACAAAGTTGAATGTGCTGACAACAAAATCACACAAAAATCATCAATGAAATCAAATTCATTAACAAAGTATTCAATGAGAATATTTCATTCATTCAGATCTAGGATGTGTTATTTGAGTGTTCCCTTTATTTTTTTGAGCAGTATATATCTGCGACAGACTGGCGACCTGTCCAGGGTGAACCCCGCCTCTCGCCCGGAACGCAGCTGGAGATAGGTACCAGCAACTCCTGACCCCGTTAGGGAGAAGGGTTGTCAGAAAATGGACGGATGGATGGAGATATATATATATATATATATATATATATATATATATATATATATATATATATATATATATATAAAAATTCCCTTCTCACCCACCGCGGGTGGTTCTTATCCTCTGAGCTCAGGTCCTCTACCAGAGGCCTGGGAGCTTGAGGGTCCTGCGCAGTATCTTGGCTGTGCCAAGGACTGCACATTTCTGGACTGAGATGTCTGATGTTGTTCCTGGGATCTGTAGTAGCCATTCCAACAGGATATATATATATATATATATATATATATATATATATATATATATACATATATATATATATATATATATATATATATATATATATGAATAAATACACAAATAAAAGAAAAGCTGAGGACTGTAGATAATCCATCTTTCCATGACTAGCTTCTGTCTCTACTGACTAAGCATGACACTTCCACCACTATGTTTCACAGTAGGACGGATGTTTCTGTTGTTGGTTTTCTACCACACACCGTTTTGTAAAGGACTCATAAAAGAAAGCTATTATCAACTGTCCTGTGTCTGAAAGAGCACAGCTGCTAAAAAGCAAACAAATGGATCTGATCACTCACCAATAGTCATCTTGATGACAGGCCGCTCTTTGCTGCATCCATTTTCAGATGATCTTTAACAGCATCATTTTGAAAAGTAGTGTTATCTTTAAATGGCTACTTCATTTTTTAAGCAGCATTTTCACTTTCAGCTTTTTATTTTTAAGATTCCTTTTTGCACCATCTTATGTTGAACCATAAATCAGTTTTGAGGGTTGTCTGTTCATGTGACAACAGCATCTTTTTTTAGGTCGTCCTTCTTGGATTTTTAGAGATTCAATATAATATGACACAAGATAAAAGGCGGATGCAAGACTTGGCGCACAAACATAGGGATTATGCTGTTTGTTATGAAAAGCAAAATTTTAGCTGTCCAACCACACCCTGTCTAAAAGGTAGTACAAGTAAATTAAAATAAAGTTCTGCTTTTGTTTCCTTGCTTTGTAAAAAAAATACAACCATTTGGCCCATTTTCAGGTGTTTTCTTCCTGAATGTTTCTGAGAATTGTGTTGGCCCATTCAAGCTGCACTTGATTTGGAGATGATGACAGATTTACCTCAGCATGCGCAGTGTATTCTCACCGGACCAATTTAGCTTAGCTGAACATGGCCTCAGAGTAAATGTGTTTATGTCAGATTCAACGGATGGGATTGTGTGGAATGTAAATATACTGAAACCCTCTGTGAAATGTGGGCACAACAAAAAGCAGCACAACTAAAATCTCCATCTGAAAGGATGGAGATGTTGATTTCCATCCAGGTCTCTCCATTGTTTGTGATCAAACCTAGGAAAGTTTTTAGGGTGCATTCATACCAACCATGTTTAGTCTCTTTAATGGATCTCTAGTTTTTCTAGAAAGCCCAGTTTGTTTCGGGAGGTGTGGATGTGTAGTCGCACCAAAAAACCCCCCAAAAAAACAGAACCCTGATCCGCCAACAAACTTGGTTTGATTGAAGTGAACGCTGATGCAGTTAGACTGCACATGTGAAGGCCAACAAGACCAGAGATCAATCCAATAGCAAGAAGCGGATTAGAGCGCAGGGCATTCTGGGTAAATACAACCAATACAAACACAAGTGTCCAGCTTTAGCGGGAGAAATGGCTAGTTTTTTTGCCAAAGACAAACAGAAATCCTCCAACCGCTAAAATTTGACGCCACTCCATTTTTGTTTACATTTTGCAAGGAAGAAAGATGCACTCACTGTCTTCTTCAGAGGTTTTCTCGTTGTTTCCTTAGGTGGTTCTTGGTGCAGCCCCATCCACAGGCTTTGAACCAACAAATGCCAAGTGTTTGACCAAACACTTGGTGAAACAAACTAAGTTTGTTTCACCAAGTGAAACAAACATCCAGTGAAACAAACATCCAGCATGACATGCTGGATGAACAACATAGAGTAAATAAAAGAAAAATTTTATATAATTAGTGGTGGTAAATTTTACTATTCAGACATTTTACAGAATTTGGATGTAGCATGTGCAGTCCATGCAGTTTTGGTGTATAAAAGTGTCAACACGGGGGCTTCCCCCACAGTAGGATCAGGTGGGAGATGGATTGACCCTGGCTGCAGTAATATGGGCCTTACTCTAGTCTGACATAGTGGAGAAAGAGCTGAGCCAACTGAGTGACGCTTTCGATTTACTGTTCTGTTTACCTTCTGACCCCCATTATAGTCCTGAGATATGGACTGTGACTGAAAGAATGGCATCCTGAATACAGCTGGCTGAAATGAGAAGACATCAGCAGTTTCCTTCAGAAAACCTACTGAACCCAGTGGTTGGAGCGATCGTCCACCAGCGGCCCAACATGTTTTTGTGTTAAAAAATGGAAACATGTATGCTCTCACATCAGTCTGACTGCACGCTCAGGGCAGACCTCTAAAATCGAGACAAATCTTTTATAGTTGCACTTCTAGAGGTTTGGATAAGATGCAGACGTCTCCTCTGATGGCTGATAGATGAGTATTAGCGCCATGGCTGAATTATCAGGATAATCTCATGTAACTGTTTTCATCTGTTGCTGCCATGATTTTTAATGACTTATTGTGTGAACAAACTTATTCACGCCTAATTTTAACTTAATTTCTTATTTGTTAGAAACACTGCTACTGCAAAATTGTGTTTTCTTGACATCAGAATAGCAACAAAGATTTTTGCACGTTTGTAATGGAAAGACAGCTACTGTTACGGTTTCATAAAGAAACTCTTTAAAATGAACAAGCAGTGTTAGCCTGGTGGGGGTCCAAGTAAAGCCTGGTGGCCTGCTGGGCTTGTATACTGTGGAAAACTCTGCATCAGAAACGATTGAGACGCTTTTGGTTGAGATAATAACTACTAAACTTTTTCTCTGGATGAAGTATTAGTGAATAACATTTGCATGCCGATCACTAACAGAGCAGCGGAGATCAAAGAGTTTACCAAAAACCTTCATCTGGGTTCCTTAGAAAAATGACCGTCCTCCCAGACTGATTATACCAAGCCTCTGCTTGCTTATCTCCACCGTCCTCCTCCTAGCCTTCCGCCTTTCTAAATATGAGAGGAAAGCAGGCCATCTATTTTGAGGGCATAATAATTTTGGAAGGGAGGGAGGGGGTCTAATGTTTGCTGTGTGGCCTGAGGGGAGGCAGATTTAGATGGACTTGGCACGCTCAGACTGGTGTGCAGCTGAATCCCACCACGCCCACCCTCCTCTCTGCCTCTCTGTCCTCGCCTCTATTGAGTCAGTGGTTTGGGTTTGCCAGAGGCTAGGATAATGGCTCCCAGTGTCTGGAGAGATTAAAGGCCAGAGCTGCATTGTTCAAATGCCCCGAGATTAGTTTCCACGGAGACGGGTTTCAGCGCAGAGCATTTTTCTATCTTTTTTTTTTTTTCTTTTTGTTTCCATGACTGTTTGCCCCTTTACGCATGATTCAACTTGGATGTTTTTAATGAAACAATCTTCCGGCTGCATATTAACTGCAGTCGAACTTTAGATATAAACTTAAGAGTCTTCTTGTCCACCTTAAGTCAATACTCTTCCTGCACCATCTGTCAAGGAGAGAAAATCCGGTGTAAAGGGTATCATATGACATCCTCTGAGCGCTCTAATCATCTTTAACTGACAACGGCAGCTTTTTGATGGATTTGCCTTTTAGATATTCCAGAAATATGACTCTAGGGAAACAGGCGTCTGTCAAACGGATGGATGGATGGATTAGAGTGATCTTTTTTTATTTTTTTATTTTTACAATTATGTTCCCCGGAGGATCAGCTAAGACAAGAGCAATGTGTTGAAGTCATAAAGATGAAATGTGAGAGGATAGATCTAACATGGTTTGCAGAAGAGCATTAGAAAGAAGATGGAGAAACATGTGGAAGAGATGCTGTGGTCAGAAGATCACAAAATGAAACTTTTTGGGCTAGATGCATAACACTGCATTTTATTCTCAGCTATAAAGCGATTTTACTAATTATAAATTATGTTTTTGAAGATTAAATTTTTGGAAAAGCAATGCTTTTTTGGTCTTCTCTTTTTAAGCATGTCTTACAGCTTCTATTTACTTGAACTCTAAATTTAGGTCAAGTCTATGATGGGATAATAGGCTAAGATTTAATTATTTTTTTTATTCATCAGAAGAAAGTCATAATATTACAAGAATTCATTTGTAATATTAGAAAAATAGACTAGTAATTACATGAGGACTAGACTGCAAAAACAAAGACTTACCAAGTATTTTTGCTCTAGTTTCTAGTGCAAATATATTTGTGCACTTGAAATAAGACAAAAGCAACTTTTTCAGTAATATTAAGGAATTATTGAGCTGCTATATTTTTGCTGAAAAATTACTTTTAAGTTAACTTTATCTTATTTCAAGTGTACTGAGTCATTTTCACTACAAATATTTGATATGATTTTGTGTTTTAAAACATTTTTTTCAACAAAATCTGGATCTATGTTGTGCTAGTATTATGATCATATTGTCATAATTAAATAAAAATCCTCATAAACTGGCCCTAATACTTCATTGTGAACTCACAAAAGGAATGACTCAAATAAAAAACACTTTCTGAAAATATTTTCTGTTATTTGAAATTTCTTTTATATAAAAGAATGGTTAAAAAACAACAACAAACGATTAAAACTGACTCTGCTATGAACAAATCTAAGAGTTTATTTTTAAGCCATATCGCCCAGTTCTTCTCTCAGAACATGGTGGTGGCAGCATCATGCTACTCAGACACCTCAAGTTTTAGATTTTATTGATAAAAAAAGTTTGAAAACCATGTATTTCACTTTGTAAGTGAACATTACTCTGTGTGTAAAATAAATTTAAACGTGTTTGTCATTCAAAAGAATATGAAAAAGTACAAGATGCATAAGTGTTTAAAGGTCTGGTTTTATTCGATATGTGCCTCCTTTAATGCGTGTTCGTCTGGATTTTTGCAGAGGTATGGCTCAGATGAGAAAGCTGGCGTGTGACAGCCTGAGGGCGAGCTCCCGCGGCGAGCCGCAGGTCCAGCTGCTGTCCGCCAGGCAGGAGATACTCACCAGCCTGGTGTCCGCCCTCGATTCAGTGGTATGTTCTGCATCTGCTGCCGTTTTCACGACACTGTCAAACTGACATCTACCCAAAAACGGTCTATTTGGAAAAATCATATATTTTCATACACCTAATAAAAAGATTTTTTCTCTCACTCTTCTTCTTCTCTGGTATTAGAATTACCAATATTACTTCTATCTGCTAAATACAAGAAAATTTGGCAAGATTTTTTTTTTTTTTATAGATTGTATTCTAACTTTCTTTATGTATTGTGGTTAAACATTACTGTAGCATTATTTATTTGGATTGTTTCCATTTAATGAATATTTATTATTCCCAATGGCTCAGTGACTTATTGATCTGTGTAACTGAAAAAAAAGTTGGATTATTTCACACATTAAGCAAAGTTATTTAAATTTTAGGATTTTATTTGTTATGTGTTAGTGTTTTGTTCCCGGACCGATTAGGTGTCTAGGCTGTACGTATGTTCAAAACATGAAGTTTGGTTATATTTTAGATAACCAGTCCCTGCTGTAGAGTGTAGAATACTACCACAAGACATTATTAATAACAATAATAAATAATATCACATTTCAGTGTTTAATGCTGGGAACGTTTGAAAACTTAACTTGAAAATGCTTGAAATATGTTTTGAATTTTCCATCCATCCATCCATTTTCCGTCACCCTTCTCCCTAACGGGGTCGGGAGTTGCCGGTGCCTATCTCCAGCTGCGTTCCAGGCGAGAGGCGGGGTCACCCTGGACAGGTCACCAGTCTGTCGCAGTGTTTTGAATTTTACTGTGGGAAAAGTGTCTGAATCATCTAATTGGAGTATGAATTATAAGTGAAGATTTCTGTGCTTCTGAATCCTGTCTCTCGCCGTGTTGCAGTGCATGGCGATGTCTAAACTCAACGCAGAGGTGGCGTGCGTCACGGTGCACGAAGACAGCGTGATCGCCGTGGGAACGGAAAAGGGCAGAATGTTCCTCAACTCTAGGCGGGAAATCCAAACGGACTTCTACAAGTTTTGCCGTGAGCCACACCGCTTTCCCGCTCTTGATTAGACGTTCACTCATTCCGTTTACATCCACGGCTGCAAGGCAGTTACGCAGTTCAGTCTCTGTTGGGTTTTAACATTCTGAATGAGCCAGAAGCTTAGGTAACCGCAGCTGTTTGTGTTTTAGCTCAGTGTCAGATTACTTCAATGTGAAGTGATCAAATCAACAGAAGCGTAACAGAACCATTTTCTTTTGATCTCTTTAAAACTGCACAGTATCTGCAATTTGATGCATTATGCGGTTTGTAGTTAAGGATCAGGTGTGAGAGGCTTGCAAAAATTGCCAAAACAATCTGGATTAAATTTAGTTCCCTCAATTAAAAATAAATAAAAAATCGCTACAACATGCCTCATCTGTCATCCAGTTGCTTTTCCACCTTTGTGTTGTGAAGCAGGATAAAAATAAACCTGTTTTAGGCTTTGAAGTGTGGGAAGGTATTATAATTTCACACTGTGTTCCTAAACTGATCAGTCATAAAACAAAATCAGTTTGAAGGATAAAATCCTGGCCTGACCCATTGGACTATCTTTGTGACACAATTAAAGTATCAGAAGATTTTTTTACACTTCTCAGAGTTTTAATTTATTTATAAATCAATTGATACTGTCGTTGCATTGCAGCAACCAGGTCCTGGGTTTGAATCTCAAACTCTAAACTCTATCCATGGAGTTGCATGTTTTCCCTCTGCCTGCAATTCCAGGTCACTCTTAGCGTTTAACTTTTTTTCAAAAAAGCCAAAAACTTTACAAAATGGAAATACTTGATCTTTTAACACATCAGCAACAAATTGTTATCAGCAGCAGGCCTTTGAAATGATTGTGTAATTGAATGTCTTTTTTTTGAAGAAAACACCACATGAACCGAGCTGCTCACATTATGTCCTGATAATGCAGCCTTTTCTCATTACAACTTTTTTTACATAATTTTAACATTTCATTGCATCTTTTCTCCTAATATTGTGATGTTCTTATAATTCAACAACAATTCAATTAATAAGGGATGATTGAAATAAAAGTAACTTGGAAATATTTTCTGTCATTTTAAATCTTTCTTTTCGGAAAAGTAATTGAATGAAATGGGAAAAAATCAGAACGATTTATCTTTTAGCCATATTGCCCAGTCCTAACTTGAACTACAGTTGCATATTTATGAGCTGTTTTTAGCATTTCACTTTTCATCCTGGCTTCAGGAGCGCCATGTCTGCAGAGTCTGACCGCCGTAAACACCCATACCAAAGACCAGGAAGGCGATCCCATCAAGCTGAATAAAGACGGTGAACACGCGAAACAGCGAGCGCCGTCAGACCCCCAGTCCAATGTCTTCGTTCTGAGGAAGATGGTGGAGGAAGTCTTCACCGTCCTCTACAGTAAGACTATTCTACCCTTTTATTTTAAGGGCAGGGTTTGATTTTATCCATCTGAACCTTGTCTTGTGACTCCAAGGCGAGGCTCTGGGTAAAAGCAGCCTGGTCCCTGTGCCTTACGAGTGGATCCAGAAGGACCCCGGTTGTGTGGTGGCCCACGGTTTGCCTGAGGGAATCATCCTGAAGAAGCCCTCAGAGTACGACACCAAGACGCTGATGAAGATCTTGGAGCACAGCCACCGCATCCACTTCACAGTGAAGAGGTGAGTCGGAGTGGGAAGCAGCCGCTTGTTGTTTAAAAGCTTGTATCACACGAGTAACGCAGCTGTTTCACATTAGATTACTCATTCCAGCCTCTAATGGTTTGCAGAAATTAATACTTGTGTGTCGCTGGGAGCAGACTGCTGCTTCAGCAGGGTATTCATCCTGACTGGACAGGATTCAGAGTCAGTTTGGAAAAAAAAAACACCCACTCATATTACATTTTTAGTGTCTCCAGGACACATTTGGTAATATTTATTGGTGTTTAAACATGCAGCTTGAAGAGAAGTGGTAATATATTTCTTTTCACTCTACAAGAATGCTTTTAGGGAACAGAAATTGTCCCTTAAGAATCAAACAACATTTATGGTGACACAAGTTTGAAAAACACACCCATAAAATTAAAGGATTATCATCTGCAGCAAAGCTGTTACACTGAGATTGAGGATTTTACAAACCCTGGCCCAGGATGTGTCATAAGGACAGAAATTAAACTTTTTATTTGGTTGTTTGGGCCAAATGAGGTCACAATTTTTTACATACTTTATACAACATTAAAAATATGGTAAAAATTAAAATAAACAAATAATTCAGTTCCGTTTTAAAGAAGAAAACAAACATTTTACTGCCTAAAATGCAATGACAGGTTTTCTTTCATGTAGATTCTTTTAGCTGAATCTGCAGCAAAAAGTCCTAAACTAACACTTAAGTTTAGGACTTAAGTCTAAGCTTCGGACTTAAGCAGTCTTGTTTTCAAAAGATTCACCACACACAGAGCAGTGTGTGGTTGAGGCAGAGCAGCGCGCCTCAAATGAGGCATTTCATAGGCTTGATGATAAAAACAGAACCGTGCAGACATGAAGCATGGAAACGGAAGATTCCGTCCAGGAATAAATGAAACCAGTAATCTTTTGTGCTGGGAAGGAGTGCAGAATGGCGTTGGATCCAGGTGAGGAAAACAGCTGTGGAAAATGCAATAACAGCATTTTTACAGCTTTGGATTTTATTTGCAGTTTTGCAATAAAGCTGAAATAAACTTTTTGGAGAAAAGGTCAAGTGATTACTTAGGTTGTGCTAAAGCATTTAATTTGAGCAGGAAGGTCATTTACCTTAACACAAAGCAATTTGTTCAATGTAATGCATATTTATGATTCTTAATGGGTGAATGAGTTATTGATCTGTGTAATTGAATAAAGGTTAAAGGAATAAAGTCTTATGTTTTACACATTATTTATTGAAATTGGGGGATTTTTTATTATTTTTTTGTGTGTGTTGAATTAGTGTTTTTTTTCTCAGACCAGTCAGGTGTATAAGGTGTGTGAAGGATGTTTTGTTATATTTTAGTTTATTGTATCTCTACTATGTGAAATACTATTGCAAGACATTGTTAATAACGGTACTAAATTATGATAAATATACATTGAATTGAAGTCTGGTGTTGGAAAAGTTTGAAGACTAACCTTGAAAAATTCTTGAAGGAAAAATGTCTGACCCCTATAAATATTGATTAAAGAGAAGTAAATTTATATATTCAAGAAACAGAATATTCTTTCCAAAACATAAAGGAATAAATTAACATGGCAACACATAAACAACAATAATAAACACAGAAATTAAATGAACATTTGACAAATTTGTTGGTCCTTCAGATAAAATGCCATAAAACCACATTGAAGGTTAGCTTGAAAATGTTCTAATTTGCTTCTCTTTGACTGTATTTTCGGACTTTTTGCAGGCAAGCTGAGGATTTGTCCAGAGAAGCCAAGCCGAGCCTGGAAGTGAACAACAACCCCTCCGCCGCCACCGCCGTTGTGACGCCGAGCTGCCACGGCACGGCAAAGGCAGTCACCTCACCGAGTCCAGCCACCGCCAATAACTCTGTTCTGTCAAACTTCCTGTACGGGATGCCCATGTCCTCCAAACCCCACCCTGACAGCAAGCTGGACTTCAAACCCGCAACCCTCCTCAACCTGGGCAAGGACAGACTGGCCAACTGGACAGAGAAGGGCTCCACTGGGAAGGACGGTGGCAACACTGGTTAGCCTGGCCTTTAAAAACTTCTTTAGACCCTCGCCCCCGGCTCAAGGCAACAGTCCCTTTTTGGTATCCACGGAAACCTATTTACTTTTGGCTGATGCCAAAAAAAGTATCTAATTAATTTTTTTAGTAAAATGTGTCTAAATGTCTTGTAATTTTTCTTTTTTACATTAGATTCCCAAAAACTACACTTTGATTGAAGTCAAATATAACAATTTGATACTGTTCTATTGTAGAAACACAAAAGGGAGTGCATGTCCACAAAAAAACATCAAGGAAAAGTCAAAAATATCTTGAAAAAACTCAGAAATTTTGAGACTAATCTAAGAAATTTTCTAGAGAAAAACAGAAAAATTTGAGGGTTTTATGCCAGACCTTTATGGCTCTTTTTTTTTAATCTGTAATGACCCTAATAATAAAAAGTAAAAACTTTTTATCTACTTTTTATCTTCTTTTTATCTTGGATTGATGACAGTCCATTTATTGTCATCAATATATGGATTGATGACATATACTGAACAGAAGCAGTTCTAGACAAGTTTAAGTTGAATAAGTAATAAAAACAGGACATCATTAGGTTGGAAAGATTGTGGCCCAAACAAGATTTTTGACTTAAATTTCAAGCCCTCATAGCCTACAGACATCATGTCTACAGACGTGGTAATTTATTGAGATAATTTTCCTCTATAAGCTTTATAGGAAATTATGGATTTTTTTATAGCTTCTTCCACCCACTTTATTGTGATAATTTTGCATCTTTCTTTGTTTTAATGCCTAAAAACAGAAATAAAATGATGGTTCTTGAAGCATTCCATTGTAGAGATTCATCAAAAATCATAAGCAGTCTTGTTTTCAGAAGATTAAGTCAGATTTGTGGCACTAAAGTTTTATTTAGCTGGATTGCTGACATATATTGAACATTGCAGACCCTTATAAAAAAAACACAACCTAAAGGATAGCGTCGCCATTGCATCTTTTTTCGTTGGATCTATTTGACTTAAAGCCCAAAGATGTTTTAAATCTCAGCTTGACAGTTTAACAGCCAATAAAACAACTTTAATTCTTTCTATTAGAGTAGTGCACTTTTACAGTCATTATGAAGGTAATTAAGAAAATGAGAGCTGGAATGCTGAATCTGTGGGAGCTAAATTACTGTTACAGCCTTAAATGAACTGAGCCAAATGTATTTAATTTGCCTTGTACTTTTAGATGAGCCAACAAGGCTACCTGCTGAGCAGGGTCAGAGTCCGCCTGGTATCCACATCTCAAAGAGGCTGCTGTTTTCCATCGTGCATGAAAAATCAGGTTGGTCCCAATTAATTAAAGAGCAATTACTTTGTATAAAAGTAAATTCATCACTCGTATGTTTCTGAAGGAGCATTTCTGGGAAAGACACACAGATTTATGGCATGCATTTTTATATAGTTATACCACAAATAATGTGATCACAGAGAAACAAATCCTGCGTATTTGATTGGATTTACAGACAGTTTCCATGTATTGTCCATGGAAACCAACATCGACCTGTGTTCACTTACTAATCTGTAATCCTTTAAGAAGATTGCTTTGGTTTACCAAGTTGGCATTAAGTGAGAGGGAAAAACACTCATGATATTTATTTGACTTTCTGACGGTTTGGTTTACTGTAGCCATCAAATGACCAGGATATTGAGAGGATTTCATTCTGTTGCAGAAAAATGGGACTCGTTTATTCGGGAAACTGAAGACATCAACACTTTGAGGGAGTGCGTTCAGATCCTGTTCAACAGCCGATATGGTGAGAAATAGTTGGTCGTTAATATCACAGCTATTTTATAACCAGTCAGTGCAACTTTTGTTTTGTCTGGAAGTTAGCACTTTATGTGATCATCTGTTCCTTCCCTGTTATTTCAGTAAAACAAAGATTCCTTTTCTCCAAATAAAAAAAACATTTTGACTTCTACCTGGAGTTTTACTTTCTCATAAATCTATATTTATGAGAAATTTGGGAGTTTTAAATTTTTTTATGATTATTATTTGAAACTGGTGTCTTTTAGCTTTTGTTTCCCAAATCTCTTGTTTGTTGTCTATTTCATTAACAGTTATATTTTGTGAAATTCTGGTAGGTGTTCACTCATTAAACAATTTAAAAAATATCTATTCCTTTGATTATTTTATCCTGGATCAAAGTTTTTATCCTGTAAAAGCTTTGTTTTTAAAACTTTGTTTTTAAAACAAAGTTTTTACAGATTGCAAACTAATCTCTAAAGAATATGTATTTGGTGTAGTATAGTCCTGCCCTGATTTCACAGTTTGCATAAATTGGTTGAAATGGACCACATGTTTCTGGGTTCTGTTTTTTCTCTGCAGGTGTAGAGACAGACTTCTATGATGTTGTCTTCTATTCTTTCTATCCTCTACAATTATCTTCCTTCCTTTTAAGCATTTCCTTCACCTTTTCCCTTTCCTTTGCCCCTTTCTTTTCCATCTTTGTTTCCTTTATATTTTGATTCAGAGAGAAAATGTCTGAGGAATAGCCCTTTAATGTGAACCCAACTTCAGCATAGTGCTAATTATGATTTGTGGAAAATAAACATTTCAAATGCCAAAAACATCATTGTTTTCCTCCTAAACTTCTCGAAAGCTGTAGAAAATGTACAAAAGAAAATCTAAGAATTGGACTCTTTAAAATGTTGGAAATTGAAAAGAATTGAAAATTTGCAAATGTTGATTTAATCCAGTCACCAAGACCAGTTGAAGGCAGTCCATTACTGCCTGTAAAATTATGATGTTGCCTATGTATTTACAGACATAACAAAAACATTTCATGAGAGTTAAAGCACTAAACCTAATGTTTTGTTTGTGTATTCTTTCTCCAGCGGAGGCTCTTGGTCTCGATCACATGGTGCCTGTCCCCTACCGCAAAATCGCCTGCGACCCTGGAGCCGTGGAGATCATCGGTATCCCAGATCAAATCCCCTTCAAGAGGCCGTGCACATACGGCGTGCCCAAGCTCAAACGCATCCTGGACGAGCGCCACGGCATACGATTCATCATTAAACGGTGGGAAACGTATCCATTTGTGACCTCATGGCCCAGAACCATACACAGATCACAGCCACTTTATGTGCCATTTTTTACATTCAGTAAAAATGAATCTCCTAGCCATCTGCTTCCTTCAGCAACTGACTGCTGAGTCATTTCAGTCCCGAGTGACTCTCCGACTAACCAGCACGCTGCACTAATGGCTGCTCTTCCTCCCATTTATTCAAGCTAATTTAAATGAGCCAGCATGCCTTGTTTGAGATAACGCATCTTTTTACCCATCCGGCAGGCAGCTCATTAGAGTTAATATAATTATCAAAGATTGAAAATGTGATTAATTCACTATTATGTTACATTCCCATTGTCTCCCTCCGTGAGATGTTTCAGATGCAAACCCTGAGGTGGATTTATGCCAAAACAAAAGGACTGTGAGCTCAAAGCAATGGCTCAGCTAACTGAAACATGAAACCAGAGTTTTCTTAATATTATTATTGAAGCCACAGATCTGCATGGTAACACATGGATTATTCACTTGGTGGAAGTTGAATGTCATAAAAACCTTAGTTTTGGTCTTTGATCAACTGTAAGCTTGTCTGACTTGTAATAATTAAACCACATTAAGGCTTTTATCACACATGGTCACCACAGCTGCCTGCTGAAGTCCAACCCATGGAGTTCATGCTCCCAGGAAGATGACTAAACATTTACAGCATTGTTACTGTCATAATCTGTACAATTATTAGAAAATGTAGCAGTTCAAAGAATTTTGAAAAAAAAATTTAATAGACGTGTTTATTTATTTATCTATTGTCCCTTTGGATGGGTGGATTTATGGATGGGTTGTTGCGTGAATAGATGGTTGGTTGAATGGTTGGATGGACGGACGGACGGACGGTCGGTCGGTCGATCTGTCTGTCTGTCTTTTGGCCCCGCCCTCCTCCTGCTGTGGGAACCAATGGGCTCCCTCAGAGCTTCAGTGGTGAAGCCTCTTCCAGCTCTGATAATCAGGAACTGATGTTGATCATCAGATTGTTTCTACTCGCTGCTTTTTTACTGGAAAGAACAGCTTCAGATGAAAACCTTCTATTTGCTTCTGTGTCATTGTCTTTCTGCCATAAAGTTCAGCAGACCTCCATGTGTATCACTCCGCTTTTATATGACAGGTGGCAAAATAATTATAGATGGATGAAATAAACACAGCTTCATTAAATCTGCTCTCCACAAACAGGTGCAAACAAACACGAGTCACAGAAATCTACCTTGAAGTTAATTATAATCGCAGCGAGAGGGGAGAAAAGCTGCATGTGGCCGAGAGGATTAGGTTACATTTCACATCCAGACGACTATAATCATCAGGTTGTTTCAGCTGTAATAAAAGAACCTGACTGTTTTTGTGACACTGATTGTTCAAACAGCAGTTAATGTGCTGAAAGAGTCAGTAATAACGTCCTCCATTTGTTTTAGAATATTTTTTATGTCCTGAAAGCTGAAAGCCTCTGAACTCTCTGACTATCATCCTGATTTATTGTTTTCTGTTCCAGGATGTTTGACGAGAGGATTTTTACTGGTAAGGCTGTAATTAATTCTGTTTTTCTTCTAATGCCATTATCGCTAAAATGTACAAGCTGTTACTTGGGCCTTCATTACTGAAACGTGTCTTAAATTTGAGTTTGGTGAAACCTGAAAAAAATCCTGCAAAAGGAAAAGGTCATATCACCGGTGTTTCAAATACTTACAACAAAGAAATGAACCAATTATTATTGATATCGACTGCTATTAAATGCTTACATTATGTTTCTCAGCCTTGTCGTCCAGCCCTACTTTCATCAAATCAAACCAGATTAAGTTCTGCAAACCTTTCAGCGTCTTTGTGATTTAACAAATGAGGCAACAAGCCTCATTTGCAAGAGACTGTCAAGTTTTTATTTACCGGTGAACATTTACTCAACGGTAAATAAAATCACACTCTGTGCTAATGTGGCGCTTTGTTTATTTATTCTCTGTGTCTTGTTTGTTGAAGCTGCAGGCAAGATTGCCAGAGAGGAGGGCAAGCTTGACCCAGGCTGCGTGCCTGAAGACGGTTTCTCCGACTGCCTGGGCTTCCCTCCCACTGCAGCTGAGCTGCTCAGCAACGCTCACAGCAGCAGGTTGGCTCCCGGCCCACAGACACACTGTCCAAGATAATGCCATAGCCTTAATGTGCTAACTGAACAAGGACACAACGTATCGCTGTCATCATTTGATTGACGAGAAGTAAACACAAGCAGCTAATTAAAGCACTCTAATTCATCGGCAGCAGGTGTGACATCCTCAGCCAAAGCAGGACTTTTGGCTCCTTTGTTGCTCTTGAACCTACAGGTCTTTATTAACTGAATGCCATGGTGGAAAGACATAATCAGTGACTTTGGAGAAGCAATTATTGCTGCCAACAAATATGGGAAAGGATAGAATTGTGTTGCTTTTTAATTGCGACCACAATCAGACTGCAGTGTGAATGGTTTACGCCTGCAATACTGTTTATGGAAGCAATACTGGATCAATTTTAAAATAGAATAGAATTCAGCGTAGCAGTGTTGTATTGCTCGATGTAGCGCAGGGCACTGGTCTTGGTCTTGTCTTGGTCTCGGGTTGGGTGGTCCTGACTACTACACTGCAATATTGTCATTGCACATGTACAAAGCAACAAAATGCAGTTTGCGTAAATCCAGGAGTATATACGTTTGTATATGTGCACTAATGACATTAAAACATTGGATAAATTATGACATGACAGTTCAGACAGTAGAGTCTTTGAAAACTATTGGCTGCATATTCAATTTAGTACCGCATATGGAAGTGCCACAAATCAGATTTTTGTGGGGTGAACAGAAACAGGCTGTTCAGACTGCTGTGAAAATATTTGTTTTTTTTTCTTTCTCCATATGTGATATAATAGTTATCACCACCGGACTAAGCGACCATGACTTATTTAGAAGCTTTTCTCTTCACACAAGCAGAATTGACGTGACATATTACATAATCTTCCAGCTCAAAGAGCCAAGATGGTTGACAATGTGGGCTTGTTCTACGAGAAGAAAATCTGGGCACCACGCAGTCATTGACTGGACCATGAGCTCCTCACTACATGTATTCTAGTGTGAAAAAGAGAGATAAATGATCCAAAACACAGCAGAAAAAGGAATCAAACTGCCTGCAAGCCTCCATAAACTGCAGCAGCTTTGTAAGGAGTTTACACCTTACATAATTCCTTCTTGTGAGAGAATAATAACGTCAGACAGAAACGCCAACACAGAGATGAAAGGTTTGTGGACTTGTTTGGTTTGTGTTCAATAAATACCAACACATTTTCTTTTCTACTTTCTCACAGATCAACAAGTGCTTGTGTGAGCCCACAGGCCGACTCTGAAGCAGGTACCAGCCTAATAAAAAAACACAAACTGTTTTTTAATAATTAAAGTTTAGTAAATGTGCTGGTTAAAGGGAAAGCTTCGTTTGTAAACGCACTGATGACGTCTGATTATTGATGGAGCGGTTAACTCTGGCAGGTCCTTCGGGAGACGGAGCTCCTCTGAGGCGGATTAAAACGGAGCCTCCAGATGGAGACATCATTCAGGTCACAGTGCCTGGTAAGTGAGCCGAGATCAGTGCACTTCTACTGGTTACTCTGTTACTGCGGTTTGCTGACTTCTACAAAGGGGTTTTACTGGAATTCTTTTCTTGCTTTCTCTTCTAACACACAAATTTCAAATAAGAAAATATTTTCAAAAAGTGGCTTTAGCTTCAAGCTTCCCTTTTGTGGGTTATGAGAATTTTTGTTGAATTACGAGAATATATTCATTATATTGGCACTTTTATCAGAATGTCTTAAAATTACAAAAAAAAATTTTTTTTTTACCAAAAACTTTTTACTGAGATTTTTCACTTTGAAAATCCAATCATGTACTAATCTTAGAGTGTGGCAAGTCCAAGTCCTTTAATAAAGTTAATGAAATGGCCAAAAATCTTCTCAACAATATGTTGTTTGGATTTCCTAATAGATACTTTTCTTTCCAGTGGCCAATTAATCGCCATCTGCTTTAACCATTGGGTGGTGCTAGTTCTGTTGACATTTTTCCAAGCCAAAGCTGTATATAAGCATGTGTATAGGTATCTATAGCCATAAAATGGGTATATTATAAGAGTATACATGCTGTTTTACTAAAATTATGTTTCTCGGAAAATTTCAGCTTTCTTCAATGAAAAGAAAGCTTGGATAATTCATTTGTATTTTTTTTCTTTCTTTTTCTTTTTTTTTTTTACATGTAAAAACTAACTTTGTTAGAATTACATGTGAAGAATTCAAATACCAATGATCGAACGTGTTGTGAATTTTGCCGTTAACCTTGTTGGAGCTCAGCAATGTGTGATAAATATGCTGACCTGTGCATTCCAGGGTTTAGAGAAGGTCAATCTGGGGATGTTTTATTTATTTTCATTGCAGATGCTGGGATGAGTGGGGAGGACCCTGTTGAGTGTTTGGGCGAGGCGGTTTCAGCCGCTCCGTGTCCGACCACGGCCTCGCCCAGCGCTCTCCCTGTGGCCCCCGCCCCTCCGGTTCCTCCAGCTCCCCACCACCCAAAGGAAAACCACTCAGGTACACTCGCCCTCCTCAGATCAGTCCTCCATTTAATCTATCTCCCAACTACACCCTCTGACCGTCTTTAGATAGCAAAACGCAGCACATATGGAACCACATTTTTGTCAATATTTTTGCTCCTTTTTTCACCTCCTCAATCACTAGTTGCCCTCTACCCCAACCTTATAAACGGCCCGATCCTTGATTTAACCTCCTTTAGCCCCGCCCTTTCTTTGAAGATTAGCTCTCATCTGTGAAAAGCACCATGCATCATCTGAAAGCCTCAATGTCTGTAGAGGGATTATTTGTTTGTAAGCCTGACTACAGAAGGAGCTGGCCTGCCATTAGACTGTTGCTGATTGCCATGGTTACCTGCTGTTGTCTTGCTGCTTTAACATTAGCTAGCATGTTGTCAGAGTACTACAACTAAAATAAGTTGTCCTACCAAATTAACATTAGTGAATGAGATTTCTTATTGACCCAAGAAAGTTACAAAATTCCCCAAATTTTAATTGTCGGACATCACGTACTAGGAATATTAAAGCAGTTTTGTACACAGAAATTAACTGTCAGTGTATCTCACTAAGTCAAGTCCCTCACCATGGAAACAAACATATCCACGATGAAAAGGGGCGAAGGACTAAGGTTTTCCTCAAACTGTAAATTTGAATGAAAATCAGAATCTAAACTTGGCATTCTTTGACAAAAAGTGAAATGTCAAAGGACAGATTTAATAGATGGACAGCTGCATCGTCAGATTATGTTACTTATAGCGAGTCCTTTTTCATCAATAATAAGGAGTTATTAATGTAAAACAAGCTCCTATATTGTGCTAAATTACTTGTAAATTAGTTTTGTATTATTTCAGTTTTCTAGATATTTGCACTAGAAAATGGACCTAAAGTACTTTGTAAGATTTTGTGTTTTTGCAGTGATATCCTCAGTCATTTTGACTGCAAGGAATTTTCCGCTGTTCTAGTTCAATATCTTCAGGCCAGGCAGAATAAAAATAGATACCAGATTCCCGGCGTTTGGTCACCGTTACAGAAAAATCTGATAAATTCCACATGTGAAAACCGTGTTTCACATGAAGTGCAGCAAAGTGAACGGGAGACACTTCACTAAAAATAAAACCTATTGGATTTGTGCCATTCTGAGAGGTGATCTTGTGAATAATTTTGTCAGCCTAATTGTAAACAGTTTAAATTGTTAGAATAATATCTTCTTGCTTTCTTTCTGAAGGCGATGTGGGCAGTACAGCTGGTGCTGCCGCAGCGTGAGGTCCACTGATAATCCCTCTATAGTTTCTATTCATGACTCACATGTCAAACCCAAACAACTGGACAAGTCAGGATTTAGAAACAGTGCATTGTGCAATTTCACGTTGTGAGTGTTAAATGTTGTATAAAAAACCCCAAACCTTTATCTTCAACTTACAACTGGTTTCTCCCTGAAGCTTTAGGTAGAGCAACAAACCAAGAACATTTGAGTAGACTCAACTTCTTCACTCTGCCTTTTGTTTTAGACCTGGAGTCTCCAACTTCAGTCCTCTGATCCTTTTCAGTCAAAATGAATTAGTCTCTGATGCCCTGGTAGGATTTTCCTGACATTTACTCATTATATTCTCTTTAGCTCCATGGAGAGATTTGAAGAAAAGAACCAAAAGATCAGGGGAAGTATTGGAATTTTACAGGATTTGTGTTACAGTCCAAATTTCTGAATGTAAATTTGGATTCTAAACATGGGGGATTTTTCTACCTCATTTGCTGCTAGCAGAGTCTACTCAAAATGATCTTGGTTCTAACTTTTATTGGTTCAAAGAGGTGATTATTTTTTGGGTTTATTTGATTGTTCTTTCTTTAAGTTTTCTTTTCTTTCACAATTTACCAGTAAAGGAAGAAAAATGAGGGTAAGTGCTGACATCGAATGTAGATTTTCATTTGTGTTTCTTTGTAGGGAAACCCAGTTTGCAGTTGTTTATCTGATTTTAATTAACTCATAAATCTCTATTGTTGTGTACAGTTGAAACCGGAATTTTACAAACAACAAATAAAGGAACATTTTTGTTCTCACTGTCTGAAGTTAAATCAGCTCAAACTTCTTGTTAGATTAGTTAGAATTAACAAAAGTATTTGTATTTGATAAATGCTAAAGAATTTGCAAGCATTTGTTTTAGAAATGTTATATTTCAGTATAGTTTAATATGAGGGACAACTATATTTAGGTTTGACTTCAGTTAAACCTTCAGTTACAAAAAAAATTTAGCAAGTAATAATTATTAATAATTGATCATTTAGATGATTCTATCTGACCTAAAACAGAAGAAGTTTGGTCTGATTTTCTGTCAGACGGTGAGAAAAATGTGTTATTATTTTGTGTATGTAAATGTCTGGTTGTCTGTATTTAGGCAGATTTTGGTCAGTTTGGTTTTCCTGGATGGGTTTTTAAATTCATTCAATTTCAACTTGTTTTTATATTGTATTACCTGAGCAAACCAGTGCAATAACCCTACCCTCACACATTTATTTGTTAGGTTTAATATTCCATATAATAACATGTAAAGAAGTTTACACCTGAGTGTGTGATTGCTGCTAATTATAAGAAAGCACAGGTTGATAAAGAAATATTTCTTATTTTATTTCATTTAAAATATTGTGAGGTTTGGTCATTTTGGGGATCACTGACTACTTTTTCCACTTGAAGCTGCTGTTTTTGAATAATTAGTATTTTGAGCTTCAGTTTTTAGTTATGGTTCACCTGGCTTTATTTTATTTCATAGTATCATTTAAAATCTCTGAACTTAAACATCCAGGCTTTTAATTGGGAATTAAACCTTTTATATTGTTTTTTTTAAACAAAAGTTGCAGTAATGCACTGTTTGGCAGGTTATCGTAATATTATGTCTAACTGATGCATAATATGATTCCCATCTCTTGGAAGTCTGCCCATTTATTCATATAGCACATAAAATCTACAGATGTTGATCTTTTGGATCCAAAGCTGCTGCAACCTCAATCAATAAGCCTGAAGAACATTTCTGTCAGAGTTTAGTGTATTTAATTGTTTAATTAAATATATAAAAAATATAATTTTGCATGTGTAAAATTTGCAATCTGCAGGTTAGATCGCAAAGAAAACCTGTTTTAGTCAGTATAAACCTGATTGGTGCATCACGATATAAAATCTGTACAAATGCAGGTATTTCTAACATTGGATACTTTTAATTTTTAATTCTAGGACTTGCATCTGTTTCCTCGGACAAATTAAAAGTTAAAAAGTCTCTGCTGAGTATGTGGATTAAATTTATTCTCTTCATCGAAGAATTTCTCATGTTTTTCTCTTTGCACCTTGCAGCTGAAGCTTCGTCTCCCAGTGGAGCACCTCAAAGCATCAGGAGACCCACTGAAGGTAGGCTGCACTCCTCCACAGTGAAACCTTGCCCAGTCCCTCGTCCGTTTATGACGTTCTGCCATATTTGGTGTTAGTTGCTCTGGGTTTCCTGGTAGCAGAGCTCAACTCTGCAGACTTTCATGTCTTCCTCTCCCTATGATTCGTTCAGCGGGGAGTCTGGTGGAGGACATCGGCGAAATGATCCTTCAGCTTCGGAGGCAAGTGGAAAGCCTCTTCAGCATCAAGTACGGTAAGCAACAGGGTCACATAGAAAAATGGAAAAGGTTTTTCTTCTGATAATTTTGATGATCGTTGTGTTGTTTTTGAAAGCCAAAAATTCAGTTTCGCCAAAAATTGGATGAAGCAGCACAATAGGAGCAATAATTGCTCAAGACGCTGGCTGATTGGAGAGAGCTTAATGAACATTTAGTGGAAGGAAAAACTGTGATTCACGAGTAATGTCTTGAGAGGATTGAGAAGCAAAGCAAAGCAAAGCTTATCCTGCCAAAAATAAACAGTTACTGGAAAACGTTTAACGATTGTTCAAGAAGCAAATGTATAAGTTGTGGGGGAATCAGTTTAAAATTCAGAACAACTAGAAAAAACGCTGCATGTGTCAGGAAGTGCATCTGTAAACTGGAAAATTATATATAAGCACCAATACAAAAAAATGAGCTCTGCTGAAAGCAGATTAGCAGAGGTGTTCCTTGATTAGTTAAATTTTATTGAAGATTTTTTTTCTACTCTCTCGCATCCATTTAATGAAACTCTTTGTTTCTGTTACTATATTTCAGCAGCAAGTTTTATTTATTTAGGATTTTGTTTTCGTTACTTGAATTAAAAATATGTTTATTAATAGAAATGAGGTCCAAGTTTGAGCTGGATGTCTATCCCTGAATTATTTCCGTTTTGTGTCTCCAGCCGAAGCTTTGGGTCTTCCAGAACCAGCCAAGGTGCCGTATTCAAAGTTCCAGATGTACCCAGAGGATCTGTACGTCACCGGCCTGCCAGAGGGAATTTCCCTCCGAAGGCCCAACTGTTTCGGAGCGGCCAAGCTACGCAAGATCCTGGCTGTTAGCGGTCAGATCCAGTTTTTTATCAAAAGGTTAGAGAACGTCTACAGAAACTACCTTCATCCACTTCATTTTATATGATGCTGTGAGGTTGTCGACATTTTAATGATGAAATGTATTAAAGTTCTTACTGACTGCCTCACTTTCCTTTTTCAGACCTGAACTTTTAGCTGAGCAAGTGAAACAAGAGATGCCTTCGATGCCTGTTTGTGATGCAGGTATGTCTCTCATGAACTGGGACTGCAGTTTTCAGGAGCGCAGCTGCTAGCATCTGGTTTCACTTCAATAATTCAATTCCTTTAAAATAAGAAAATCACCATGTTATTGTCTAAAAGGCAATAATATAGCATTCTTTCAGTGTTCGCTTCATTTGTAGCAAGGGATGCGTATGCAACTAAAACTCAAATAAAACATCAGCCTTTGTTTTCTCCATCCTCCGTTTGGCTGAACATCAGTTCCTGCAGGGCTGATCTGGTGATCAATTTTAGGAGTAACTGATCAATAATTGGATTGAAAAGGTGCTTTGGAGGAAGTTGTGTTAACAGAGTTGGAACCAGGTGAAGCTATGCCACAAAAGGATAAAATAATGTTGTTTTTTATCTTAAGTGCAAAATAAATCTTTATGTGGACTTTTGTCTTCTTTACGGCTCTCACTGTGTTGTTCTTTTAGAAAATTGCATTTTTTGAGTGTTCATACTCATGTTAACAATTAATCAGTTACTCAGTTAGTTGCCAATTATTTGAATCACGATTAATCATTACAGCCCTAACTTTGCTTTAAGCTGCAGGTTGCTGCTCTGTTCCTTATCCTGTGATATTTATAGCTCTGAATACATTGCGTTTATTCTCAGTGTACAGAAAAGAAGCTATACAAATATGATTATGCCTGTCCTCTCTGTGATCAGAAGGATCGGGTTACTCTCAGTTCAGGCTGCATTTCAAAACGGCTTCTTTGGAGACAAAACAGAGAAAACCCTCAGAGGGATTTCCTGCAGCAGCTTCTGCTTTAATCCCTAATGAAGCTCTGCTGCTGAGGCTGCAGGCTGCAGGCTGCCGTCAACGTTTTCTGCTCCGTAAGTCGTGAGGAGACAAGAAAAACAAAACTGTTTTGTTTTTCCACAGAGCCAGACGCCAAGGACAGCGCACCAGCAGAGGACACAGCGGCTTTATCCAAGAGACCCGGATTCTCAGGTACCTTCATGCTCCATGTTTGATCCGAGGCGCAAACCTGGAGCTTCAGTCTGCTTAGGCATTAATTAGCAGAGGATTAGAGCCTGACTAAAATTTTGAGAATAAAGTCCGAATATTTTGACAATCGACAAAATAACAGAAGAATGTTGTGTAATTTAGTTACAGATTAGTTATATATTACCAGAATGACTTTATTCTGACATTTTTCTGTATTGTTACAACTTTATTTCCATATTATGACTTTTCTCGTATAACTTTATTCTTGTAAAGTTATGAGTTTTGTCTTGTGTTGTTACAACTTTATTCTCGTTTTCTTCCGACTTTATTACTGGAATTGAATAAATTTGCTCTCAGCTTTACTGTCATACCTTTGCAAATAAAGCAGTGTGAAAGGAAATAAAGATTTTGAAAGTGTCCTGTCTGTGTCTCATGTCCTCAGAGTGCATGGAGTCCAAGCTGTCCAGGATCGACTTGGCCAACACGCTGCGGGAGCAGGTCCAGGATCTGTTCAACAGGAAGTACGGGGAGGCATTGGGCATCAAGTACCCCGTCCAAGTGCCTTACAAGAGGATCAAGAACAACCCGGACTCGGTCATCATCGAAGGCCTCCCCCCCGGCATCCCCTTCAGGAAGCCCTGCACCTTCGGCTCCCAGAACCTGGAGCGGATCCTGGCGGTCGCCGACAAAATCAGCTTCACCATCACCAGGTGGGGCGCAGGAATGATGACTTTCAGACGTCCTTCCAGCAGAACGTCAGCAGTGATCTTATTATTATTCTCTGTGTTTCCAGACCATTTCAAGGACTTATTCCCAAACCAGGTATTCTAAGAATTTCACTTTAGAACCAGAACATGTAGAACAAAGTTAATATGTTGTATGTTCTCCTCTCAGCACCTCGTCGAGTCACTTTACTAAAGAAGGCCTACGCCTCAATAAGCGGTGAGGAGAAAGTCTTTTTTTTCTTTTTCTTCTACTCCATCAAATGCTGCGTCTTCATCTTCGGTGTTGTCGCTTTCTGCCGACAGACGATGACGACATCAACCGCATGGGCGAGAAAGTGGTTCTCCGAGAGCAAGTCAAGGAGCTTTTCAACAAGAAATACGGTAACAATAATCCATTAAATCAATTCAGACCTGAACCTGACGAAGCTTCTTGAAGGGCCAAATCAGAAAGAATTACAACATGCAAAAAAGTTTGAATACAAAGAGTTGAATAACAGACGTTTTGATCTGCATTTTCCATTGTGAGTTTAGGCCAGTAATACATTTTAAAATGTTGATAGACAAATTTGTATCTTGCTTGAACTGCAGTTCAGAGCTACAAGTGGCCCAGACAGAAGCTCTTGCTCTGAATATTTCAAACTGTTGAGCAAAGTTAGTTTTATTCACGGCTTGGTTTCATACGTCCGCTCCCTCTTGCTGTTTGTGCGGTCCAGGCGAGGCGCTGGGCTTGGACCGCTCCGTCGTCGTGCCATACAAACTGATCCGCGGCAGTCCGGAGTCCGTGGAGGTCGGCGGTCTGCCAGACGACGTCCCCTTCCGAAACCCCAACACTTACGACATCGTGTGCCTGGAGAAAATCCTTCAAGTTGCGGATAAAGTAACGTTCAACATCAAGAGCCAGCTCCAGTGAGTGCAGAGCCGCCTGGAAGCTGTCAGCGTCTCGGTTCAGGGGAATTTAGGTTCTCATTGTGTCGCATTAAAGCTCCTGACGGTTTAAATCCACCCTTTGATATGTCACCCACTGCATCCTCTTCAACAAATATATTTATATATATATATATATATGTAGATATAATAAAACAAAGCAGAGTCTGCTTTGACATCAAAGCGGCTCGTTTAAGATGAAAGGAAATGAAAAATCATTAAAATAATCCAGATTTCAGTCTGTTTCTCTTACCTTTTAGGTGTCAGAAAGTTCAGTAACCTGCAGGCTAACGCAAACCTTTTACCTCTCATAGGCCTTTTGCAGAGATCTGCAGCCAGGCTTGTAACACAGGTATGAGCAACTCAGACTGGATTTGTAGGATTAAAATGAAAAGCCTCCCTCTGTCAGCTGAAACCTGCTTGGTGTCTCCAGCAGGAACAGACGCCTCCACTAACCGACGGAAACGCAAGCGAGTCCAGGAGAGCAGCCGCATACCCTCCGACCTGGGGATATCAGCCAATCAGATTCCAGTTATGGTACTTTAACCCCGCCTCTTTTTTTGTCCTAATTCAGTCTGTGATCCATTTCTATACCCATCTTTTAAACTAACCTGTGAACTACAGCTCATCAGTCTGCAGGACATTTATTTATTTGCACTTCAGCTAAACACACAGTTTGCACAGAGGTTAAAAAGGATCAAACTGAACAAAGGTATCGGTCAGAAGAAGGATGCAAAAGAAGTGAAAGAGTGCTGAGCTGTTTGTAAGCTGCCGTTTATTTTATCGATTAACCTGATGATTATTCTGATAAAATATCGGTTAGATGTTCCATTTAGCCACAGGACTTCTGTTAGTATTAGAAATACATCAAAAGATGAAAATAATCTAGGAAATAAATTCACTTTTAAAACAAGAAGAAAATGTGCCTATAATGCAATAACAGCATTAGTGTACGATTGATCATTTGTAGAAAAGGAAGCATCTGAAGCTAAAAAATATTTCTAACATCAACATGTGAAGAGATATTTTCAGATCAGGGATTTTTTTTATATCTTAACTGCAAAATGTTTTTGGCTTCACTTGGTTCAAATTCTGTTAAAAAAATGAAGGAAATAAAAAACCAAGAATCCTGTTAAGCAACATTTTCTGTACAATTTAAAACACGGGATCAGAAAGAGTTGAGCTTTTCGCATTGATAGTTTGTAGCTGGACGCATGTTCACTGAGGGAATGCTGCTGTTGCATTTTAGGCAATAAAATGTTTATTTTCTTTAAAAATGAATTGAATTGTTTGTTTGTGTTGTTTAATGTATTTGCATTTTACAAAAAAAGGGCTAAACAAAAACCCCAGCCAATGGATAAATGAGTCGCTAGTCGCAGCGTTCTGGTGAAATCAAACTGCGTTGCAGCCTGCAGCGTTTTGTCTCCTGCTGACCCGTCCTCTCTGTGTCCCTGCAGCAGTGGCCCATGTACATGGTGGACTACAGCGGCGTGAACGTCCAGGTTCCCGGGAAAGTCAATTACTGAAGGACAAACTCAGACTGCAGCGAGGAGGAGCTCGTTTCTCGTCCACAGAGGGACACTAGGACGTTCCCCTGGAGGAATAAGACGTGGCGATCTCTGCGGAATGCTTTTCTAAAAGCTGCAGGTTCGACTCTTGAACGGCAGAATGTATGTGCGTCAGAAAGCTCGGCTTGTTTTGCTTTTAAAACACAAGTTATTTCACTTTCTTTAAAAGCTGGAAACGTCACTAACACGTCGTTATTTCACTTTGATTTTTCCAGTTACAAACTGTCCATTCACTGAGTCATGATTTTAAATCGAGATGATCTGGTTCCACATTATTCAGATATTTGTACCTTTTATTTATTATATTTATTAAAATATAACATTATGTGCAGGGATGTAAAATATATTATTCAGTGTTACTTTGAGGAACTCACGACACTAACTCAGATAACTATAGGTGGCTGCTAAACACCAGACTTAAGCAGCAGATTTTAAGTGTCTTAATTTGTTTTGTTAAACAGGAAACAAAAAAAAAAGGACTCAGTTTGGTCAACAGGAAGTACAACACCTCTTTACGTTAACACCACATTAATATGTAAAATATGTCATTTAAAGTCAGCCTGAATGTATCATGTAAAGAAAAGAATGGTATGTTACTCTGCGATGACTGTCTTTGGACTAATTATATTTAATATGCTGTACCTTAACGCCAGTTAGGCCTTTGAAATAAAATGTGTTGCCTTGCACTTTGAATTTGTGGTGTTTGTTTTTAATTGGTTTTGAACACAAAGTTCAATCAATTAGAGGATTTTTTTTCTTGTAGAAATGTATAAATATTCTTGGCTGATTCTTTGTTAGAAATGAATCAGAAGCAAATCAGTTTAGATCAACATTTTTTAAGTTCAGTGAAACAAACCATCAGGTTCCACTAGGGGGCAGTATCTATTGTAAATGTTTTAATTAAGTTAATTGCAGGGTGTGTAATTAATCACATTTTAATCAAAACGTAACAAAATAAGCAACATTTTCAATTCAAATTCTTGTTTTGCTGCTCAAAAGCAAATCTGTATTTGTGGTTTTTAATCTGTTTTATGATATTCAAACATCAGTTTGGTACAAAGTTTTTCCAGGAAACTGATCACCATGGAGCTTCTTTAGAAATGTGGACTCACACCCTTGCTGCTGCAACATGTTTAGCATTGTGATGCTACTTTAGGTTTGAATAGTGTAGCTAATAGGCTAAATCTTGTTAGCACAATTTTAAAACTGTCTTTTCCAGCGTCCAATCAGATCATTTTTTAAAACAAAACTGAACCCTAAGTGGGCCAAGAGAAGTGACTTGTCCATCTCAGCCTATAGATGTCGCTTGTGCATCATACAGGTGTACCACAAAAAACATGCATATTAAACGGTTCCGGCGTGAACCTCTGCATGTTAAAAAAAGGCAATTGTGTAAAAATTCACTTCACCATTAATTAATCATTAACATGTTAAAGTCAGGGCAGTAAAAATATGATTATCAAGAAACAGGTTACAACAGAACATCTGTTAAAAAAAGTAGATGTTTTAAAAAATGAACTTGTTGCAAATGAAGCAGTTGTGCCTGATGGTGCTAATCTTTTTAAGCGTAAATCAGCAAATTCAAGCACAACTGCATATAACTATATATAAATGAATTAAAATACATCCCCAGATTTCCAAAGTGTGTCGAATCATTTCAGGTGTAACTGTATGCAGATGATGCCACACTCTTTTCAACAGTCGTCCTGTTTACTCACCAGAATGAGACGATTAGAAACAGTTCAGATGTACAAAAACAGAAAAAATCAAGTCACACGTACTCATGGTTTTTATTTTGCATTGTTTCTTTATTGCAGATCCATTTTTTTTCCCTTTTTTGTTTTTTGAAGTTGTACACACGTCGAGGCTGAGCTGATCAGCTGTGACTGCAGCACTGTGAGCAGGATGATGTGAATACAGGAGGTTGCACCTCGTGGGAACATGGACACGTTCGCTGCAGCTTTGCTAGTCTTGTTTTAATCAAGACAAAGTTGAAGACTGATTGTCACACTGTCAAATCTTCTTAACTAGAGATTTTTTTTTTTTTTTTTTGTCTCAGAGGTGAGAAAATAACTGAGGTCAGGGGGCTTGTTGTTCTCTCTCGCACAGCAACCGCAACATTAAATGACGAAGAACAGCTGCAGAATGCCCCCAGTTTGAAGGCTTAAATAGAAGACGGCTAAACAATAATAACAAAAAATAAGTCACAACTTTTATGGCATTTTTTTTTTTTCATATTTTTAATGCATTTATATTTTTATTTACAACTGAAGTATTGCCTCTTCTCATCAAATCTGTTCGTTGAACTGACGTTGCTACTTGAAGTTTAGTGTTGTGACTGCACGTGTTCCCAGCTTCTACCAACAGGAAATCAAACAACTGAATAAAGTAACTGTCGCCATGTCAGCTGAATGCACTGTAAGAGCTAAAGTGCTTCATGAGATTCTCATTCCCAGAGTGAGCTCCGCTTCCCGCTGCAGCTGAAAGACGAGGATACTGAAGCGGCTGGGACAGGAGGGACCGGGGAGACGGGGGGACAGGGGGGGTAAAAATCCAGAGTTTTCCAGTGTTTGGAGGTTTGAAGGAGCAGGCGAACACTGAGATGAGGCCTGCGCTTTTTGTTTTTTTTTTCCCCTTCCCATCGTTTCTGTTTTGTAACGTGCAGAACCAGGCAGCTTCTCTGCGGAGATTATGGTTGTGTTTATTTCTTTTCCCCTCAGCTGAGAGCTGAGCTGGAGGTTTGCAGTGGAGTGGAAATGTGTGAAGCTGCGACCTAACTGCTGCTGCCCGGAGGTTTGAGGCAGTCCTCTGTCACGCCCTGCGAGGCCAGCTCTGACAGAACGTTGTCCAGGTAGTTTGGGTCGGGGTAGCCGTGGCCCGACAGGTTGGACATCATCTCGGTTTTGTGGTGGATGCCGTTCCACACCACCGTGTCGTGCTCCCCAGTGGTGCTGGACGTTCCCACGGTGAAGATCAGGCGCCGCATCCACGCCACCTTCAGCAGCTCCAGGACCTGAGCGTGAGCAGAGAGACGGCTGACAGGTCAAAGGAGACGTACTGTACTTCCTTCAACAGGTTAGCATACATGAAAACATGTTCATTACATTTTTTGCACCAAATCATTGAGATGATGAGATCATAATCTGTTATTTACTCCATCACTTTAAATAGAGATAAGCTGCTGCTGGCCACGCCCCCATGCTCAAATTTTTAACAGGTGAAAATGGTTGCAAACTGATGCATAGTTGTACAATCACACATCTTTGAAAAGCAGAAGCGGAGCCTCCTGCACAACCAACAAGAATGCAGTCAGTGGTTTCTGGACAGGAAGTCAACACTCTCCCAGCAGCCCCTTCACAGCACATACAGCTGTAAGCTGACCAAATGTGCTAGAGCTCAGCCTGGGTTGCTAGGTAACAACACGGTGCCCATTAACTGTGACTTAACAATCGGAAGGTTTTCGAAACAGCACATTTTCCAAACACCAAAAGCAGCATTCATTTGTTACCATTTAAAAACAGTTTGGTGTTTTTTCACAAGCAGCAAAAACCCAAAAGGAAAAACAACAAAACTGCAAAATGTACCTTCTGGATAAAGATTAAAAACAACCCTCTGATGTGTAAGTGGGTCTACTCTGACCAAATGATGTCTTCTTTTTTTTTTTTTTTGTAATTAAAATGTAAATAAACATTTTTAATATGCCTTTTATACATTTTAAGAAGCAGCACATCGTCTGCTCAGATATGACCTACAGGCCTGGACACACAAAAAAATGATTCGTTGCCATTAATGTACAACATTTCACTCCATTGTTCTACTCAGCAGTAAGTTGTCAGGGTTTGGTCTCCAGCTGCAGCCATTCTGATTTTTATACTTCATTTTTATTTGTTTAAATCTTCAACATGCAGTAATTCATTCCACTCAAACTGACAGCCTCAGTTTCACACGATGAGTCAGCAGAACCGACGCCGCGGTTAAACATCTGGATGATAAATTCACTCAGACGTTATTGTGATAAACAGTCACAATGTTGTTGTGAGATCATTCAAATCATGTAAAGATAACGGTATAATAAAGCAAATCATTAAAATTTTAATTTTATTCATTTAAATTTAAATTGAAGATTTAAAACCGGTTCCAGTTTTAAATCATTATCTAAAATAATGAACCTAAACACAATCAACAAATAGAATGAATAATTTGTTGCTTCATTCTAATTATTATTCTAATAAAATAATAATAATAATAATAATAATAATAATAATCATAATATGAATAATTATATTAACAAAATTGTCCTTCAAAAAAGTGACTGCAGACTTTTGTTATGCAGTTTCTGGTTGAAAGAGACAAAACAGGAAAAATGATCAATTATATCAAATGCAAATTATTGAGCTCATTTGAATTTGTCATATGATTGATTGATTGATTGATTGATTGATTGATTGCTTATTGCACTTGGACGATTAGAAAGCTGAGAATTTCACTGAATTTTTATGTCGATTTCACTTTTCACAAAATGAAAAGGAAACTCAGATTAAGGTCTTTCTGGATCCCAGATTATGCAGAGCAGCCGTGTTGTTACCAACAGACAGGCTGCTTCGAGGCTGTGAGGGCCAGAAGGTCGTGACCCCTTTAATGATGCTACTGACCATTTGGACAGAGAGAACTGATGAATGCAGGAGAGGATGTTATGACTGTGTATTAAAGCAGCAGGGAGCGGCGGCGGCCCGTATCGGTCATGATGGGCTCAGATTGAATCGCAGCGTGAAGCAGACATCTTCTCCATGTTTTACCTTCCTGCCCTTGTCGTTGTCGGGGAGGAAACAGAATCGAGGAAACCCCCTGCAGGTGAACGGCTGTCCTGGGTTGGGATGCTCCGGGCCCTGGAGGAAGAGGAGGAGGAGGAGGAGGAGCGATGAAGAACTGAAGAACTCTGATACAGCTTGAGGCTGAAGCGATTAATCAAATGAATCATGATTGATTGCTGAGATGATCTTCAGGAAAGGATTCTTATAATGCCACATATGTAAAAATGGTTAGGTCAGCTATTTTAGCACCACCAAAGGTTCTGATACTGGATCTGGATCTGGTTTCATTTGTTTGTATTTGCTGTAGGAGGAGACATCAGTTAAATTTGCCACTTGAGGAGAACGTGTTTACAGACAACCTTTATGTTTCACCTCAAATGTAAAATGTTCATTTCTTGTACAATTTTGGTTTAACTTCAACGCTGACTCCAGTTAATGATTAATCGATCACTAAAACAGATTATTCCTCTCATTGACCTGTGAGGTGTGGTGGGCTGGCGTACCTGTATCCCAGGCGGGATGCTGTAGATGATCTGAATGGTGCCGCAGTCGGGGTGACCAGGCAGCGACTGAGCGACGCTGTAGATCTCCATCTTGCCTTTGGGCTGCGTGCCGGTCTTCTCTCCATAGATGGTCTTGCAGGACGGACACTGCAGGCTGCCGTCCTGCGGGGTCGAGGCGGAGCTGTTTATACTCAACTCAGCGTTCAAACCAACAACCGGATCAGGGCTTCGTCCACTTTCACAGTAAAATTCAAGCATTTTCAAGGGAAGTTTAAACATTTCCAGCGCCGCACTGTGGAGTTCTCTATAAGCATTGGTGCGGGACTCTGGTCTGTGTACCTTTGTTCCGTTGTTGTACATGGCCAGCATGCAGAGCATGTGCAGGGTGTGTCCACACTTGATGAATTTCCCCACGGCCTCCGGCACGATGCTCTGGCCTCCCTCCTCTGATGGCGGTGTCTCGTAGCTGGACGGATTGGACAGCTGCTCCATACAGATGATGCAGTCCTGGACAGGACAGAGACAGGCAGACAGAAAACCCAATCCAGTAAATATTCACTTCATGTTGGGACTGCAGAAAGGAGAAATGTCTTCGCATTCAAAAGCCCAGATAAATCTGAGAAACTGCTTTGTCTACTAAACACTTTGTCGTCGTGGTTTAGTGTTGGCAACCGTTACCGCAAAAGAAAAGTTTATGCAGCAGGCGAATTCCACACATATTGAACGCTGCTGCAATATGCAGTGATACGACTCACTAATTATAAAGTTCAGCTCTGGTGTTCAGCTGGAGTCCAGTCAGCCAATCAGATTTGTTGCAGGTATGCAGAGAACAATCTGGGACTGAAACGACTGATCTGATCAACTGTGATTAATCAATTATTAAAGTAATCAACAACTAATTTAGTAAGACACTCAGAAAAAGGCCAATTGCAGAAAGAACATGTTACGAGCAGTAATTAAGTCAAAAATGTACAAAAGGTACATATGTTTGGTATTTGAGATAAAAATTTAAAAAAGTTTGTAAATATGTTTTACCCCAAACTCCCTGAGTAGCAGCTTTAGCTTCACCCAAATTCTGTTAAAGAAATCTCACATTAAGCAACTTTTGCTAACTAATAATTAATTGGTTATTCCAAAAATAATCACCGGATCAGTTCCACTGTGGTAAAAACTGGAACTTTTCATATGTTTGAAGTATAATTTTTGTTCTAGTTGCATCGTTTGCTACAAATGATAAAGAAATGCTGTGAAGGCATTTTAGACAATAAAATGCTTTTTTAAAAAAAAAAAAAAAGAACTGAATGGCTTATTTGCATCTTTAATGTATTTCTAATATTGTGTAAAGGTGGTTAAAGGAAAAAATCTACAGATTTTGTATGATTAGTGGTCAAAATAACAGCCAGCAAGTTAAAAAAGAAAAACAAAGAACAAGAAGACGAGAACGGCTCCCATTCAGTCAGAAATTAAGAAGGAGAATCAACACTGGAAATATTGAGTCGTTGCATAAATGTAATTATTTACCAACACATTCCATCTAGAAGGAATTTGGTTGTAACAGGTTGTAAACTCATTTAAAGTGTTGTCGGTTCGTGAGTTAATGACACAAACGCTGGGCAATAACTTTCCGCTGACTCGACCTTGTCTGTCAAACGCTTCTCTGATGGTTTCTAATCAGGACAGCGATGAGTCGAGGAAACGTGGGAAACCTTTACCTCCTCTGGAGCGTCGGCCACGACCTCCATGTAGCGCGTGATCACGTCTTCAGACCTCTGGGCTGGCGCTGGGGCGAAACAGGAAAACAAACATCCGATTACTGTCCTCAAGAAGACGACGTGACAAATTCACTTTTACATGCAAACTGGAGAGGAGAGACGATGTGACGACAGGGTGAGCGTGGTGATGCAGACGGACATTAATGATCGTTAATATGAAACACTTCAGACCCAACGTTCAGCTCGAACTGAGTCAGCTACATCGAGCTGACTCAGCTCAATGGCACTTCAATAACAAACTTACTGAAGTCTGTTAGTTGCAAACCGGTGCAGCAATATAATGTTGGAGTACGAGGGCCAGACCAACAAATGCTTTTAATGACCAGTATTATTCGTATTGTTACCACAATAAAGTCAGAAAATTACTAGAAAAAAAGGGATTTAAAGAGCTGATGAGTTTTTCTGCAGTCGTCTGCAAAGTCCAGCTGCTGATTATTTGATGCTTATGTGTTAAGTGAAAAAAGGATCTATCCTTGTTTCATTGCAGTCATATGGCTTTGCATATGTATAACGACCATCATGTTTTATGTTTTTCATGAATTAACTTTTTGTCTAACAAGTATCATGTCATTTCAACTTTTGTTGTATGATTTTTTCTTGTAGCATCATTCTTACATCTTCCTCATATATATATGTTTTTGTATTACGACTTTCTTCTCAACTTCTCACGTTATTACAGCTTTTTCAGAATTATTACAACTCTTTTGTATTACGACTTTTTGGTAATACGAGTCAATCACATTATATGTAATGTGACATTATGATGGGACTTTTTCCTCCTATTATAAAACCTTTTTATTATTAAGCTGAATTCTCGTACAACTTTTAGATTTCTTTTTCTTAGTCTGGCCCTGATGCTTCTTCGTAGAGGACGGATCATCTGTCAGGTTTTCCAGAGTCGTCTACATGCTGAACCGTCAGACCAGACGTTTGCCTTCTGCCTTATCCAGCTGCTGCGGGTTCAGGTGGAAGCAGCCTGAGCTCATACAGGGCTGGAAAAGTCATCATTGAACAGAAACATTACAAAGAAGCTTGAAATAGTGATATGGATTGATCACAACCATCACCGTCACTGCATTCGCTTATTTTCCTTAGACAAATATCAGGAAAGGATACTGTATATCACCAATCCAGCAAAAATATTCCAACATATTTTTCTATCATATTATAAATGTACTGCATATTTTTACCTTGCACTTGAACAGATTTTAAATCAGTCTGCACATGTTTGTCAGCTTTGGTGAAGCACAATTAACCAATCACTTAATCCTGAGGTTAATGATGCTTAATGGGGGTTTGTAGTCTACAAATTTTAAATGAGTTTAACTCTGTAATACTCACAAAAGTATGTACTGGATTATGAGAGATTAAGAACAGAAACTTGACCTTTTTTTTTTTTAAATCAATAAAAACAGGAGAAAAAAAATAGAAATTTCAAAGCTTCCATGTTTGGTGCATAAAACCCATGAAGAATCCCAAAGTAAAGGACCAAAAATGAAGGTCGTCCTTCTATGTTTATATCAACATAAAAGCTCCTTGTTTACTAGACACAAATTAATAAACAAAATCTGGCAAGTTGTACTTTCATCCAGGCTATTTACATTTTTCCAGACTGAAATTCCAACTTTTTCAAAACCACGAGGGAGCCTCGGAACGAGGAGCGAGGGTGGATCTGCCGGAGCATCGCTGCAGGCACAGAGATGATTTCATGTCTCTTTTTTTGGCAGCTTGTCGACGCGTTCTGTTCCTTCACCATCTCATGATGTCGCTTCGCCTGCAACCCCACCTGCAGCCCTGGTGAGAGCTCTGATCTCTTCCTACAGGCACAGAGTTCCTCTGCTTCCTCATTTGAAAGCAAACTTTTTAAGTTCAGGGATGAAAAATAATTTAAAAAAAGAAAAAGAAATCTAGCTTGAAAATCCAGATGTGAAACAAAAGAACTTTCCTTCCTGCAGCTGGTTTTTGTGTCCAGCTGCTGGACACAAAAACTATTCTTTCATATTAAGCTAAACAAATAAAATGAGTCACACCAAGAGATTTATTTAGTGTGCAGGATCTCTGTACTGCGAGCGCTAGCCTCTGCAGCTCGTCCTTCCTTTAAACTTTAACTCCGACCTCTGGAGGGAGACGAGCTTGCATCACTAACTCCTGATATTTCTGAGGATTTTACTGTCAGCAGATCTGAACAGCTTCTTTTCTTCCTTTGTTGTTTATTTTATTTAATTTGAATTATTTTATTCGATCAAGTCTGAAGGATTAGTAACTTTTACTGTCCACTTCTCTTTTTTGTTTCAAAATTTTCTATCTTGAATCATTTTTCTTATTTTTACTGAACAACTACAGTGTGAAAGTTATTACATCCCTTAAAGTTGTTTCCATTTTGTGTTGAATGGATTTTATGTGACAAATAGAAATTTGTCACAGTTTGTCCCATGAAATGTTGAATTAAGTTTTTTTTTTTTTTTCTTCATTAGTGGTACAGCTCGTCTAGAGGTTAACATTTTTGCCCGTTTAGCTCAAGATAAGTTCAATTTGATGGAGAACATCTGCGAACTTTAATCTTGCCACAAATTATTTACGATGAGCGTCCTGCCTCTGACTGGGCCGTTCTAATACCTGAACACAGCTTGATCCTAATCATTTTCCCTGTCAGGAGTTCAACTGGTTTTCTTGCAGAAAAACCGGTTTCACACCACAACTGTCCAGAGTGCAAAGATTCTTCCAATTGTAGAGCATCCAAAACCAGACGGAAAAAATGTCCAAAAACCCCAAAACCTCAACACAAAAATAAATTAACTGACAAATCTACAGAGGAACAACATGAAGCTGTTGCTCAGGAGACGCATTAAACCGCCCATGAATCAATTCATTACTGCCCATTAATGTTCTCCAGTTTGCATTAGTAGAAGAATTTTTCTGCGGTGGGCTCCAGGCCCGGGGCCCAGATTCTTGTAAGTCCAGCCCTGCTGATGCATTTGTAGCCGTTTCTAATCCAATGTGTTGATCTATTAATAAGTTCTTGATAAAACAACAATGAAGCTTTGGGCTGCAAAGGGAACGAATTCAAGCGGTTTGAATACTTTTAAATGCTGCCGTGTTTTAAAGATGAAGCAAATGTTTTAAAGCAGCGACACTGATGTGAACGTCACGATGAGATGACAAACCAAACACAGCGGGATTAGTGCGAGACACGTGAAAACACGAATCAGCGCAATGTGGAGTATGAAATGCTCCTCAAGCCGGTGGAGGATGACGATGGAGATGAAGAGGTGGATTTTGGCTCGCAGTGAGGTAGCTACCTCTCCTGTGCTGCCTCTTTGCTCTCCTAACTGAACTGCTGCTGCTGCTGCTGTGGGGCCTGCTGGCTGTGGGGAGGAGAGGAGGAGGAGGAGGAAGAGCAAAAGGAGCAGGTTGTTGCTGCTGGCTGCAGGGGCTGCTGCTGAGGGAGGGGGGCGGAGGTGAAGTGCACGCCGAGTCCCACCGCTGACATCAAAATGGAGGCCATGCCTGGAGCGAGGGTGAGGTGGGGTGGGGTGGGGTGGGAATGGGTCGGGATGAGTCGGGAGCGAGTGAGGGGTGCAGGAGCAGAAAGGAACAAATCGAAAGAATGAGTAATGCAGCAGCGGCGGTGGCGTCCACTGCAACTCTCACACACGCACATAAAGTCACAAAGTCTGAACAGGAGTCGCAGGTTTCAGCGGCCAAACTAACGGATAACGAGACGGAGCTCTGGACCAAAACTTTACATTGTCCCCGGAGGAGAGCGAAGAGACGTAATGTAGTTTGTTGATGCAAGCCAACAAGTAAGGAGTCCCGAAGGTGATAAAACCCACTGCAGTGAACGTGTCGCACCTTAAAATGCATTCAAACTGATTCCAGATCGTAAAAATGCGACTCCAGAATCTAAATTGGGATCTATCAAATTTAATGTTCGTTCTAAAAAAAAAAAATAAAAAAAATAAAAAAATAGTCAATGAGGCTGTGGGATAGGGTGATAAAGAGAAACTGCATCTGAGCCTGAACTGTCACTTAAAACTAACAGGGATTTTGTTGCATTTACAACAGATCACGATTCTGTAACAAGTTTGGTTGGAAAGTCGACATATTCTGCCTTCAGCTCAGCTGGAAGCAGCAGAAACAAGCAGAATGCAAAGGTCAAAGGTCAATATGGCCTCACCTGCTCAAGACAGAGCACCTGAGCCACAAACGGTGTGACAAGAGATTACAACCACACCATATTTGTCCACATGAATTAACAAGAAGCGCTATGAAAAAAGATTAGGGTCACTGAAAAAAAAAAAAAAGAAGTTTTTTTTCTTTTTGCACTGGCACTAATCCTTTCCTGTAAAAAGCCATCTAGAGGCCATCAGCTTGTGCTTTCATCTGGTCTAGTATGTTATTATTATGAACCTGAGGATCTGAGAGCTTTAAGCTCTAAAACCTGTAGCCACGTTTCAGACTCAAGGTGCCACCTCTGCCTCGACCCCTCCGTTTCTATTTTTGACTCCGTATTACAATCAGTGTTATAAATATCTGAAGACCAGTCGAGCTGCACAACAACAGGAAAACAAAGCTGCAGTAGTTTTTCTGAACAGTTTTAGAATCCGTTTCGGAAAAAAAAAAAAGAAAGAAAAACAAAAAATAGAATTCTTAGTTTTCCAAGGAGTCAAAAAAAATCCAGTTCCTGAAAATACATTCAATTAAAATTCTGTCCAAATTCATAATCACAAAAGAAAATACATTTATTGTGCATTTCAAGCAACAACATATGAAGTATCACAAATTAAAATTGTTTTGGCCGACTTTCATGCCTGATCAAAATGGAGTGTTCTGGTAATGGAAAAGAAAAAAAATATATAGTTGAAAATGCAGACAAATCAGATTATTTGGCAATAATATTGCATCGGTTTCCAACCTGGTGCAGGCCAACAGACTTATTTTACCCACATTTTAAAAACTAACCAACCTCAGGTTCCTCCTACATGTAGCACTAAACATTTCAACGATGAATCTTTGTGTATGTTAACTGAACTCCTGTTTAAATTGTAACAAAAGATGTCCGTTGTGCGGTCTGCAAAAAATACAGACTAACTTAAAAAGTTTTGCTTAAAAGAAAACTAATTTCTCCAGATATGTTAATATCTAATGAGGTTTTTATTGTTGTGGTTTTTAAAGGCCCAGAGGTTTGTTTTTACTGCCATTCCCGTCCCACGTGTATTTACACTCCAATTTAACGACTTGCTGTCAGGAGTTTTAACTGTACCCTTAGTTGGTGCAGATGTAAGTTTTCCTGTCTGCTAAGCAGCTCTTGTTATTGTATAACAATATAATGACGACGATCCAAACGAGCTCCAGGAATGAATCAAATTAGAAAACTGCATGTTTACAAAATGAAATGTGACATAAAGCAAGCAATTTTCTAAACCGTAGAGCTGCTTCTAAATTGTGTTGAAGTAGCTTGGTTTCTCAGAAATTTAGATAAAGATGTTTTCTTTTTATTTGCTGAATCTTTCTAAGGGACTCAATTCTCAGGATTTTATTGCCTCTCCTTAATCTCAAAAAATAAAGAGCTGATGTTTTCCTGCATGTGTTCAATTGGACCAAAGATTCTTGTAGACCGACTCTAAAACTGTACCACTCACGGAAATAAAAATAAAATAAAAGCAGGGGAAGCCTTTAAACAAAACTTACAATTTGGATGTTTTTTTTCTTTACATTTTCTTCTCTACCGCTTCAATAAACACACTAAGCACTTAAAAACCAGCTCTGTTTTTTTGGGGGGTTTTTTTGGGCAATTAGTTTTTTTGTTGATGTTTTTTGGCCTCCAGAATGTAACGTCAAAAATCGTAGCAAAACATAGCATTACCTAGCAACCCAAGCTAAGATTCAGGATGTTTTGTCAGCGGGTTTACTTCTGTATGCACAGTGTGTTGTTGACTTACAATCCAGTAACCACTTCCTGCGTTTTACTTGGGCGTGCCGGAGGCTCTACTAATGCTTTTCAAAGATGCACAGTTGTCTAATTGTGCATCTGTTTGTACCCATTTTCACATGCAAGTGGCCAGCTGCTGCTTATTTGAATTTAAAGTGACAAGACGTTCTAAAACATCTTGGCTTGAAAATAGGCAGAACAGAACAAACTAAAATCCCATTATCTCAGAATGATTTTGTGCAAAACGTGAAACGATCTATTTTAAAATGTTCAAAGAAGCATAACATGTCACCTTTAAGAACTAAGAAAATTCATGTACTCCTGACCAACGCATGACCTTCTGTGGCTCATGCTAGCAGACTGTGCCTGTTTCGGAAACTTTTCAGGGTTACTGCATCCATGCATATCTGCATCAGCTGATCACCTTCAACCTTTAGCACCACATAATGACACAAAAGTACATCTCCAAAATAGGATTCCTGCAGCTGCAGATGTTGAAACATACATGTGATTTTGTAATGTTTACGTTTCGGAGCGACCAGTATTTATTCTGCATGCGCTGAACGCAGTTTGGGGATTATTGCTGTTCATTTCAGTCTGATGAGCAGTAAAACTGCATTAGGAGAAGATGCTGCGGCGGTGACCTTCCATTTGAAATCATTTACTCAAAGTCTCAGTTGGGTGCTCCCGCCTAATGAGGTTCTGGTCCAGCAGCCCCTGATTGGACTGATCCAGTCAGCTCGACACCTGGCTTTTAAATTAAAAAGGTGCGCAGCAGGAGAAAACAAAGTGACAGAAAATACTTTATCGAACATTTAATGACAGCCCTGTCTGACGTTACCATGCTTAATTATGCAGAACTGTGTTTTTTTTCCCCTCTGCTGAATGCATCAGTTCATTTCAATTAAATTCCTCAATTTTTACTCAAACATCGCTGATTAAAAAAAGTTTCAAAGTGAGGTTTGAAGCTCGGGCTCAGAGCCATACAGCTGGACTAAATGTAAGATTTTGACCAAACCATTTCTTATTTAAACACGATGACTTGATATGATTTTGAATTGTGCTTACGTTGGGGAGCCAAGCAGCATGAATATGCATTAAATTATGAATATTTTCTGCTCAAGCTGAGCCTCAGTGAGGCTGTAGATACTCTGTTCTAATTAAGAATTGAAACATCTTATATACTTTATGAAAATTGAGTGCTTGGAACAAAAAGCAGCAGGGAGAATATCCCAAAATACAACTTTGAGCAGATTTGTAAGGTTTGTCCAGCAGAGCAGATTTCAATGCCAGAATATGAATAAAACAACTGGGCCCAACATGGAGAAGCTTCAGTTCAAATCTCTCCCTGTTTTATTTAAAGCGGAACTGAAATCAAATCTCAAAATATTGATATTGCATGAATTTCACTTAGTGAAACGCTTCCCCAAAACATTTTAGGGAATCATTTCTCCGTCCCAAAACTTCACTTGTTTCGAATGTCTTTGTTGATAAATGCTGATAAATGCTTGTTGATGATGTCATTGCTCTAAAACGACTCTACATTTCCATTTATTCATGGAAATGGAAGAAGACTGTTGCACATGAAGAGACGCTGGGAGACCTTATGAGAATAAATGATGTACAGCCATGACAGAATGAGTAGTAGCACAGAATACTGTATTTTCTGGACTATGAAGCGCACTTAAAAGTCTTTCATTTTTATCAAAAGCGACTTAGAATCTGGAGCACCATATATATTGTTCTGTAGTAAAACAGAATTTACTGAATTAATTAACAACGCTGAATTAATTAACAACGCTGTGTCAAAATGTTTCAGTTATGTTACGGCTGCCATAGTCAGGAGCGTGGAGGAGTTTTGTTTCTTTTCGTTTAATGTGCCTTATGTGTCAAAACGTGAAATTTGTGAATTTAGGGCATTAATAAATATTTCTATTCTGGGTAATTATGTGCAGCACATATTTACTTGAGATAAGCCCTTTGTCGGTTTGTCTCATTGTACAGTACTAAACTAACAACTCATTCATGTTGAAATATTTTTAATTTTTTTTGTTTTTTTTTTTGGTCTGGGCGGATTGTGATTCCTGAATGATAGAAATTTCGTCGCCCCGCACAGGTGTTTGATGGCAAATTTATATTTTTAATTAGGACAAAACTATTACAAAGTAATACATTCTGACAACAGAAAAGAAATTTTTTGTCTTCAAACAACCACACTTTGTGCATTGTCTTGTATGCTTTATATTAATTTAATAAACTTGGCTAAATATAGAAAGGATTTTCAAAGAGAGTGACAAAAATCCTGATATTATTGTTCAAAATCAACTTTTTTTTTTTTTTTTAAATGATTTGGAAAGTTACTTTTAATGACGCAAACTTTAGAACCTTTTTAAGTTTTGGATTTAGAATAATTAACCAATCCTTTTCCTGCAATAAATCTGACTGGTTTAAATAAAGTATTATATACTTAGTTTATAATTATGTATACTACTCAAAATCTGGGTAAGGCAGATCGAAAGTGAAGATTCGAACATGACAGTCACAACGCTGACATTTGGTTTTGACACGGTGAGAAAACTATTCTGAAATAGAACTGGAGCAACAGAGGAACTGGTTTTTCTGAAACTGGCTCATCTGCATGCTAAAGATGGTTTCAGAGATTATGAAAGTAAAACCTTTTTATGTGGTTAAAAAGAAATAACTAACACATGCAAACCCTTCAGTGGTCAAGGACCTCTGGTTTTTCCATTTGAAAAAATGAGATTTTAAATAAATGAGCTTGATTAGGAGGACAGAATATGTTGTATAGATTTTCACCCATGAGGAAATGTTTCCATACACTCGCTCTCTCTCTCTCAACCTTTTTCATCTTTAAACTCTTAAACGTTGGACTCTTTGCTTTCTGTAGCTTTCCAGATTTTGGTCCCAAACAGGCAGAGACAAATGCAGTGTGGCAGCACCGAACTCGGCAATGACCTGCGGCCTGAAACCTGCATCCAGCCGGAAAATGTGGGGTGGAGGAAACTGTGAGGATGGATGATTAGTGACCCGGTTACCTGCCAGGGCAGAGCTCACGCTGGTGGAGCCGTTCAGCTGCACAGAGATGGAAGGAACACTGCAGGCCGGGAAACACACACAGAGACACTCAATCAGTAAAAACACACACCAGGAAACTCAGAGGAAGTGCAAAACAAAGACTGGCAACTATTTTAGTTTTCAACACACGTCACAGACTCAATATCGGCAGAAAATGCTGCTGTGACATCAAAACAGAAACGTTGTGATGGATCCTACATCCTTGCTGCTGGGCCTGATTGCTCCAGTTTTGGCTGAATGACTCCACAGTCGATATGATAATGGACATGCAGGAAACAAACCCGATTACAACCCAGTTCAGATTTAAAGGTAAAAAAGAAGCAGAATGGAGCTTCAGTGCAACGTAAACATTTAAATGAGATCAAATTTTTCTACGGTTCTCACGAATCTATGGAGAACTCATCCTGCCAAAATTGGCAATAAATGTAGAAATAAATGAATGGCTTGATAAAGTAATTAATCTGTTCAAATATTGCATCCAAAAAACAAAAAAAAAAAAAAAACTTCCCCAACTTATTTGATGACACACTGAGACAAGTTGCTATTTATCATTTTAACTGTATTAATTGAACAATAAAAAATATTTAATTTTCCACTTTATTGCTAATCTTTTTTTATTCGTTTTTTATTGCTTTACTTTTTCCCCATTTTGAGTATAAAAAATACATATAAAAAAGATGACAGCATAGCAAAATTTAGCATAAAATTGAAAAAATTACATTAAAAATGTAACAAGAAAAAAAAACCTAAAAACAATTTAATAATATTGATCATCATCCAATTAATAAAGAAATGAAGTCATGCAGCTGGCTAAATTTTTTGGATTCAATATTTTTTACAATAATTACTTTATCAAGCCATTTACTTATTTATATAATTGTTGGTAATTTTGTAACTGAATGCCTGCCACACCAATAGGATTTGGAAATTTGAAAACCATCCATCGTTTTCATTCCATTTTAAATTCATGCACTAATTACATAAAATACGACATCTGCAGCTGCAATGTGACAAAATGTCAAAAAAGGTTAAGGGGTTTGAATATTTCTTTTACAAATCACCAAATAAGTCAACTATGCACATCTGTTTATATGGGAAACGCTGCAGAAATTAACTGGTGGATTAGCTCCACAGATTTCCACTGCACAATTATTAATAACCTCTGGTTGAGAAGAGACTAAATTAAACTGTATTGAAGAAAATTAGACTCCAAATGAAGTGTCAGTGGACTGCGTATTCATTGCAGCCATTAGTTTAGCCGTTTGTTTTTTGGAAGCTGCTTTCTTCAACTTTAGGAACAAAAGGAACCAAGCCAAAAGCATTCCTGTCTGACAGGTCGGGATGGGACAGGACGGGACGGCTCAGCAAAGAGACAGACGGAAAGACATGAGGCTGGGATTAGGGGACGTCAACGCCTTTCCTTACAGCTAAATGTGTCAACCTCGAGGCTCGGGGGCCAAATCTGGCTTGATACAGCTTCTTATGTGGCCCTCTAGATCCCAGAGAGACGCATGAATAGAACCGACACAATAACAAATAGCTACATATTATTTTATCAATCAAATCGGAGCAGTTTTTATCCATTTGCTGCCTTTTTTACCCCTCCAGTTTTGTTTTTTGCAATTCTGCGATCTCGCAAATTCACGCAAAAAAATCAAGAAATGTGGGCACTTTTTGACGTTATTGTATAACTGTGAGTTCACCACGCTGCTGCCTCAGTCGTAGTTAAAGTCAAATTACAGTTGGTGATTGATATGGCAGCTAACAAAAAGTAACACTTACTGCTATATAAGCGTGAAGTTTCTAGCAAATATTTCTAAATTAGCTCCACAAAATCAATGGTTTTGATTGTGAAAAAAAAAAAAAAAAAAAAGGAATGATGAGGGAGAGAAGATGGTTAATATTATTTCATTTTGAGGATCACTTTGTAACGACAGAGTGCCATATGAAGAAATAAAGTATAAATTACAAGAAGAAAAATTACAAAATGATGAGAATGAAGTCACACTGTTGCACAAAGTCCTACGAGAATTAAGTAAAAAAAATAATAGAATAAAGAAGCATTACAAGAATAAAGTCACTGGTATGGGAAGTTGTATGAGAATAGAGTCATAAAAGAATAAAGTCTGCGTTTTGAGAATAAAGTCATAAGGACACAAGAACAAAGTGCTAATATTACAATAATAAAGTCAACATTTCAAGAATAAAGTTGCATTACTAAAATAAAACCATCATATTACCAGAAAAAAGTCAGAAAATAACAACTTTATTCTTCTAACAGATTGACTTCAATCCAGTAAATCTTTTTCTTAACATCATACTTAGCAAATGTAGACACAGCTAGTCATTAGTATTTGAACAGTTCACTGGGTTTTATCAATACATTTAGGCACAACCGGCCCTTTAAAAACATTCCTGACCTTGATGTGGTCCAAAATGAAAATGACTCTTAACCCCCCACCCTGCTGCAAATGATCCCCTATAGCAAACGGCAGACACCAACCTTAACCCGTTAGCACTTGGAGAGCTGCTCAGATGAGGCGCAGACATCTGACCAGCAGAGGGTGGCGGCGGCCAGGGGCTGCCCCAAGACATCCCCCCCACAGAGAGGGGTCTCCTGGGGTAGGGTGAGTAGACGGAAGCGGGGTGAGCAGCAGCGACCCTCCCCGTCCCCTGGAGGATGGGCCGGTTCAGGCTACTGGAGGAGAAGGAATGTCGCGAGCGGCTGGGCATTGGTCCTGTGCTGCTGTAGCTCAGACACTGCTGGCAGGAACAGGTGGGGGGAGGGGGCCCGGAGGAGGCCAGTGGGTAGGGCAGGTTGCACTGCCGCCGCACCTGCCGCCTGAAGCCCGTTGATTTATTGACCTGAGCCAGAGACGTCAGGTCCACAATGTAGTTGTATCCGTGGGGGCCGAGGTCGGCCGTGCCCTGGCGCGCCTGATAGCTGTGCTCCAAAAGGATGGAAGTCCGGGTCTCGTACGGAGTCCAGCTGCCTTCGTCGTTGGCCCATTCCCAGTAGACACCACTGCCGAGGCCGGAAGACTGGGCGAACAGGGACCGGCGCACGGAGCGCGTCTTTCCTGAAATTATATAGGAAGGATTTCAGCAAAACAGTCTAAAACTCCCATTCATACCAAATATCTACTTAGTTGATTTGTTATTTTTCCTTCCATGTGACGAGTTTTTAGATCTATTTTTTGCATTAATTCCTCTATTATTCCATGCTTTAGTGTTCATTTTTTACTACAGTTTGAATTAATATGTTGCTAATGTATTGCCGTCTCAGCAATAAGGCTGAAACGATTAATTGGATTAAATGTGATTAGTCAATTATTGGAATAATTACAATTATTAGGATTAATAAAATTAATAAATTATTGTAATTATGATCAACTAATTTAATGACTGAATAATCATTAATTGCGCATACAGACTCTAGAACATCCAATTTGCTGAGAGAACATCATCCTCAAAGCACTAGCTAAAGCAAAAATGAACTTTTATAAATATATATATCATTTAGGTTGAAGAGTGGCATACTTTTAATTTGACCTGGCTCACATTTTGTAATAAAAAAACAAAATCTATTAAGTAACGTTTGGCCTCCACTTATCAATTAATAGTCACTGGTTCAATATGCCTGCTATTGGTAGATTAAGCAGAAATGGCTGAGCTTTTCACATGTTGATGTTAAAATATTATTTACCTGCAGCATTCTTTGCTACAACTGATTAAGCATTAACTAAATATTATGTAATGATCATTTTGTGATTGAAAAAGAAATTGAATTGTTTATTTTCATTTTCATACACCTTTCTAATATTGTGTAAAATAAGCTCAATTTGTTAAATAAATCCGCAACATGAGCCATTTTTTTATGTGAACATTGGCCAGAATAGTATATTACTAAAATAATTGTAAGTTAATTTTATTACCAAAAATGTTAGCATAAAGTCATTGGGAACGTCCTACAGAGCCTTGACCTGTGACTCAGATATGAACTGCACCCATGTTCAAGGTCTGTTTGAATCATGTGAAATACAAAAGCTGTCAGAAAGACTGAGAACTCATTGTGATCACACCTACGAAACCTCAGGTAGAAGAAGTTTTAAAACAAAAACTGATTTAAAACTTCAGAGCCAGCTGGAAATCCAGTTCATTTACTTTGCTGCTCCTTTGCAGATCTCAGCCTGGCTGTTGGAAACTCTTCTGTATGACAGTTTGCCCACTGGTGTGTGCAACGTCCTTCATTTTATGGAGCATATCAATTTGAATAAACATTTACATGTGTTAAGAGTTACATTTTACATTTGATTTACAAAGCTAGGTAAATATCTCTTTTGTTTAACGGGGTTTTTCTTGGTGTATTGTCACTTTTCATCTGAATCACTACCCAGTATTTTAGAAATTCTCATTTATTTATTTTTTTCCATACATGTTCTTCAAACATTAAAATTAAATCCCAAACTTTCATTAATTTTTTTTTATTAAATATGAATTATGCTCCTATATGTTATATTGTATTTGAATGTTTTCTGCACCGCTGTTTGTCTTTCTGCTCATATTCCTGTTTATGAAAGCTTCTAGTATTCATTTAGTCGCATCTGCAACAATAACAACATGCACATTAACAAAACATGCAACATGCACATTGACAAAAACTCAGCATTGCGACCGTTTGTAGTTATTAGCTCAGTTATTAAATGATAATATAAAACAGTGAGCCTCTAAGACATTGATGCCAGCATGTAGAAGGCTGATTCTGTTCTGGGGAAAACATTTTAACATCTGGAGATATTATTACTTTCAAAAAAACAAATGTATGCTACAAAAAGGCCTTTATCCTCCATTTTTATTCATGCTTGTCAACATTTCTTTGCATCTCTTCAGACCCTAGGACAGTACTTCAACTGTGCATGTTCTACAGTACATTATGCTAAAACATGCACTGGGATTATGATAGCTCAGTGTAACCCTAGAAATCCAGCCATCTGTTGCTATAGCGATATCTTTTGCCTCCTTCAGCATCTGAAGAACCTGCAGAGCTCATATTGTTTAATATCTTGTTACACTCCTATAAAATGATGTTAATTACGCATTGAACACTGAACATTTAAGAGGCCGTTATAAAACAACGTGTCTTCAGTCAGTTGTTTTTTTCAAAATTGCTGTGATACAGACTGCTCCAGGAGACCCTTCCTGTCCACAGCAGTCAGGATGTACAAAAACTCTTTGAGAAAATGTGGAAGTTATGATTTAAAACATTTAAATTCCCTTTGGGATGAAAAAAAAGTATTTTAACTGAATTAGGTCAAGACTATGAATTGTTTTTAGGAAGCTGGTTTAGGAAGCTAAACCATCCAGGCCTGTTAGATGTGTGTGAGACACCGTTATAAATACAACACATTAACGGCCTACACGGGTCCAAACGCGTTGAATTTGTTCACCTGTGTCCTGTCGGAACTGCTTCAAGCTCGGTATGTCTATGAGGTAGGGCGACAGGCTGGGGTCCGACTGTCCGAGGCAGATGCTTGTAGCGCCGGCTCCTCCGCCTCCCCGGTGGCCGCGCGGTGACAGACACCGCTCGATGTAGGCGCTAACCTGGCCGCTGTAAGGCCGCCAGTAGCCCAGGTCGTCCTGCCACTCCCAGACCGCTATCATGGGCTGAGACTGCCCCACGGAGCCGGAGGCTGTCGTGGCCGACACCGAAGGCCCGTTTCTGGAGCCGTTCACCCTGGCACAGGAGCCAGACACAATCGCCATGTTCGCTAACACGACGACTGGTTAGCCGATTGTGGCTACGACGAAAACAATGTCCGCAGCGAGGCTAGCTGGGCTCGTTGAAAGACTCCATTAGGAATGTGTTAGCACGCCTGCGAGGAAGTTACGAGGTGGGGATCAAACTGGAAACGGCCTGAATAAACATTCAAGACCATGTTGACGAAGCCGAAGCATTCAGATCGCTTTACATGAGCAGAGACGTTAACAGGAATCCTTCCTCTCCAGCGGCTGCCTTCACGGACTGTCGGAAATAGTAGTGGTCCGTTCCATTTGTGCTTCAAAGTAGGAAATTTATACTTCCGAGTCAGAATTATGACGTTCACTTAATCCAAGCAGATAGCAGTCTATTTCGAAGACTGCAATCTGCTTGAATAAATGAGAGACAACCTTTTGTTGCTTCAGTGGGAAAATTCAGCGGCAAACAGGGAAGTCCAAGCATGCAGAGTTAGATAACAATAAAAGTAAAAACAAACAACAACAAAAAAGAAGTAAGAATAACGTACTGTACACAAGGGGCGGCCAAAGCGGGAGTCAAAATGATTTGCAGAATTATATTATAAACCAGAGCTGTGCGACAGTGTTCTATGAAAATAACAGATACAAAAAGAGTAAATTTCCGTCATAAAACTCAGATGAGATAAATCTCTAACGAAATAAATCTCAGAAATTGTCTAGAAAAAACAAGAAAATATATAATTTGAGAGAGGAAACTGTTTTAAGTTCCATCATTTTATTTTATTTTTTTAATTTTTTTTATCTCTGGGATTTCAAAAATTATTTTGAGAAAATTTCTGAGATTAATCTAAAAAATACTTGTAACAGATTTTTAACATTTTCAAGGTTGGAAATGTTTTTGTTTTGGTTTGTTTTGTTTTTTTCTTTGAAAATCTATGATTGCTCTACTACACTCCCATGGATTAAAAAAACAAAATAAAATACATACATATACCATTAAATGTCTCATTGCATAATGTTCAATAGTATACCTTTAAATTGTCTTTATAAAATAAATATATTTTAAAATATGTATAATTATTTGACTCCATATATTTATTTTTAAAGAGAGTTAAATATGTGTATTTTTAGGTGATCTCCAGGTAGCCAATAAGGAGTTGCCATGCAGTCTCTGGTATCATTATTTTGGGCATCAGAGGCTGGAAAGTTTGGGCACCCCTGCTGCACCGTAAGGGAAAATGTACAGCAAAAGAAAATAGTGTGCAGAAAAAATACTTTGTATATTTCTTTGAACCTCATTCTCAAAGCTTGTAGTTGAAAAACAAATCTATAAAATGTGCATAAATAATAAACTGACAAAGACAAAAAGTAGATGCGAATGACAGCATTTTTTTCTTTCAAACTTTTTCCAACTTGGAGGCCTGGATCAGATCCTTAATGGAAGACCACAATACCTTGAGGCATCTCTAGTAAAAGCTTTACTAGATAAAAAGAAAGGAAGAAAAAATACGATGCCATGGTGTTTTGTGAGGTCTAACCCAACTTATCTTTTTATCTTTACATCAAAATGAATGCAGAACCTTCTTGTTGCACACCATTATTGTCTTTCCTCTCTCATCTGACTATGAACAATTTCTGCCCTCAGCTGGAGATAAACATGCATGACATGAGCAGCAGTTTATGTAAGCTTTCCAGAACCTCAGTGTGCCTGAGTTCATAACGGATGAATCAAGACTTACAGTTTACAAAAAAAAAAAAAAACCAGTACACTTTAAGAAGATGGTTGTTGTTGGAGTATATGGTGGTTAATGAAACATGAATAAAATCTGTGCAGAACAGCTTATAATAAGTGTGATCTCTTTCGAGCTTTAAACCAATACTGCAAGACAACCTGGGCCTTATTAATTAAAACAACGTTAATAATGGATGAAAGCAGTCATATCTCGTTTTCTAGCGTGAAATTGACTCGCTAGTCCTTTGCTTTGGACATGGGTTTTTTGCTGACTTTGAAAGAATTTCAGTTCATTTTAATTTTGCACTTTTGTGTGCTTTTTTTTTTATACAACATTCAGATTTTTATTTTTTTTTTAACTCCACCAAAATAGAATTTAGTACAGTTAGACAAAAGAAGCCGAGAAGTTTCAGAAGCATGAAAAATCTTTCAATTTTGCTGAGCAGAAACTTTTGGTTTGATGCACTCAGGTTGTAAATTATGTAAGCAGAGGATTCCTGGCTTCTCCCCGATACATTGGAGGAAAATAAAAGTTTGAGGTTCTGCTGCAGCAGTGGATGATATCAGAAACAGACTCCCTGCTGAAAGAACATAGAAGTTTTACTTGCTGAAAAAGCAGTTTTCAGATGTTGGAAACTCTTCTACTCCATTTATGTTAGAGAAGATCAAAATTTTACATCAATCACAGTTGGAAATTATGAACACTGAACAAACAGCGTGACAGTGTGACTCCACATAAGGTGTGCTTTGGTATATTAGCTGCAGATCCCTGTCAGAATCTAACTTCTAATTTAAAGTTTAGAATGCCAAGGTAACAACAAATGTTAAGGCCCATGTTTAAGAAAACATAAAAAAACAAGTTTTAACCATACTCCCTAATTTATAAAACCCTGTCATTTTTAGTGTACTGTTGATTCAATCACCAGTTTATGTTGTCAGAACAGAAAAGAATCAGTTACAATTATTACAATTACTGTTTAAGACCCCTGCCACTGCAAGTAAGTTGAGAAAACGCTATTGATTTTAAATTTTAAAAATGCACACTGGATCAGTCTGGATCAGATGTGGAAGGTTCTTTGTTCATTGTTTTATTATTTTTTTCCATAAAACATTAGTTGTGGTTGTTGTCATGCAAGTATTTATGTGCTTTTATCTGTTAGGATGTTTATGCAAGAACTGACATTTTATTTTTATTGCCATCATTAAATTGTGAGACGGATATCTTTGATTAAATACAAGGAGCTGTCTGATGGAAGACAGGAAAGATCTGTCTTTGTCATCACTGTGACGAAGAGAAGTTTTGGTGATAATTTAGCTTCAGAAAATAATACTATTTCTTTGATCACAGTTTTGTCTTTTCAGCTGACTACAAAAGTAATCCACTGAACATTGGAAGTTCGCGAAACATTAAACTCCTTCCAAAAGTACTTTATTGTAAAGTGTATGAAATCATTTTCCCCCACTCTCAGGGAAAACAGAAGAATGCTGCTCTGCTCGACCTTTTGTGCTTATGGACGATGGCTAAATGTGACTTTTTCTGAATAATTTTGGTATTTTCTGTACATTAGGCGACCTATGAGTTATCGTTGTTCTCCCAGGCTCCAAATATCCTATGGATCCCTGTTTGCACCTCCCTGCCCCAAAGGAATTTCCTGGCAATAGCTCAAAAATTTGAAATAGATTTCTGCTGAATGAATGCTTGTGGATGAAGATCTGAGTACCTGGAGAAATTCATTGTTTATGAATTTCATTTTTTAGCTCTTAACCTTGAGAACATCTTTGTTTTCATATGGTCACAAGATTGTTATGGGAAAAAAAATGTTGGGTTCCCTGAGAATCCCTGCTGTAAAACCAAAAGATGATCTATGATAATAATTAGAGTCATGAATGTGACACAAAGTAGTCCTAAAATATAGCTAAGCACAATGGTTATTATTTGTGCTGATTTGCAGCATTTTGTTGACTTTCCAATTTGTTTTTGGCATCTTTTTATGTCTTTCCATCTTGAAAAGAATCCTTTCAATTTGTGTGCAGCGGTGCAAATGTCTGGCAGCAGCTGCTTCTTCATGATACATTTTTGTTTATTTCATGCACTGAGCCAACTCACTTGTGTAGAAGAGCAGGAAGCAGCCAAACTTTTGCTTTTATAGAAATTTTAAGGTTTTTCAGTGATCAGTCTTTGAGGCACATTTGAACATCTCATTCCAACTATCCCCTTAATTACTGAAAGTAGTAACAATGCTTTTAGTATTATTATATACTTCTTCTCTCATGAGTGATGTTTCCATTAACCATAAATTTTAATTTAATTTCTTATTTATTGGAAACACTGCAATTGCAGAATTGTGTGTGTGTGTTTTCTTTTTCTTTCTTTTTTTTGACATTGGCAGAATATGGACAAATATTTATACACGTTTTCAACAAATTCTCTCCATATTTCTAAGATGTGTGGCCTGTGTTTGTTTGAGACCTCGACTTCCTTCCTATTGCAGCCATCTGTAGCATCAATGTCATTTGCTCTAGGCCAGTTGATAAAAATACACCTAATTCACATTTTCTTTTTTGGGACATTTTAAAAGTCAGCTCAAAACCTGCACAATTGGAATTAAACATAGTTGCTGTTAAATAATAATAAAAAAAAGTCATCAGCAGACTGTAAAGGCTCTCATGTCTACACCAGACCATTGAACAACTGTTGAACAATCCATGTAACATTGATATCCATAAAAAATCCCATGGAGAGGGCAGAGGATGATCTCTTTTTCTCAGTCACATCACACATGTTAAAAAAGTACAAAAATGCCTCGAGGGAAGAGCTAATGAAGACAAATTAGCCAATGTGAGTCATGTCTCGTAGATGACTGGATCACTTTGATGAGAAAAGATTCATTCTTGTATAACATTTCTGAAAGAAAATGAACATTTCCGTCACTGCGAAGTGACAAAAAAAGTAATTTTCCACACCACCGTTCGAAAACCCGCCTGTCGTCCTCTCTGTGGTCAGGCCCTGTGCACTCTGAATGGTGTCAATTACACGAATGAGACCCGCTGCATTCAAATTATGCCTCTCATATGCCAGACTTACAAGACTAGGTGTTCCAGTTGGGGATGAAATAATGGAATACAGCCTCTCAGGAAGCCAGGTCCCAGGATAGAAAGAGCTGTGGCTGGCGTCAGGGGAGCAGAACAATTTCCATTATCCAATGGCTTCTTGCCCACATTGTGGCCATCAGTATCAATGAAAGATCCTCTCCTTCACTCCTTTTAGGACCATTCTGGAGAATGGGTCGTTAAATCAGGGAAATATAGGAAAGGCACTGAACATCCTTCTTACAGACAAACGGGGTGTTTAATGCTAATGGGTATTTTTAACTCAAAAACCAAACCGTACAGCGATTAGCTAAATTCCAGTGGTTCAGTACTTGTCTAAGGTATTCCAGACATGGCCACAGAGAACTTATAACACATGATAGATAAGAAATATAACTGTCAGGCGCACATCCTTACATTTAAAGGAATATCATCAGTGATTTAGTTTTCTACAGTTGGAGAACTTCTTCATTAGATCACACAAGATATTTTCCAGTAAATGTTGAATCTTCTGTTATGTTCTGAATTTTTTACATGATCATACAGTACAGGGAGGGAGTTGAAATACACATATCGCTTTTATCTCATGTTTTCTGCAAATGTTTTTGCAACATTTAAAAACCAGCCTTTGCGTGTGAAGGCTGCCTACAATCCAAAACAGCATTTCCAATCTCAGTAGTGCTGTGAAAAAGAGTCACACACATCAGAGAATCAGAGGTTTTCTTATGGATACAGTGGTGGTATGTGTAAACAAAGCCATGTTTAATGTTTTGAAATCCAATCCAGTTGTGAGGATTTGGTTTTTCTGTGTATTAATTTGGGTTCTTGTGTTCAGGTGAGTGTCCATGTTGTCCCTTATTTGCTTTTTGGAAAGCAAATAAAAAACTTTGGTCCTTCAGAAATAGGGCTAGTTGAGACCAAAGCACCAAACTGAGGACTTTTGTCATCCAGTTTTTAGTAGAAAGAGACAAAAGAGAGAAACGATAAATCATGCATATGGAAATTATTTAGTGCATTTAAATTTATCATGCAATTAATTGATTAATAGATTTATTGCTTTTTGTGACAGGCTTACAGATAGTTCTCACATTGTCGGGTCCTTTGCTCTGAGCAAACTAACATAGGTAGGCTTTATAATTGTCTACCTATGTCATATTATAATTGCAAAAAAAACAAAAACAAAAAAAGCCTTTTCGTGTCAATGTTGTAGAAATTCAATGATAAATAATAATGTAAAAACTTGCTTTTGTTATTATTAGAGTTGTATTAAAAACATTAGCTGAGCCATTGGGGAAGTTCCAAAGTGCCACTTGCGGTTGCAGACCTCTGGTCTAAATAAAGTGCTACAAGTACAGGCCATTTACCTTTTAAAATGCCTCCAGAAAACCTGAGGAACTTCATAAGAGTACTATAATCTGGCTGCTATGACGCAAAACATGAAGACATAACTTGACAGTTTTGCACAGTGCTGTGAATACACACTGAAGAAGATGAGTCATGGAGTTGTGCTTCTAAATTCCCCTTAAAGAAGATGCAAAAAAAGAAAAAAGGATTAAAATAGGGTTTACATAAGAGTTCTTTAGTGGATGTAATCCTTCTGCGTTCGACCAAAGCATATCACAGATTTCTTTAAGACTGGAAAATTTTGTCAGCGTGTGAAACACAAGCATAATATATCTCCTTTCGGTTGTTAGTCAGACATTCATACATCTGCATTCAGCAGGATGTTCTGCTGCTGCCAGGGTTCATCATCTCAGCCGACGCAGTCTTACACAATGATTTCCAGGTTTTCTACGACCTCTTGAGAGAGAGAGAGCAGCTTTTAGAGATGAACAAAGACAAACAGTTTGGCTAGAAGACGATGAACAGTGACACACAATCTCATCAGCTGCGCAGAGTCACAGAAAGTCTGACAGTTTAATGGGGTTGTTAAGTTAAGCTATGAAATCTGAAAGTGTATTTTTGGCAAGCCATAAGAAAGGTAGCCTTTTACTAATGAGCAGTGACTCAAATATGGCTAACACCTTGTTTACAATTCAGTCTGTCTGTCATATGTCAAATTGTGTCAGAGCAGACATGCCAGCACACAGCTTGAATTATGCAGAAAAGTTTAGTTCCGGCTGCGTAGGTTTCCAGTGACACAGATTGGGATTCTGCTTTAAACTGCACTTCTTTTCTTCCCTGCAGAACATTGGAAAACACCCCTCAGAAAAAAACATTGAATTATTTGTATGGTGTTTAGTGAAAACCCAGAAACCTCAGCGGTTTTGGGAATAGTTCTGTAACATTGAAGAGGTCTGAAAATGCTTCACAAGCCCCCTAAAGCTAAGATCGTTTTCACACTCGTTAAAATACTCTAACAGACACGCAACTTGCAGAAAAATTAAGATGCTGTTACAAAAAAAAAGATGATGTGAGATTTGGGGACTTCTAGAAGTGGCTTTTGTAACAAGCACACATCATGTTCTGATGTTTTATAAAAGATTGTACATGTGTCGCTTGCATGAAGAGATAATAATTTGCAGAGTGAGTAAAACTGAAACCACGCTAAACTTTAAGTAAATAAAGTAATTTGAAAATTAGCCTGCAGGTTGTCATTAAACTCAGGCAGAACTCAGAGATTTGCTTAAAAGGAGGATAATTTAAAATTAAAAAAAGATTCATAAATTCATTGCCCTAAGACATGATTATGCAATACAAAACGCAACCCACATGCTGTTCTGAAATCATAACATTGCTTCTTTTATTTTTTTACAGAAGACATTGTGGCATCTTAAGGTTTAAACATGTGAAATAGGAACTTTTAAAGCAAAATAAGGACACATTATTATGAAAACACAAATTTATAGCAGCAAAAAGCAGCTGCTGAATGGTTATGCAAATATTAAAATTTAAAAACAATGGATCAGCTGTGCTTTTCTTATATGGAAACATTTCTGGTTGATTAATCAGAAATATATGAGAGTTCTGAAGCATTAATCTGTGGAAAATAATAGAACAAATGTAATACATTAACCCACCGGCAGGTAAAGACAATTTAGAAGATTGCAAATCAAAAATTAATCCCAGATTTATTCTCACCATTTGTTTTTTGTTTTTTTTGTGCAGATAAATGTTGTTAATGATGCCTTCTGGCTGCGTTGGCTGTCAGTATTTTAAAAACCTCAATCAGACTAAAAAAGCATTTTCAAATTCAGTTTGTAAAAGCATCACAGTTGGAAATCCAAACTGACCGTGTTGAGGATTTTTGGTTCTGGGGCAACACTGAAACATGCTGTTTGTACTCAGTCATACTCACAGAAACTACAGAATAATTAGTGTCAAAACTAGGAATGAAATTATATTACGATGACTGCTTAAATATATAGTTAGTACTTTTTAAACTATTGAAACAACTGGGCTAGAGTGCAGAATTTCAGCATTAATAATCTTCTGATATGTATGAAAGTAGTAAAGCTGCTGATTCGTGAAATCAAAAGGTGGATTTTTAAGTTAATGAGACTGAAGAGATTCATAAAAAGTATAAGGGAGATTTAGATCGTCCAGATCTGTCAATAAATCTGCAGCAGCATCTGTTATAAATACAAATTTGTGATAATGAAATATACATCTGTTGAGATCACCTGCTGCTTTACAAACACCCAAAGTTTATTTATGTTCTGCAAATTACCCGATTCTATTAAATATGTAAGAAATGTTGGTTGTGTTGCCCAAACATTGTTGATTAGATATGAACTGACCAGGCTCTTCCTGGTCAATCCAAGTTTGATCGACCAGGAATCAAACTGGGATTCCTGGTCCCAGTTTCTCAAATTGGTTTCTTCCAGAACCTTGTTTTCTTCAGACCTTGATACATAAAAGGCAAAAAAAAAAAAAGTGTTTTGATAAAGGAACTAGTTTTGATTCCAACACAAAATGAAGTTATTACAAGGTTATCCCAACATTAGCACTAGGGATGGGAAAATGTGGGTCAACATCAATATCTGATGTCATCATTGCAATGTACCAATATTATATATATTCTCTACTTTTTCAAACACCATGAGGAAACAACTGACACTGCCTCTCTGCTTATGTGCAAATGCAGTTTTGATTGATTACTCTGAGCGAAAAGATTCACAAACATTTTATCCATATAGATGTTAGCTAAACATTTCCAACTTGAGTTTCTTCAATACTTCAAATTTACTTTGAGTTAACTTTCTGCCAAACACATAAGACATCAACAGAAAGCCAGCTGTTTGCCTGAGATGTTTGGACTTCCTTCCCGCTGACGCTAACGTGCTAATGTGTTCACCAAAGGTTATCAGACAGTTAAATTAATAAAGTACTCATTGTAGATTTTAAAATGTCATTTTATGCCAGGCTGGACAAAAAAAAAAAAAAAAACAACAACAAAAAAACATGCAGTACGTTACAGAATTCAATCTTTTGTCTCAGGCCAGGTGGCACTAAAATGATTAGTTGTTGGTTTTGCAGGATTTAACATGGTTGGAACCAGATCACAACTCTTGGACTCTTAAACTTTTGAACTCGAAAACGTCAGATTATGGTGCCCTTTAAAAAATAAAAAAAGAAAGAAAAAAAAAATAAAATAAAGTGAGGATTTTGAAAAAATACCAGCACATACAGTTTGATCCAATAACACTGGGATATTTGAACATCTCTTTCAGGACTAAATCCTGATTAACTTAGGATTCATTTCCTAAAGTGAATTAATATTTTTTTTGAATATTAATGTTTTTAATCATATTCTGCGAGCGAGAAAAAAAAAAAGAAAAAGCGGTATTAAACCTACTCTTTAAATTAGTAATACCTCTTACAACACAGACAATCTCTAGTCTAACACACTGTCCAGAAGGTTTGGCTTTACTTTCAATGGATAAAAAGATAAGCCTATCTTAACAGTCTTATCTCTGGATTGGTGAAGGCATAACAGCAGTGAATATAAAAGGAGGAGGATTTACATACTTAAACATGAACATTTCGCAATCGTTATGTAAAATAAGTCTGAATAAATAACATTTATGCACCTTTAAGGCTTTAAGATTCACATCCTTGGAACAATAAATAGGAAGTTTCAGCGCTCAGCTTGAAAAGCTTGTTTGATGTAAACATTGTGACATGAACAGATGTAGTGGTCAGGTTGAGTGTGATTAAAGGATTTGATGTGTAAAATAAGGTCACTGCCATCAGGGAGCCAAAGTCTTGATCCTCGTGTTCCCAGCAAACCGTTTCAAGGTTAAGGATATTATTGTTATCCCTGGAGGGCAATTAGTTTTACGGCTAGTAATCCCAAATTCTTAAATAGACGCCAATTGGATTTACCTTCTTGGTTCTTCTTTCAAGTCTTTTCACTTCTCACTCAGGGCTTTTTGACTGCTGGAGTGTAGTGGTAGTGTGTTACTGGACTCTTTGTTACCTGTGTAATCTGGCCAGATGAGATTATCTGGTTGCATATTTTAAAGTGTATTTAGGTTATGAAACCACTGTTTGAGCAGAGCCAAAATTTTGTAGTAAATCTGTTTGGAGGACTGTAAATTGAATTTACAGCCAATTGTAAATTCATGCATCTAAAATTAAAGTCTTAAAAAGTCTTACATTCATTTAAAAAAACAACAAAAGTTAGCCTTGAGTATGTTAATCACAGGTCTTAAATTTGATCTTGAAGTCTCTTTAGTGGTATTTTCATTGTATTTTTTTCTTCTTCTAGGACTTTTCAAATGTTTGAGCCACATTCAGACATCTACATTGTGTGTGACTCTAGACGGATGAGGCTACCGGTAGCTCATTGCTAACACACCCTTGCTAGTTAGCTAACTAGCTAGTTTTTTTTGCATCTAAGTGCAGATTTATGGCCAGTTAGCTGGACGAAATTTGCACATTTCTGTGAGGATACAGGTCTTAAATTTAATTCATAATGGTCTTAAAATGCTGAGTCTTAAATTTGAGTTGGTGAAACCTGCAGAAACCCTGTCCTCATCTTCAACGTTCAAAACAGATCAAGACAGTGTGCAAGCAAGAAACAGAACACACAAACCAGACATGGTTTTCTTTAACATATCTGGACACTTAATACAGTTTTAGCAATACTAAAAATTTCAATGAATTTAAAGAACACATTTTTTTGATGCAGTGGCCAATTAAGACTAAAACTTTATATAAAATATGTGACATTCAATACCTTTTTCAATAAGGTGCCAATATTTTTGAGTAGCTCTTTTATAGCTTAAAGAAAGCTAAAATATTTTAACTTAATTTATTAGGGCAAAACTAATGACTAGGGAACAATTCAGCCAATAATTCCGTGTAATTTCCATGCTTGTCAAACAAACCAGTTAGTATGTGTTAATATCCTTTATTTAAGTGTTTATTTTTGGTATTTTGCTATATTTGCTTGTCTTTAGTATACTATTGTGTGCATAGTTTGTTGATATGTTTGTCGAGACATTTTACTACCTAGAAACAAAAAAAAGATCATTAATGTTAATAAAATGTGTTTGAAACCTTGATCTAGCAGAAACAAAACTTTTTTTTTTTTTTGCAGAATCTGATTCATGCAGATGTATTCTGCTGCAGCCCTTTTACAATTACTTACTCTCTTTCTGGTAGTTTTGGTATTGATTACAGCAGGAGAATTGGCTGCTATGAATTTCTGCTCTAATTATCACCTTTAGTCTGGCTCCACCATTTGAGTTATTATTACACATTAGCCTCTAACAATGTGATAGAGTGGGGCGCAGTGGTTTGTTTTGTAGCTTAGCATTTCCTGTGTTAATTCATATCACAGCAGAACAGAGCGTAGTATGGTCTGGAGTTTTGCAGTTGGGAAGCATTTCTTGACAGCAGGACTTAGCCTGACAGAGCTCTATTGTACGGCAGCATGTAGATAGAAAAAAAGGAACATTTTGAGCTCCAAAATTTGAAAAATTGCCAGAAAACCATCAGAAATATGGTTGCTTTTTTTTAAATTTAATTTTGAGCAAATTTTGGCTTTCATAAGTTTTCTGAGTTTACAAAGTCAGAAATGTTCTTTTTTTAAAATTGTAAGTTTTGGACTTTTCAGACTCAGAAATGTCCATGAGTTTTTATTTCTGTTTTGGTTGAGACGAAGTAGCTGTTGCTGGGGTCAACACCCGCATACAGACGCTGATCAGGTTATACCTAAACACAAAATGGACTAGTTTTAAACTAACTTATTTACAAATAACAAAAAGAAAAACTACGAAACAAACGGCATAATAATAAGTCCAGAATAAGTCTTTGATGTCTATAGTGACATTTTGATTGGCCATTATATAAACACATTATTTGAGAATCAATGTATTTGTGTGATATTCTTCTTTTCCTTTTAAAGTATTAATCCCTTTTCTATCATTTTGCACCAATTCGATTCTTCTTCTCTTAAGTTCCCTATCCTATGAAAATCGATTTCAGCTCGCAGCCTTGAAGAATGTCTCAATTCTCAAAAGGCATCTCAAGGAGAAGGGCGGAAAGAGAGGGAGGACCTCTCAAAAGAGAAGAGTTGATGAAATTAATCAACAAACTGACGCATTATTTCATCAGCGTTTTGAAATGAAAGAGGGAGAATGGCTGCCCTGTCGAAGGCCGACTGCTCTCTCCCACCTTGCCGCTGAAACTCCTCTGAACCATAACTGCACTTGCATCAGGGCATTGGCATGATTTGTTGTCTGCAGAAGAATTGCTTTTAGAGGGGAGGGTGGGAGAAAGATGTGTTATGGAGCAACCATCTTTGTTTTGGTTGAGAGGCTGCAGACGGTGGACTTTTTATATGAAGTATTTTCAGACCAGTTGTAGTGCAAATATATCTTGGTGCATCTCTCCAAACATCTTCTTGAAATAAGACGAAACTAACTTACAGTGCTTTTTATTCCCCAGCAATATTATATTGCTATATTAAGTAAATAATTCCTTAATGTTGGTTTAAAAAATACTAGTTCCACAGGTGGAAAACATGAAGACACTTATGACATTTTCAGCATGAGAAAGTGTCATAAGTGAAGTAATCTGCCTTTTCCTGCAAAAACAAAATATTTTGGTTTTGCAAAACATTTGCAAAAACAAAATATTTATCATATCGTTTATCATTTATCGTTTTTCATTTATCATGCAGTGACAAAAGAAAATGGAATTTCAAATTCAAAAAACTGAGTTCATTTGTGACATGTATTCAAATTAAGTTTATTAAACCTATTCATGTTTTAACAAGATAACTTATTAAACTTCATATCTTTACTTGGATGAACGTTATGTACTTTTAACAAATTAACTCAACTTTTTTTGAGTTAATTTGTTAAAATTAACTTTCTTTGTTCAGTGTGATAAATTTCTCATTGTGATAAAAAAAGTTAACGTTTTCCTGATAAATTCTAATTTGACCTTTTAACAAAAAGCCCAAACTATCTTTATTGTCGGGAGATTGTATATTTCAGTATTTTCTTCACTGTTTATTCAATGTAAGTATTATTACATACATTAAATTAGAAGCTATGATTAAATGCACTTACTATGAGCATTTTGATAGAACACATCACACTTCTCTGGTTTTCTAAAGAAGTATATTTTCACTGAAACTGTAATTTATTCATTCTTGAAAGAATGATAACAGCAGGGAGAAATGTTCAGTGTTGGATGAGTCTGTCTTCTCTAACTACCAAACTAACGAAGTATCTTCTGGGAAGTAACATTTCTGGCTCAGTTTCAGGATGTTGACAAATGATCTTCATTCTTATCTAAATACATAAACGTAACTGTTGCTGCAAAAGGTCAATGTTCTGCATTTTTAGACTGAAATTTAGCAACATTCAAAACTTTCTGAAACTGTAAACACTGGTTACTTTTCAGCTTCGTCAGCATATCCCATTTCAAACCTGTATACGACTGAAGATTGTTTTTCAACAAATTTGCAACAATGCTCTTCATATTGTATTATATTTACTAGAAGTCAGAAAAATTACATAACAGAGTATTCACAGTGAACCCAAAGGCCATGCAGCTGTTGCATTATTTCTCTTTCTGCCAGCTATTGTCACTTTTTTACTTGTCTCTGTCGCCACCACAGTTTTCTTTCCACTGTCAAATGGCTCATAAAAATATAATAAAGAGCTATAAACATACAATTATGAGCTGTTTATTCAAATACTCATGTGTTTGAACACATTTCACATATTTCTATCCTCTATTAACTGTCTCCAAGTGTGTCATAGAATGCATTTAAAAATTCTCTTGTTGATTTATAAATGCCCAAATGGGCCTTCACTCCATATCTCTCTGACCTACTTCAGCCTTATGTTCCTTCCTTCATTATGTACAAGTGGAATGAACACAAAGTACATGACACTGTTTCTGTTTCCTCTTTCTAGAAATCCAAAATTTCAGCACATCTTCCTGGAGTTTGAGACGGTGCTGCTGAGCTGCAGGGTTTTGTGTGTTCTCTGGGGACAAAAAAAATAACTTCATATGTTCCAGTAATTGGATTTACTTGTTGATATGTGGTGTTTAATAAAGCTGTGCAGTTGTTGCCGCTCAGAGCAGTTAGATGAAGAAACATCCTTTCTAAAAGTCTGAGATGCATTATCAAAATTGACAGTAATTCCTTACAAGAAACTTCTGGGGCGGCTTCCTGTTTTGTCATTAAAACTATTTTTTCCGCAGGATCCTTAAAAGCAATTGTTGACTTTATGCTTTTCAGAAAGATTGCCAAAAAATTGAGTCCATTGGTGAAATGACAAATAATGCACTTCCAGGAATTAAGACAACTTTAACAAAAGGCTGAAACTATGCAGGCACCATAGGAGTAAGTCCTTTAGAAACGCTCACAATGGCTATGTAACAAGTTTCTCCTCTATGGAAATAAAGAGAAAATTAACCCACTTAGAAGTTATAATACAAACATTCTCAGCCCCCTCACTGTGTTTCTCTAATGATACATGCGGCTCTGGGGTTGAAACTACATGTTTCACTCAGGTTTCCCACTGTGTTACAAGTCTGTCAATTGCTGTACTTAGTCCTACAGCTGAATACATGCTGCGCTCGAGCTCTGCACTTTGAAACATTTGTATTTTCTGTGTTTACAACCTCTGACAGCTTTGTCTTTCAGCTGCCCAGCTTTGCTACCCTTCTTGCTTTCATAAGAACTTCTTGACATCAATTGTGTTGCTTATCTAGATCTTAAACTGCGGGGGAAAAGTTGGTTTATATGACCTTTTGAAAAATCCTGTACAAAGTGGATTCAATCAAAGAACTCCTTGCCAGGCTTCTCCAGCACTTTAGTTACTCCACAATAGTTTACTAGTTAAGAATGGATGGTTATGTTTTGCATCTTTATTTTAGTGCAGGAGAAACATTGTTTTTCATTTAAAATTTAATTTAGCCAAATATTTTTTTAAAATAATCTTACATTTAAGTATCTAAAGTTAAGGTTTTATAATGTTTAATCATTTTCTAAAAAGTCTTCAATACTTTAAGCATGTTAATCACAGGTTAGTAGTAATAGTTTTAAAAAGGTCTTAAATTTGAGTTGGTGAAACCTGCAGAAACCTCGACACAGACTAACTTTTATGTTGGTTTTACTAAATATGCTTGGAAGGCTAAGAAAGCAATGAAGCTTAAAAAGATGATTGACTGCAAGGACATGAATCCAATTACTCCTCATAGGATTGGGTTGATTATACTTCAGATTTACATGGTAACTATTAAAGCTCCTTCAGACTAGCCAGCAGAAATTAGTAAACATATGGTTGAACTGCACATCTGCCGAAGTTATCCAGTGAGCTGCTCCTCAGTGCAATCCTGGTAAAAACATTATTAATAGAGGTGCCATGTTGTGGTGACTTCCTGAATGTGGAGTTTCAGAGCAGGAGTTTTTAAAGAGACAGAGGCCCAATTTCAAGGAGTTAAATTATGAGGTCAAATTTCTTTTGTCATATTTGAGATATATAGCATTTTCATAACAACTGAAGGTAACATAGTTACTTGATTGTGTTATAAAATTGAATCATGTGCCAGGAAAATGCATAATAGGTCCCTTAAAGAGATAAAGTCAAACAAGAAAGATTTTTTTCACATAGTTTATTGTAAAGCAGGTTGGAAAAGCTACTGGATGATGTGGTTGTACTTACTTTTCCCACCCTCAAGTTTACGTTTTTTTCTTCATCATCTGTATTTAAAAATGAATACAGCCCAGAACAACTTGTGTGTACTCTTAAAGCTAGATTAACATAATATTAGAACATGATAAATATTGAAGAAGTTTTGTTATGTCCTGATATCTAAAACCTTGGAACAAAGAGAGGTTTTACTAAAGGTTTTCTTCAACGAATATATGTCTCTGACACCAAGTTGCCACATCTCATCTTTGTGAAATACTGTTTGGGTTCTGCTACACTGAACCCAAACATCAGATCAAAGCTCAGTAATAAATATGACTGGGAGTGGCAGTATCAAGCATACAAGTCTCCTTTGACATGCCAAGCAGTCTAAAAGAGGCTCCCCTCCTGATGATGGGCTGCACTGATGCTTCAACAGCGATTTCACTTTCATCTGACTTGCAAAGTGATTGCATTTCTTCTTCTATGCTGTGATTCTCACTGTTGTTTACATCTCAACTGATTGCAGTCTATCTTTAAAACCTATATTTTGGTTTCTTTTTTTCTTTCAATTGTCCAGAAAACCACGCAGAAGCTCGGCGATGCACTTATCATCTGTAGCCTACAGCAAAAACAGCAAAGCAACTGAAAAACATTGGAATGAAAAATGCATTGTACATGCTTTCATTTGTAATTTGTTCTGTTGAAAATCATGTAACCATGTAAGTTTCTGATCGGAGAACTGGATCTCCGTCTGAAAATTATTTAACCAAGCTGTTGCAGCTGTGAGAGTCGCTTCTTGCCCATATTTATAATTTAGAGTGAAAACTGATGAGGCTCTCAGATGAAAATCCTCAAAAGTCCAGGTTTCTGCAAGTGTCTTTCGATTTGTTCAGCCTCTCAAAACTATGGCCAGCAGACATCAGTTGGCAATCGTCTGACTGCTGCCAAGTTTTACAGGTCTATGCCCAGAGGGAGACAAATCTGCTGAGAAAGTTAGAATAAAGTCCTAATCCAACCCAGCTTCCCTGGGGCTTCAGTTCTGCTTTAATTGTCTGTAGAAATTCCTTCAGAGAGTTTACACTCTTAAACTTGTTTCTCCGATCCAGTTGTGCTTATCTGAAGGTAACATAGCTCAAGCATGAAGCTGCACTATCGTGACTCAAGTACCAGTAATGCACAGCTGTACTGAAGCGACAGAACGTAAAGTCGACATAAAGCCGAACTGGGGAAAACTAACCTTGGACTGATTTTGTTTCAAAAATTTACTGAACTTAGACTCCAACTCTAGGTTGGAGTTACATACGTTTCTATTCTTTGGAGATCAAACTATAAGATAAACTTAGAGCTACCGTATGTGAGTTTTACAAAAATATGTTTTTTCATATTTATTAAAATTGTCACCATGTCGTAATGCCTGGTATGAGACAGATAATCTGTGAAACAAATTGTGCTCCTCCAACTCTTTCTGTGATACTATTATGATCTGGTCAAAAACAACCAATCTGAGCCTGGAGGAGGGTCTTAGCGCTGCCAATCAACCTCTTGAATGCTGCTCAATGTGCTAATGGTAGAGAAATAAATTGATAGAGAATGGTAGAGTAATGACAACAGATAAACAACTATTTATCTGTTGTTTATTTGTTGTCATTGAACAACAATGCCTACCACAAACGCTAATGCGTTTGTGGTAGGCATTGTTGTGGTGAACCAGCTGTAGCTTAGTGAAGAGTAAGTGGAAGGGGTTGATGGACAGTGCTGAGACCCTCCTGCTGATTCTGATTGGTTGATTCTGACTGATGTAGTTCTGCAGCTGCACTGCGAGAAGGCAGATGAGTTTTTTTTTTTTTTTTTTCGTAGATTGTCTTATATTAGATATAACTACATAAGGATAATAAATATGTAAAAAAAACATAAGATACATACTGCAACATTTTATTCAAAATGTAAACAAGGATAGAAATAGACTCAGATGGACTTCAGTGCAACATAACTATAAGAGGGATTTTTACAGTGGCATTTGTAGAAGACATGATGAACTGGATCTGACAGAGAATCTTCAATCATTTATTTCCTTAATCTTTTAAATTTATATATTTACAAAACTATCACATGTTCAATTTTCAAGAAAAAAAAACAAAAAACATTTTACTAAAGTGGAAAAAAATTTTTAATTTCAGATCCTTATATTTTTCTTCTTATGTATGAAAAATCTCTCCCTTGAGACTAGCTTACATGGTCTAAATGACAAAACGCACATATTTTAGACAATTTTAACATAACTTCTGTGAATAATGTATTTTTTCTAACAGTCCCTTATCTTTTCTCATAAATCTGCTGCAGATTAATGTCAACATTAGTATTCCGAGAGAATACATTAAACAAGCAAAAAATCTGCTTTTCGAGACACAGAACATCAATAGGCATGTTGTCACTGCAATCTGAAGACCATTTACCAAACGTGCCTCCATGTAAACCCCTACAAGGATCCACCAGTAAACTTTCAGATCACAGTTACAGAAAATGGAGGAAATCTTCTCATCAATCCCACGCTGACCACGCAGCTCGTGTATTGGCAAGTGTAAATCCCTCTAGCGGAGAAGAAAAGAAATATGAGAAGAAAAATGTGTAGCTCCTCTCTGTTCTGTCTTTGTGTGTAATGAAAGTTCAAACATTGACTGGAGGGCGCTTGACTTTATAGGAAATTAATAGACCTGGAGATTAGATCATTTTAAGCACGGGCAGTGTGGACATTGGGTCATTGGTCACACACTGTTGTGAGTGTAATTTAGGCAACTGTGGATTTCATCAGTTTGCAGAAATGATGCAGGCTAATTTATAGTCCTGACCCGCCTGTACGGGGTCACGTTTCTCCAATCGGTTTCAAAGTATTTTCAGTAATGGATACTCCATAGTCTGGACTCATTGCACTCATTGCCATAAGGAGCACATGTGTCTCTAATAACTCAAAGCTAGACAGCCAAAATGCAAATCTGTCAAGTTTCTTTGTATAGCTTAAGGCCATAAAAACATCCAGTGAGCAATTTACGAAACAAGCAATAAACATAAAATTTTTTCACATGCCAATATCAAAATCATCAAGCAAGTATATATCATATATGTTGGTCAGTGTCCAAGTTGTTATGAATCAAAGGCAATTCTAAACAAGTAGCGTTTTAGCCTTGATTTAACTCAGGAACTAAAATATTGTTAGATGCCATTTTGGCGTAGTCTCTCTTGAAGAGAATATGACAATGAACCAACGCTGCATTTTGGTATTAATAAATGAAATTCATAAAATCAACTCACTGACTTTTCTTCAACCTCACATATTAAAAACCTAAATGGCGAAAGGATAATTCTCCCCAGTTCAAAGATAATAACTTCAGTTTTATTTTTGTTCAGCTGGAGAAAGTTAGGGCACCTTAACAATAGCATGGCACTATTACAATAGTTTTTCCAATATAGGATAGACAATACAATGTTGGTCATCCCTATGTATTCCTATCTATCAATGCATTGATGCGTCCAAAGCTACCGCATTGGAGACAAGTTGTGGTTGAAGAAAGGAAACTATGATTCTGTTAGCCTTGAATTTAATCAAAAGTACCTGGTGTGCAGTTATGTAATCATAAAGCAACATAAAATAATCGAGAACAACAGAAAAATCTGACACTAAATGGAAGATGACTAAAACTATTGCTAAAAATTTTGTAAATATTGTAACCCTTCGCTTTTATTTTGAGAAATGGAAAGAGGGTGTAATTTGGAATTACTCATACCACTTCAGCATTTTAAACCTCTGGCATCCAGTTGCCATGGAAGTGCATTTGGCCTTGCTGTGGTGCTCAGGATTTCGTGGCTGTGTTATTGTGTTTCAGCTCAACAGACTTGTGTTGCTGGGATCTTAAGTATTAAACACAAATTTTTCCCAGACATGAAAATATTAAAATCAGTTTTCATTGAAATCCCTTTGAACTAAACAAGGGGGAATCATTTTAAAAATTGTGGAAAATATATATGAAAAAGTGTGTTGTATGATCAGTCACAATTATGAACGGTGGGATAATATGGTATTCTTACTAAGATGAGTGAAAAGTACCTTTTGCAAATAGAAAAGATTATAAAAATATTGTTTCTTTATTTGAATATATCTTATCACAGCATTACTTTAGTGCAACATTTGCTCTGTAAAGTACAAATTTGACCATCTGTATTTTCTAAACCAAGGTAAATTTGAGTGCTTGAGTGTTTATGCATAATTATATTAAACTTCTGTCTGTTGCAGTGTTAAGTTATCATGTTAACACAGATCATAAAGATAACATCTATAGTAGAGGCATTCATTTTTATTATTAAAAATCATGAACATCTGTCAGTCTCACTGTTATACAGTAATAAATTTAGTCCAGGGGTCGAGGTCAGGCATCTTTTCCATCCGTCTCTGCTTTTCCATCCGTCTCTGTTAATCACCTGAATGAGGTGATTAGCAGGACTCTAGAGAACTGGACTGCATACTGAAGAGATGATCCATTTAATTCAGGTGTGTTGGACCAAAGACACACCTGAAAGTTGAGGACCCCAAGGCCTGGAATCAAAGGCCAGTTGTTTGGTGGCTCCTTCTCACCATTTGGTGACTTTGGTATTCTTCAATTATGGGTTATTTCATCCCCTCCTTACTTTCCTTGATCTTTATTGAAACATTCAATCTGCAATAAAACCTTGAATTTCTCCCAGGCATGGGCAGTGCAAAAGCAACATCTCTGGAAACAATTCTTGCATTAACTGACCAGTAAGTGTCTTGGTCACGTCTTGAAGAGAAGAGTCCATTTGAGATCTATTTCCATGACGTACTGACTTTGTGCCAAACCTTTGCATAAGATAATAAGTCACAACCCATGAGAAGGTGAGCGAATCGGTCATCCCTCCTATGACACGTTTTTAAAATAATATCTAAAAGGTAAATGGCCAAATGACCTGAAAGTGCTTTTCACCACATTTAATCATTCACACACACATTCAGACACTGATAGCAGTAAGCTACTATATTGTAGCTATAGCTTCCCTTGCACAGTTTGACAGCAGTAAGGCAGTCATCCACTGGCACCACTGGGTCCTCTGACTACCACTGGCATGACGAATCCCTGTCTAAGCCACCACTACCAAAATTAGTAAGGATTCCATCTTTCTCATTACTACATTATGTATACTTTGTCTGGCCATCACTAACTCTAACAAATCAAGAACCACACTCCAAATTGATCTTAAAAATTTGGAATTGGAAGAATAGGATATATATTTAAATAAGCATACCAAGGTCAAATGTATTGTCCAACCGGTCACTAATGTGACCGTCAACATGCTTACACATCCTGCGCACTTTGTAAAAACAAAGGTGTATATCATAACTGGATGCTTTAAAGATGATGTACACCAAAAATCTTTGTTGTACGTTTATTTAAACATACATTGCGAGCCTCTTCTTTGTGAGGTTTGTGGCAATCTTCCACTCCCCAAGATGCAACCAAGATATAAACAGCTCTATTCATGTGATAATTTACTCTAAACATGTAATACTGAAGCAATATTATCTAAACACTCTAAACTTTCAATATTTTCTGAATATTAACTGGAGATCTAATCAGTAAGCTTTTTGGAGTCCTTGAAAGTGAAATAAATTTCTTGGTCACTATTGTGACTGGTGGATTTAAATGTGTTAGTTTATAATTTCATAATGTCTGTATATGATAACAAACTGAGGCTGATAGAGAAGAGGTTGAGGGATGTAAAACAAGGCAGGAAGTTAAAAACAGGAGTTTAGAACTGAATGAAGAAAGAACAAAACCTGCAATGGCAAAGAGAGACGACAGAGAAATGAAACGGCAAGAATCTGGCAGATGTGAAAGGAAACCTGGAGCTGGTTATGAATCAATGGGGCTAATGAATGACTAAAAGCAGGTATTTATTTGGAAAAGGGGTCAAGTAGAACACAAGCAACAGAAAGCAAGCCACAAATCTGTCAAGGATAAATTACACTCTGCAGTCTAAACATTCAATGCATCCACCATTCAGACTGTTGTGATTTTAAGAGCAGAAAGGAAACTAAGCGGCTTTATTTAGATAAAAAAAAAATCATTTGAAGTTCACAGTGCTTTATGTACGGTTGAGGCTGTGTGCTGCACTGATGCTAGAAAACAGAGTCATAAACCATCACTTCTTTATTCCTGCTGCCCTCCTGGTGAAATAATCTGAAACAAGCTGAAGACCAATGAGTCTGAGAAAATGGAAACTAGTTAAGCAGAGAAAGAAACCAGGCATTTCCAAACTGTTCAGCAAAATGCTGAGATAATTTGTATCGTTAGCTGTTAGGCAGCTAGTAACAACTAGAGCAGAGTTTCGTTCTTATAGTTTCCATTTGCTTGGGACAGAGCATCTCACAAAAAACTTCCCTGTGCAGCTAAGAGGTCCAAAGTCAAGTTGAGTTTGATGAACTGCAGAAAAACTGGAGGTTTTAATGGAAATGGAGTGGGAGATGTCACGAATGATACCTTTATTTTCATACAGTGATACTTACTATACTAGTACTTTACCGATGCTATTCGATGAAACTGATAATGATTTTTCCCTCCTAACTTAATTTATGAATCTGAAGATAGAAAAACGGAACCCATGTTTTTTGAAGGGAAGGTGTTGTGCAAAATATATATTGTTAAACATTATGGCAGGTTAATACAGTTACGTCTGTTATGGTTCTAGAGACAATACAATGCTTACAAAAGAAACTGAAACTAAAATCCATACAGAAAAAGTAATAGCAGGGCCTGACTTCTTCAGCTTTGGTAGTTATACTAAACTCAACATATAAATCATAAAACAGCAAACATAGGCATCAGAAAATGATGCAACAAAGTGAAAACCCAACCAAAAACTCTGCTCTTTTGACATATTTATGTGTCAGATAAATGACAAGGACAGTGGAGAGACATTCAGGGAAAATTATTACGTACAAAAAATGCATTTGAGGATCAATGTGAAGGGAAAGAGACAGGCAGAGACAAAAGGACTCTTCTGCACAGCGCACTTTGTTTCATGATCCAGAGCATCAAACAGCAGCCATGTTATGTTGTTGACAACACAAAGACAAAGATGTGTCAGAAAGCAGCACAAGAGGGAAAAATGTTTCTAAAATGAAGGTGTGATAACACACCAGAATCAGCACCATGTCAGACGCTTCAGGATCTAGTTCTCATGATAACAAGGTTTGAAAAATAATAACCTCTGAGCTGCACTATTGGCAAAACATTGATTGAACCTTGTACTGATTAACATTTTAAAAATTAGACAAAATCATGAAAACGTGAAAGACTTAATTTTAACTAACTTTAACACCCTGAGGATATAATTCAACCCCAATTTCTGCTGACAAAAGTTTCTCTATTTGACAATTAGTCTTTTTTTATGTCACTGGGTGAAATGATTCATTACAGAGTAAAATAAGCCATTAGGAGAAATGTTGTTCATGCAAACACCCTCTGTGCCTTCTGCTAAGTCACCTGGCTGCCTCGTGTTCCAGTGAAGTTCAGGTGTTCTAACTGGAAAATTGCGAGTGACTTGATTTGTATAAGTGGATGTGATAAATTAGATGTGTTAAGCCTTTTGGTGCAGCGGGATTGCTGCCTGTTGATCTTCCCCTCCAAGCTGTTATTAAGAAAGACACTAAGCTCTGCACTTTCTGCATTACAAACAAGGAAGAAATTAAATACCACCACCTGATGGGGTTGTTCACTTATTATCTTTTTTTTTTGTTGTTGTTGTTGTTTGGGCTTCCCAGATCATTAACTAGCGAATTCCATAACCAGCATTTAAAACCTCAGAGTGCTGAAGCAGAAACCTGCGCGCCTGCTCATTTAAGCAAATATCCAATAAGCCAATTATGTTCTAGTGGATTATTGTTTAAAATGTATGCAGAAACAGCTCAGGGAGATTTAATTCACATTTACACTAAAACAGCAGAAAAGTCTGCAAGAAAAAGTGCACGAATGATGGAGCTTCAGTGAAGATACATCTCCAAGTGAAACAGTTTGAATTCCTGTTTTTGCAGATTTGCTTTGCAGCTTCTTCATGATAATTCACAGTCCCGCAATTTGTCTCTGAACATGTACAGCCATTACTTTCTCAGGAGCAGTCAGGTTATTGAAATGTCACATTTGAACCCATCAAGCCTGTTAATGTTAACTGTACATATGTGCATTTAGATGCAGAATGTACTGTTTCTGGTGTGCCACTTTTTTTTTTTTGTATTTTAGACCTAGTCTCATCCTCTTTGTGAAACAAGCCATTTGCATACCATCTGCTGGCCTCCATGTGTCAAATTATGTCTAAAAAGAACAATTTTCTGCCTGCTAATTCATGCTGTTAATGCATATAAGTACTAAAAATATACATTAAGCTGAAAACGTTGTTTATGGAGCAGTATCTTTAGGCACTTCTCTTCTTTAGCTATATATCTTTGATTTATGGAAAATTGCACTCTGTCAGAAAGCATTGTCAGCTCATATGCAGATAATGGGGAGACTCATACATTAGACATGTCAAATTGCCATTTTTATACTTAATGTTGCATGCTCTTTTCTTTTGAAGTCTATCCACTGCTCTGTAGCATCTGTAACAACAATCTCAATGTTTTGATAAACTTTTCCTTATGAATCGTAAATCAGACCAGCTCCCTAAGGACTTCAGCACATTTGAAGCTAAAACGTTTTTGCTGAAAAGAAAACCTGGTGCTCTAATTTCACTCTTAACCTGACTTACCTTTGAATTTTTTTTTAACTCATTCCAAAATGTGCTTTCTTGTGATCTTTGTACTTCCATTGCTCAGTTTGTGTATTTAGGGTTGAGTCATAACTAAAGTCGTCCCAGGGCCGCTTAGACAACTGTGACAATATTCACCCTTACAATCCTTTGTAGCTTTTCAAAGCCTTCTTCAGTATACCTGTCGGGTGTAGGTGGCTGGGTTTGTCTGTCATTGTGCAAATGTAGAGTTTTAGTAACAATAAACAAAGATAGCTTACAGGAACAGCATGGGAAGAGCAGGATGTAGAAAAGGGGGGTGTTATGTTGGGTACATTTGTAGCTGGACCAAAAAAGGAAGTGATTGTCATTTAAGACAATATTAATATAAGGAAGAAAACTTTAAAACAGACAAAGCAGAGTAACAGGATGACATGGAACCAAACTGAAGCGTGACAGAGGGAGCCAATAGAGAATAATATGACCAGAGAGCTTAAATGTACTGAGGAAGGGCAGAGGAAATAACAAAGAAACTAAAAGAGCTAATGACAGGTGAGTGGATGCAGATTAGGAAGGGAGCAGGCAGAGGCAAATGAGGAAATCATTAACAGCGGGGATGGGTGCAGACTGATAGAGTGAGGTAAAAAAAAGAATGAAAAGGAAACCTGAACATTATACAGAAACTAGAACATTTCTGAAAAGAGCCCTGTCAAAGTGTGCATATGGATTAGAACCCAATATGCAACTGGTCTAGCATGTAGTGCGACTAGCATGGGACACGACCAGTAGGGTGTGCGTTATCACTAGTATGTTGACTGACAGTCACTTGATTCTCTGAGTATGCAAACATCAGTATATAAACTAAAATTAGATCAAGACAGAAAATAGCTTAAACTAAGTTCAAACACCTGTGGATCACAACAGGTTAAACACTGAAACAGAAACAAAAAGAAAGTGACACTGGAAACAGCTTAAGCAGAGGGAATGTGGAACAGCTGTGGAGGAGACTTATAAACATAAAAAACACAAAGGAAACTGAATTCGACTCAAAAGGACTACCAACCTTATTATGACATGCTCTCTGTTCCACCTGCCCAACATCAGTTTGTGCAACATTCACACTGCAAAGAGTTTAGAGTGCAATTATTTTTAGCTAGCATATTCCAAGCATTATGAACTTACATTTTTCATGCTAATGCAATATTTAGCCTGGCTTTTGGCAGCAGACGTTCATAGCAGACACTAATGACATAACCCCAAGAGTTAAAGTTCACAGAGTGACAGATAAAAAGATATTGCAGCCTATTTATTTCATCATTGAAATTTTTACCAATATTATCACCATTGAGATAATATTGGGCTCTATACAACTATTGCCCAACAGTTGGGCAATTTTCATATCAGTCAATATTGATAATTGTTGATTATTGTTTTTGTTTTAAACATCTGAAACACTGGCAAAATGGTGAAATGACATTTCCTGTTTTATCCATTTTTCTCTCAAGCTATTTTGATTTTCTCCATTAACTCCACATCATTGTTTTTGATTTTTTTTGTAAGCATTTGTGAGGCACAATGATGAAATATGAAACTACTGCAAGTTGCTCCACAGATTGTTGCTAGATAACAAAAGCTAAAAACTTTCCTCTGTCTACAGAATGCCATGCAGTTCTGGATTAAAGTTCAGTAAAATGATTGAACATTCTGTCAGACATATTTTCAATATATTTTTATTGATTTGTTGCTCAGCATTAGAGCCTAATCAACACGTGGGTCTAAATTGCTCTCTGGCTTCAACAGCAAAAAAAAGAAAAAAAAAAAGAACAAAACTTATTCAATATGCAACTGAGAAGTAATTACAAAAAAATAAAGATCATTTCCTCCTCATTTTGCCCTGGGCAAAACTACTACTACAAAACTACTCGATTTGCTTTTTTCAAAAATTAGCTTGACAGTCACAAATTTCCCATGTGTGTTTCCATTTGTAGAAAATGGCTCTTTTAACTGGAGTCTTGTAATCCTTTCCAGACTGATGAATGTCAATGACTGTTTTGTTTTTCTTCTGTTAATGATCATCTGAGCCTGATGTTTTGCTTTCCTCCTGTTTAATGATGTTAGGTTCTATTTAAGTTATTTCCTGACTCTATCAGTTAGGCAGCAGTCAGACCTCACTGTGACTATTGAAACTTTCAACAAAATGTGCTGAATCAATGCTGGATTAGCTTGTTTCCCTTAAATTAAAATCATAAATGGAAAACTCCATTTTGTGCTTCCTTGGTTTGAATAACACCTATGAAACACAAGAAGTCCATAAGAAACCAAAGTTTTTTTTCCAGATGACACAAATTTCATGTGCAAAAAATGTAATCTATGTCTTTATTTGGACAATTAGCAGACATAATAGACATTGATCAGTCTATTATCAACTATCTCATAAAGCACTAAGCTTTATGAAATAGTTTCTCGATGATTCTTTTTCCTCCTATAGAGGTCATCTCAGGACTGTTCTTTTATGTTTTAAAACAAAACAAAACCAGTTCAGTTGAAATCCAATTACATGCAATCCTATTTTAAACAGACACAATCCAATTCATTACAGTCAAACTCAGATTCAGATCCAATTACAGGCAGATCCATGAAACCCAAATATATTTAAAGTTAAAGTGATTTAAAAATAAAGGCCACAAATTGGGAAAAGTTGTATTATAGAGTTTGATTCAGTCTCAATGTACTAACTATGCATTGGTGAATGTGTGGAGGTGAGTAAATTATAGAATAGAACATATGAAAATAACACAAACATATTCTGCTACATATACTAGAGCATTTTTATAATATTATTACTCTCCCAAGGAAGTAACAACACCTCACCTGCAGCCTAAAGTAGAAGTGCCACCGAGGAGGAGGAATAACAGATTTATGGAGTTAACCATTTGCACTGGGAACCCAAAGATTAAAGCAAGTGAAACCAAGACAGTCTTACATGCAAAATATTTTTCCATGAATATAATTGAGAGGAGTTTAAAAGTTACGGTGGGTTGAAAGATTTCATATTTAGTCAAGTTAATTTATTTGTAGCATATTTCAGGAAGACTGATAGCATATCTCTCTTTTATTTTGTTTCAGTGATTTATAAACTAACACTCGTATTTTAAAGTCTATTCTCTGAGCTACAGGGAACAAGTGGAAGGACTTTGAAAATAGGATGAAGTTCTCTACCTTCCTGGTTTCAGTGAGAACTTGAGCAGCAGTGCTCTGGATCAGCTCCAACTGTCTGATTTTTTAGGGAGTCATTTGAAGACACCTTTGCAGTAATCAATGCGACTAAAGATAAACATGTAGTTGAGTTTCTCTACATCTTGCTGGGACATTAGTCCTATCATGCAAGAAATGTTCTTCAGGTGATAGAAGGCCAATTTTGTAACACTTTTTATTATGTGTCTTTTAAGATCCAGGTCTGAGTCCATCACTATACCCAGCTTTCAGGCCTTCAGTGCTTAAATTTACTAATTTATTTATGCCTATTTGAGTTTTGTGATCTCTACAGCTGCCCCCTCCCAATAAACAGCCATGGATGTCATTAACTTCAGGCACAATATCAAACTTTTCTAGTGTCCCTCAAAGTTTGGAATGAATTAGAGTACAACTGGAAAGTTACTGATTTGGTAACTGAATTGAAAAGGGAAATTCTCACGTTCCCTCAGTACATAAACTGTATTTTTCAGAATTCATCTATGATATTTTTGATGATTATGTTTCATAGCTAATAAAATCAAAGGAGATTATTGTCGATTTAAAAAAAAAGGGTTAGCTCAAGCACTGTTTTTATTATGGAAGAAGAAATGGAGGTAGTGAAGGAGCATAAATATCCTTTTGTTCATCTGGACAACAGACTCGACTGGAGATGCAACAGTGAAACTCTCTACAGTTCACAACAAAGTAGATGTGACTTCTTGAGGAAGCGTCAATCCTTCAGTGTTTACAACAGATTATTGTGCAAAGAATGAGTTTTCATAAAATGAAGAATGTTACGGACAACGCTAAGATTCCTCTTCGAGATCAAGGTCAGCATAAATTTTATTGTCCCCAAGGAACAATTTGTTCTCCAGCCAGCAAAGAGCAAATGAAAAGAAAAGTTCAAATGCAAGTGACAGAGCATTCATGATACAACCAGGACACAAACATAAGCTACCACAGTCTTTATTTGGGCCTATCAGGTCAAATTATTAATGAGGCTGACACTAACAGTGATAAATGAACATTTGTTCAATTTTTGGGTCAGCGAGGACAGCTTTAGCCTTCCTTGTGACTCTTGTTCTACTGGAGGAGCTCTGCCTAACTTGTCCCTTTAGTTTAGCAGCACATCACAAAGATGATTACCATTTGCTTCATTTGTCAGGGTAATTTTCATATTGTCAATTGTTAAACTTCTCAATATCTGATAAAAAATAAATAAATACATAGGCTGGTAAGCAATAGCACTGACTGCATCTGCGTTGGCCTCAAACAGTTTGAGCAGCTATGAACAGTTTTAGCAAGTCTTTGTATTGTTGTACAACTTTAATAAAAATTGGACATTGTGGAGGTCTCTTTTTTTATATAAATTAATGAACATTTCTTGCTACATTAATCTTCAGAAATGAGCGCTCTCATAAGCCAATAAAATCCTTCACCATCCAGCCATTATCAGATCAAACTTTATGATGTGTATGCCCTCATTTCAACTTTGGCACTCATTAGTGTATAAAATTAACAAAAGTGGTATAAAGGCCTCAGCCATGAAGGAAGTTGGTGGAAGATGAAGTACATAAAATAAAAGTCAATTAATACTCAACCACTGCAGTCTGTTTAAAAAAAAAATTCTGACTGTCATGCAACAATCTGTCTTCAGTCAGAGCCTTCTTCGGATGTGCTGTTATACAGACTGCTGCAGGACATCTTCCTGCCCTTCAACCACCAGCATCCACAACAAATCTTTGAAGAGAATTGCATATCAGTTGCAAAATCTTTATATTTCAATTTGGAATTAATAAAGTATTTATGAATTTAATTATAATACTACATAAGAGAAATTAGAAAATGAAAGATGCCATTAAAACAAATTTTGCATTAATTATTGAATTATTATGTCTTATGAATCTCCTCTAAACTCTCAAATAAATTTTGTTTCACAACCTCCTCTACTAAACAATCCCCTTCGATTGTTTAGTAAGAACAAAAGCAGGTTTTTCTCATTTCCTGAGAATCAACTGAAGCACCATCAGAAAGCATCAAAGCTTCAAGTTTAAGATCAGCACCAGTGAAACTCCCAGATTCTCTGTGTCAGCTTTTTATCCAATGAACTTTCCAACTAATATGCTTGAACGCAACACTCTGTAGACATCCAGATTCTTTTGTGGCAACTTGTTGAGGTTTACCTCTACTCCTTGTAGAGTAAATCACACCTTCTACTGGACAACTACTGGAAAGCAGCAGTTTCCTTCTTGATTGTATCAAGTAATACAATCAAGAAGCTGATACAGTCATGACATATATATTTAAACTGACTTTCATTTTTCATCACATTTCAGCTATTATCAATAAAATTCAACAAAGACTTAACATTTATTAGGTATATAACAAATGGGCCGTTGGACATAGACACCAGCACATAGTGATGGATGGATGGATGGATGGATGGATGGATGGATGGATGGATGGATGGATGGATGGATGGATGGATGGATGGATGGAAGGATTAATGGATGGATGGATGGATGGATGGAAGGATTAATGGATGGATGGAAGGATTAATGGATTAATGGATTAATTGATGGACTGATGGATGGATGGAACAAACTTTTAAAACTCATTTTCTATATAAATGAACTTTTTCTTCTTTTTGGTTTCCATGACAGTATGCTGAAGTTCTGTCATACTGAGATGCACCTGTATGTATGAATATAATTAGGTGCAAATGGACAAATTAATTTCTTGGTTTACTCTTAATAAATTTAAACTTAATATCATAAATAGCCTAACCAGGTTATCAAATAATGATACAGTAAAAGGGAAATAATTTTTGATCCAGGCGAGAACACGTGATTAATTTCAGTCCCTAATGTCAGGTTTGAAGTACGTAAAGCTCACCATGCCTAATAAGGGTTTTACCGGAAATAAGCAAAGTGGATTTGAAAATAAAAGCCAATCACATGAGCGGATTTGCTGTCCATATTATAAAGACAAAGCTTTCATACAGCAAATGCGTTTTGTGTCAATGATAAAATTTGATTTAATTAAGAATGCTACAGCTAGTTAAGAATCATTGTTCAGGAAAGTATTTTTATTTAGAATGCACAACATATTTGACATGTTCATCAATGTCCAAAAATTGCCTTATAAAAGGGATTCTATGTATTATATCTTGCTACTTTATTTCATATACAATGGTAATTATATCTGTCAAGCTGTCTTGATTAATTCTCACTGTCCTTAATGTCCATACTTGATGAGAATGATTGTAATCAAAGTTCTAAACTCGGGGATACAAGTGAAACTGAAAAGTAAGGTAATAATTTATAATTGCTACTCATATCAATATAATCTTCAATATATACATTTTCTTATTTTTTTGTTCCATTTTGCCTTGTGTTCTATATTAATGGTGTCTGTAAAATGATCCTGGGGAACTGATAATCTGATATTTAGAATTGAAAATATCCATATTTCCCCCAAATCAGGATCAGATTGAGGTCAAACTCTGAACCTCGTGCGGTTTCTAACAATGCGCGCTTTATTTTGAACATTCCCACCGGATGTTCGCCTTGTGTCGCGTTCTCTTTGCTGAACCGAGCTGCGGCTCTGGACATTCCGAGGTGAGCGCGTTCGCTTGTTTTGAGAGCGGAAGTTGCACACCTGGCACACCGCGCGAGCCTGTGCGTGACAATCAGCGTGCGCGTGGGCTCCTTGTCCCGCCGAGACGTGCCAACTGAGAGGTGTTTCTACAGCAGCTCACAAATTGGGATTAAAACACGCACAGAGACCCAGAGAGGGGAGTAAAAACCCGCGGAGTTCTGCGGACTTGGCTGTGTTTCAAGCAGCACCGAACCGGACCCCATGTTTCTTTTCCTCGGATTATTTAAACCTGCAGCTTTGACTCGTTCCGCTCTGGTTGTGCTGCGGCTCCTGCTCTCCGCTGTGGATTGTTAATAAAAACCCAGAGAAGTCAGTGTCAGCCGAACCCGAGCAGTGCGGATCCATACGATGCCCCCCATGCCGTCCTCCTCTCCTCCCCCCCGCTGCTCTGCTTCACCATCTCCATAATTTGTGCTGGAAAATGATTTCTGTTTAATTCCTGGAGACGCAGGAGTTGCAGAACGAAACATATTCCTGTTCGTCTTTATTGTGATTCTGGTCTGGATCTGTTTGGAGACGAGAGTCCTGCGTTGCAGCCGCTGCGCGCGTCATTTTCCCCCCTCATGTCCTCAAATTGATCATTTTGTGGGGGTGAATTGATCGGGTCTCCTTGCAGAGCGCGTGGAGCAGCTCGCCGAGTTTCTTACATGAAACCAGAGGAACAACTTTATCCCCCATTTGAGGAGAGACGCCGGACGTTTACCGGACATTGAAACTGGACTCTAGTGCATTTCTAGCGATTTATTTATTTGTTTTCTTTCTGCTTCATTTTGGAAAGACCTCGACAGCGCATTGTCACGCGCCCAGATACACATCTGTCCATTGCGCATCATCCAAGTTGGAGAACCCGCACCGGCTCACGCCCGCAGGCGAAGCTTTATTCCTCCACTTCAGATCCGAAACTACTGGGACGACTGGGATTTTAAGGTCCATCCGTTGGGATTTCTTCTACCATGTCAGGTGTGCGGGATTTCAGATGGACTCCCATCATCTGCGCCGCGGTGCTTTCATGTGGTGAGTAAGGAGACGCGCATTTGGTCTTTTTTTTTCTTCGTTTTTTTTTTTTCTCTCAGTGTCACGGTTGTGTTGCACTAAACGTGATTGTGCTAATTTTCTGTAACATGCAACTGCAGAGGCAGCTGGTGTTGTGATTGGTCATTGTGGCTTATGACCCCCACACCCGCCTCTCTCCGATCTCCTCCACACACACGCACTCTCAGACACATTTACAGCTTTCATAATCTTGTTTTTGTATTTTTTAGAAGAGCCAGCAGGTTTGTTTGAATTTCTATCAACTTAAGCATGCAGGATCAAAGACTATTTTTATGAGCTTAGATTGACTGGTTGATGATGAAACCATTTGGATGATCATCTCTGCTGGAGTCCTCTGGACCAGACTTCTGATCTCCATACCAACTCACTCCTGGGAGCCAGACTGGGAACATATAAAGCACCTGTCGTCTGCCTCCTTCTGATTTCCTCCAAGGGCTCTCATGACACTGATAAACAAATGTACTTGACTATATGTCCTATGTAGGCTGAAATATGCTGCACAAAAATGTGAAATGCAATAGAAAACATCCCTCTGGTCTGGAAATGTCTGGGGACCAATCTCCTTCCCTTTTCCCTTCAGTGTCCCACTCCTTATTTTTATTGATGCAGCAAAGCAATCCTGTTTACAGCTCTGGGCTGGAAGTGTCATTACAAGGCATGTATTAGAGTAGCGTTGAGTAGTGGCGCCCCACAGGGTCGTCTGTTCATTTGTGGATCCACAATCAGAATCAGCTGCATGGAGACAAAATGCAATTTCCCCTTTCATACATGCACATTGGCTGCATAACCAACCCTTGGACTCTACAGTACAGAGTGCAGATGTTTTTAGTTTATGCTTTTCATTTTTATTAAGTCTTGCCTCAATTTCACTATTGTCACCCAAAAGACAAGCTTGAATATACTGTAATGCATGTTCTCTCCTTGATGGTTGTGTTGAGACTGTTGCATGCTGCAGTGCTCTGTGTACCCAAATCCACCACAACCTGTGGTCAGATTCTGATTAGGATTACGTTAATGCAGGATGACCCACAACAAATGTGCTACTTTTAAAACGTTAAATGCCGATACAGTTAGGTCTATGGCTGGCAGGCTAACTTGCAGAAGGTCTTCAAGGAATCCTGGTCCCCAGAAACTCGGGGTTTCTACTCTTGTAACCACGTTGCAAGATTAACTTTGGCAGCTGAAACTCCCGTTTCTCTTTCTATGTAAAGGAACACCAAGCAGATGTGATTCACCCTTAGGAATCACATACCACATACCATACTCCAATTCAACAGAGTCTGGCAGACTCTGTTGTATTCAGACTCCAATTCAACAGAGTCTGGCAGACTCTGTTGTATTGGAGTCATTTATAAATGTTATAAATTAACATTTATGTTTTGTTTTTTTTCAGCTGCTACAATTCGCTTTCACATTGAAATAAATCAAACCCTTTGAGCAACCGGTCTCCCCTGCACCAACAACCACAGAAGGAAACAACATAAAAACCTCTGAAGAAGACATTTAGTGTCTCAATTTCTTCACAAAATTTAAACAAAATCTGTTGCAAAATTTAGCAACAGATTTTAGTGGTTGTAGGATTTCTCTCTAGTCTTTAGTAAAAGACCACAAGCCATTTCTCCTGCTAATTTGTTTGTGTTTTGGTTATTTTGCCCTTTTGTGTCAGCCTTTTCTGGTAATTGGCTCCAGGAGTTTACCATTTTCTTGACTGACTCTGTGTAAATATAATCTCACCTGTGTCATTGTTTCCCTGATGGATCTTCTGCAACTTCAGAAAATTCAACCATCTCCTATACATCCTTTCTAATACAAGCTCACCCTTTTCATTAAGGGACAGCTGAGATCTAAACCAATGAAACTTTTATTTTTGTCATTGTGTAATGCCCCACATGGTGTCCATACTGGTACCTAAAGCACTTTGATGCAAGTCAAGTGGAAACCTGTCTCCAATGTACCTGAAAAGTCAGCTTTTCTTCCTACACTTGGTGTCAACCTTCTACATTCATAATGGACAGTTGAGCTTTTCCATTTAGTAGGTTCCAGTGTTAAAACTCAAATGGTGTAACTATTTATATTAAAAAGTGGTTAAAAAAGAGATTGAATTTTGCAGTTAGATAACCACCATTGAACCATAACAATAAAAGCATATTTTCCAGCAGATGTTTGACTCGCCTGTGTTTGTGTTATATGAATTTAGAGGATGCCTGAAGAAATCTTATCTGCACAAATCTGATTTATAGATGGCAACAGACATTAATTTCTGTAATAAACATTTAGGCTTCGTGAACACCGCTTTGAAGTCGACTGACATTTCTGATCTCTAATCAGTATTTATCAGCTGTGCAGTTAGACATGAGGTTTAGGCAGGATGCTTTAACAGGAGCTGGTAGGACCTAACAGTATTCATGATCAGTCAGAAACGGCTGTTTTTAGCAGAGCTGATGATTTGATACTAGCAAGAACAAAAGACAATTTTGATAAGATAAAGAATGCCAGTGTTTATTTTTCATTGGTCACTAATTCTGTTTTAACAAACCTAAAGTCGGTGTGAAAAAATTCACTTCATGTTTGACCAGCCTGTAAGTTGTGTGTGTGTATGTATATATATATATATATATATATATATATATATTTATTTATTTTTTTTGATGCCTGCGAGTAATTAATTCGCTGGCATTAATTATGCCTACTCTACATTTTTAGAGTAGGAACCCCACTCTAAAAATGTGCAAAATTAATATGTCAATCAATCAAGTTTATTTGTGTAGCACATTTCAGCATCAAGGCAATTCAAAGTGCTTTACATCATAAAAATACAAACATACTAAGTCACAAAACACACAGTCAACAATTGAAGCATTGCTTTTTCTCAAATGTCCTAGTTAAACATGAGAATGTTGATTGCTTCATTTCTGATGTTTCAAAGGCAGCTCTGAACAGGTTGATTTTCAGTCTAGATTTAAAGGAACTCAGTGTTTTGGCTGTTTTCCAGTTTTCTGGAAGTTTGTTCCAGATTTGTGGTTCATAGAAGCTGAATGCTGTTTCTCCAGGTTCGGTTCTGGGGATGCAGACCAGAACCAGAACACCTGAGAGGTCTGGAAGGTTGGTTCAACAAAAGCACATCTTTGATGTATTGTGCTAAGCCATTCAATGATTTATAACAGGATTTTAAAGTCTGGGAATGGATGTAGGGACTTCAGAACAGGGGTGATGTGTTCCATCTTCCTGGTTTTAGTGAGAACATGAGCAGCAGCGTTCTGGATCAGCTGGAGCTAATAGATTTTTTTTTTTTTTTTTCGCAGACCTGTAAAGACACTGTTGCAGTTATTAGTACAACTAAAGATAAATGAGTTTCTCTAGATCTTACTGGGACATTATTCCTTTGATCCTGGAAATATTCTTCAGGTGACAGAAGGCTGATTTTGTAACTGTCTTTATTTGGCTTTGAATGTTCAGGTCAGAGTTCATCACGACTCCCAGATTTCGGGCCTGATCTCTGGTTTCCAGCCGTAATAACTGAAGTTGACCCTAGATCGTTCCTCTTTAGGTCCAAAGATAATAACTTCAGTTTTATTTGGTCAGCAGAAAAAAGTTGTGGCACATCCACGCATTCATTTGTTCTAAATATCTATTCAATGCTTGGATGGGTTCTGGATGATATTTTGGTGTTGTTCCACAGATAATTCGATGAATAGTTGAATTTGGTAATACTCTTGCGATTCTTGCATTACTCAGCAGACTCTTCTGTTTGGGGTCCTTTATTTTCCCTTTCCTTTAGTGCAGCATGTTTGGTTGGAAGATGCATGCTTTGATCCAAAACAATTACATCCAAACTTGAATGAATTTGAATCACATTTCTCGACTCTGAGAACTTGCACGCCATGCATTCACATTCACTTGGTTTAATGTCAAGTTCAGTTTGCACATTGATTCCCAGAATATTTTCCTTATTGGTAATTTCCATATTGATTTAGGATAGTTTAGATTTCTTGCCTGCCTCACTTTCGTTTATGATGGTGAATTAGCTCAGTATTTCACTTGTCAGTAATTAGGTTTATAGACACTCACAGAGATTTGTGGGCAAGATTTCATTGTTATTTGTTGCTCTGCAGGAGAAATGTTGCTTGTTTACTTTTTCCCATTCCTGTTCCTGTAAAGGTTCATAGGTCAGAGGCAGAGCAGCGTTGGTGGAGCTGATATGAATGAAGATTTGAGTGAAGAAGAAGAAATTAATTGCCCTCTGGGCCATCTCTAGCTGTAAAATTTATGCATGTATATGAAATAAGACATAAACCTTCGGACGCTAAAGCAGAGGGGATGTTAATGGGTTTGCACCTCATAATTATTTCCATAATTCTGCTAATTTTTTCCAATAGACTGACGGATTAATGAAACATTAAACACCAACCTAGTTTTTTGGGATTTTTTTTATTCTACAAAGATTGATAAAAACACAAATTCTCCCTCTTTCAGAGAGGAGAGAAAAGCACCAGTGGATTTTTGCATAAAGTTCTTGAAAGTGCTTGATATTAAAAGTACAGAGTCTGATAATAAAGTCCACTCTGTTTCCTTAAAAGGCTAAAATTGGAAAAAAATATTTAAAGTTGAAACCTGCATGAACTCATATCTGCACACACAAAAAGAAAATTAGCTCAGAAGACTATTAAGATACTGCGACAGACTGGCGACCTGTCCAGGGTGACCCCGCCTTGCCCGGAACGCAGCTGGAGATTGGCACCAGCAACTCCCGACCCCGTTAGGGTGAAGGGTGACGGAAAATGGATGGATGGATGGATGGACTATTAAGATATAAAATACTCCAAAAATAAACAAAAATACATAACAAAACTTCACCTTAGTCAATGTCATGTTGCTTCATCATATTGATTTTTCAAATCGTCTTTCCATTAGGTTGCTGTTCTAAACCATATTGTTTTCACTTCCTTTGAAGTTGTATTTGCTTTCTCTTTTTACTCTTCAGTTTTGAATAGTATTAATGATGTCACATAATATGGAGTTGAAACTGTCTCCTTTAGTTCATTTGTATTGTTTTTATTCATGTGGCACTAAAAAAAAGTTAGAAAATACTTGAATTTTTTACTTTGGGGAACAGTGTACAAACCCTGACCAGCAACCGGCCATGCATAAATCAACAGGTTAATCTCCATATGAGTGAAGCAGTGTCAGTATTTCATACATTTAAGAGGCGCGTGCGTCTTTATCTAATATGTAAATTGATCCAATTTGGTTCACCGCCAGAAGCAAAACGACGAGGCATCAAGCGGCAGAACAAAGAGCTGGACGCGCTCCAGGAAGACGACATTGCGGCTGACCTGGGGTAAATGGATTGAACGGATTACGTCTAACCGTTACATCGGTGGATGTAGTGATGTAAGCGGGCGCGTCTGCCTCTTCGCTCGTGCCTACGAGGAGCGGCGTTTGTCCAGTCATGGATTGAATGTAGCTGGCAGCCTTCCCAGCACCGGCGGCGCTCACAGCAGAGACAAAAGCGGCAGTGTGACACACTTCTCCTGATGTACATGAGGAGAAATTAAACCTCTCCTCTGTTTCTGTCTAAGTTTTTAAGCACAACTGTTATGCATTTGCGGCTGGCTTTCGCGCTTTAACACTTTCTCACTACTAATGAGTTAAAGCTGCTGTTTAGTTATTCTGTCTCGAGGCTGGCTATGTCAAGAAGCTGGATTGCTTGCGGTGCACCTGTCACTTTTGTTTGTGTTTGCATTAATGAAGCATATTGTTTTTATATTTAACTGGCTCTTCACAGTCGGTGCATGAAGCAGGACTTTTTTGCCATTTGCTTCAGGCTTCAGAAAATAGTAGTAAAGAACATGATGGAGTGTAGAGAAGTGGATACATATATACAATCTTCTTCCTGTGCTTAGAGCTAAAGTGAATATGCACCATCTTCCGTTTATTTTCAGCTGTATTATGCTAATGTTTTCAGGTGAGGTATGTTACAACCAGGAATGCAAGTTATCGATTAATTAACTTAGTTGGTTGATCAATGGTCACTTTCTTTTTGCATCAAGAGAGCAGGCCGAAAATGAAAACAACAATAATAATAATGACAATACAGACCTTTGGGCACTTAAATAACTTAGAAACAACATGAAAGGGCTACATTTTTTTATCACATAAAAAAGAGCATTAAATTTCATCATCTTTTTGAGTCAGTTGTGACTGAATAAAGAGAAAATTGTTTTTCTCACCTAAAACTTGCATCATGTTTCCATCCCCCCTCCTCAACCTCCCCCTCAACTTGTTACAATTTTTCTACATAATCCCTTCAGTTTTTCTGTCATCATCACATCCTTGCACCTCAATCATTTTTGGTGGAGCTGGCGGTTAAATCAACGCTATTCAAGGTGATAACATAAGGAGCTTACTGGGTGTTGTACATTTCAAAATAGAACTGCATTCGCTTCTTCTGACATTCCACAACAGACTCTGTTTGGTCCATTTCTCAGCTTAAAGATGATCAGCGGCGCCCTCAGCTGTGTGGAAGCCAAACTGCTACCCTAAAAGGTTATCAGTTGATCGATTAGATCTAATTAAGTTGATTCAATAATTTGCGTAGTTACAACTACTATAGTTTTATCTTCTTTTTAATAGTAGAATCGAAACTGACCTTTTAAATTCAAAAATTGGGCTTCACTTGAGTTTTTTTTTATTGTGTTTTATTGCTCAAAGCTATCTCTTCTGTTGCATTCTTTATCAGTGATGAAACAAACCTTTTGTAAAGCACCAGTCACACAAGATGTAGCCTGATGGGCAAGCTCTTGAGCTGGAGGACTTTTTTTTGTTTCGCTGCATGAATTAGTACATTAATTTCTTTGCCGTGCATCACCCATTTTCCCAGCTGAACGTTGTCTGTGGTTTTATACTTAAAATGTTTAAAATCCTCGAGGGACTCCTGCATTTTGCCTCCATCGTGTAAGGGTCAATATGCTGAAAGCACTGCTTTTTGGTTTTCTGCTTGAAAAGCCCTACATCTAGTAAATATAACATGGAATACAGGCTTACTGGATAATATAGGCTTTCTCAACAACCCCCTTTTGGCTCGTTTGGCTTTTTTTTTTTCTCCCACATCTAAGTGAGGCAATTCACAAATATGTAAAAGATTTCTTTTCGTCTCCTCTATAGGGAGATTTTCTCATGTTTTTGTCCTTTTTTCCTTCCCTGAAATTATAGTTGGACCTGTTCTTTCATGGTAACATATTGGCTGCTGCAGTACATCTTCAGGGCAAAACCTTTAATCAAATTTGCCAAAATTGTCAATACAGGAAAAAGTTTAGTGTTCATCATATAAAACCTCAAAGAATTGAATCGTTCTTTCAAACAATCAAAGTTACAATCAATTATGTTGATCTGTACACTTCTAAAATCCTTCAAGGAATGTTTAATTGAGTTTAAACCACCAAATAACATAGTAAAAGAAACCCTGCTGGATTACTGTGAGAGTCTCTCCTCAGCTGTGAGGAAATGTTTCTTTCCTGAAGTAGAGAGCAATGTTCAGAGTGCTGTTAAATTTTAGGTGTACCTTTTTCCTCTGTCTTGTAAGGAAGGAGGAAGTGGAAGTGCACAATCTCAGGCTAACAATCAGTCACTGAGTTACATGGTGGCTGGTTCACAGACAGAAGAAGGGCTCTACCATCCTAGTTTTGTTTGACTGAGAAAAATCCATGCAATCTGTGCCTGCCATTCTGAGTCGCTCTAGAAACAGATAAAACCACAAACGGCTCTGTGTGAAACCTGGAGCTGTTATTTCAAAATGAAATGCAGAATTCATTTTCATCTGTCCAATTTTTTTTTTCTTCTTTAGCTCCATATGAGACACCTTTGATGTCACTGGTTCAGGGTTGCTGGTACTGCACTTCTTCCTTCCACTCAATTTTTTGTTAAAATGCTAGGACAGAGAACTTTGCAACAACAGGCTTCTTTAGCAGTCACCTTTTGTGTCCCCCCTCCCTCTTTGTAAAGGCAGTCCATAACTCTGTTCTGTCCAGTCAGCAGTCGTCCCCATGTTTGTGTTGCTGATTGACCCAGAGTTGAGGCAGTTTAAAACCTCAAGAATTTTTTGCAGGTGTTTTGAGTTAATGATCTGATTAGGGTGTGACATTAATGACCTTTTCTGCAGTATTCTCTCAATTTTGACTTTTTATGATCTGCAATGGGGCTGCACAGTGGCGCAGTGGGTAGCGCTGTTGCCTTGCAGCAAGAAGGTCCTGGGTTCGATTCCCGGCCCGGGGTCTTTCTGCACGGAGTTTGCATGTTCTCCCTGTGCATGCGTGCGTTCTCTCCGGGTTCTCCGGCTTCCTCCCACAGTCCAAAAACATGACTGTCAGGTTAATTGGCCTTCCCAAATTCTCCCTAGGTGTGAGTGTGTGTGTGCATGGTTGTTTGTCCTGTTTGTCTTTGTGTTGCCCTGCGACAGACTGGCGACCTGTCCAGGGTGTACCCCGCCTCTCGCCCGGAACGCAGCTGGAGATAGACACCAGCAACTCCCGACCCCGTTAGGGAGAAGGGTGACGGAAAATGGATGGATGGATGGATGGATGATCTGCAATTGGTAATTATTCTAAATAATGAGTTTCACTTTCACTGGCAAAAAAAATGGCACTTTTTTATTACAATTTTTAACATGTACTACAATGTTGCTTTAAAGGTTTAGATTTCACATGTTGGTAAAATCTGTCTCTCTACTCACCAATTTTTTTTAATCCCTTTTTCTCTCAACTCGCCTCCAAGTGGAACCAAGCAGTATGGCTCCTGATGTTTGTCATAGATGTGGTTCTTATCCAAGTCATTCCCTCTTTGGTGTTTTCCTACAACAACAAACACAATTATTCAATATTTTCCAACCATAATTTTTCCTCTAAGGTGGCAGGTCTCCACTTTTCTTCCAGTTATAGCAGTTTCTACATCTTAGATATTTTCTCTGTTGATTCCAATAATCTGAAACTTCAGTCCTTCCACTGGATTCCACTGGATGCGTCTTTTCACATGTTAAAGAAAAGAAAAGCTACTCATTGCATCAATTTGGGTGAAATAACTTTTCCCAGCTGAAAGACAATCATTCTTGCAGCAATTATCTAATAGCAGGTTCAGTTTGCTTTATTAAATTCAGGTGACGACTTCTTTTATTGTCCAGAGAGTGAATAAAAAAAAAAACAGTCACTCAGACATACAGATCATGAATTTGTATGTCAAACACCAGCGTAGTTTTGGGTCGTTTTTTTGAATGACTGAAACTTTGAGTGTCTAACAAAGTTTCTTGTTTGCAAATAGATTAGCATGGATAATTGAGGAGTATGAATAAAATCTGATTTAATAATCTTGTCTGCATCTAAAGGCAGAACTTCATCTAAGCCCTCTTCATCTAATATGAAGAAAACACTTATTGCCGCTGCAGTATGGAGGTCTCTGTTCACTTGTCACAGTTTTTATGATGTTTTGCTTCTAACTGATGTCACTTGTTTGAACCTGTGAATATCTTTAATTATGCAGTGGCTTATGTGCTTTTCATTTTCATCTTTCACTCCCCGTGCACACAGCTTGAACAAAGCGTTGGAACAAGTTGCTTGGTGTCTTTTCATTCAATGTGACAACTTCATTTTCACCCTAATGCAACTGATCCAGATCGCCATGATCCAAATCTAAATCTTTTTCTTTTTCTCTGCTTTCCATCAGTTCGTGTTGGGAAGATTAGCTGAAAATAAACCAAACGGCTACTTTATTTAGTCTAATGTTTAAATAGAGACATGATGATGCATGCTATCTGCATTTTCTTTACAAACCGTTGTGCTGGAGATGTTGCTTTTGTTGCTCGCGCCTTCCTTTTTGGAAATATTTGAAAGTAATTTGTCAGAAATAATGCACCACCTGCATGGCTTTCATTGCCTTGAGTGCTGTGTTGTACAAGATAATTAGACTTCACAGGCTAATTATTCATTTGAAGTGGCAGGTGATCGCTTTGCTATTGCATCAGGCACATGCAGCAAAATGGATTATCAAGTGTACATAATCTTGTCTTCAATTTGCGACTTAGCACTGACAAAGTTCATGTTTTTTTTTTTAAGATACAGGTGCAGCTGAGTAGAAAGAAAGTCAAGTGAGTTTAATTTGTCTACATTAAATTGAAAAAGTGAAGCTTGTTTATCAAAGACTCATGACAGAGTCGTAAATTTGGGATTTGCAATTTGTTGTTTTTGATTGCAGCCAGTAAAAACTCAACATTAAGTTTCTCAGAAATTTAAACTGAAAAATCATTCAACAATTTCAGCTCCAAAACTTGAGAGGCCCTTTTAAAAATGGTTACAACTGCCTGTTTTAATCGCTAAATCACAAAACATCCTTCATTTGGAGTTACTTTTCACTCAAATGTAGATCCACAAATACTCAACCGCAAATTGGATTCATCAATTCCACCTGTTTTGCAACTTTATTTTATATGGACTGTTACTCCAAAAACAAGTGTGCCTGCTCACAGATTTTTTTCACACTACATTTCTACTATTAGGAGCTGAAATATGTTGGAGTGATGCTACTGTCTAGCGTTTACCAAACAGCCAGTCCAGAAGCACTGCTTATTTTCCTGGTCTCTGATTGGCTGAAGCCCCAAGAGTGAAAATAAGAGACTGTAGAAGTTAGTTTACGGTTAAAATACTTTGTCAGATTTTGTGTTTTTGCAGAGTAACCCTACAAAAGGAGCCATTTGGGCATTGCTCCCCTTTAAGGCCCATTAAAAGGTTAGTGAAAATACCAGAAAAGGTCCTAAATAACTATAAAAAATAACACACACAGACAGCACCATATGTGGACATTGTTATATAGAAAGTGAACTATCTTCGTGAGGAATTTCTTCTGGGTCTGACTCTTATCCGGCTTTATTGTCTTGATATCGTGACACCCACTGAGGCCTGGTCCTCTCAATCTGCGGTGTTGCAAGGGTATAATCATTTCCCTCTAATTCTGGTCGTCTCAACAAGGCTATATAGCTCACATTTAATAAGTTGTCTCCCCTGACACCCTGAAGGAGAATGAGCTTTCTGGATGAAGAGCAGCTTGCACTGAAACTGCCCCCGTTAATTTCTCTACGAGGGATACAGTTGGAACAGGAAAAGCCTTTATGTCCACATATGTAACACCGACATGAGGGATGGAGGACATTCTCTGGTGCACAACATGTCTGTTGCCTTTTATACAAGATTGAATGTCTTTAATTGACTCTTAAGGTGAAAGAAATGTTTAGTTTTCTTTTCTTCTATTATGTCACTGCGACTTTATTTTTTTGCTCCGAGGGTATGCATCTTGAAGGAAAAACATGAGGAGCAAAAAGTAACCATGAAATCTAAAAATGTTGAAGCTAAAAGGTATTCTTTGGTAGACAAGGATGTCAAAAGTGAGTCCTGATGTTTTTGTCCTGCACGTTTTTGATGTTGTCCTTATAAATAGCCAGTTAGTAGATTTCTGAAGAATTTGTAAAAGCCTCTCTGGAGCAGGATCTCTTCTAAAACATGGAGGACTCTGGTACTTGAGGAATGGAGCTGGATACCACAGATGTAAACCATTCCATCGCAGTTCTGGCTCTGCATTCTGAATATTGTATCTGTTATAATTTCTTCGCTGTTGTTTCTTGTAAGGCCGTACTATGACTGACCTCTGAGATTTCATTCCAAATCTCAGAACTTCCTTCTCTGTACCATAAAGCATGAAAACTAATCATCTGTGGATGTTTAGGATCACACATAAATCCAGTAGGTTTCATTTGTCAGGCTGGAAAATCTTGAGATATCCACAAAGTCAGAACAGATAAGCCATGTCTGCTAAGGAAGCTTTTCCTCTTCTGCTTTACATATCAGTATCATATTTCCCCAGTGGGGTCCGTGTGAAAGATTTTCCTGAAATCACTGCAGTGGAAACTGAAGAAATACGACCAGATTTTTATCCTCCAGCATGTCTTGCAGTTTGTCTTCCCACTCTGATTTTCCCAGAGCTACAAATCTGCTAAAAGTCTCTGGAATGTACCCTTTCCAGTCTGGCAGCCACTCCTGGGCTTCATCCTCGACTATCCAACAAACCTCTAATTCTTCTCCTGAACATTGTTGTTCTCAGCTGTGGGATTGCTTTTCCTGCTGCTAGATTTCCACTCCTGCTTCTCAGCGTCAGGCAGACAGAGCATAAACAGCGGCGATGGGGGGAGAGAGCAAGCTAGACGTTTCTGTGGGGTAGCCTGCATGTCTGACTTTTCCAGTCATCTCTGGAGATGATTTGTGACATTTTTCTAATGTTGTTAGATCATGTCACACACATCTGGCTGTAAGCACAAACTATGAACTGACCCATCCTCCCATGGTGATAATTACACACAAGATTTGTGGCTGGGCAGTGCCCTGCGTGAAGCACGAGTCGCCCGCGTGTCAACACCGTCTGCAAACACAGCAGTGAATCCATCGACCATCATTTAAATTGTCAGACGGTGACTTAATCTAGGCTGAAGGTTTTTTTTTCATAACTATCATCTGTTATGTGGAAATAAGTGAATTACAATAAAATCTTGAGCTGTATCTCATGATTATTTTTGTGATGGATTATTCTGATGATCAACTGGATGAAAACATTGTCGCATTCTGCAGATTATTCATTTAGACTTTCATAGAAGGTCTAAATATTAAAACCCCATTTTATTGCCAAAAATGCAATAGCAGTATTCCTTTAGACAACGGTCGATTTGTAGCAAAGGATGCATCTGCAGCTAAACAAATGAAAAGCCATTTAAAGTTGTTATGTTAATCAGCTGTGAGTTTATACCACAACCTGAAACGGCTCAGATTTACTTCATAAACCAGCTGAATTCAAACACAAAGTTCATTTTATAACATCCAAAAAATATTTTTTAAAGTAAAGTAATTGAGGGGGGTTTTCATGACTTCCAGTATTTTAAGCAAAAAAAGAAAAAAAATCTGAATTTTGTCAGAAATTGATGATTGTCTTTTCTTCTCTGGTGACTTATTTTTGCATTTGCCGTGTAGCGTCACATGTTACAAATAGCTGCTTCTTTTTCTGCATTTTGGAACACGCTTTACATTTGATTTGAGCAATCCCATATGATTGGTCGCTGCTAAAATGCTTCAGTGTAATTTAAACAGTCGAAAGGCTCTGCATTAGCTCTGTCGGCCAGAGGCAAGCATCTGCTGGGCGGCTGCTGTCTGGAGAAGAGGCTGCTGCCCTCAGAGCAGTGGACGACGATAAGTGCTGTGAAGTAGCTGAAAATGTGCAGCTTTTGTCGCCCCTTGGCCTTAAAGGGGAAAAAACTCCCTCTGTTCACTATGGGAATAAATAGCAAATTATTGTGCCGTAAATGTAAGTGGCACTCACTTTCCCATCGTTCAGTGGGAAACAGCATTGTTTTAAAATTGAGGGGAGTTTTCCCCTTTGGATACTGGAACTGTGTGAGCCTTACCCAGCTGCTGCCGTGTTATCATCCTCTGCTGGTTAATGTGCTTCAATCTGTGAGAAAAGGTTGAGTGGCAGCTGGTAGAGCAACATTCAAAACGGTCAAATGTTTTTCTCTCCACCCAGTGCATTCAGGCATCGAGGGAGACGCATTCCCTAAGTGAGATTAAGCAGTAATGTATCTGCAGCTGGGTTAATGACTGATAAATCAGCAGAAGGTCAAATACTAGTATTATATATATGCCGTGGAAATACAAGTTTTGACTTGCAGTATTCTATTTTTTTTTTGTTTATTTATTTTCATGATCTTGTATTTGTCACTCCAACAAGTCAAAATGTATTCATGGATCAAATTAAAAACAAAGTAGAACAATTCAACTGTGGTTAATAATAAACATAAAATATAGAACAAAAAAACAGAAATGAAAAGTTCTTTCAAAAGTCTGACTGATTCAGATTTTGGCATTTTCATTTTGCTACAAGGTCACAATGGATCTTCAATGTTCCAATCTTATTTTATTAAAAAAGATTGAACAATACCCATCAAACAATACAACTCTGTTTTAACTACACCAGGTGGTTTTCTCAAATTTAAGTTTAACATTGCTCTCCTCTAAATTAACTAACGTAAACTTTAAAAAATTGCTCTTAGTCTGTAATTTTTCACATATTAAAAAACAAACAGATCTTGCTTGACTGGCAAGACTAATGACCTGTTTTGAATCTTAAAAAACATGAAGTGCACAGTACTATTTCACTTTACAAAACCTAAAGTATGAGGTCCAATAAAGTGTCCTGAGTTTTATGTGTCTTTGTGCAGAAATAAAATGCCCAAATGGCTGTTTAAATGTAAATAAGATTGATGGAGAAGATGGGCTCCACCTGTGAAAAATTATCAGTAAAACCGAAAGCGCCAACGCTTGTGGTTAAACCTAGAATGAAAAAGATTAGCTGTTTTTCTGTTGAAAGCTGTTTTTCTGTTGTCGCTTCATGTTTTCATCATTCATTACGCTCTGAATTGCCCTCTTGCTGAAATGTGCTATTCAGTTTAACTAGCCTGACCCTCAGTAAAGCCTTCAGAAAGTGGACACGAATTCTTCACATCAATCAAACCCGAAGCCGAAAAGGTCTCGGCTCATGCCAGATGATGTGATGCTTTACCTGAACAAATATGTGCCAATTCTGTCTCCAGTCTCCTTTAATGTTTTATTTGACTGTAGCAGAGATTGCTCCTTATTTTGTTTGGTAGTGTTTATTTAAGACCATCTTATCACATTATAGCTGGATTTCTTATAGCACTCTTTGGAACCCCTGGTAAAGTTGTGTGAAAAGCCTTAAAAAGAAATAAATTTTTCATTGCAGTGGCTTAATATCCCACTCAGAAATGTAGGAAAATCCAGCCTGTATCTTTAGTATTTTTATTTTTTTATTATTATTCAGTGAGGGGAAAAGAAGTGAGCCACATCAAGAAAGAGGAACAGTCAGAGTTGGCAATAGTGTGTTCCCTCATCTTGACCACACCCTTGTTCAGACACAGTTGGCCACACCCCTCTGTCAATTGGCCCCACCCACTTTGGTAGTAGTGTCCACAATTTATCTAGTTACACTTTTACTTGCGCTCAATTTAAAGACATGAAGGATGCCAATAATTGTGCCACTGCAATCTTAATCAGTGCATACAAAGTAAAAGTTGGATTTTCCAATAAGCTTTTGTTGAAGAGATTATACCTTTGCAGTATAAGTTTAGTTTTAGATCATCTTGAAATAACTATTTGTGGTGCAATAATTCACATTCCATACTTTAAACCCCCAATTAAAATCTTTGATTAATGAAAAATGAGTAAAAAAGCAATGAAACTACTCACCAGATGCTTGACACGCATCCGAACACCACATGAGGCTGAAGATAGTGTTGTGATTGTTGATGCATGTGCTACCTGCCTCAGGATGCTGGATGGAGCTGTCGGCTCCTGTTGTTCATCTCTCCAACATGACAAGATGTCAACATTTTCCCATCTCCTTCCTTTTGTTTTACCTGTTTTGTGGGTTGCTTTTTGCTCCGTATGCGGAAAGCATTCCCACTTTGATCAGCACTGATTTCTTCTCTCAAAGTTTTTTCAGCTTTCCTGCAAGACCTAACCCTAACCTCCTGTTCGAAGAGGTTTGAACAGCCTTACGTTGTTCAAGCCTCTTTAATTGCGACTTGCTAGAAACTCCAAATGCATTTATCTTTCATTCGGAAATTTTCTTCTCCTGACGTGACATGAAACAAAGAAATATGCAAAATAGTTTTCTGTGTCTTTGTGTCCTTGGAATGTGCCAGATTTCTGCTCTGAAGCCAAAATCGATGGGTTTTTGAAGTGCACACACCACCGTTTACTGCGTTGTCAGTCAATAACGTAGTCTGGGATTTTTGAGGGTAGGGTGTGCTGATCTGCTGAAAATATAGTTCAAATCTTAGTCATATTGATTTAAACAAGGGGAAACAAATGCTTTACAAATGAGGCCACACCACAGCGTTGACAGCAGTGGATTTGCCTGACTTCAGTGATCATGTTGTGTGCAGAACCACAGACTAAAAAAAGGCGGGAGGGCTCTGTTGCTGCTGTTTTCATGTATAATTCAAACACTTACTGTATAGTGACAAAGGGATACTCTCTAAACACTGAAATCCGGAAACAAACACAGCAAAGAGGCAGAAATGAACACACTTTCATTGTTTGTTTTAGCACTTGTATGATGTTTCTGTTTCTTTGCCAGCAGGCTATTGATTTAGGATATGATCCAGACTGCCTTGGAACATTATCTTTGTTTCATAAAAATCAATACTAATTGCATCTACAGTTAAAAGTATTCAAACTGTTTTTAAAGCTGGGTCCTGCACATTATTCTTGAAGCTAAGAACCCATTTTAGCCCTTAAAGCTCTGTAGAAAAACAGAAGAACCTTCAGTGTCTAGCTATGGGAACAATAAATGATTATTTTTTTCTATCAAACTCATCTCTAGTGTGCTCCCAACTGGAGTGCAGCTTAATTTTCTTCTATAGAAGCAGCTTTAAAGGCCAGCTCTGAGTACCACGGTCGGATACTGCAAAAAATATTATGGATACACTTATTCCTGCGTAATGGAATAAAAGGTTTCGTCCTGACTTGTCTTTTTTTTTTTTTTTTTTACTGCCTGCACTTTGGGGCTTGGAGCTTTTACCAAATTGATGAAAGTCCAGTGTGATCAATTCATTTATTAGGTTACAAAAGACTTGTATAGGAAAGAAATCCCGGCCTGTTATTGTAGCTTCTGCTTTGCTATATTAGGACCATGAAACATTTCGAGAATTTCACTGAAACCCCATGAAAAACGATCGAAGGCCCACAAAATGACATCAGATTATTCATGCTTGAAAGAGCCTGACGGATGTTCTTAAACTTTCTCACATTTTCCACATTACAACTACAAATATTTGCAATTACCTTCAAATCACATGTATTTGAAATTTTATTTTCGGGAAAACAATGTATCTTTTACAGTTGAAGAATGCTGAACTGCTTCAAACAGGTATGCAAAAATGCTGACCAGATTACAAATTAATAGGATAAAAAATTGTCATGACAAACAGTAAATGAGTCAAAGTTCTTCAACTAAGCAAACTTGTTCTTCTTTTAGTCCGACTACTGAAAAACCCTTTGCGTATGTCAGTTTTGGCTGAGCCATCCACTCAGGCCTGTAATGGAGATTGACTTTTCTCGTATCATTTATCAGTTATTGTGAAAAATTACTTTAAAATTTTGATTTATTGTTTTCATAAATTCCAATTAATGATGTTGAAATAAAACTGACAGCATTGTCAGAAATGTTATTTTTTCTAGTTTCTCCAGTATTCGTGTATCAGTAAATATCATTAAATTTAGAAAATATGTTTAAATATAATTGTTGTGTGTGGTGTAGTGATGGAAATCACAACTTTTTAAGTAACTGGCTTTCTGAAGAAACCTGAAGTTTTAAGTGGAAACTTTTTCCAGAGTAGTATTTTTGTTTGTAGCCCTGTGAATTCAGTGCTGTGGATTTACAGTTCCTACCTAGTAATCACAAGAGTAGCACAAAATATTGTGATAAAATTCACTGATTTTTTTTTTTTTTTTTTTTGGTGAAACGTAACTCCGAGTTATTTGCGCAAAATAATTCACCTATTGATGGATTTTTTTCTTAGAACTTAAAATATTTGAAAGAAAATGCAGCTTGGGAAGCTGAACTAGCTCAGCTCTGTGCTTCGTGACACGGCATTTGCAAAGCAGCCAATCCAGGAGCGCCATTTATTTTTATTGGAGCTGATTGGCTGAAACCTTCAAAACAGAAATAAGGAAGCCAGTAGATGTTAGCTACTCCAGGTGTGCTAAGACAGTTTCCACTGCACATATTAATTCATATTAACATGCATTTTCTGAGTGAACTATTAAAATGGGCAGATTTGTAGTTATCTGAAAGATTAATAATAACTTAACATAGAATTTACAAGGAATTGTGCACTACTTTTTGTTGGTCCATCACCTAGGAGCTCAGTAAAATAACTTATTTAAATCTTGCAGGATACTGTAGCTCCAGGCCTTGTGATTCTGCAAACATGATACAATAAATGCTTCAAAGACTCGCACAATGTTCATGCAAACTACAAGAGTCCCCTTATAGCAAGGCATTAAAGCCAATGAGCAGCACATGTTCAGAAGTAGCTGAGCAGTTTTCCTCCTATCATCCTGTGGATGTACAGTGAGACCCTTCTCAATTAAGCTGGTTAAATTTGTTTGAGATATTGGGGAGATCTCGGGGGCGCACTTTGCAGAAATGGAAACTGGATTGATTTAGCTTCCATTTAACTAACCAGAAAATATACCAATTAGCGAATATGAGATATGCTAATCTGAGCTGTAGTGGAAGCTGCTCTTTCTTGTAACTGTTTGTAGCTTGTATAAAAGAGTGGCACCCTTTAAGCTGAAATGTAAAGATAACTTTCATGGCGTGTTAAAGATTCATATAGTCTTCGCAGAGCTCAAACATATGTCAAAAATATCTGTTGGGTTCTGTGAATAAACATGAAACAGTCATGAACCAGAAAGTGCTTAATTCAAAACCATGAAGCTGCGGCACTGAAGATCCTAACAGCTTTTATGGTTTCTTTCAGTTCTTTCCCTGAATTCTTTTTTTATTCAGAAATAGACAACATAGATGTAAATCACAATAATGGATAATATAATAATGAGTTCTAAATTTGAAAAAACTGTTAAAAGCTTGTTCGAAGGTTTGTGTCTGAAAAAAATACATTAAAAAGGTTGGAGTCAAAATGATTGTAGTATTCCTTTCTTGTTTCATTTAGTTCCCTTTGCACTCTCTTGTCCTGTGTTTCTTCCTTACTGTCTTTCATTTAGTTTCCTGGTTATTTCTTTCCTTGTTTGATTTTCCTGTTTTAAGTTCTGTTGCTTTTTTTGTTTTTTTTGCAATCTTAGCCATGAATTCGTACTCAGCTTTTATATTTAAAGTCAGGAAAATTTAGATGAGATAAAATAATTAAAAATGTCAAAATAATATAGGCAACAATAAATAGATGCATTTATAGATTTTTGCATTAGTGGTTTTGAGTAAAACCTTTCCAATTTCACACAGATAAATTACAGCTGGGGGGAAGGAAAGTCATTTAAGTGACAGAAGTCCCTCCAGGTTGTTTAAGGTAAATACAAAGAGCATAAAAGAGAAACTTCCATCCATCCATCCATTTCCCGTCACCCTTCTCCCTAACGGGGTCGGGAGTTGCTGGTGCCTATCTCCAGCTGCGTTCCGGGCGAGAGGCGGGGTACACCCTGGACAGGTCGCCAGTCTGTCGCAGTAAAAGAGAAACTTGAATATCTAATATTAAGTAGTGTTTTGGTTTGAATAATGTTAATGTAGGCCAGTAAGTGTTGGGTTGTCATTTAGTGTTGTAATATAGGGCATGATTAAGTTTTCAGGGTTCCAGCTTTTGTTTCTATGATGAAATGGCTGTGAGGTAGATGGTCCAAACAGATTAGTAAATTGGACCAAAAACAATACAGTTTCTTTGTATCTGCTCTTTTGAGCCCCAACCTTAAAGAGGCTTTGAATAATGAATCAGAGGAGATCTTGGAGGATGCGAAGGAGAAGGGCTTGGCCTATATGCAGGAGCCAATCAGGAGCAGATAAAAGCTCGAAAAATTAAAGGTTTCCCACAGACGACTTCACTCTCATTCTGAAATCTGTTTTATCGCCTCATGGAGGTTTGCCTTGCTTCAGATAAAAACGCTAATGTAGGACAGTTAGAATGTTGAAGATCAATTTAGAGTTTCTTCAGTTGTTGAATATCTATTATGCAAATAAAAAGCTCAATCTGTCACTTTAAAGACACTTAGATCCTCTTCACTGCCCTTCAGTAAACATTAGTCTGAGTACAAAGTCTTACCCAGTTCTGCTGAAATTTTTTTTTTCTTATTCAGAAAACGATTTTCCAAACTCTTCCTAAACAGGATTAAAGCTTGTAGAGAGGAATTTCAGGTGAAATTGAGGTGCCTATCAAAGGCCAAGGATGATCACTTCAAAATGGAATCATTTCATCGGCTAGGATCGTATCAAACCAGGCATATAGGAGAGGATGCAGTTAAGATCAGAGTGAACTGAAGTGATGGTATAGCAGTCGGAAGGTTTGGAGCCACAACTTTCACTGAGCTGCTTTTGGTTATTGACAGGCAGCAGATTACTGGCAGGCTTTATAAACTCATTTGACCGTTTTGTGATTCTCTGTGCAGAGAGCCCTATGAGTTCCACGATGCGGACGGAATCGCAAAATTTAGCAAACAAAATGAAACCCACAGTAAAATGAGAATGGAAGGATATCGCTTCAAAGCAAATGTAAAATTTTACCAACTGCTTTTAGTCTAGTTTCTCATGCAAATGTCTTAGTTAACTTTACATAAGAGAAAACTAACTTACAAATCACTTCTAACCAAGAAATAGGAGCTTTTTTAATGCAATAATTTTGAGATATTGATTTTAAAAAAAGTTACTAGTTCTAATAGCGAGCTATTTAATTTATAACAAGATATTTTCCCATATTATAATTTGCCAAAGGAGCTAGCACTTTTTAAAATCAATATCATGGAGTCTCTAGTGTTTAAAATCATAAGTTTGAACTTTGACCTGATCTCTTTCTAGGGTGTTTTAAAAGTTACTTCTAATAAAAAAAAAAACATTTAAACAATCATAATTTCCATTAAATTATAATGTTGAGATTACCTTAAGGTGAAAAATGGGGTACAGCTAAGGAAACCTCAAAGATAACACTGAACTCGACGTCAGATAGTGTCAGTATTACCTGTATGTACTACAACTTTATTTAGAAAAAGGTTTACCAAATTGTACTAAAGCTGCAGAGCTCGGTGCAATAGAGAAAATAATCTTATTTAAATCCTAGTATTGGAAACGGAGCCTCTTCTCTTTTGGGTTTCTTTTCAAGTTTCTAATATTTGCTGTTGGCTCAGTATAGTCAGGCTTACAAATGTGAGCAAGCTGAACACATTCTGAATACAAGAGGATTCCCGTCCTCCAGGGGACATGCTTTCCTCTGCATACGAATATGGAGGAAAGCAGAGGACGGTGCGCCATCCCCCCTGCTGTCTCCCTCTGGGGACCACCGGCTTTGTTTTGAATCCACATGTTGCTTCAACATGCAGACTGCCTCTCCAGTGTTGTGTGTTTCCTGTGCCTGCAGTGATGTTGGTACAGGAACCTAGGTGAAGGTGTTGGTTCACTTTCTAAACCCTTCACCGAGCCTAATGCATGGTGGGACATAGTGACACAGCTCTGAATCAGTGCAACAATAATGCCACGTCACTTTGTAAGATGATGTGACTCATGATGTTCGTGTTGGAAACCTTGTGATAAGTTAACTTAAAACATCTGTTGCGTTCATAAGCATTCATTGCAACAGTTCAAGATGGGGAGCAACAAGTATTCCTCTCACCGTGAGCAACTCCAGAGTGGAAATATGTCCAACCCTTCTCAAGGAGACTGGTTCCAGAACCAGAGCCATGCATCTAGCCGGAACCTCTCAACATCACACACTCGCTCTGGCTCCTTCCCCAGCAGAGAGGCGACATTCCATGTCCCAAGAGCGAGCTTCAGCAACCGAGGATCGGACCTCCAGGGCCCCCTCCCTCGGCTGCCACCTATCATGCATTGCACCCGATCCCTTTGGCCCCTCTGACAGTTGGTGGGCCCATGGGAGGGGGTAACCAGTGTCTCCTCTTCTTCGGGCTGAGCCCGGTCAGGCTAGGGTAAAAGCCTAGCCACCAGGCGCTCACCATTGTGCCCCCCCCTTCAGGCCTGGCTCCAGAGTGGGGCTCTGGTGACCCGCATCCAGGCGAGGGAACACAAAGTTCTTATCCATCATAAGGGGTCCCCAATCTAAAATGTGCTTTATGACATTTAGATGGATTGCTGACTGTCAGTTCAAGTTTCACTCAGTGGTCTTAAAATTCAGCCCTGTTACACATTTTTCTCTTTAGACTTTCATTTATACACTTCCAGTTTATCGCTGATGGACTTTTGCTCCCACACACAAAAAACTAAGGGTGTCATAAACTGACCCCAATCTGTCAAACTGTTGTCGATCCATTCGTTCATCTGCCTTGTCCGTCTGTTGCACGCAGTTGCATTTCCGAGTGGCGCTAATTACCCTGCGGGTGGGTTGCCACAGCATATGTTTGCATGTCATGCATCTTTGACACCACTGATTGCAATTCAAGGAAGCGACATGTCTGAGAATAACTCCTTTTACTGTTTGGAGGGAGGAGGCTGCAGTCGATATCATTTCTCCCTTTTCTACCGGTTTCCAACATGTCTTATTCAGTCTCCACCAAAGTTATTGATTATTTTTTTTTTTTTTGTAAAGGGTGAACTGCATTGTTTTTTTTTCTGTGGGATTTTTAGGCTGCAAGTAGTGCAAGTATTGATTTTTTTGTTTACTCTGGTTTACATTTTATGTGATGTTTAACCTTCTGACTGTGTGCTGCTGAAACTGCTGTTTATGGGGGATGATGAACAGAGTGGAGTTCAGAAATGGTTTATTTTTGGGGATGCCAAGTGTAACTTCATGTGTTTTAGTACCTGGAGAAAAGGACCTGAATCTAATTGTTGACATGTTTTATTTTCAGGGGGCACTGGCTAAAACCGGATTTGTCAGGTTTAGCTGCTCCCACTTTAATGCTGATAGGCCACCAAAAAACACCTGCAATATTGTTTCAACATTAGTTCTGTGCTCTTTAATTATTGTTGCATATTACTTGAACCATTTGTTGATCTTACTTTACAATACAGCAACGACAACATTTTGTCATTTTTTATTAACTGATATAAAGTTGTTAATCAGCAATATATTGCCTGAATACGGGATCAAACAGTTCATTCAATTGAGAAAAGAATGAAAGTAAGCATCGTATCTTAATTGCACTTTGACCGGTCTAGTTGTGATCCTCTAATTTCACGTGAAGGACATACAGCCGTACATGTTTGAAAAGCAGAAGGGAAGCCTCCTGCACAACCAAAAAGAATGCAGCAAGTGGTTTGTGGAGAGTAAGTTTGATTGCACAGCTCAGCGCTAAAACAAACTGCCCAAACGTCCTGGAGCTTGGTAACAGGGCAGTGGCTGAAGATTGTAAGTTCATAAGGAGGAGGTTTTTGAAATGGCTCATTTTTTATACACCAAAAAAAACCAAACTTATTGTCAGAATATGGCTGCAAGGCTTTTTTAAGAGCTCTTAAAAGCAGTACAAACCCAAATGGAAATACAAAACATATAAAATGTGAATTTTGCATAGTAGTTTCCCTTTTAGAATCTACAATTACACTAAGAAATTTCCAGAATACCCAGAGGACATTCACACAGGACCTGGCTTGAATGGGATCTAATCCCAACATCTTGTTCAGTATTTGTTTGCTGTACTGTCCCAAGACTAAAAATATGGCTTCGACAAACAGAATCAATAGAAATTTAATACAAAATGGAATACAATGAGTGAAATTGGTTTACAGCGGAAGACAGCAGAACATTCCTGCATATTTTCACAGTGACTGTAAGACACTGTCATGAAAAAAACATTTTAATTTGTCGTTTTTACCATTTTATATATATGTGCAAAAATGATTTAGCAGACAAAAGGCAAAACATATCCTCTCAACAGAAGATATTTTCATTTTTCAATTTGTCTCTCTGGTTTAAATGAGAAGGTCCTTAAAAACAGAATTTTAATCCAAGCTGTTCCTGATTTTTCCCGGCAGGTTTTTGACTTCAGTTTTAGTCGAGATAAATAAAATGAATGAACCTGTAGGTCACAGAAGCACAGATCTGAGCAGTAAAATGAGCGCCAAATGACACAGTTTCCACTCGACAGAACGATCTAGCTACCTCTCTCCACCTTCACTCTGTGAGAGACTTTTGTTGACAAGATTTACTTGTTTCTGAAAGAGGATAATAAAAATTCAGATTCAAAATCCTGCTGAGCAGTAACAGGCAATCACACAAGCCCACCTCATTGTTGTGTTTAGGAAGTGTGTGGATTTGACAGCATGATCCGCGATGAATGATGGGTGGTTCAACTTCTCGAAACAAGCTCTCCAGCCCCCCTGGGAAATCAGATGAGGTGCAAACTGGGAGGGTGGGGGTTTCGGGGGGAATGGAAGGAGTGGAATTGCCATATGATTGCAGTGTGACATTCTCCGCTGTTGAGGAAGTCATTTTTTATAGCCGGTACTCCGCCGCTGTGCAGCCGACGGTGTGGCCGTTCACCGCGGTGGGCGGGGAAGTGACCGAGTGAACCCGCCGCGTCATCGGCACAGTTTTAATGAGGATTAAACTGGAAACTCTGCTTCGAATTTAGCGAGGAAGCAGTTGTTGCGGGTTAATCCAGAATTCTGGGTTTTCTGACCTGGAAACTTGACCTGCTGAACTGAAGACTTTCTATTAACACATTACTTTTTAAGAGCTATAAGAGATGGATGTGTATTTATAGTATATAACACTCTTCAGTGTTCACGTCTCAGTAAAATTATAACTAGTAATCTTAATGAAGATTTGATAAAGTCAATATTTTGGCAGTGACTTAAAGGGGACCTATTATGTAAAATTCACATTTACTCACTTTGCACTTCAGTTTGGATTTTTACTGCTTCTAAAAACAGGCCACGTGCATAAAAACCCCACCAAGGTGTTTGTTATAATAACTTAGTGTTTTTGTTGTCTGGGAAATGAACTAGTTTAAAAACTTAAAAAATCATCACCAATCAGCAGGCACTGCCCCTCACCTAGCCAGTCCAGCCTGTTACCTAGCAACCCAATAGGAGCTCCGGCACATTTGGTCAGCGATTTTAATCAATCAATCAATCAATCAATCAATCAATCAATCAATCAATCAATCAAATTTTATTTGTATAGCACATTTCAGCTACAAGGCATTTCAAAGTGCTTTACATCATAAACACAAAACACAAAGTCATGCAACATAGAATAAAATACCACCTTTTCCTGATGCCCTCAACCACTGTACAATGGTTGCAGGGAAAGACAGGAACAGCTTGGATTTGATTTGTTTTGTTGTGAAACTACTTGCTGCGTTCTTGTTGGTTGTGCAGGAAATTCCAGTTCTGCTTTTTTAAAGATGTATGTTTGTATAAAGGCACATCTGTTTGCAGCCATTTTCATGTGTGAATGTAAGCATTGAGCTGGGGAGCGTGGCCAGCAGCCGCTTATTTGGACTTGGTGAAAAGACTCCCTAAAGCAACTCATTCTGAAAGGAGCTCAACACAGGCAGAACTGAGTAGACCGAAATCTCATTATCAAAGAAAAAAGAACAAAATTAATGAATAAAAGCCGTAACTGTATCTTTCTGATATTTTTTTTCCTCCACCACATTAACATGGCTTTAAATTGTAGGAACACTGTGACTGTAGTGATTTTGAATACAAGATAGAGTTTATAAAAAAATGTCTTCACAGAATACACTAAAATATTGTGTTCAGTATTTAAATGCTGAAAGTTTACTGGAGCACAAATAAATGCAGAGAATAAATAGTGAGGGTGATTATTGGGGTAAACTTTTTAAACAATCATTTTTGTACAGAAAAACTCCAGACTCCAATTTTCCTCCTTTGTGGCCAATATGACAAACAGAATTGCTCATCCTTTATTCAACTTGTCTGTGCTTTACTCAATAATTAGATTTTCCTTTATAGTTGGGTATAATGCAGACATTTCAATGCTGCTTGCTACATTTCAATCACATGCATGGCATTCTGCTCTATTTTCTAAATGGGAAAGCAAAATTAAAGATCCGTTTGATAGATTTGGTTTTGCAGACTGTAATTGTTGGATGTGACGGGGTGTTGAATCATAAATCTCTATGTATTTTCCAGCTGTCTGGTCATTTCCACCTAAAGTCTGTAGTCTGTAAGCCTATTTTACACTTTAATCTTTTTTTTTTTTTTCCTTATTCACAGCCAGCTGTCCCATCACCTGATGCTAACTGCTGCAAATTAGCTTAATTATTTGCTAAATGCAAATAACCAAATCATTTGGAAGACTTTCATGCATCTGCAGGAAGTCTCTCTGGGATTTCTTACCATTCGGTTAACCATCTGTCCCTGCTGATTTTCAGCAGCGGAGCTCCAGACTTTACTAAAATAACAGTTTCCTCCTTTAGGTGCTTTGATTTTATCTGAAACTAAGTAATAACATGTGAGACTTAAATTTTTTTGGAGGGTGTAAAAGGGTTTTTTATCAGCATGAGTTCCACATTTTCCTGCTAAAACAATCCTAATCATTTAGAGTACAAGTTAAATCCAATTTTCTGCAACCAGGGCTAGTTTGAGTTTTTTGGTCAGATTAATGGTCTCCATGACCTTGTACATCCTCCTGTTAGTTCAGCAATAACAGAGGCATGCCACCCACTGTGACTCAGTGCTCTTCATTACCTTATTTCACATCTTTCCACCCTGGGAGAAACATCCATCATGACTTGACGTTTCCATTCTCTTACTGCCGTTTAGAAGAGCAAAGGTCGAGGAGGCAAGAGGTCGCATGAAGGAGACATGATTGAGGACTTGTAGGAGCGTCTCTTAGTCCAGATTTGTGAAGTCCTTCATTTAGCTACGACGGGACTGGATCTGTATTGATGGGAAGTCGAGCAGACTTGTGAGATTCAGCTATAGACGCATAATCTGTTACAAAGGAACAGAAATTCACTAAGGGAATGCTGCTGTTGCATTGTAGGCAATAAAATATTTATTTAAAAATGGAATTGAATTATTTATTTGAAATGTTTATGTATTTGTAATAACCTTAAGCTGAAGAGGTTAAACAAAAAATAAGCAGTACCAAAAGTTTTATCCGATTTAGTAGTCAGAATAATTGATTACTAAAATAATCGTTAGCTGCAGCCCTAATGTCTAGGAATCGTTTACTACCTGGCCATTCTTTAATAGGAGCTAGATATGACATCATCTCTAGGGAGGCATATAGATGTATTGATTGGCCGAATGCCGCATGCGGGCTTCCAGCTTCAGACGTCTGCTTTACAACTTCCTACCTTAATGATTTCGCACTTTCCAGATTCACCAGATCATTAAATGAAGTAACCATATACAAATCACCTGAGAACATACAACAACATAAAATGTAAAATTAAACTTCTGAAATCAAAAAAGGCAAACATGTCGAGTCCGTAAAGGACAAGAATGACATCAGATTTTAGAAAAAGACAAAAACTCAGTCTGGATTGAGAGCTGGTCAGTTGTCCAGAACTTTGCTGAAGTAATGAAATGTCATCTCTGAGTGTGATTTGTTGGTCTTTAGATGCTGGTGCTCTGCATTTTATTGGCTCCAACACACCTGATTCCACGTCTTGGTTGAAGAAACGTGGATAGTCTCTGACAGAACTCTGCTTGTTGCAGTTCAACTTTTTATACCCATTCAACTTTTGCCCCCTTTGCTTACATGCTTTTGTTTTGAATTTTATGAGATATATCAACATAAAGTAGTGCAAAGCTTGATTTTATCTGAAACTCAGTAATAACATGTGAGACTTTAATATTTTTGAAGGGTGTAAAAGGGTTTTCTATCAGCATGAGTTCCACATTTTCCTGCTAAAACAATCCTAATCATTTAGAGTACAAGTTAAATCCAATTTTCTGCAACCAGTGCTAGTTTGAGATTTTTTTGGTCAGATTAATGGTCTCCTTGACCTTGTACATCCTCCTGTCAGTTCAGCAATAACAGAGGCATGCCACCCACTGTGACTCAGTGCTCTTCATTGCCTTATTACAAGTGCTTTGCAAAGAAAAATCTTGAGATTCACCGATGCACAGTTGAGCGGCTCCTCTGTTTCTTCCTGAAGTTAACCATTTTCTAAATAATACGTCCTTTTCCAAAAGTGCACTGATTAAAATTTTTTGGCCTTTAGCTTTAACAACATAAAGACACATAATTTTTTAAGTTGAATCAGTAATACTTTTATAACACATTTATGTCAGATCATGATTTCCTGGTTAATGTCAAGTTGTCATAACAAAGACATTTTGAATAATGTCAACTTTGTATTAAAAGTGTCTTGATTTACTGAATGACACTTTATGACAACAGTAATAAATATTCATAAAGACTTACTCATGTTCATGGCAGGTGTTATGACATGTTTATGATATTGTCATGACAGTCTTATTCACACCCCGTCAAATAAAATGTTACCCATGATTGTTTCTCTCGATTCCGTTTCTACCAAAGACCAGATGACGATAGCGCATTGGTCTCAACTAACTTAAAGAGGAATTTTGTTTACGGAAACGTTGGTATCCATTTTGTTTGTGGTTATGGGTGTTTGGTTTATTTGTTTTGGATATTTAAAATCTTCTAGTATTAAATTTTCATTAGAAATGAGAATTTATTGATCTTTGAGAGGGTGCACTTGCATTATTATGTCATTACTAAAATAATCCTAATTATAATAGTAATTAGGATTACTAATCACTAGTAATTAGTAATTTCAAGGACATTATTTGACAATGTCCTTGAAACAACAATATTATCGTTTATCACAATAACTTCTGGGACAATTTACTATCCAGCAAAATGTGTGACGGACAAGACATTAGGAAAGAAGACGGTGGCCGCTCTCTTCTCTGAAAAGGACAGCAGGAAAGTTTGGAAGTAACAAATTCTCCTAACATGTCTTTGAAATCCAGCGTTGGCATGTATGGGGTGATTTTCCAGATGGGACGACGCGCCGGAGGCAGAGTGTTTGGATGTGATTTAGCTGTGAAGTTTAGCTCCTGCAGGCTGAGTGGTGGCAGCTTGTCATGGATCATCAATGTATGTTGTTTGATGAAACAGAGGCAAAAAACAGTCATGTTGATTTTACATTTTTTTGTTATGATCTGAGGAACTCTCTTGGTAGTTATTTATACCGTGATAAAGTTCTATGTCCATTTTAAAAGGGAACATTTGGTATAAAGCACATCTATTGGGGATTGTTAATAGGGAATAAATAACATGGACTAATCTACAGTCTTAAGCTTGTCTTCTAAACATGGACTCAGAAATAAATGATCTTATTATGCTAAACTACTAATTAGTGCACCTGAATTTGTGACTGCCAGCTTTAATTACCTCCCACAGGTCCCATAACTCTCTCTGATATGCATGATGGGATTCATCAAGTGCCAGCTTTAAGGACTTTGCACCATAGTCTAATATTCAAACACAGATCCATGTGAATCATAAAATTAGGTTGAGGTTGTTCCCCCAGAGTAATCTTCAGGCTATTCTGAAGCAACTGTGGCATTTTTGTTTAGATGCCTTGTGCATGAGATGATAAAGTTCAATGAAAGTGGTTTAATTTATCGCTAAATGCTTAACTATTCCTGTAGTTTAATACATTTACCTAAAAGTATGTCGTATTAGTTTGATGTGCAATTTGGTGGTTATTATAAACAAATATAATTATTATTTACAAAGTAAATAATAATTTACTGTGTAAATTGGTATTGATTTGTAAAACCAATACCAACTAGATGCTCAGTTTTTCTCCTTTTAACTGTTTGGTGTAGACTTCTCTTAATAATACAGTTTTATTATTTTTTTTATTTAAAATAAACAACAAAACAACCTGTCTCTAATATTCTATCATAATCAAGTTACTGTAGCAGAAAATTTTCTGGAAATAGACAAAGCCTATTTACTGCAAAATATGCACATCTAATCTTTTCTGACAAGCTAAAATATAAGCAATATTGTTGCAGATTTTGCACAAAACACTTAAAGAAAAAAACATTTAAGATATTTCTTCTAACTACTCCTTTTCATTCAGAACTTTAGTTTTAATCATGTGACATAGACATTTTTAACTGTACAAGAATGAAATAAACAAAAAAACCAAACAAACTGACAAGCGACCAATGTTTGGTTTTAAGAAGTTTACAGTTAAGTATAAAAATCTACATCATTTCCACTTTTTCTTTTTTGACAATCACACAGACTGAGCAGTCTTGATTAAATGCTACTTAGTGAGTTCATTAACTGATCTTTGGAAATTGTTTTGAGACTCAAAGCAAATTGAAATAGATATTTACAATAACTTAACTGCTGGGTTGTTGTAAATGTTCTGTTTTTTGACAAAATAATTGAGAAACTCTGCTCTGTGGAATTTAAGCATTTTGCTTAAAAGAGACGTTGCACGTCCTGTCTAAGACGTTCCCAAATCTCTGAGGAAAGATGTTCAGGATGTTCTTCAAACCTCACACTCTTTTGAATTTTTCCCAGCAGCACTCTTAGAACCGGTTTCGCCCTCAGGATATAAAACCCAAACACAAGCTGAACAATCTCATATAAGCAGCTAAGTGCGTTGAGGAGTGCGTAGAGCTTTTTCCCTGTAGATTAAATGAGGCTAAACAACGTTGAGAAGAGCAGGACTAAACGCAGAGGGGACATCTGCTTATGCCAAGAAGGGAGATGGTTATAGACGAGTAAAACGCCTTTAAGCAACACTTTAAACAGAAGAGATGCTCTGAGAACAGGCGCAGTGGGACAGAGGACATGCAGAAGGGATTGTCAGTGGAGCAGATTTGATTTCAGGCTGAAGGTCAAATAAAACTAGGCAGATTTCTGTAATTTTTGCCGCAAATATTTATCTGTTCCTCGAGAATTTTGGGATAGTTTCAGGATTCGTACAGGTGCTTGGAATCCTTGAAAATGATTGAATTTCAATTAAGTGTTTGATTGTGCTTGATTTCTGCATAAAGTCTTTGAAAATGGTAATACGTTTTTAAAATGTTATTTTCAGTTACATCAGACCAAACTTTTCTTGTAGGTTAGAATTACAAACATGATCTCAAAAATCTTTGCTAAATGCTAGAAAACATAATGTTCTAGAAATTGTTTTGATGAGTGACATTGTATAACGTGACGTGTTTTAAGCATTTAATATGAGCAGGGAAGTCATTAACTGTAACACTGTTTGTACTGTTTCAGTGTAATAAATATTTATTATTCCTAATTGCTCAGTGACTTTTTGATCATCTTATATTTCATACATTAAACAAAAATATTGAAATTGGGACATTTTTTTGTTAAATGAATGTTTTGCTCTTGAACCAGTGAGATGTGTGAGAGAAACATTTGAAAACATAAAATTTTGCTAGATTTTAGTTTACCTCATTACTGTTGTTTAACGTGAAATACTATCCCAAACATATTAAGCCCAATAATAAATGTTGTTATATAATAGTGAATTGAAACAGTCCTTTAGGTTTCATTTCAAATTTCTAAAAGTTTGCTCTGACAATGCTTGAAAAGTGCTTGAATTCTTCTGTGGTAAAAGTGTACAGACTCTGTAACATTAAAATCACTCTTTCATGGGGCTACTTTAGAAATATTTGGAATTTTTGCTGAATTTGATTTCCACTGAACTTCTTTGAAAATTTGCGTGTAGAAGAAAAAAGATGTGAACAAAATGACCGTTTCATCGCCTTTTCATGAACATTCTTGTGTGTTTAGGGATCTCCCAGGAATCTCTTTTAAAGTTTATAAATGAAGGTCGGGTTCAAAAGTCATCAGCGAACAGATGCGGAGTTTGAGCAGAAAATGGGAGACGCCACATTCGTCATGTCTCATTACTGCTAAAAGGGAGGAAGGGCGTCCAGTGACATTTGATCCGCATTCTGATTGGCAGACTGACAGCTGATCCACTGTTGCTCCATCTGGTTGCTAATCCCTTCATTATAAGTAGGTATTAGACTGTTTAGTTTATACACAACTGCTATAAACTGGGGCTTTTTAGATCTCTGTTGTGTCTGTTTACCAGAACTAAATCCTCTCCTCCAACAGACTACAACTCCTTTTTGTAGCTGCTTTAAAATGAAATCTAAGTCCTGAAATTTCTCAGAGATGACAGCATGTGGCTTCTTTGCTTCTCTTTTTAAAATCCAGAAGTGATGACTTACCTTGAAACCTTTTGTTGTGCTATAATGTTGCTATAAGTTTTCTCAAAAATGGACTGTCTGACAAGAACAGAGACGTAGTTTGACTGAATTGATGTGCAGCTTGCATTTACGGTTGACGCCAGACGTACATAGGCCTGTGACATTGAGCAATAAATACATTAATAAATTAAAATGAGTGCAATACTTTTCATTTGGACAATAGAGATAAGAAACAAACATTTCACACCCAGTACGAAGCACAGGGCCTGTTTTCCCAGTCTAAGCTGAGTGAATTTTTTATTTATTTATTTTTAATGTAATTCTGATGACTGAGATTTATAGCTGACTGCAGCCGTGCACACCCCAAACTTTACCTCTACTGTCAAGCAAGCAGGCACATACCTAACTTTTTATGTTGCACTATTAAATCTTAATGACTTTCATGAAACATAAAAAGGAATATTTGCTTCATCTCAATACATTTTCTTGACTTGCCATTGAAGTAGGAGCAAATGAAACCCTTAATGATTTGTGAGTGATTATACATTCTTCAGAAATCCTTCATGAAAGATTACCTTTAATAACTGCAGTAATTGAAACCATCGATTAAAAATGTTTAAAAAGTAGCAAGTAAATTGAATAATGTAAGCCCTGAAGAGACCGTTTCAATTAAAAATAAATTCACCTGGGTGGGCTCCACTCAATCAGGTGCTTTAATTAGGACGATATCTTCTGAAGCCCCAGGGAGGAACGTCTGAGGATTTATTATCGTACAGTAATGAATGAATTGTTGTTGCTTGCCGTTTGGCGTCTTTATAACTGTATCTGCTGAAGGAGAAGATAATGGAGGATTTACAATAACATTTTGCATTACTAACATTTTGGCTGGATTAAATCTAGGAGTAGAATAGAAACAAATGCACTGAATCAATAAGATCTAGCAATGTTGTTGTTTTGATCAACCTCTAAACACAAGTTGATGTGAATCATCAGCACATTCTTTTAATATGCTACAAGTTCGTTTTTTTTGTCGTTTTGTTTTAATATTGGTTTGAAAACACTAATTATTTAAAAGCCCTTCAATGAGTCATTGTGAATTTAAATCAGCATAGCTGTAGTTACTTTTACTTCTCATTTATTTACGTGTGCGATTCTTTTTCAGATAATTTGCATGTTCGCCAAAGACCTTGACAGGAGGCTGGGTCACAAATGAATAAAGTTACATTGGAAATCAAGCAAGATATACTCCTTGATTTCCAAGCAGTATCTTGCAAAAGTTTTAAAACAGTATAGGTTTATTATTCTACCAGAAAGCTAAAATTAAAGTACTCTTCAATTTTTTTATATTTTTGTATGGTTTAAATGTTTTAATGTTAGTTTTGATATATTTTTATTGTCAAGGCAGTAAAAGTTATATTGTACATAAACATGTATTTATCTGAGGGTTTGTGGCTGGTTTACGATTGCAGATTGTGTTAAGCTCTCAAAAGCATTTCAACAGGTTTGAAATCACATCACAAAACAAAATTCACAATGGAAGTGATGCCAACGTTATGATAAACTTGCTAGCATCATATTAGCTGATCTAGCTACTTTAGCTAGTGGCTTTTTCATTTTTTTGACCCATCTGGGCCACTGTACTTTAATTACAAAATAGCTATATGTCCTTATTCCCTCTTGGTGCCATTAAATGTGTTTCTATCAATGTTTTTTTTTTTTTTTGCACTTTTGTGAAGCATTGCATCAGAAAAAACTGATGAAATCCAAAATAACTTTCTCAATTTTGCAATTTCAGTTGTGTGGGGTTTTATTTCCATCATTTTGTTTCATCATGTTTTGGTAATTTTTTAAATTTGTTTGGGATATTTGAAGTAATTTTCAGTTCCAGTGTTAAGTGTCCTTTACAAATGAAAGTTTATTGATCTCTGAAAGGGTGAGACGGCATTATTATACAACTTAACAACGTAGTTATTAGTATGCATGTGGACCAAATTCTCATCCGAGAAGGCTGCAAGGTGCTTTACATGAATGAAATGATTTAATATATAATTAAACCCCCATATGGTTTCATATGGTCAGTTAAAAAATCCGTTAAATGGAAAATATTGTCTGGCTTGTTGACGGAGAGGTTAAAGTGAAAGTCTGACATTATAGATTTTATCTGGTCTGAAAGGAGCCGAGGGCTTTTAGGTTTTAGACGAGTATTTTGTACATTTTTTGCTTCGTGTCTTTATTGAAGTAGAACTTGCAGAGCTTGTCACCAGTTTGTTTCAGCACAATCCGCAAACCCTTACCAATATTACTTTTTCATTTTGCCGTTTTGAAATTGGTTGTTACATAAATTTCCAATGTGGAACAATGTGTTCTCTGTTCATTTGCTGAAAGACTTTTTGGAAATGACATTTTTTTATTTCCATGAGGGTTCATCATGGAAGGAACCCTTTGATCCAGTTATAATTACAAAAAGGTGAAGTATGTCCATCTGTTGCATCTCTGCTTTAACTTTATACATCAGGAATGATCCTGTCTAAAACTGAATGTCACAGGGCAGCTTGATTCTGTGGCTCGGTTACGATCACAGACCTGTGTGACACGGCAGTGCTGCGAAAATAACTCCACATTTTCTCTGAAGCACAATCACATTTGTTCCTCGGTTAATATATCTTTCAACATGCATGTTGTGAATGCATGAGCCTCGATTCTGGTCATGCTTTTGATGCCAAAGTGTTGGTCAGATATTTTTAAAGTACTGAAAAGGTCTAATACTTTTTGAGTGTTTGAGCACATTTATTTTGACATCAAAGCCTTCAGAGCAACGTGTTTTGTCTCCCTAAAATTTTGCTCCGTTTTTTTTTTTTCTTTTTTCAAACCCACTTCTGCTGTTTTTGAACTCGCACCACATCGATCGATGTGGCACACTCTTCAGCATTACGTTTGAGTCAGACAACTTCAAATAAAGATCTGCTCTTCAAATCATTACTGAAGAAATGATCTTTTGTACTTTTTTAAGCTTAAGGGGCAAAAACGTGTGTATATAAGTGAAGAAGCAGCACTTGACTAGACCACTGAGAGTATTAGGCACATCTCATAATTCAGTTCAATTGAAAAATATTGTATTAAACCCAAAGGGAAATTAAACGTTGTAACTCATATTGGTCAAGTTTCTTCAAAACGTTATTGTAAATACTGGTGGCTGTTGGCAGGAAGTCCTGTTGGACAGCAAGACAGAGAAACATGACTTATTCAAATTGAGTGTTTTGTGTTGTTAGTCTGGACTAACAGACAGTTTTGCTTATTTTTCTCCGTTTCAGCCTAATTATATTTTCTGTAGTTCAATTTTGTTTACAGAAAATTCCAATCCGGTTTATGAAATTGTTGTTGAGTGTTTTATTTATTCATTTTTGATTGGGTCTCAAAAGATTAATTGGTTTATTGTGGTGAATCGATAATTGAAATAATCGTCGACTTGAGTAATTGATTAATTACTCAAGGCTATTGGCTGAAAGAAAAACACACTCAGAGCCAAAACTTGACAGATATATATTTTACTTTTAAGATTCAAAAAAGCTTTTGTTTATAAATGTGTTCTACTCCAGCATATCCGACTAATTGTCACAATAATCGATATAAAAATCGATTACTAAAATAATTTAGTTGCAGCTCTGTTTTGGATATTGAAGACGTCTAGCTCCAGTGTTGAATGTTCTTTAGAGTTGATTGGTTATTGAGAGGATGTACTTGCATTATTATATATTAAAATGGCCTCAAAATGACAATGCTATCGCAATAACTTATTGTCCAGCAAAATTTGTAATGGTGATGGTTCAGCTAACTACACAATAGCTTCAAATTCAGTGTGGGGAGTGGTCACTGTCTCTCCTGGGTGGAGGGTTTGAGATAATAAGGGGCAGACGACATGAGGCTGAGAACAGAATCACAGGATTTTATTAAGCATCTGCGATGATAAGACCCAATATTGACACTTCGACTATTTTTGATGAAAATCCGAAATAAACTCACTGTTACGCTTTAGCACAAAAAAAACCAGCAAAAGAGAGTAGGGACTGATTGATTAAATTTGGCAGGGTGAAGATAAAAAATAATTTGATTTGATTGATGAGATAATATCCCGACCCCGTTAGGGAGAAGGGTGACGGAAAATGGATGGATGGATGGATGGATGAGATAATATTGAAGCAAACGACTATTATCTTGAAGCTTCTATTTAATCATCCATTTGGAGTTCAGAGGGCCACATTAAAGGCTTCAGCAGGCCGGATTTGGCCCTCGGGCCTTCAGTTTGACACATGTTACAGCCTCTTCACTGTTGCGTCTCCAATAAAAAGACGACATGGTATCTGGAAAGCATCAGCAGCTTAAGTGGAACTCATTTCTGGATCTAAGACGTACTTGAAATACATCTCTTAATCTTGTGACAGCAGTCTAAAGTCACTCCCTCCCCGCTGATGATTAATATGAATCAAATCCCCCACCTCACAATGAGAAATGTGGCTGAGCTGCTTCTCTGCTTTTTGTCGCTGCTTTTATGCCCCTCCCTCTCTCTCTGAAATCCTCTCTATCGCGGTATCCCTCCCACCCCTCACCCTGCAGTCAGTGACTGTCCTAGATTTATAACCCTCCTCTCAGTCATTCAGCCACTTAAGCGACTTCTTGTGTTCTCCCACACTCTTCTTCACCGATGATTTGCTTGAGCTGTATGCACTGTTAATCCAAACACAATTGCAAATCAGGGGGACGGGATGAAATAAATGTGGGGTGACATTTGCTTCAGTCTTTTTCTAAAAAGTGTGATTTTTTTTTTTTTTTTTTTGTCTATTAAAATTACTAATACCTCCCATTTATGAAGAAAGCACTAGGATATCAAATACTGACACTGTGTGGCTTCTGAATGGCTCAAACAATAATGGCAGCTAAAAACATTGAAACAAATTAAGGCTGCAGTGAACGATTATTTTAGGTGTCAATTAATCTATTAGTTATTCTGACGATGAATCAATTAATTTGGTAACACAATTGGCAAATTCTGGAGATTTCTTTAAGTTTCTTCACAAAATATTTGAGCTGCATTAAATGATGCAAAGAAATAATTCTTTTTTTGAATAGGAAAATATTTTATTGCACAAGATGGAATAACGTGGCATTCCTTTAGTGAACATCTAAATATTAGCATCTGCAGCTAAGAAAATACTTGTAATACTTCTAAACTCAGTCCTTTCTCCTTGACTCAATAATACAATGTATGATTGATCTGTACATTATTCTTGGATTAACCAATTAATAACTGGATATCAAAAGGTGTCTAATAAGAGATCTTTTTTTAAATATAATTTGAACAACGAGAAGCAAAAACTGTGCCACTTGATTCTGGGTAGAAAATATTTACAAAGTTTTCTTTTTGCTTAAATGCAATATCTATCTGGTTTTGTGCAGTTTTTGCTTTATTTCTGCTCTGTAATTGAAATGTTTATGAGTCTGTGTAACTGTAGTCCACTTAATGATTCACCAATTGCTAAATTATTTGACTTGCACAACAATATTATTGTGGCTGCACAGTGGCGCAGTGGGTAGCGCTGTTGCCTTGCAGCAAGAAGGTCCTGGGTTCGATTCCCGGCCCGGGGTCTTTCTGCATGGAGTTTGCATGTTCTCCCTGTGCATGCGTGGGTTCTCTCCGGGTTCTCCGGCTTCCTCCCACAGTCCAAAAACATGACTGTCAGGTTAATTGGCCTTCCCAAATTCTCCCTAGGTGTGAGTGTGTGTGTGTGTGTGTGCATGGTTGTTTGTCCTGTTTGTCTCTCTGTGTTGCCCTGCGACAGACTGGCGACCTGTCCAGGGTGTACCCCGCCTCTCGCCCGGAACGCAGCTGGAGATAGGCACCAGCAACTCCCGACCCCGTTAGGGAGAAGGGTGACGGAAAATGGATGGATGGATGGAACAATATTATTGTTTATTTCAATAACTTCATAATCATTTATCATCTGGCAAACTTTATTGTGACAGACCAACGTAGAAGTGTCTGTAAAGTTGCTAAACATGTCAACAAAGTTTAGAAGTATCCAGGGCTCTCTTCATCCTGACTCTGCCCCATTTACCCCCTCCACTCATGCCCACACTTGGCCACGCCCCTCAGCGTCTCTTGGCTCCTCCCATTTAGCTGAATTTTGATTGGTCAGGAGCGGAGTTTTGCTTTCGCCGTGGGCTACACAGTTTAATGTGCAGCTTGTTCCTCATCCAAGTATTGTGTTTCTGGTTTCTGTTGGCTTCTGACTTTCTGGTGAAATGTGGTCACTTTTGAATGCTCTAAAATTCTAAGTGGTTGAAAAGCCACATTCCCAGTTTGTACACTGACTCGTACTGCAATTCTGAAGATTCTTAAAGCTCAGTGATACATTTGTGAGCCGTCTTCGAGGTTCAGCCTTTTGGCTCTGCTGTGCCGCAGTGAATCCACCTATAAGCCCAACAGAAAATTATACTGTATTTATCAAGTGAAAAGCCTTTGGTCTGTGAAGAAATGTGCAAACCATAAATCATGTAAGAGAACAGTTTTTCAGAACAACTCCCTCTCCGCTCGGCGCCCCATGACAACAAGCTCCTCGGTTTGCTTTGAGCTGTGTTTAGTGGTGACAGTCATTATTTAAATATTCCTTGGCTGTCTCGACTTTTGCTTCTCCTAGTCTGTTACAGGCAGAGCTGATGCTCTTCTTGCAAATCCGTCTGGATTTTTGTCGGCCACATGCCAAATAAAAGTAAAAACTCTAAAGTTGAAATTACTTACAGCCCTTCCCTTCTCAGTAAAGACGATCGGGTATTTAGGTCAGATTCTTGCACAATGACACTTTTTGCTGGTTAAAACCTCATAATCTGCGAGATAAATCTGCTTACATTTTTTCTTTAATTCAAGTCTTTTGAATGTTGAATGAAAAAGCTCAAATACATACAAATGTTTGTTTGTTTGACTTATCCCAGATTAACGGTGGAAGCAAGAGGAAGGAGGTTTAACCCGGCTGTTTAAATTTACTGTTTGCAACAAGACGCACAATGATTAAATGTGAACTTTCTGGTAATCCTCAGAGGCTTTATTTCAAATAAATACCGGGTGGCATGTTGACTTTGTACACAGAACATTGTTGGATGATTGAAAATTGTGCCTTTTGGACATTGTTAAAAAAAAAGATCTTCTCACTTATATATATATATATAAAAAATCTGAAAACATGAAGCATTTCAGCAAGATAATTGGAATTAAAAATGAGGCGAGGTTCATTTGTTTTGTCGTTCCCAAATGTTGCATCCAACTTTTCCATGTATGAACATCCTTCCTGCATCTGTGCCAGCATTAATGCTAAAGTGTCAGTGAGTCATTTTGCACTGATATTTACATCTCTTGCTTTTAAAGTTGCTTTTGCTTTCTCAGCCATAAAGTTCTTTAGTTTTAATGGCTGCTTCCCCTCAGGATCCCTCAATCTGCTGGCATAAAACATCCAATTAGGCCTTGATTGGCAGCTACCTGCATGTTATGTTTGTTCCAGCCTCTATTTTCAATTACAAACAGAGAAATGCTCCTTCCACTACTGGAAAGATTATTCAGTCATTAAGTTACGTTGCTGTGAAGCATTGAGTGGCTCTCATTTACTCAGCTGTCACTCATCTCTCTTTACGGTACTCGAAGTCGGATTTCTGGTTGAAATGTTAGTTTTTGTTTTCTTCAATGAGTGTGAATCAGAAGAAACGTAACCTTGAACGTGGTTGATATTCAAACTGCACAGTTTTATAATGAATGCAATCTAACATTTCATTAAAAGTTTAAATTTAAAGTTGAAACCAGATATTTTCATAGGCTGAATAAAAAAGCAAATTTTTGTCTCATCATCTAAACTGAAGTCAGACTAAACTTTAATGGTTTAAGGTTAATTAGAATTAGCAAAATTATTTCTGTTTGCCAAATACCAGAAAACTTGGCTAAAACGTTTCTGAAATAAAGGTTGGTTTATATTTTATATGTTAAACAATGTTGTTGAAACTGGGAGATTATTTGTTAAATTATAACAGAAAATTGAAACAGTCTTATTCTTAGTTCATTTTTATTGTTTTTATCTCCAAAGTTTGGTGCTGGAAAAGTTTGAAAACTTGAAAATGGTTGAAGATGCTTAAATTTTACTGTAGGGAAAAGTGTACGAAGTCTCCCCTCAAGCATTCGAAATAACAATTCTTCTTTTTAAAAAAAAATAAAAATTCCTCTTGGAAGTCTGACAATAGGTGCCAGGCAGCGTCTGGCGTTGGTGAAAGCAACCTAATGTGATTGCGATTGTACGGTGGGCTGCAAATAGAAAAGGGGAAACGGGTTAATTAGCAGAATGTGAAAACGGCCAGGAGTGGAACATAATTTAGCACGGTTAAACAGGCACGGTGAAGCATGTTCTCCAGGCTTGCTGTGGGGAGTTCGACACGCTGTCCCGTGTTGTGAAACAGAAACCTATCTCAAGAGGCCAGGCTGTTCGCTGCTTTGAAGCTGCGTTTGGATTCAGGGACTCCAGCTTGCATTAAGAAACTGAGATTATACATTAAAGTCAGGCCTGAACTGACTTTGGACTTGCTTTGCTTTAGTGGCATCCATTATCTAAGAGTGAGACTCTTTGAAAGCACAGAATAAGAGTCTTGTTTTGCTCTTTAATGCAGCTGATCGGTGTTAACTTCTTACCGTATTGGTGTATTTTTAGATGTGCTTGTCACTTACTTTTACAGATTAATACATAGTCTGTCATCTGCCATTTGCTAAAATGGGTGAGGATGAGGGTCGAAGTTGCTGAGAAACTGCTTAAATCGAATTACGGACATAATCTGAGGGACTGACTTCATGTCATCTGCATTAAGACTGCCAGGGATATTCACACTGAAACTCATCTTCCTGACATAAAGATACATTTATTTTTATTACCAAGCATCTTAAAAAAATCCTCTTTGAAAGTGATGAATAGTAAAACAGATGCCTACGTAGATGTGGATCCTGTATTGAATCTGCTGATGAAATCCTTTGTTTCCATTTTCAAAAAAGACCCAACCAAAGAGTCGCTTCATATTATTTCCATGGTGATGGAGATGGGTGGAGAGAAAGGTATAACATTAAAGTAAAATGAAACGTTCATCCTTGAACGTTCAGGCCTGATTCACTACAGCATTGTACCTTTGTACTGTCGGCACAAAAACGCCTCAGACTGAGCTGCCAAGCAAGTACTGTTATCTACACTTAATGTAGGCATTCTGAATGCATTAAGGACCAAATTAACTCATACTGATGCTAAAGATCACGGTTTGACACAGCATGCAAAGTTTGTTACCTCATCAAAGCTGAGATTCATTCTGCAGAGCAGACCCCAACAGAACTAAAATATCTATGCATTTATTCATCTGTTTATTTTGACAAAACAACACTGATGCTGGTGATTATTCCAGAAAGCATAATTGATTTTCCCAAACTGTAGTCTATAATGCCACAGCCACCTGTAAAACAGTCATTATGTTACGTTGTAGCTTTATGACTTTATTTTCAAAATATTACAACTTTTTTCTCATGTTATTTTGACTTTGTTTGAAATTCTATGATTTCATTCTCATAATTTTCTGACTTTATTCTTGTATTTTTCTATCTTAGTAGAGCTCTCATACTGCATCATCAGTTTCCTCTGATTCATTGTGACTTTGGTTTTCGACTTCATTCATTTGCCCCTCAAGCCGCCTGCTTTGTTCTAGTCAGAAGTCGTATTTAAATTGTGAGGATCTGGTTTAATAGACCAGCTGTACTTTAAGGGTGCGTTTACACTGGTTTATTGGTGCTATTTGCCTTGTTTTTTTTAAACTAACCTGGCTACAACTTGCTGGTTCAGTATTGAATTAAACTGAATCTGTAGCGAAGCTAATTCATCCTAATTCCAGCTCATTAAAGCGGTGTTATTACCCGCCTCTGTTACTGTCATGGTTATCCTTGAAGTGACAGGAGTGTTGTTAATATTATTTGGCATTCTGTTATTAGAATAAAATGAGTTATTCTGACAGACGTACATGTAAACATCCCCCTTTACGCGCGGCAGTAAACTTCACGCCTCGCTTCCTCTCACTGCTGCCAACTTGGCAGCTTTGTCCTGGATTTTGTGAAATTGCTAAATTTGGGAAAGACTTCAGTGGGAATTTGACCATGTTTCTATTTTGTTGTTGAAAAAACACATCATTAGCTAATTTTTTTTATGATAATATATGACCATCAGCCAGCGTGTGACATTGAGTGTTCTTTTTATAGGCCTACATTTCTACTTTAGAGTGATGGAGAGGCACAGGCAGCAGCACCTGTTGTTTCCAGGGAGCAGCTGCAGCTCAGGAGGAAGAATAATCGTCTATGTTCGGAAAAGAAAAGTAACAGGAAGTGGTGTATATATATGAATGTAGCTTGCATTGCAAATAGCACTCCACTGAGCTGGACCTGAAAAATGTATATTCAGGAGAACATGCGTGAAGCTAATTCTAACGTGCATGAAGCTTGAATGGCTAATTAAAACCTCTGAATCAGTCAGGCCGAATCTCTGGATCCCTGAAACTGCAGATTTATGTATGAAATGTTAAACGTGTTATATATGGGATTGTGCCAAATATGACTACTTCTTGGAAAACAGAGGTTCAAGTTGTACTGAACATACATGCTGTTCGGAGATGCTACAGATTAACAGCATGATCATTTGACTTATTGGATCTATTTGTACTACCAGAGGCATACCTAGTCTTTTTCTCTTTGAATTTATTTTTCTTTTACATATAAAATAAAAATTTGAAAAAGCATGACTTAAATCTCAAAATTAAAGTCAGGCTTTTTTTTTCTATAAGAATTATGATTTTTTTTTTTTTGAATTCTAACTTTAATCTTAGAATTCTGACATTTTTCTCATATTTTTCTTTTTTTTCTTATTTTTTTTTTAAAGTGGCCCAAATCCTCTTCCCTTCATGCAGTGTCTTCTGTACAAACATGGTACATTTAAATGCAGTTTTATCTGAAACTTGTTGCTGTTCTGAATAAAGATTACATCGACTCCAGTTTACAACACCCGACCAGCAGAAATGTGCATCCTATAATGAAGAAAGCGGCCATGCCACATACGGAGTTAATGTTTACCTCTCTAATGCTACATGATGCTAAGAGCTTCATGGATTACCAAAGCGGCGTGACGCTTCAGCACTAAGCTCGATAGCATTTTGAAGTGCAGAGACATCAGAATGAAGAGTAACTGTGAAGCCGTATTGGCCTACTTTGAGGATGTGATCCATGTTTAATGTGCCAGGCTCCCTGCTGTTTGTGGAGGCAGAAGGGGCCACTTGCTTTTGTCATGATGTCATTTTTTTTTTTGTTTGTTTGTTTTGTTTTTTACATTTCTGGAAAATAATGCATGCTGAAAAACGTGACAGTGACAGGTTTTCATTCGGAGCTGGAGCTTCCTTTACTCACATCTCCAGTCGGCTGCCATCGCTACAGCTTCCACGACTTCCACTTGTGTCTGGAGAAAGACGAGAACAACACTGAAACATTTCCTAATTAATGCATTCATTTGCTTAATTAGTAACCTCATCGGTGTAAATGGTTGGGGTGACTGTACATACTGATTATGGAAGAACATCTGCTTGTTGTTAATCAGGATGTTGTTGTAGGAAAGAGAAAACATAAATAAATGCTAATTTATTCATATTAACAAGATACACCAGAACAGGCGGCTAGCATACGTCATCTACGTATGTTAATCATTCCAGCTTAAACAACATGGTGACAACCGCGTGACAATATTTTATTTGAATTTATAAGAACCAAGCAGCTTGCAATATTTTTACTGTATTGCTTTGACATCTGAAATAAATATTTCCTAAATAAAATCAGTTATTACGATTGATCATTGATCCCTTTCAGAATAGATTGAGCACGACTTGGATAGCACAACTTTTATAAAAATCTGCAGTTACATTAAGCTATATCAATAAACTAAGTGCAAAAAGTTTAATAAACAAAATGGCAACTAAAAGCGCAAAGTGACCCAGCAACATTATACTGGCACTAGAAAGTGGCTTTCATTTATTTTTAGACGGTGATGCATCAGAAGCTCCTACTTGTGACAAGATGAGTCTCGACTGCTGCCTATAATAACAACAGAACTCCAGCTATGTTAGTTGGTGACTTAAAACCTGAATGAGTAAAAATCAACCAAAATGGAAAGATGTTGGGTAAAACACTCACTGGCTGCTTCACAAGAAATCCCGTTCAACTGATTCACTATTTGTGTTATTTGTGTTCGTTTTATAGTGAATAAAACGAGTAACGCTCCCAGTAAATGGACCTGATTTACTGGGATTTTTATGTGTAACTACCCCTCAGGTTTATAGAGACTGGCAAGAAAATTAAAGTATCCATTAAGCAGCACAAGTGTGTCACGAATTCTTTTGTCAGAGGAGAAAGGGCCGACTGCTTGGAGGATATAGAAGAGCAATGTTGGTGCAATAAAAGCTCCTTAGACTAAGGTATGGAGAATACGATCACAAAACACGCAACATGTCAAACTTTGAAGCAGCAGAAGATCACACCGAACGTCCCTCCTTCCAGGACAGGAAGTTGTAGCTATAATTAACAAAAGACTGATGATAACAGAACGGGGATAAAAAAAAAAAAAATCACCTGATCCGATCAAACTAGATCAGCTGCGACATTCAGATGTTGGAGTTAGAATTTGGTCTGAACAAATTGTTTACTTCATCTTGTGCCCTTTGAATTGTTGCTGACCATGTGATAAAGGCTTTATCAAACATTGTGGATTATACTGTGGCTGCCCCAAACCAGTTTTGAGATGTGCGTTATTGTGTGAGACCAATGTAAGTAGTTCTCTAAGTTCTCTAAGTTTCCTATTTTATAAGAAATGTAAGTTCAGCAAGGAATGTTTAGTGATGATTAGTATGACAATTGCTAGCAATTTATTAGCTGATTGTGACTGTTCAGTTTTAATGCTGTTTAAAGGATAATTCTTTGTTCATATGTTGTGAGAATATATTTGAATCTCAAATCTCATGTTAAATGTTTCTGGTCCATTTAAAGATGAGCCATTATGCTTCTTTAAACAGTTTAGAATAGATCTATCTATTATAGATCTAGTCTATAGCACATACATGATGTGTAATGTTGGTATATAAAATATGTTCATTACGTTTCTTGCACAAATTCATTCTTGGATGATGAGCCTTTAGTCTGGTCAGGTCAGATTACTTAGAGCTCCCGTGGGAATGAACCTTTTTAGGGCCTTTTGATACTTTAAAGCCAAATAATCTGCTGCTGGCCACGCCCCTCAAATCAATGTTTACATTCGCACGTAAATTTTGGCTGCAAGCAGATGCACAATTATACAACCCTACATCTTTGAGAAGCAGAAATAGGGCTCTCTGCACAACCAACAACAATGTAGTGGGTGGTTTCTAGATGATAAATCATCAACAAAACTTTGTCTTATCCAGCACCAGCAGCTCATGGTGTGTAATGTTGGTAGATCTGTGTACTTTTAAATGCCTAGTTTATTTGAATATTATCATTTAGTAAATTCATTTTGTTTAATATTAGGTTAATGAGTGTAAGACACTTTAGCTTTAAGGGTTTACTCATCACCTCTGCCTGAATAGAATCATGATTGTAATTTTCACTATTTTCCAATAAAGGCGACGGATAGCATGATCTTGAGTTTGTGTTCTGACCGACACCCAGTGGCGATCGTCAAACTGTACAACAGGGGACTGTTATTTACAGTAGTTCCTCCATTACAGACCATGTTCCTCCATTTAGGATCACAGTGTTCCCATCCTGTAACGGCTCCTTCCAGGAATATAATGGACCCGGCTATAAACCTCAGATCACCTCAAACTGGTTTCTTCACATGACGATGAAATCCTGTCAGCATCCACAGCCACCAGCTCTCCATCCACAGCCACCAGCTCTCCATTCACAGCTACCAGCTCTCCATCCACAGCCACCAGCTCTCCATCCACAGCCACCAGCTCTCCATTCACAGCCACCAGCTCTCCATCCACAGCCACCAGCTCTCCATCCACAGCCACCAGCTCTCCATCCACAGCCACCAGCTCTCCATCCAGCAGCTCAATGATTCAAATTCTGTAGAAAAAAAAAAGTCCTCCTTAGCAGTTTTTGCTATTCAGTTATTAATCAGTTGATTTATTTTCAGCAGGATGAGCTGAGGTCTTCATATGTTAAAAGTATGTTTTAGCTGCAGATGCATTCTTTGCTACAGATAATCAAGTGTATACTAGCAGAATTCTAAATTTTAGCATTAAGAATTGTTTTATATTTAAAAAGAGTTCAATTACTTACTTGCATCTTTTACGGTACTTATAATATTGTATAAAAAGGTTGATTTGGTTAAATGAAAAATCTGCAGAATGTTCCAGTTTTTTCAAATGAATAATCAATTAATCGTCAGAATAAGGAATAGAATAATCAATGCTGAATGCAAATCGAAATGTGCTGAATGATCCCACTGAGCTTTGCTGGTAAACGGTTTGATCCGTAGCTTCAGTGCAAACTCACTGATAAATATTTCTGCGGCTCTGAATTGTGACAGAAAACTAATTTAATTTCCTGCTTCTGGCCATTATTGACACTTAACCTCGTTAATGCCGCTGTTTGTTTCCTCTGCCCAACTAGATATAATGAATATTGAACTGCTGTTGCAAGTTTTGTCGAAGATTTTTATGAACCAAATGACTTTACTCCCCAGGCAAATAAAGAAATATTAACATGTGCTCTGAACAGCTATGGCCTGACAGCTTACTCTGTTGTATCAAATGGCTGACCATGAGCGATATTCCCCAGCTGGAGTGATGAGATGAATGGGATCTTTTTAAAATGCTGACATTTTCAGGTGACAAATTCTCCCGACAGAGCCACAGAAGACATTATCCAACTGCTTTGACAGAATAACTCACGAATTCTTGCAGGTATGGACCTAAATGTCGCATGGCAAGCTCCTCTCTGAAGTTTAGTCATTCTTTAAGATCTATTTATAGCATATTTAAGAAACACATAATGACACAAGATGGAAACATTGGATCCATCTGGATCTGATTGGTTTCGTCTGGAAAGAAGGAGTTTCAAATATCTTTTTTTGTAAAAAATGTCTGAACAAGATTTTATCTAACAGACTCCACCGTCATCTGTGTTAACTCTCGGCTAATCCAAAAAATGATCAAGAAATTAGCCAAATGATCAAGCCTACCAAAATAAAAAGCTGTGTTGTTGCGTTTTACTCAATAAAGTGCTTGTTTTAAAAAACAAATTGAAACATTGTTTATATTTTTGATGTAACATATTATGTAAAAATACTTGAGTGGTTAAGTGAAAAATCTGCTGAATTTGGCCTTTTTTTAAAATTCAATTAATCATCAACAATCGATTACTAACATAATAATTAGTTGTAGCCCCCAGTTTTATAAAAACATGTTTTGTTTTTTTAAACATATTTGTTAAAAGTTACTTGGATTATTTGGTTTTAAAGTGATGAGATGCCTTATAAAGGTTCATTTTAAAAGAAGCTGAAAGTATTCTGATCCCACCATAAAATCTCATTATCTGAAACATTTTTACATTTGAGATGATTGGTCAGAAAAGGCATTTTCTCTGCATGTTCCCAAATAACTGGTTGGCATCTCTTGAGTATGTAATGGTTGCTGGGCACACTTCAATGACCAAGATGTAATTATTCCGTGAAATAAGAGGGAGACAGCTTCTCATTTAGTGGCAAAACTTGTTCAGGTGACCAACATCAAAGGTCAGAGCTCTGTCTGCATCTCGTTAGCATCGATCATTCTGCACATGCCACATTCACTGACCACTGTTTGTCTTTTTCTCTCCCAAGATTTTTTCTGTAACCCTGGTCCTGTCTGCTGGACTTTACCAAAGATGCTGGCGTGTCTTTTGTATGCATATAAAATTTTAGGGAGTTTGTTAAAGCACAAAAATCTTTCTCAGGAAAAAGAAGCTTCGAGAGATATTTAGTTGCTTCTCCTCGTCTATCAAGAAAATAAGTTTTACCCGTGTAGCGGCAATGAGAATTTAATCATTTGTCTCCAGGATTTGCTTCAAACTGTCACCGCCTTATGATCTTTGCTACCAAACTGCTGTAATTAAGCTGTCTGCGCCGCAGGGTCATTGATCCAACATGTTCACAGAAACCCACATCTGGCGTCGCTAACCATGTTCCTATTGATCAGTTTTGCTCAAACTGAGCTCAGAAGATTTCTCAGGTGATGGAAAATGAAACAATTGCATCACTGAACAAGCTCCCAATCCAAGTAGCTGTTGATTAGTAATTTTAGATTATTTAAGAGCTCTTTGGAGCTGAAAGGTACAGACAAAAGGTCAGAAACTACAAAAAGGAGAAATGGCATTTAATTTTTTTTCAGAGCTGAAATGAAAGGGCAGGCTTTTTGCTTATTTTTCTAGCAGCTGCAGTCCTGATTGGGGAAAAAACATTTAGTTTTTTTGTGTATCAAAGAAACTCTTTCTGACTGTTCTCCATCGATACTCTTCCACTCTTGGAGGTTACAGCCAATCAGTGGCATGAATGCCAATCAAATGGCTGCTTTGAAAATGCCAGCCAATTGCATGTCAAGTAGCATGATGCTTATTGTTTCAGCTTTTCAGTGCTGCATTTTCATTTTTTATATTTTCAATTAATTTTTTAAGTAATGTTTGCAATTTCTCAAACAGTAAGGTCTTTTTTTTTTCTCTCCAACACTTGAAGTTAATACTCTAGAGATTCTAGTTTTCCTGTTGAGGTTTTAGTTCATATTTTACCCTCATAAGTATTTTTATGTGTGAGGAACAGATTCAATATCTATTCTCTCATCTTAGTTGTCCAGTAATTTAGTCCAGTGTCGGTAACTGGTGATGCTTGGTGTTCCACCAGCAGTTGGAAGTCAGCTTTGCTGCCGTCCTTCACTGCGAAATCTACAAATATGGACATGGTGTTTATGCTCTTTATTCCACACTGTCAAATTATGATAATATATTAGAGAGGGAAATGAAGATGGGGAGTAAAGGATGGCAGAGACAGTGATTTTCTGCTGTTAAAGATTTCAATTTTCCACACCAGAGGAGTGTGGTTCCACATGAAAGAGGATGAAAATACTGTTCAAGGAGGAAACCATAGTCAAATCATTTCTAAGCCTTGAGCTTTGAGTACATTTTGCACAATGCACATTTTCAAGCACAAATGTTTGTGGTTCATTTTGGAGTATTTTGATGAATCCAATAATCATTCAGAAAGCCAATCATTCACAAAGGATTGATTAGAAAGAAAGATGGAGGCCACACAAGTGACATAATTTCACCCTTAAAATCTGTAATTCCTTCTTTGAATTCTTATCTGTTAACTTCCAGCTCCTGCCTACCTCATGTTCTGCCTCTGCTGCTCTCTTTCAGATATTATCAAATTCAAAACCTTAATGCTGCAGCACACAGCTTCAAAGAGAGCCGTAGCTCCAGGGCCTGGTCTCCTTCCTCCATGCTGGTGCAGGCTGGTCTGTTTTTCTGGCCAACGCTCTGGTCATCAATCCTCCTACTGTCGACTTCTCTCTGGCTCATTGGTCTTAAAATGAGTGATGTGCTGATTTCAGTGTTGAGTGATTGTCTTTGCACTTGCAGTGCCTATAAAAAGTATTCACCCCTTTAGACGTTTTACCCTTTTTTATTGATTTTTCTCATCAATCATGATCAACTTTGTTGTTTTATAATTGCAAAAGAAACTATTTAATGTCAAACTGAAAACTAACGTCTACAAACTTATGGCAATTAAATAAAAATGTGCCACATGGGATAAGTGATTGCATAAAGTTTGAAGTAACTGGCCTAATTCAGCAGAGGTCCAGTTAGTTCTATTAGTCTCACAATGAGGGGAACAGAAATTGAGTTCAATGTGTGTCCACAGTATAAAGACACCTGTATCTGGACAGTCCATTCAGTTGTTAATCGGTATCCATGGCTACCTTGGACTTGGAAAACACTCCATGAAAATAAGAGAAATAGTTATTACAAAGTGTAAGTCAGGTGATGGGTACACTTTCTACTTTCGGAGCAGTCTCCATTTCATTAGTGTCCCATATGCATTCAAAATGCAATAAAGTTCACTTTAACTGAACCAAAGTCTAGGTTTGTAGGTGGACCAGAATTCATTTTTTTGGTCTGCATCAGAGTTCACACCTCCCCAAATGAAATGGATTTTCTAACCAGCTTGATTGAAGTGAACTAACAGGACTGGTGTGAATGCACCCTTAATATGTTAGTTGTGACTGATTTTTGACACCATATATGACGTTAACAAAGTCACATTTCTATTTTGTGTTTCTGGGATATTGGGGGGAAAAAAAAAAGGCTGGCCAACCTGAAGTAGCCATGAAAATAAACATCCACCATTTAGTGACTTGTATGAACCTGTTGCATATTTCATTGAATTTCTTTGGGGGATTGATTTTCAAGTTTCCCCACTGCGGCTCCTCTCTTCCTTTCTAATGCAACTTACTTGATGGTTGACGTCTTTGATGTACATTAAACTTGGCAGGCAAGGAAAACAATTAAAAGAGGTAACTGAATTATCTCATCAGTTTGTTATTACCCCTCCAACATGGGGCACTTAAAATATGATTAATTTGATTAAAACTCAAGTCAAACATCTTCTGTTATTAACTGATGAATCAATTAATCATTGGGAGTCTTATACCAGGCTGAATATCCTAATTGAACTCTGACTGTGCTTCTCTGCAGGTCTTTTCTTTTTTGGATTGTTGTTGAGGTGTTCTGTTTTTCTGTCTTTATCAAATACAACGTGCCATCAGACTTGTATAGCAAAGGAGGCACATTCATTGCTCATTTATGAACAATTCACATTTCATGTTCCCATTTCTCAGGTCAGAGAAGGTTTTGTAAGAGCTGCCTGTGCCTCGACAAAAACACTGTGTCCCTATGATGGGGCATTAGCAGATGGAAACAAAACTGTAAGTCAAGTGACGTAAATGAAATTGAACTAAACTTCCTACCTCATGCAGTTTTAACCAGTTGTACCCTGTTGAAACTCTTCCCTAAAGGATAAAATAAGTAGGAATTTGGGTGCTGAGTCTATATGCAGCTTCACACTGGTTGATTGATTTATTTCATAAATCATATGGCAATCTTCTTATGCCTGGAACAAGCTGTGATGCCATTTTTATCAGACTTAAACATTAGACACCAGTCGCTTGGGTTTTGGTTTGTCCTTCAATTAGAATCCAAGAAGTTTTCAGGTTAAGGTGAAACTTAACAGAACTGATTATGTTGCACGAGGAACATCTCACCCAGTCAGGATTTACTAAGAACCGACAAATTAATGACTTTAAGCTTTGCCTTTCCAATTACTTTCTACAATCCCCAATCAACTCTGCCTCTGCACATTTTTCAAAGCATGACTCAACGCTTTCAACTCAAAAATATAGAAAACTGTTAAATGTTAACCTTTTCTTTCTTACATCAATAAAATATTGTGAAACGCTGAAGGTTGACCTTGAAATAGTTGGATAAATTTGGTTTATTTACAAAGTTTTGTCACTTTGAAGTACTTTTATGAGGCTGTATAGGGAGAATAATGGAGGGGACAAGTCTCTCTACCTTAAACAGAGGAGTTAAAGTGCCTTTGGGTCCTGACCATAATGGGATGGAGAGCAGAATAGGAGAATAGGTAAATAAATAATGTTTTGTCTGCAGAACTGCCCTTACATGCTCTGGTGACATGCTTTGACTGTTGTCATGTTAAACATTCATGACTGGTGACTGGCTACTTGGGTGGCAAAAACTAATCGTTGACTGATCAGTGAACACACCATACAGGAGAATTGGTTACTTACTCTACAAGTTGTGATTCAGGAGGTGTTAAGATGTTCAAAGTTGTAATATAATTTTCTAATACATTTGAGAATATTTAGAGTTTTTGAGCTAAGTTATAAACTGGAGCTTTTCACAACATACGCTCTCAGCTTTTCCCAGCAGCAGTCGCAAAATTCCTGCTTCTTCAGCCAATTCTCTCCTCTTCATCTGTTTGGTCTTCATCTTCATTTCCTCTTGTCATCTCTGCATTGCCTTCTACTTCAACATGCTCTGGTTCAAACTGAAAAGGCTGGACGTTTCTCATTGCACAAAAATGACTGTCCTGACTGGACGGGTCTAGTACTTCAGCACCTAGCAAACGCAATGTTCTCAGGATGCATTGCAGTGCAGAACATCATACTCATGGATTCCTTTAAAGTGATATTTAAATATTTTGTACGCTCTTAATTTTTGTTCCCTTTTGAGAAATTGTGGATGATGAAGAATGACGACACAGGAAGTGTTCTGTTCGCATAAACTGAACTACTCCGTTTCAATCCATTTTTTTACTGCAGCTATAAAGGCAGCACACTTTTGATGACCATACTAAGAGCAACAATGTTGTGGTGGACATACTCCTGGTATATGATATTATCATTATATCACCTAAACCCACTCTTCAGCTCTCTTTACTGCACTCTGATCCATTACTGAAGAGTGTTGGCAGCAGAACACGTTATCTTGTTATAAACTCTGAGCGTTATCTGTTATCTGCTGCAATAAATTGTGCTGCATTTCAGAATAAACAGCGATGGACTAGCGGATGTGGAAGAACAGAACTGTTTATTTGAAGTGAGGGGCAAAAAAGGACAGTTGTCTCATCTATTTGTTGGCAAGCGATCCAGGTTTTCAGCTTTCACTTTGTAATAAACCAGGTTCTCCGGTGCATTTGTCGTCATTTGGTTGGAAAGCCTTTTAATCCTGCTTTCCCAGTCTGCTAATGTTTGATGTCAGAGCAGATATCACTTGACTTGTTTGTCTTGGAAGGAAAAAGCCTGGCGCTCCACTGGCGGATAATTCTTACTTCCAATCAGATGAATTTTGAAAAAAAAAAAAAAAAAACTGTCTTCCTGGCTCCTGGCTGCTTATCGCACAACAGGTGTCCCGTATTTATTATTTGTTCTGTTTGCCAGCTTGAAGACTGGTGCCCATGTTGTCAGCATCAGTGAGTTTTCTCCTATCTTTGCTTCGAAAAGAAAAGGGAAATGCATGTTGCATACAAATCACCCTGCAGAAGACCCCGCCATCACGCCTCTGGGTTATGACTGAACGATGACACCCTAATGTTCCTTGACTGCCATGCTGGGATCATGCATGGATTTCATTTTTGTTATTTTTTATCTAGCACTAACAGTAGACGAATGCCTCTGCTTGTTGTCTTCCTCGTACTCAAGTCTTTTGCCATGTTATTTCAAAGAGATCTGCTGGTGTCCCTTTATTTATCGTAGCAAGTTTCTGGAGGTCACCCCACTGTGATTCTGAGCGAACTCTTGCCTTAAGACGTGTGGAATTACAGTTATCTCCCATTCGCAGCAGTATTAGCTAATCTTATCTCAGGCACTCTGTGTTTAGAAAAAGTCTTTTGAAATATTTGTACTCCCTTACTGAGAGGCCTTAGAAGGGTGCTGAGATGGCATATAAAAAAGTTTTAGAGATTCAGGAAAGTGTCTCTTTAGTTCTGTTCGCCTGTTACTTGAAACAAATTTTAAAGTTAAAAAAAAAACAAAAGAGAGAAAATAGAAAAAAGACACAGAGGTGCCTAAGCATTTGTTAAAAGTAACTTGCACAGTTGTCCCAGTTCATTAAAATCATAAATTAACTTAAACTACCAACAATTTAATTCCGTTTTACAAGCCTCACTGATTACTGCCTGACCTGGAGGTCTGCCGAATCACGTAAAGGGAACATGAAGGAGGCTAAAAGATCCTGAAAGCAAGATATCCTTCCCCAGAAATTTAAGGAACAGTAATGGTGTTTTCACACCTGGTAGGTTCAATTTGGGACCTACACATTATTTATACAAAGAAAAGTCAGCCAAAGTTCTTCCAAAGGAATGTAATGCATTTATTCTTGCCTAGGGTGACAAGAATAAATGCATTACTTTTCCAATTACTTTTGGTTGAAATACCCTTATACCTTAAGAAATTAGCTGCTTTTTGTATGTTTTCAAAGAAAATTTGTAATCTATTCCAGCTTTTCAGGCACCCTGCCCTGAGGACCATGTGTGGAGCAGCCATGTTTGAACACACTGCTGAACTTCAATTAGCTGAATCCAAATACCTAAAACATGCAAGACAGTGTCCCTTGAGGACCAGGTTTAGGAAATACTGATCTGTTCTACAGACTCTAATGTCCAAGATCCATTAGAGATCTTCTCTTTATGTTGTTTATGTTGATTCAAGACATAAACCAACATAACAGAGTGCAAAGTCTGCACTACTTCAGTTTTAGTTTGCACATTCATGTAATATTACTGTGCTCCAGTTAAATCATCCAGTGGTTTTCATGCATCATCTCTACCTCACACACCCCACACACACTCTTCATTCACACACACGTGCTCCAGGAGGTCACATGGTGTTGTAGAGCAGAGCGACGGCTCGTCTTCGCTCTGCGGACACTTTGCGGCGTCTCCACTCCACAACATCACGGGACATAAAGGTGCTGTAGACTCCACAGTGTCCCTTCAGGGCTCTAATGGAGTTAAAGCCTTGACAAGTGGTTATTTGGCAAGTGGTCTTAATGTTATGCCTGATCAGTGTATACTTGATGAGGATTTGAAGGTGAAGAGCCTTTAGCAGCTAAAACAATGCTCTCTAACTGGCCTCATCCACATGATGTCAAGCATTTCTTCAGGGTTTGGGTTAAGCTTCTTAGTCACAATTAAGAAAACAAAAATCCACCAGTTGTTCGCAAGCAGTGACTCATTAGGCTGCAAACTGTGAAGTGGGTCCCTTCACAGTGAGTTATGGCCTAATTCTGTGCTTTCTTGTAAATATATTGTTCAGATATGCACAGTGCATAGAGGTTATGCCTCATTTATTTATACTTCACTTCAGACATCTTTGTAAGCTTTTAAAATGTTATGATCAGTAGCTCTCAAGGCAAATGAAGCAGAAAAAAGAGCCTAAGCTCAAAGAAAGACCGAGTGCTGTCATCACATAATGGGCAACTTTATTATTAGCTGTCGTAAAGACACAATTTGCTCCTGTTTATGTTGATTCAATGAAAAATGGCCTCAACAAGAATGTTATCAAGAATATTTTACTAAACACAGAATGTTGGATCATCTAGGTCTTGTTTGCTATTCATGGATTTGTCTTATCCTCAACCAGCTGATCCTTCCAGACACGTAAAAACACGCAAGATCACTGGAATTGTGGGATATGACGAGTTTCACTGAATTAATACGTAATTATTTTGATGATAAATACTTCTAATTTCTAAAACTACTAAAAGCCTACATCATTCGAAGACATGGTGGCGTAGAGTTTCTTGAGACAATGTCCAGCCATAGTAAGGTAAAGCCTCTAATGGACAATGAGTCACATTGTCAGCTCATCCTTTGTAGTGTTGGCACCTCGTCAAATAGATCAGTCTTTGCTCTGGTGTTTCAGTTCCTCCTACGCATTGGATTCTTTACCCTTAATCCAGCTAATGTCGGCCATCCAGAGACAATGCAGGATGTCGATGGTGTTGTAATGAGTCTGTTACCTGTGTCCATATGGCAGGTTCAGATGTCCTGGTCTTCCCTAATGCTGGCTGTCTGGGGCAGGCAGGAGCTTGACAAGGTGATTCATGCATCAGGTGTGTCTGAGCACTTTCATCTGGTGACAATCACTCACTATAGACTATATAAGCTTTAATAAACTCATGGTCCTACCAGTAATTCCCCCTGGTGTTTGTTCTACTGTAGATGTGTCAGTTTATAGTACATACCCAGTTCACCAAACTGGTTCCAGACCTGTTATTTTCTGGTTGTTTGTTGAGGATGGTTTAATATTTTTAGCCACATATCAAGGTTCTGTGTTAGTATGTTTTTGATAGATGAACCAGTTAGTTTAGTTCAACCATTTCTTGCACTAGTATTGCTTCTCTTGAAGTGAAAACGCTGATGTCGATAAGGCACCGTCCAGCTGGTAACAAATCTCTACAACATTCACAAGGACAATAACATGAAATGCATGTCAAAGGTTTGGTGCCTTAAATCTGTTTAAACTATTACCAGACCAAAACTAAATGATAAGAAAAGAAAAGTAGTTGAAGAAGTTTGAAAGGCACCTGTGATGCAAAATTCAATTTTGTATGTTTTCATACTTCCAATACAGGTCTCTATTGCTTCTAAAAACAGCCCAAACACTTAGAAAAAAGTTGTTTTTAATATCTAGAAAATGATTCATTTCAAAATCCTCCTAATTGTTGAATAGTTATGGACAAGCACTGCAACTTTACCTAACAACCCTAGCGAAGCAATAATATAATGAACATGTTTTGTTGTCCATAAGCCTATTCTAACCTGTTCAAAAATAGTTTCCCTGTACAGAACAGCCACTGTACAATTATAGTTGGTAAAGTGTAAGGGCAACTGAAATACTCAATAATTACAGTTAAAAAAAAGTATTCTGAAGCAACTATAAAGTCCTCATTATTTTCCTCTAAACTTTTTCCTTCCAAATTGATCTGCTTTTATTGTTTCTTCAGTTAAATACGAAACATCAAATGCAGACAAATATGCTTTTATTTGTATTTTTCCCTTTAATATCCACCCGAGTCAACTCTTTGTTGTTCAGCTCAACAGGCATCAAGTTTTCTTTTTTGTAACGGCTCAGTTCGACCACCAGGCCCTTTGTTACGCTCGTTACTCAACAGTGTGATGATATCAGTGGGCTTGTTTGCATCTTTCCTGCTGGTGATTCCAGGCTGTTTTTATCTGCTCCCAGAGATAAAACCCTGGAAATATTTCTTCCAGTCGTTTGTTGCTCAGAACATCTGATGGACTGCTGCAGGAGAAATGACAAAGGTGTCCCTTTCTGCAAGTTTCCCTTTCATGGGAGAAAAATGCCATGTTCTCCTTAAGTATTTATCATTCATCTACTTGGTGGCTGCAGTTACTGACAACTACATTCTGCTGTGGGTCTAGACTCCATCTTTTTGTTTACTGCCGGCAAGCACCCGACTCGGTAAATATTAGTCTCGCTTGACAAAGATGAAGCAGCAAATGAAGTCGTGGGGTGACTGCACTAAATGTCGCTGTCTGGATTCTGATGAGGATGCAATTAACTTCAGTTCTCAAATGAGTTCAGAAGAGAAAGCGCAAGTTTAAACTCTTTGCCCCCCCACCTTCCTCCACTTTAATCACATGCATGGCAGGAAGGAGGTCCACTTGGAGTTTGTCAGCTGAGAAAAATTAAATTATGATCCCTTTTCAGCTGTGTAGTTTTCATTTTGTTTTTCTTTCCATTTCCTGAGACGGGTTGTGAATATAATAGAACTTGTCTGCCTCTCTATTAAACAGAAATCCTAAAGGAAAATGATATCACACTAATATTTTGTGTGTTTTTCTTTTAAAGATCTTTGTGGACAACTGACAATGTTATGTTTGCTGACATTGTTGATGTAGATGATGTTGGATAAGTGGTTCCAGTCTTTACTCTGCAGCTGTGGCTGAAAGTTTATGCTTTGGTTAACAGTTGTTATAACTATTAATGCATGACATGTGACACTTCAAGAATTTAAATGAGCAAAGGCAGAGTAGGTGAAGTAGGGATGAAAAGATTATAATAAATGAAGTGAAATAATCATTAACTAATTTAGTTTTGTATTAATCATAAACTAGATATATGTCCTCTAAAAAAAGGCTATTTACTGTCAGAACAGCATCGTCAGAGAAGAAGTTGGTTTGTGAATATATTCTACCCAAAACTCCTCTGGTGTCAGTTTTATCTTCACCTGGTTCAACTCCTGTTTCATATTAATCTCCTGTTGCTATTCAATTGTTAATTGGTTAATCCAAAATATAATCACCAGATTGGCCCTATACTGCTGCGACAGACTGGCGACCTGTCCAGGGTGACCCCACCTCTCGCCCGGAACATTAGCTAGAGATAGACCAGCACCTCCTGACCCCACGAGGGACAAGAATATTAGAGGACGGACGGACGACAGACAGACAGACGGGTAGCCCAATATTGTCTTGAAAGATCTGAGCTTTTTATGTGTTGATGTCACTTTTTAGCTGCAGATTCATTCTTTGCTACAAATTTCCCAGCATACACCAAAGGCATGCAATGAAATTTATGCAATAACAAAGAATTGAATTCTTTATTTAACTGCCAGTTATGCCCATTTTATATCCAATTAATCAATTAATCGTCAGAACATTTGATTACTAAAACAGTCATTAGTTGCAACCTTATCATAAATGTGCAGCACTCTCATCCTCTTTTATGCAAAATCATCAGAAGCTTTCGATATTCCGGTTTACCTTCTAGCCGTTCCCCTTGCTCACAAGTTTTTTTGTTTTGTTTTTCATTAGCAAAGTACATCTTGCTAATGAGTGACCGAGTTTCCTCTGCAGATGCTGGACTCACCCTCAGGGATAATTTTGAAATTGACCTTTTAGGATATATAGCACCTTTCAGCCAAAGATAATTCAAAGTGCTTGTACAAGAAAGTTAAAAACAACATACACAAGAAGATAATAATAATAATTAATAATAAAAGATCAAGCAGATTAAAAATAGACAAAGTTAACATCCATCCATCCATCCATTTTCCGTCACCCTTCTCCGTAACGGGGTCGGGAGTTGCTGGTGCCTATCTCCAGCTGCGTTCCGGGCGAGAGGCGGGGTACACCCTGGACAGGTTCGCCAGTCTGTCACAGGGCACAAAGTTAACATTAAAATTTTAAATATAATGAATGAGTACAATTAAAAATTTAGGAATAGGCAACTTCAAATAAAAAGGTTTTTAATCTTGTTTTAAATAAACTGAAGGACTTACAATGAGCAGGAAGCTTATTCCGGAGTGTTGGAGCATAAAACCTAAAAGCTGCTTCACCATGTTTAGTTCTGACTCTCGGTTTAGGTAATAGGTTTGACTCTGTTGATCTTGAAGGTCTTTGTGTTATATATGGTTGAAGAAGATCAGAAAGTGCTTTATAAACTATTAAAGAGATTTTAAATTCTATTCTTTGAATAGCCAGAGCAGGGATCTGCTACTTCAACCAAAGTTGGTACTTTGTCACATCAGAAGGAATCAGTTGAAGGGGTTTCAATGAAGGTTGTCCACCTGGAGAGAGGGAGGCATGGTGATCTCTGTTGCCTGATAAGCAGAGGAAGATGAGTTAGACTTGTATGGTCTCAGCATCTGGATGCCAAAAACATTCCTTCTTGAACTAGCTTACCTGGCCTATTAAAAAAAGAGAGAGAGAGAAAAAAAAACATTTACAATTAGCCTTACCACACATTAGGTTTTAACTTGAGTAATATTATGACATATTGCTACTCTTGCTTCAGTAAAATTTCTGGTCTGAATATGTTTCAGCAAGTGGCTTTGTTTAAGTCTGCATACATCCTGTTAATGCTTAATTGATTAGGAAATTAGTTGACAATTATTTGAATAACTGATATGTCACAATTAATACAATCGTTTCAGCCCTATTCATTTGTGTGAATTTCCTCATTTGAGCGTTTAGTATGCTAGAATTTGCACTTTAATTTATATTTCTCCAAATAATAATGACATCAGTTACTCAGTGGCCATTTTACTAAATACGTTTTCATGTCTTTGAGCATAAATATTTTGAAGTTGTGCCACTTGAGTAACAATTTCTGGGGATTCTTTGAGGAGTTTGATCTCATTGATCTACAAGTGCCTCTGCAATATGTTTGAAAAGTTTCTTCACTTGAGTCATTTAATTAAACTCAAATTCATTCTACACATAGTGAAATGTTTAGGCCACTCGCTTCAGTACAAATTCAAATGTTTTTTTCCTCCATCAAACTCCAACAAGGTCTGCCGATGCTGATTAATATGGTCCCAGTTGGATACAGATTCAGCCATTTCTTCTGTGATTATGTTGGTGTTTTCTTTGTCAACGCATGAAAATGGGTGTCATGTTTACATGTTTTGTTGTTGCGTTGCTTTGCAGAGTATTGTTGCAAACAGCATGTTGTGAAATCAATAAGACGCATATATTTCTGTTTCACAAGTCAAGAGTTCCCTTATAGACAAAGTGTTTTGTTTGTTGCTCCGCTTCTAATTTATTCCTCTTTGTTGTCTTTTTTTGACAGCAGCAACATTTAGGTCTAGAATAATGGCCCATATAGAAAAAGCATTTCCTCCATTTGAAGATACCAGGTCAGACTCCCGAACATAATGAAGAGCAGATCATTACGGGCGGCTTTAGCCAAACAAGCACAAAGAATGCACATGAAGAAAAGCATTATTACTAATTCATTTCACTTAGACATGGGGGATGATTCAAAGTGCTGGAATGGCACCAGATGTCACCAAATGGGATTTAAGAGTGTTTAATTTCTCAAAGCGCCCTCTTAACCGACTTTTTTTATCTTCCTGTTGACACAGTTTAGCTCATAGGGCAAATCTATGGGATTGCGTGCCGAGTAAGGCTGAAGATCCAAAGGATTCATGCTGACCTTGTGGATTTCTTATGATCTACAGAGGAATGGCCAGATTGGATTTTTTTTTTTTTTTTGTAAACCATTAGATTTCACTGTTTTGTTGTTTCCTTGACGGTTTTCTTATTTCCTACAGCAGGAAAGTCTTTGTCCCTTCAGGATTCAAAGAAACGTTTACATGGCCCCCTCAATACTTTAGAATCTAATCAAAAATGAAAAGCCATATGTTATGACGGTTACAGCTCACATCTAATGCTGGAAAATAAAAATTTGATTTCTGATTAAATTTTTTTCTGTTTTATTTTCTAAAAATAAATTAAATATGTCACAATTAAAAACAAACTAATGAAAAGAGACCATTGGGTCGATTGTATGTATATATTTTTGTTCTGCATGTTTTCCTGCAATTCAACTTCCATTAAAACTCAATATGTTTGAAAAGTGACCAGGTCTATGGTTGTTTGACATCTGAGCTGAAACTCCTTTAAGTAGTTGGACGATAAATGGATTTATCATCCATTTTGGTGGACAATAAATTAATTATTGTGTTAAACGCTTAAAACAGTTGATTTCAAACCATTTTCAAGTATTGACGTTGACATAATAATCCAAGACGTGCAAACTCCTTCAATGACCAATAGACTCTAATTTTGTTGAAGGAACACTCAGCACTGAAACTGGAAGATATTTAAAATATCCAAAATAAAACCCATAGACCAAAGCAATAAATACAGTGGTAATTAAAACACAACAAAAAAAATATCTAAGGACACAATAGAACATGTAATTTATCATGTCTAAGTCAAATTAGTGTTCAAAGGTTGTGCACATCCAAGGACAGATATAATTTGAATTGATGTTAGCACTTTAGTATTTCGTTAGCTTGTGCTAAGTAACAGTTTGACGTTAATGGAGCTAATGTTTGCGATTAGTGCTCTATGGTTAGTTGAGCTACCTTTTTAGCTTCATAAGCTAACTTTTAAATGTTTTATTAAGATTCAACTTTAGATCCAGCTAATACATGTCTTAACTTCAGCTGCTCACGTTTATCCCCACATATTTGCGATGCAACTGGTGGATCATCAAAGTGAAGCGAAAGCCGGAGAAAGTTCTCAAGGTCTATTTATGTTCAACATATTGATCCAGTGCTGATGTGAGTAATCGTTCAAGGCTACCTTGAAATTCGTGAAGTCCATAATGAATCTGTCTTTATTAAAGGTTTCACCGTGTTTTTACCAACAGAATCTAAGAAGCGTCTCTTGGCCGTGTTGTTTGGCCACTGCTGGCTTGTTGGTGTCTGATTATGGATAACAGACCCTTCCTCGGGGACAGTCCAGCACATCCCCAGTCTGAGTTACTGCTTATTTTGCCGTTCCTCTATAGTGAGCCTTGCACATTGACCTCCCATTTTTGCATTCGCCTCCCTAAAGGCTGGACCTAAATTACCTTTTACTCTCACAAGTCATCTGTCTGGTTTTGGACTTAAGGCCCCCCAATAGCTCCAGGGACCGGAATAAAACAACAGTTGTCTCGCTGCTTCATTGTGCTCCTCACACACTGGAAGTGTTTGCGTCACTTAAGCAGTTTTCCCGTCCTGGGGAGGGCAGTGTTGTGGTATAAAACAGCACTCTAATGGAACTGAACCCAGTTTTATGGTTCTGGACTTGTAAATTTATCTAGGTTGCTGTCAAGTGTCTTTTTTTTTTAACGACTTTCCTTGATTTCTTTTCTTTTTTTTTCTTCTTTCTGCTTTCATCTTCATCCTTTTCGTGATTCTTCCTTCTTCTCATCATCTCCCCTGAATATTCATGCTTTGTTATTCTAATTGTGACAGCTACATCAAAAGCAATTGTTTGCATTTCTGGCAAAGAAAATTCAACACAGATGTGTGCATTGACCACATTTCATCCAGCATGTGCGTGTGTGTAATTTTCTTTTTTTTTTTCCCACAAAATTATTCACACATCAAGAAACTTTTATGGTGTACTCATTTCCTACAAAGCTAGATTCTCCCATAATATCCAACAACTTCAGTTAATTTATTCCACTTCATCAGATTTATGAAATGACAGAAAAATAATGCATACTGTTTAAAGTGTTAGACACACAAAAGCCTACAAAGTGCAGAGTACAATTATATTCTGCCTCCTTTTCTTTGGTGCTCTTGCATAACATTTGGAGCAACACGTTTCCTTTAGCCTGCTTGTTAAATGTCCATGTATGGCCTCCTGCTAATGTGCGAATAGCAGGGATAATATTTGATACATATTTATATATAATATATTTTCATCGACAACTGAGTCTCACTGTTTGAAAATCCTGGGCAACCAGTGAATGGAATCTGCTTCTTTCTGCCCACTCAGCTGTTGGCGTAATCTCGATGGCACTCAGGTTTAAGTAGCCAGTACTGTATGTGAGAGAGAGAGAGAGAGAGAGAGAGAAAGCCTAACAGATGCTGTGCTGTCGGGTCCGTCTGCCAGCCTTGGTGTTTGATGGGCCAATGTTTAGTCAGTCGGTCTATCTTAGCTTTTAATTCGCCGGTGTTTGCTCAGTAGGTCTCAAAATTTAATGTGCCAGTATTTAGTTAGTCTGTTTCAAGCAGACTGAGTGAGTGCTCAAACAGTAAACATGGACATCTGTGTGCTTGGAAGGGGCTTACATCAAACTCCAAACAGGGGTTAATGTTGGCTTTATTGCAGTGGCGCTGTGTTGCCTTCAGCAGCATAACTGTGCAGTTGTAAGTTAAGTCAGAGAGTTAGAAACAGGCACATTTAGACTATGATATTTGGCACATGTCATTTCCTTCAAAATTCACGTAAACGGTTCATCAGTGTGTTATTAAATGATTCAGTTTGGCCTTTAATAACACATGGAAAAAAGCTCCAACAGCAGAGCTAATTTCTCTGCGGCACATCAGCTAACTTTGAAAATATTTAGTGAACTTCAGTTTCTTTGCGTTTTTTTTCCCAGATAAATTCTAAAGTGTTAATTTACTAAAGGGCTGTTTTGAAAACGTTCAGTTGAATAAACTGTGTTTTCAGTGCCAGTTGATTCTGTTGTTAATGTTGGTCTTCATTCATCACAGAAGACCAACATTATCAGCTGCTGTCTTTTGTCAGAAAAACAGCAGCTTTCATTAGTAGCTGGAGGTGACATTGTTCCACCTGCAGCTTTCCTAAAAAAGAAACACTGAGTTTCACCCCTCATTTCTTTTGGTTGTATTAATGTAATGTAAGCAAAGTTTGATAGATAAGACTACCAAACTGTCCAGAAAGATTTTTTTATTTTCTTATATTTTTATTTAACTTTTACCTGAGCTGATCTAGATCTCAACTCGACACTGTGTTTTGGCTAAATTATATTTACATTCCTCAGTTTAGACTAATTTAACGCAATCTTGTACTTGCTAAGTCTTTAGTAGTGTATACTGGACCAGATGTTTCAGCCACATTTCATATGTAATGACCCCAGAGTTAAACAAGTGTTCATTTGCCTCTCTGTGTTAGCATGTAATGGAGTGGCTTGTTTGTAGCTAATGGGCCGGGATTCAGCCGATTTGTGTTTACTTTTTAAATGAGACCGTCCTCATTCTGACACTAATCTCCTCAGTTAATAGCGAACGTTTGGCTGGTTTAATTTGGCATTTTCTGTCACCTGCGAAATGAAACCAAAACAACAAAAAAAAGCTAAATAAAGATATTTGGAGTTATTCAGTACTGCAGCATATTTGAAGTGCCCGTGGTGTTTATATCAGACTGGAATAGGTAAGCAGTGATCTCTTGCTGGATGTAGTCATAATGAAAGTGGATTGGTGTTCATGTGTGTAATTCTTCCACTGATGTGTGGAGACCTGAGTGGATTCATGAGAAATGATTGACTCCGTCTTCAGTTTCTATGCTTGACTGCTTGTGTGGCTCTTTTTTCTGTGTGGTTGACTGTAAACAGCGAGGAAGATAAAATGTGATTCATTCATGGATGGAGCAGTTCACAGGGTCTCGAGAGATAACACAGTGGTTTAAATTTACCTTGTAAATACCTCGAAATGCATGTTTTATCTGTTCACAAATATGTACTAAGATTAATGGTCAAGTGGGGACACCATAGCTGAATGTTGTCTGTCTTTGGTATAAATATAAAAAAAATAACAGCAGTTCAGACCCCATTAGAGTGAACTTCTGGTACCTGCAGGGCTTAGGGAACACAGTTACTGTGGAAACTGCAAATACTTGAGACCCTCCTCCTATTAAAAACAAATATAACTGCAAGTTTTAATTGTTCAAACATCAAGTATACCTTATATGCATTAATATGCACAATAGTAACAGTCTTGGTGCGACCTCAGACAGTAACGTCGACGGTCTTCCATAATCCTGCTCTTAGTGGTTCAGCCAATCAGCATAAAGGAAAATTAATGGTACACAAGTTTCTGATTAATTTTGTTAAAGGTTTTCAGCTTCCCTTTTTCTCTTTCCGTAAATATGTTTTCTCATGATCATATTGGCATTTTTCCTAGATTTATCTAAATAACCTTCAGAAATTCTAGACGTTTGGATCAAAACATTATTAAAGACTCCAAGAAAATATGGCCGCTTGGAAGCAAACTGTCAAACATTTTACCTAATCCCATTTGCTGAATGCTCCCTAAACCTTCATCAAGTTGTGCCAAGTTTTTGAATCGGCCTCCTGTTGCATTAGATTTATTTCCCCCAGTGATGAAACAATTGATATTAGCCAGTAGTTATTAGCTAATGTCAATTAGCTAGTAGCTAATTTTGTTATGAGTTGTTTGCTCACAACACAATCAGTCACAGTTTTTCTCGTTAAGATTTTATTCCTCATCATTTACACACAGTTCCCCCTGTCAATTTTTAATACTCCAACTCATCTCTGGAATATCACAAAAAATAAATAAATAAATAAAAAATAAAAACACCTTTTGGTTGCAGTTTTGGTGCAGATGCATTTCAAGCAACTCAACACAGCAATCCCTGTCTCTGCAGGCTTGTTTATCAGCGTCTGCTACATGGATTTGATTAACGGTAATAAAAAAAAAGGGAAAACTGCTCCCTGTAGCAAATGGCCTAAAATTGTGAGGAATATTCCTAAGCCAAACATCAAAGTGTTTTCACTGATTAGTAGCTACAGAGGAGGGAAGTAATCAGCAAAATGTTGAAGTGCAGTCCTTGACTGGATTGAAATCCTGGGTTGCGGGAGCCCCCTCCATGGTTTTCATTTTTTGAGGCACTTGATTTAAAGACGGCGCTGATGAAATAAACAGGCCTGCTGTCTGGGTCCTGTCAGAGAACTGCGGGAGTCAGCACAGCGCCGAGCCAAGTTAAATATCACAGGACATGTGGCACCCAGTGCTGCACCGCATTTTGAACTGAATCCCAGTACGACTGAACCAGAGCCAGCAGGGAAACGAGGAACTAATTAGTTTATCCAGCTGATAACAAGGACACTTTACTGACACCAAAATACTCTGAGAATCCTGCTCTGCTCTTAAGCTGCTGTGGTAACTGGCTACAGTTAGATTATTGGAAACTTTAAATTTAACGTATAGAACTGGGTATAAAAAGCGGTTTGATTGCAATAAATCTTTTAAATGGGGGGGAAAAAAAACTTGTCTAATTTATATTTTCTGGTAATTGAGTTTGAGACCCAATTTTTAGGTATAATACTGGACAACAAACTTAGTTGAAAGCCTCATATTGAATGTATTAAAAATAAAATTGCAAAAGTCATTGGAAAAATATGCTGGCTCATCACCCTCCTTTTACTTCCTGTCATCTTCATCTTTTCTGCCAGATGTCGGTCACATGACTTGTGATTCAAAACAAATGTTACTCAAATTTTTATACAGCTGAAACGTGGAAGAAAAAATATAATTTTTTTTTTATCAAAAAACGTGTAGTTTTTTTTTTAATTGGCAAATTTATTTTAATAATTCCAATGTCAAACAATGTTTTAAAACCACTCTCTCCGAAAAGCTTTTTTTATGTTTTGCAGTTTAGAGTTTTAGATTTCTTGGCTTCAAAATTAAATATGTGACTTCTAGTCCTTAATTTCTTTGATCAATACTTTGTATGTAGCAGTTTTGTATTTTGAATCCAAAATCTGTTGCATAATCATGGCCAGCCTGTAGGTTTGTGTTGTTTAGTGGCTCCTGTGAAACTTTTTTTTAACACGTAGCACTTTATTTTCACTGACTGAACCGGAGCTTAAACGTCCCTCATCTGAAATCAGCTCCCAGAATAATTCTCTCCCACGGCCCAGAAGCTGCCAGCTCTGAGTTTGATATATTAGCCGGAGCTGATTGGCTGAACACAGAGCTCCAGACTGCTAAAGCTGCTTTGCAGCGAGCAAACAAGCAAGCAAGCAGTGGTGTCACTTAAATCAATAATGAGGTTGGATGTTTCTCCAAATTTACCCAAGTTAAAAGTAAAACTGAGCAGTCTGTTTCCCAAATCGTAGAGCAAGGAAAGATCAGAGAAAATCCTGATATGAGCACACACTTGGGCTTTCTTTCTTTTCATGCTGCTGCTCCTATTCAAGAGTGAGTCATTAAAAAAAAAGAATACCTCAACTGCCGACATGACAATGTTTTGGTTGCTGTCTGGGATCAATAAGCGCTAATTCTGGTTTGTGAATACGCCCCGCACCTCCTGCCGGTCTGAGGAAAGCTCTGATGGAGCCTCACACGCAGTCCGTCACGTTTCTCATTAATCAGAATTCCTCATTAGATTGAGTCCAATTCCACAGAGAAGCGGAGAACGGAGATAACAGCCGAGCAAGCAACCAAGGTTAAGTATGCTGCCACGTCTTCTTTTCTTTCTCTGCCTTTTTCTCGCCTTTCTGTGGACCTTAATCATTATGTGCTGTAGGTTTAATCCTGGAGAAATACTTATTCTTGTAGCAGCTCAAGTCACAAGCACATGCTGACCTGACGGTTTATTTTTCAAGAAAAATGTGATCTCCAGTATGTGCATAATACTGGATTTTTTATTATTTTTTGCATAATCCTATACTTGTACGTCTCAAAAAATTTGCATATTGTGTAAAAGTGCAATATTTCTTGCCAGTCATCTCAGAAAGTGAGAGAGAGTAATATTTTATTTTTTGCATTTTTCATGATCATGGCTGCCAGGTAAAGAAAAGCCAAAACTCAGTGCCTCAGAAAAACGGATGTTTTAAGCACAAATGTCAGGCTTGATGTATGTACATTTCTAATTGGTTAGTACTCGGTTGGGGCTCCTTTTGCATGAATTATTGCATCAGTGCAGTGTGGCATGATGGCGATAAGCCTGTGGCTCCATGTCGGTGTAATGGAAACTTCTGCTGCTCTGTCTGGTGCTGGTTCCTTTCGCTCTTCTTCCTTCCACTCAATTTTTTTGTCAATATGCTTTGAGACAGAACTCTGTAAACAACCGGCTTCTTCAGCAAAGACTGTTTATGTCTTGTGAAGGGCGTCCATGACCGTCTTCTTGACATCTGCTCAGTCAGCAGTCTTCCCATTACTGTCTAGCCGACTGATCCAGAGTGAGAGCCTGTTAAAAAAAATCTTGCAGGTGTTTTGAGTTAATTAGCTGATTAGGGCGACACCAGGAGTTTCCAATAATGACTGTTCTCACAGTATTTTATGGAAGTGGAGATGGGGCCGAAATTCTGACTTTTGATCTCAGAAGATCAAAGTCTAAATCCTGAGAAAAAATAGAATTATTAGATTAGACAGAAATGTGAGAAAAAAAATTAGAACTCTGAAACAGAAGTCAGATTTTTTTTTTTTTTTCTGTGGCTCTAATCCTTTTCCATCAGACTCCAAGTTTGAGACACTGAATTTTGGGTTTTCATTGTGTTTAAGACGTATTCATCAAAATTACAAGAAACTGAATATTTTCCTCTGTGATTTAATATGAGTTTCACTTTTTTAGATGACTGGCAAAAAATATTTCTTATCAAAACAACAGCTGCTGAAAATTCATTCAGTGTTTCAAAGTTGGAAGGAGAACCTAGAAAAAAAACTCATCTTAATTCTGCCTTTCCAGCGTTCATCATTATAATACATCTCATCAAGAAGTTTTCATTGTGGACGGAAACATTACAGTGGTGGCAGTTGGAGCAGCCGCTTTGCTAAACTGAGCAGAAGTGGGTCAGAAGGCACTCTGGTGTGTCTCCGCTAATGAACAGATGATAATAACAGAAGTATAAATTAATAACAATTCGGCGCCGCGCTTTTCTTTTATCTCTGCTCGCCTTGCGCGGCACAAGCCACCCGGATATGACAAGGGGAGTAATCTGCCTTTTAGATGACATACATGAGGGTTTGAGTGAGCCTCATAGCTTCACATCAGTCAATGGGCCGTGTGGCTGAAGAGCCATCTCAATTTTACACGAATCAGCTGTTCCTGCTCCAGACATTTCTAGATGTTAAAAGTTAAAAATGTTGAAACTTGATGAGCCTTGTTAGAGTGTTATAGCATTTTAAATTGAATGAAAACACGGCCCTGGTGGTGCTTATTTCTTATTCAGTGCCATTACATTTTTTATTCAGATGGCCTCACAGGCACAGGTCTAAAATTGATGCTAGGTATCTCCAGCAGTTCTAAGCCTGCCGTAGAAAGAGTTGCAGAGATTTGGTGATAAACTTTACCAAAATTACTTCTATTATATCATAATGGAAAATAATTATTTAGTGATTTATTATTTTTCTTTTAAAAGTAGACATCTGCATTCATTAAGGGTGTCACTGAGTTTGGTTCTGTCTTCTTGTGCAAGTGTGAAGTACAATCGAGTGAACCTTGAACAGAAACAGTAATTCTCATTTTTATGAAAATGAGCAACTAAGGAAAGAATATGATTACTGACATTAAGTAAATATGCAAAGAATGGGCAAAAAAATTTAGTGTGTTGTGCAAAGATGTTGGAGGTGTACCTGCAGCGAGAAATGTCGCAAGAGGTTGCTCGACTAAATATTTTTGCTATATTTTCTTCACTATAACGCAATACCTTCAGTTGATCTATGACATCATCCTCCCCCAAAAAAGTTACATTTGTGTTTATAACATGACAGGATACTTAAAGAACTGGTATGAATACTTTTGCAGGGCGCTGTACCATTTAGTGGTCTGCATTCATATGTTGTTACTCCAGGATCTCACATGACTGTTATTGTCAGTGAGCGTCTCCATTATTTAATTCCCACAAAACGCTTCTTCCAGTAACCTTTAAAGTAAATGTCCTAAAAGCCAGACTCTGGCAGATGAGAACAAAAGCTGCTTTCTTTGAGCTTTTTTTTTTTTTTTGTCTTATGAAAGTCAATTTGTCACAGATTTTATGATAACTGGACCGTCGGAGGCTTCCTGATGCAATTGTGGTGAAATTTAATAACTCCCAGCAGCTGGATAGAAAATGAAAAGCATATTGTTTTAATGCTCCTGTACTTTTGACTCTTGGGGGATTTTGGTTTATCACTGCTGGCCGAGTCTAAATGAGGTGTTGAGCTTCTTTGTTGTTCTTGGAAACATAATTTTAAAAATGAGTATGAATCGCTCTATTTTCTTAAGCCCAGAAATATGGGCAAAATTATATGTAATTTTACAGAATTTACTAGTTGAGGATTGAGCATTAATGCCATATTGCACTTAATCAGATTTTTGGATTTTTAGCAGCTGACCTCAACTTTCATTTGGTTGCTGAAAACTTGACCTTTGTGAGAGGGACTGGAGAACCTTTCTGCGAAATCCAAAGTCGAGATTTGAATTGAGCAGTAATTCATTCCTCTTAATGGGGGACAAAACCATTGCTGAGGACATGGAAAAAAATATGTTGAATTAACCAAGAAACCAACAGATATAATGGAGAGAAGAGCATGCATTTCTCCTGAAGGAGTTTCCTCTCCTCTGCAGAGAGTCATTGTAAAATGTTATTGAAATGGGCAGCAGTGACCTTCTGAACACGTCCTTACTGCGCTGGAGCTGAGGAACCTGGGCCTGAGCCTGCTTTGTTGTTTAATTGGTGTGTTGTCTGCAGGTTGTACAGCGCTTCCCATTATATTGACAAGCTTGTGAAACACCCTTGATTCTGATGTCGGCTCCAGTGGCTTTACAGCCGTCTCCAGCTCCCACATGGCCGTCCTTTTCAGGTTCTTTTGGATACTTCTCAATAAGAAAATTACAAATCCCTCCACGAATGTAGCAGAGATGTAAAGTAAAGATGAAATGACTAATTGGATTTATCACAATTAAGAGTTCATAGAATCAAAGGAAAAGGTCCATTTTACTCAAACATATGCCTATAAAAAGTAAAATCAGAGAAACTGACAATTTTAAATGGTTTAAATTTTTTTCCTGAGCTGTAGAAATATATATATATATATATATATATATATATATATATATATAGATATAGATAGATAGATAGATAGATAGATATAGATAGATATATCTGACTGGATAGCTCAATAGATAAGGCATCAGTATATCACCCGAGAGGGCGGGGTTCGAATCCAGTCTGGGTCCTTAGGCAAGACCCTTCAAGCTACTGCCTACCTCATACCATGAGAGATACTAAGTTGCATAACATGCCGGCTCAGACGTCGCCCGGCCAAACAAGGTCTGCGTCAGGTGTTGGGGAACCAGAGCACCTTGATGACAAATGGGCTACTGGAACAAGACGGAAATGGGCGAGAGATGAAAATGTGGATCTGTTGGAATGCTACTACTCAAGTAACCCTAGTCAGAGAGGTTACATGCAAAGACTGGGGAAGGAATGGTTACTTCGACATCCCCAGTCAACACTAAGTGCTAAACAACTAGTAGCTCAGTGTTCCAACATCCGCAAACGGCAACTGCTATCACAACTTGAGATTGACGAGATACAACACAAATGCTACGGCAAAAGGGAGGAACCCGGATGTCAGAACTGTGGGGACTTAACTGACCCAGTGAGGGGATACACGGCCCCAGTGAGCTAATCAGAGCTGAACGAGACAGCTGCTGACCTGAGAGAGAGAATCATGACCCGAATGACAACCAGGCCTCCCCGGCGCCAATTACAACGGCTGAGTGAAGTACCATCAGAAAGTCTCATTGAGTATGTGAATGCAGCATTGAGAACGATCCCTACCAATACCATAACAGAAACCAGTGAGCTGATCTACAACTCAGCATCAGTGATCCTTGAGATGCTTGGCTATAAGAGCAACCATGAGACCCAATACCCACCATGGAAAAGACGATTAGAGACTAAAATCAAGGTAACAAGGAGGGAAGTGAGCCAACTATCAGAGCTCCACAAGGGTACAATGAAAAGACAAGTACCCAGAAAGTACAGGCAGATACCCATACCTGAAGCACTCAAAACTGCCAAACATAGGCTCCAAGCCTTGGCCAGCCGCCTAAAGAGATACACAAGGGAGAATGAATCCAGAAGGATTAACCGGCTCTTCTCCACTCAACCAGCTAAGGCGTACTCTCAATGGCAGGGTAATAACAACAGAGCAGACCCACCAAGGCTGGAGACTGAACAATACTGGAAAGGCATATGGGAAAGGGAGGCGTCCCACAACAGCAATGCACAGTGGTTGATCTACGAGAGGATCATAGCAACCTCCCTGAGCAAGCCCCGGTAACCATCACTGTGACAGATGTCCAAGAAAGAGTCTCAGGTATGAAAAACTGGACAGCACCAGGGCCTGACATGATCCATGCCTACTGGCTAAATAAACTCACTGCCCTCCATGAGCGACTGGCAGGCCAAATGAACCAGCTGCTACAAAGTGGGACTCACCCTGAATGGTTAACTGAAGGGCGGACAATCCTAATCCAGAAGGATCCATCAAAGGGTCCAGTCCCACCCAACTACCGACCAATAACCTGCCTCTCCACAACCTGGAAGCTCATGTCAGGCATCATAGCGGCCAAGATAAGCAAACACATGGATAAGCACATGAGCATGGCACAGAAAGGTATCGGTGTAAATAGCAGAGGAGCCAAACACCAACTCCTCGTAGACCGCACAGTTGCCCGAGACTGCAAAACCCGACACACCAACCTGTGCATGGCTTGGATTGATTACAAGAAAGCCTATGACTCAATGCCGCATACTTGGATCATTGAATGCTTAGAGATGTATAACATCAACAGGACTCTGAGAGCTTTCATTGCAAACTCAATGAGGCTGTGGAAAACCACCATTGAAGCCAACTGCAAACCACTTGCACAAGTGTCCATCAAATGTGGCATACACCAAGGAGATGCTCTGTCCCCGCTACTGTTCTGCATAGGCCTGAACCTAGAGAAGTGCGGTCGGCTGATTACAAAGAGGGGGAAGGTGATCCGCACAGAAGGGGTCTCACTCCCAGAAGGAACAATAGCAGACATAGAGGACAGTTACAAGTACCTAGGTATACCACAAGCAAATGGCAACCTCGATGAGGCCACAAGGAAAGGAGCCACAGCTAAATACCTCCAACGAATAAGGCAAGTCCTGAGAAGCCAGCTCAATGGCAAGAACAAAATCCGTGCGATAAACAGCTATGCCCTGCCAGTAATCAGATACCCTGCTGGAATAATTAGCTGGCCAAAGGAGGACATAAAAGCAACAGATATTAAGACTAGAAAGCTACTAACAATGCATGGAGGGTTCCATCCCAAATCCAGCACCCTGAGACTGTACACGAGCCGCAAGGAAGGAGGCAGAGGACTAGTGAGTGTGAGAACCACTCTCCAGGACGAAACAACTAAGATCCATAAATACATCAGGGACAAAGCCTCAACAGACAATGTGCTCAGTGAATGTCTCAGACAACAGGGAACGGAGGTTGAAGTGCCAGAGATACCATCATGGGAGGACAAGCCCCTACATGGGATGTACCACCAGCAAATAACCGAAGTGGCTGATATCAGTAAATCCTACCAATGGCTGGAAAAAGCTGGGCTCAAGGACAGCACAGAGGCCCTCATCATGGCCGCCCAGGAACAGGCCCTAAACACCAGAGCAATAGAGGCCCAGATCTACCACACCAGACAAGACCCAAGGTGTAGGTTGTGTAAGGAGGCCCCTGAGACAGTCCAGCACATAACAGCAGGGTGCAAGATACTGGCAGGGAAAGCATACATGGAACGACATAACCAAGTGGCAGGCATAGTGTACAGAAACATCTGTGCAGAATATGGACTGGAAACCCCGAGATCAAAGTGGGAAACACCCCCAAAGGTGGTGGAGAATGCCAGAGCAAAGATCCTGTGGGACTTCCAGATCCAGACAGACAGAATGGTAATGGCGAACCAACCAGACATTGTCATAGTGGATAAACAACAGAGGAAAGCCGTTGTGGTAGATGTAGCAATACCAAGCGATTGCAACATCAGGAAAAAGGAGCACGAGAAACTGGAGAAATACCAGGGCCTCAGGGAGGAACTGGAGAGGACCTGGAAGGTGAAGACCACAGTGGTGCCTGTGGTCATCGGGGCCCTCGGGGCAGTCACCCCCAAACTGGAGCAGTGGCTACAACAGATCCCCGGAACAACATCAGACATCTCAGTCCAGAAATGTGCAGTCCTTGGCACAGCCAAGATACTGCGCAGGACCCTCAAGCTCCCAGGCCTCTGGTAGAGGACCCGAGCTCAGAGGATAAGAACCACCTGCGGTGGGTGAGAAGGGAATTTTTTTTAAAATATATATATATAGTATGTGCTTGCGTGTGTGCGTATAAAAATAATTTTGATAAAATAATAGTTTTTATTTTTTATAAATGTAATCTGTCTTTCAGTCATTTTTAAATGTATTAAATGTTAAGTAACTTATTGAAGACTATTCATCATTCCAGCCCTGAATGTCATCAATAAAAAAAAATAAAAATGCCCTTGATGCTAAATTACTGCAACTCTACCCTTTTTTAAAATATTTTCTTTTTCTCGTTATAATAAATTCTTTCACCATTGGGAAGCCGAAGCCGAAACAGAATTAGTTTTGCAACATTTCTGGTGGCATTTGTTCCCAAACCCTCCACAGCTCTGCTTTCCCAGAAGGTGCACAATCATATCCAAACGGCTGTAAGTCCTCGTCAAAGATGACTTACTCACTCTCCTTATTTGGGGGGATTGGAGGCAGATCGTCACCTTACTGCCTCTCAGCCTATTTGGTAAACTGGTGAATTAATTTGGTGGCCAGTAATCCTTGATTGTGTCTGCGGACTGAAGCGATAGAGTGGGTGCTGCAGAGAGATGAGTTTATCCAGCATTCATCGATCACACTGTCTGACTGAGATGGGGAGAGAATGCTGAGTGCTTACAAGGTTCTCCAACCAAAAGGAGACGCTGTCCTTCTGGTAAACAGAGCAGCGCTGATGTTTAGGGAGTAATATAATGAGTTTCCCATTCCATCTTCTTCTTTTTTTTGTTGTTGGTGTTCTTTTTCCTCCTGACCATATATATTTTTTTTATGGAAGAGATGGAGTGGGGGTTGCATGGAGCTATGGGACATTTTGTTGGCAGTAATCAGTTGTGACATGTAAGGAGGGGGGTGAGGAAGAAGCTCTAGGGAGAGGTGAGGGGCCAATTTACCAGGGTTCTTGTTGCATGAATAATTTTATCCCCAAACTGCAAATGAAGGCGGCTTGTAATGAAAGAAAGTTGCAGGGTTGTCGAGTGGGCGAACCCTAACAAGCATTAAGGTGGTATGTCTAAGGGGGGGGAAATAGAACACTGTTCTGGTTTGTGATTTGTGGAGCAAAAAACGGGAAGGAGTTAAACTTTTTTTTAAGCAGACTGGTTCTTACATACCAACTGAATTTGGAGTTACTCCTCAGCTTGACCTTTTCGCGTGCAACATGTTGAGGTTACTAGGAGAAGACGTTTCTTTTTGCTTTGTGCTGTAGGTCATCGGCCTTCCTGTGGTGCTCTACCGCCAGTTGAAGTTGATTTATTATGATCTCCTCCAGGCCTATCTTAGCATTTTCTATACTTTCTTCTCACGGATACTGCGTTGCAAGGACAGAACCTTATAGTTTGGAGTAGTGGTCTGTGGTTGACGTGGTTTGGGTTTGGGTAAAAAGAGTCATTAATACTTCTAAAATAATTCTGAAGTAACAAACAGACTTTTGTTGAGCAGATTTGATTATCATCATCATATCCACTTCAAATTAATCATTGTCATTGCCCCTTCCAGGCATTTCTTTTTTTCAACTTTCATTCTTCTAAGGTTTTGGTTGATTTATAGCTGACGTTTGGAAATGCCTTCTTCACACAAAATGTTTTATTCTAACTGTGGATGCACAGTATGTCGGCATTAACATATCGGCTGATGTTAGTCTTTTTATTATTATTATTGTTTTGGTATTGGTCCAAGATAATTTATTTTATTTCTGTTATACTGTACTCACTTTCTATTTAAGAATTTTCACAAAAGTAATAGATCAGACATTCTGATCAAACAATTACTCTATATTTATTGTAATTATATTAATTAATACTGTTTTCTTGAATACAATTTCTGAGTGTACTACTGATTTCTGACTCATATTCAGGAATAAATGTATTAATTTATAGGCAAGTAATATCTGTTGATATTATGTTAAATTTCAATTAAATATTTTCTGTAGGTTTAAATCAGTTTTTATTTCGGGTTCAAAAGCAATTAATTTCCCTATCATAAACTTTATCCATGTACTATGTAAGAACCTGTTGTGGAAAAAACTATTTTACTAAGCACTGTCAGGTGAAACCACTCAATCAGGTTTATTCATATATTGTGCACAATACAGAGATAATCCATAATGAAGCAGGTCTAGGTAAAGAGCTCTGCCAGCCAGAGACAACACACGAGTTTTATACCAAGGATAAGGAATTCAAAACAAGGGGCGAGACAGTCTGGTTCTGATGCAGCTGCAGAAAACAACTTCCAACCTTGTACATGTAACCCAAATAGTTGTTTTTTTAAGAGTTCACAAGCATTTAAAAGAACATGATCAGCAGATGTTAACTTTTAGTAATTTTCCACTACAAAGAGAAAGTACATTCAAAAAGATTTATTTTCTAACGTTGCTACAGAAAACGCTGGCCTCGGTGCTCAATGTGCTTCATCCCTTTGCTAATGCTGTTTTTCTTCCATTATGCCGTCCTGCTGCAGTTCAAGATGATCTTCACAATAGTTTTGGACACATCAGTGATGATTTTTATGTATTCTTTCATAGATCTATTAAAGATGAGAGCCTTTTGATAGATTTAAAAGGATGTGAAATCCTTAATTTGTAGGTTTAAATTGTTTTTTTGTAATCATTTTCCCCCCAGGGTGAAGTGACAACAGATCATGTAAATGCAAAACAATATTCAGAAATTATTAGAACATTTCCTCTGATATGCACAGGGTCAAAATTAAACCGGAATGTTCACATGTAGCCTTCAATCCATCAAAATCTATTTAAGTTTCACTGAAGGTTAAACACATGCAAGACCAAATAATGACACAAATAGATTGAAGCCATTTCTAAACAAATACAAGTTAGTTAAAGGAGTAGCACAAAAATAAGTTATTCAGGTGGTTCACCACTTACTAATATCTGAACTCAAACGTTTAACCTGGGGTGGAAGGAAATTGGTTAGGAGGTTCAGAGGTAACGTAGAGGCTCAAGCTTTTCATGAGCTGAAAACTGCTGGCGCTCCACGGTTTCTCTCCACAGGGAAGCTGGTTTGACATCATCATGAACTGAGGGGGTGTAGAGCGTAGAGACAAGCCCCTGCTGCAAAACTCACACCTTCAAATCTGACTAGAATAAGTAGCTGGACGAAATGTTTGATGGTCAGATGAGAGAAAGATTAAACTGTTTGGCAACAATTAAAAAAAAAAGTGGGGAAAAGTGAAGATGAAGCTTTGAAATGGGCGAACACTAGTAACACCTAGCGATGGCATCATGCTGTGGAGGTGTTTGATGGTGGTATGAAGAAGATGGTGGAGGACTGGACACAAATGAAAAAACTTTACTTAAAATCAACAGCTTAGATGGTTGGCTGTTCAAACAGAAAAATGCTGAAAGCTATGCATCAAAGTCTCTTCAAAAACCGTAATAATCTCCCTGTTTTAGAGAACAGGCACAAAACTTGTATTTTTCTTTTCATTTTCTAGAAACCATTGAAGTCGGTCAAAAAAAAAAGTTAAAATGACACTCCTGTACAAAGATGTTCAGCTTGGAAGTGACTGTGTGAAGAATGTTTACTTAAGCAAAAAATTTTGGCTCTTTCTAAACATGAAATCAAGGAAACTAAAAGGATTTGTAATTTGGCGGATCTGTCAAACGGTGTTCAAATTAATTTGGGGAGACTAGAAAATAAACCCAACCAGACAAATAGAGAATGTTTCTGAATCCTGCCTTGACATGAGGAAATATTCCAGAGCACTAACAGGAAGTGAGCGTTGCGCCCACTGCTCTGACGGCAGTAAGTGACAGTGAATGGGAACAGCAAGTGTAGTTTATGGTCTATCAATAATGTCATGCTCAGCGCCTGTTTATTTTGGCCCCAGAAACCCAGAGACGCCCGGGTTGCCTTTTTGTTTATCGAGTTTTCCTTCAGGAGCCTTGAAAAGCTCTTCTCTGACAGATCTATTTGACAGAGGTGAACGCTGAGCCAGTAGCAGATAACTGATGTGTCTCCGAACTCTCTGGCTTCCTTATCACTCATTCACACCCAGGCTCTCATTCTTTGCTTTTGCTCTGAACTGTGAGGGACTCTGGGAGGTTTCTCACTGGTTCTGGCATCTGGACTGCATGACTTTGCATTTCCCCATCCTGCACTCGCTCTCCGTTGATGTAGCTACAGTTGTCTGATTAGCGTGGGTGGTTTGAGATTGATGAGAAGGTCAGAGTTCATTGGCTTCATTGACTCTGCTGCCCATGGATTTTGTTTCTCCTCTCTCTGTTGGGTAATTGATTAGATTGCCAATGCTTATGATTAATAGCCGCTTGCAGTAATGTGTGTGGCTTCCTTATTAAGCACACGCTTGCTGTGAACCCTACGCTGTTCTTAGTTGCCATTTGTTTGCCTCAATTAGAGGTAATATTTACAGAAGCATTTGATCTGGCAGGTCAGAAACCTTGTAGATGTAAATACAGAGTTAAAAGTCTTTATCACTGTTAAAAATACCAGTCAACTGGAAAATAAGCAGTGATGCGGCATGCACTTGTGGATGGAATTGAAGCAAATTATAGCAGAAATAGAGGATGTATAATGGCTAAAAATTAATTCATACTGCACATGGCTGATCCAACATTGAAAGAATAAGAAAAATCCAACCTTTAATTTAATTAAAAGCCAATGTTACACTTATTCGCACTAGTTCTGGATGACAAAACCAATTACAATATTTTCTCAAGGCACAGAATGTGATGGTAATAAAGGTAGGCTTTGAAAGTTAAAGCTCTTAACAGAAGAATGTTGAAATGGAAGTTTTAAATTACAACATAATGAGAGAAAGACTGGTAAAAGCTAGCCTTGGTAAATGTATTAAACTTCTGAAAGAACAGAACAGGGGATGCTGATATTTTCGGATGTTTCTGGACATAAAGTGGTTGAAGCAAGCAGTGAATGCTTTGCTGCTAGTAGAGCATCCTTTTTGGAAAAAACTTCCTTCGTCTTATGATCTCTCATTGCTGAAAAACCTCAAAATCGATCCATAGACAGCAGCATCCGTCGTTACTTCTGTCAGCAAGCAGTCATGCTGCTGTGTGACGTTTACGTTTTTCCTCTGGGTCACATGGGTCACTTTGGGGTCATAAACCTTTCTGACAGAAATCTGATTGCAGTCGCATTTAGTTAGTAGTATGAACAACTTTGCAAAAAGAAAAAAATGTATTTCAGCAGAATTCAGCATCAAGACCTGCTTTATGAACACAGCTTGGATTGAACATTATGTTGTAATGTTTAAAAAAAGAAAAAAAAAAAAAAAAAAAAACTGAGTAAAAACCATTCAAAGTAACACAATGACAGTTCTGTCAGGAAAAATCCAATTTATAGTGAGCTGCTTAAGCTTTGGATGATGTTTCCTACATGACATTTCTCTGACTTCTGATTGGTAGCAGAAGGACTCAAGTACTGAACCAGAAGTAAAAGTCAAGTCCATATGACAAAAGTCTAAGTTGAGTCTGAAGTCTTTTATTTTGTGACTGGAGTCAGAGTCGAGCCTGGTAAACTGTTTGTTTTCTTTGGTTTTATTCTATTTTCCATTTCCTTATTATTTGTTGTGCATTTATCTTGTTGCTTGTATATGTTAAAATGTTTCACAAATAGATTTGACTCAGGCATTTGACAAAGTGCTGTCTGGTTGTACAGCTTATCATCAGAATCCATCTTAATACTGTCTTTATCTTCTTTCTAACCACACCAGTAAGATTGAAGGACAGTGTATCTGAATTTTAATGATGTAAACAACCTTCACTATATTAACAGACAGCAAATCCATCTCTGATTTGATCCTGTCACTGTTTCCAAGCATGAACATTTTCTGGTGAAGTGGCCCAATCAGCGGAGCAGCATCATTTCTTTCAGCAGGCCTAATGACGGCTATGAATCAACATTTTCTCTCCCGTCACGTCTGGGCTGTGGGATACATTTAGACATGTCAACTACAAGATTGGAAAGGGTAAGCACCACAGCAGAGACAAAGGTTTGCTTTAATGATTTAAGACGTGAACTCTGAGTTAACTTTGAACCTTAGTTACTTTGAACCTTAGTTGCCCCCAAAACAACAAACATGGCCCGCTTTGCTAAGCTATTGCTCCAATTTGCAGGGAATAACTCGTCTCAAAATGTAGATGTTTGCTTATTTTTTATTTAAATTTTTAAAATTTTTTTTTTACTAAAAGTAAAGTTTCCCGTGTGCCTAAATCACACTTGCTCATTTTCATTTAGTATCAGGTATAGTATGATCATGCTAATAGTATCTATTTTAATGTATAAGAACCTAATAAATCAGCTAAATATTAACTACAAAGCACATCTTAAGTCCCAACCAGTTTTTTATGATCTAAACCACAAACGTAAATTGCCTAAATCGAGTTATCATAAAAGTTTCACTGATTAGAAAACACAATAATATTAAAGACTTTTAAGGGAATCTTGGTGTTGGAGCCTATTAAGAATCAGATTGATAATTTTTTTGCTAAACTATTAATGTTACAAATCCAAGATTATGCGAATGGTAGATCTATTGTTTGTTTGTTTGTTTTGTTTAGACCGTCCTCCTCGTCAGTCGTCCTCCTGCTGTGATTAACAAGCAGAAGCAGCTGCTGTGATTGATCTGATTGTTTGGTGAAGGAGTGAAACAGATTTTCTACCACAAAATTAACTTTTACATTAAAAGTTTTTGTATGAAGTCAACTCGAAGAATATTTGTTATTTTTATAAGTAAAGAAAATACTCTTTTTGAAACCACAAAACTCTGCGCGAGTGCTTTTTGAGTGAGTTGAAAACCTCCTGGCATTTATGTTTTTTGGACCTTTTTATGACGCAAGAGTAGCCACAACACTTGGATATGATGGTATATGCTAAATTGTTTCAGACAGGTTTCAGTTATGTTTTTCTTAAAAAAGAAAAAAGAAAAGAAAAGAAAGTAAGTTAAGATTTCAAATACCTAATATAGACATTCTAGTGATGACTTATGATCTTCTAGCGACTTTTTATTGCTCACTAGCTGCTAATATGCTAATACACTCTTAAAAAGAGTATATTAGCTAAGTAGTTATCGTATGTTATCTTCTGATGCAGTACCAAGATGGGTTGAAGCCGTAGAGGCAATTTTCTCTGAGAATATGTTTCACAACTTTGTGAGAAGTACAAAGTTGCTTCTAAGAGCCACAAACAAACCCAAGAAATTTCAGTTTTCACAACATTTAATTGTAATGCAACAAGATTTCCCAACTAGGCCCTAAAAGCCATATTTAGTTTTTTTTTATCTTTAATTTCTTTGTTTGTTTGTTTGCTGAATCCCTATTATGAGCTGAGCTACAAACTGCTCTGGTATATGCTAAATTACCAAATTATTGGCCTTTTTTAACAATAAAAAAAACACTTAATATAAGTTCATGAAAACAAAGCTTCCTCTTTAAAATTGACTGATCTTTAAATGACTGGACCTCCTTTTCATTATAATCCCTCAATGTGAAAAGCAGAACTTGAACTGCAAACTCATATGCAACATTTTCCCTTTTTTTATTTTTTCTTGCAATAACTTCAGCGCCAAAAGGAGCGGACAACATAAATTTTGAATCAATTCGTATGAAGTTTAAAGCGTTAGCCAGGAGTCTGCTGGCATGCTCACGCACACACATACAGAGGCAAAGTTCCTCCAGAAACTGGAGGGAATTAATAATTCACACATATTTCTGGTTCATCTCATATGTTCTCCTTTATGACATCTTCTAAGAAACTAAGCCTGTGGGAATAAGGTCCGTGGAAGATGGACCGGCTCTGGCCTCGGTTATTGCTACACTGAGAGCCCCACCTCAACCGTAACATCGGTTCTGCCGAGGGTGAGCGGGACACTAAGGGAGGCATTAGGAGAAAACCGCAGACACAGATGCTAATGAAGGGACTGCTCTCAAAACTTATGGCAGCAATGGCATCCCTCAGATTTCCCTTCGAGAATTTCACTGTGGACAGCCAGGTCCAAAATATTCATGCAACAGGGCCGCCTCCAAAAAAGACTTGTTTATGACTAAGTTTTTATTTTTTTGAGCTCTCCATCCAGGCCCACACTGCCATGAAAAAAAGATGAGCAGTGTCCTTTTACCCTCATTAAAAGCTGAGCTGACTCCTGAACATCCAGAGAGCTGTGTTGCATCCTGGCCTACTCTCGCTGAGGAAGCAGTTGTGGAGGTTTTTCATAAGAGCTCATAAAATCAGCACTGAAGTGGTAAATTTACTTGATAGCTTATAAAAATTTTAGATTCACACTAGGTGCGAGTTTATCCTCCTGAAATAAGATCAGACACCCCAACATTGATTTACAGGTCAACGCGATGTAAGCTTCACACTCTGGCTGCTTGTATGCGTGTGTCTGTGTGTATTTGGACAATGTACTAAAATGGAGTATTCAGACAACTAATTTAAGTTGGATTTTTTTCTTTGGATTTAACATGCTGAGAAGAAATACTTTCTTCTAATCTCTTCACATAATCTTGGCTTGAATTCTTCAGGCCTTCTAAAGATCATTCAAAGTTTTCCCTGGACTTTTTTGTCATTTGTTTTAATGCTTTTGCTTAAAAGAGGCTATAAAAGAAGTTCTTAAAACTGCAGTATAGAACTTTTACAATAAATGTATTTTTTACGTTTGTTAAAATATATTGTTTATGAGACAGATAATCTGTGAAAAGATGGATTTCCTCCCTGAGTTACTGTTGCTGTCTGAAGAACAGTAACCTGTAACCACAGCACCTGACCAAAACAACCAATCAGAGCCAAGACAATCAGGCCTTAGTACTGTCAGTCATTCTCATGTATATGCTAGTGACTCTACTATGACATCTTTTTCTTCCAATGCAATGGTCTGATATTTGTTTAACTTGTTTGCTGTGTATTTTACATATCTCTACAGCTTGGCTGATAAGATAATGCACACAGATAAATTTGCTTTCGCTGTTGGGTTTCATTTTCTGACCATTAATTAGCTTGACAACTGTCTCCCACAGTTACATCTGTCTCCTCTAACTGCATGCAGGCCACTCAAAAACCACCAGGAGAGAAATCAAAACTGGCCTCATCCTGCACTGCAGTGTCACAGCAGGGCAGTAAATGTATTCACAGCTGCATGTTTTTATTATAGGGAGTTGATTTCATTATTGGATGCTTCTCTGAATGTCACCAAATACTGCCATCTCCCTGTAGATCATAGTAAGGAGCCTTGGCAGGTACCAATGAGTTCTGCTTTAATGCAAATCCGCACTGCAATAAAACCCGACCGAAGGGGACACATTTTCCTACAGCAGATGAAAACGGAGAAAATTAAGATACTATTTTAGGAAAGCATTTTATTAAGGGCTTCAGATCTGGAAAGGCTCAAAGGAGAACAGTGACAGGACAGTAGCACTCATTTCCTTCTTCCAAGACGATTTTCCAGATGTCACAAACACTCAGAAGGGGGGAACGTCAGAGAAAATACCTTTGCTCTGGCCTTATAGGGTGTTTTCACACCTGATAGTTTCAGTACAATTGGAGACCAAAACTGCAACATTTGTTTCAACTGGTGAGGTTAACTTTCACATTACACTATTTCAAACCAACCAAGCCTTTTAAAAAAACCTGTTGTGGCCCCACACCAAGAATGCTTTGAATAAAACCTTTGTTTTCCCATCCATCCATTTTCTGTACACTCTGGTCCCTAAAGAGGTCAGGAGGGGTGCTGGTGCTTATCTCCAGCGAACGTTTCAAATGGGTGAGAGGCGGTGTGATCCTGAACAGGTCGACAGCCTGTCACCGGGCAACTTTTATGTTTACAAGATTATAATTTAGAATCTATCAGTATTGCCTGAATGTACTGTGATTTTAAGAAAATCTTTAAAAGTTTTGTGGAGAAAAGTTAACCCTGGTCTACAAACAATATATATATGTGTATATATATATTTTTTCCTCAAAGAGAATGAAAAATATATATATTGATAAAAAGTTTGCATAGCACTGGCTTGATAACTCTCTCTTTCGTGCAGAGCGGCTCCATTTCAGTGGGGGCAGCGTTGGATTTGACCAAATATTCCCGAATCACGCCCGTTGAGAGCATTTTCAAGCTTCTATACCTGAAAGCATCAAAGGAGGCTTGCAGTTAGCTCCTATTCTTAGAGGCTGCCGCTTCCTTACCGTCGGTGCAGTGTTGCCTCAGCCTTCTTTCCTCTGGGGTTCCTCGTCTTTTACTGCTTTGAAAGTATTAATTTTTAAAGTAAAATCAGATCACAGGCAACTGTTGTTAATGCATTCTGCAGCTGAAACTGATATATTTCCTGAAGAAACTGCTTCTTTATATTTAAAGTGGTGAGTTCATTCAATGTGCCACTTGTATGGGAGAGGATTAGGGTAACTGGGGAAAAAGAAATCTGATTTTAATCTCAGAATTTTGACTATAATCTCAGAATTGTGATTTATCTCAAATCAGAATTTGTCAGAAATCAAGTTTGTGACAAAAAGTCAGAATTTTGATTTCAAACTCACAAGTCTGACTTTGATCACATAATTTAGATTTTTTTTTTCTTAGAATTTGTACTTTTTTCTCTATTTTGTGAAAAAGTCAGAATTGTCAATTTTTTTGTTTGGTTTAATGAATTTTTTTTTCTCCTGAGGTTAAAATTAGAGTTCTTAGAGTTCTGACATGTTTTCTTTTTCAGAAACTTAAAGTCAGAATTCTCCTCTTAAATTCTTCTTTACTTTCTTCCAGTGGTCCTGATCGTCTTCTGTGCATTTGAGATGAAATCGAAAGTTTATTTCGGGTTTTTCCAGCCTTTGCGCTCACGGCGGCCTCCGCTGAGTGACAATGCGTGTCCCGTTCAATGACGGCCCGTTGTCACGCGCGGTGGCGTGACATGTAAATGGAATGAGGTGCAGTTGTTCGACAGCTGCAACCTTTTCCCGCGGATCATTAGTTACTGCAACCTTTCATCAATAAGGGCATAAAGATTCTCAGCTCAGGTGCAGCTGAACTTTTGCTGGGCCCTTCTCCATCACCACTCCACCCCGACACATGCCCCTCCCTGCCGCTGACCTTTTTAGGTAGACACCATTTGCACAGGAAGCTGGGTAATGTATTCCAGCAGATGTCTGTGGTCCTCACAACCTGAGCTTGCTCACTTGATTAGAGACATTTCTCTCCACGCTGCGTTGCATACAGAGCGCTTTATTTGCCCAGCTCCTGGTGCATGACAACATGATGATATCCTGTAAGTCAGCAGAATATTCTCACAGAAAGAATATATTAAGCTTCGCTGGCTGGCTTTTCAGATGGATGATTTATACGTTGACATGCGTTTTCTCTAGTTGCATCGCTCCGTCTTTGATCTACTCCCTTTTGCTTCGGTTTTTCCAAAAAACGCTCATCTTATTCCAATTAGCAAGAATCAAGCTCAGTAAAAGGTTTCCTGCTGTTTCTGTTTAATACCCCTGAGGTAGTTGCATCACACTATGTTCGTGTTTTTAATATTGACTCGGTGTTTATGTAGATTAGGTGGTCATCTTTAAGACAAATTCCACAATGTCAGCTTGGAATCAAATCAAATGTCTAATAATTCCAAACCATCCAGCTCTCTTTCTGATGTTATTGATTATTGTTAAGGGCATATTTTTAAGTAAAATGGTCACAAATTCAATTCAGAAATACTTTATTCATCCCAAAGGGAACGTACTTCTTCAGAGTTGCTGTACATTTTGTCAGATGTTTGAAATCCTTGAAAATTGTTTTCAATGTTAGGACAATTCTTGATTTCTTTATAAAGTATTTGATATTGAAACTGCAGTTTCATAGTAAAGTGCATTCAAACATTTGACTAAAAGCTTACATTGGAAAAATATTAGTTACAGTTGAATTGAGATATTTTCCATGCAGCTTGTAAAAAGACAGTTATATTTTTTTCTCTGTCTGAAGTTCAATCAGACTAAACTTTTCTTGTTTTAGGTCTGCTAGACTTTTCAAAATTATTTCTATCTGCCAAATGCCACAAAACTTAAATATCACTCAATAATAATGTCATAGGAATATTGGAAAATTAATATCTGAACACCAATTATAAAGCCTTAACAAAAGCAAACATTGAAAAGGAAAACCTTAAATAAGCAATGCTTTGCCTGGCGGGGGCACAAGTAAAGCCTGGTGACCCGCCAGGCTTATAATACACTGGTGGAAATCCAGTGTATTATCAGACCAGAGTTCACTTTTGGTCCACATCAGAGTTCAATTTTGCATTCACACTTCCCCAAACAAACCGGATTTTCCTTGGAAAGGGACTGGAGTTGAATTAATGCGGCTCAAACAGGGCCTTAGTCTGACTGGAGTTTAGTTTGCTTTTTTTTGACACTTACGTCTCATAAAACTTGCATTGTCATTGAACAGTTTGAAGAAAAATTGCTAAAAATGAACCATGTTCTACATTTATACAGATGACAAACTTTTTCCCTTTTCCTTTTTTCCTTTCTTTCTTGCTGCTGGTCTGTCTGGATGTACAAATTAGGTAAGTACAACCAATTGATTTTTATAATCAATGTCAGCTTTGTGATATGGATATCCGCTATGTTCCTGTTCTGGATTTCTGCACTTTTATTATGTGAATGTCGTCTTTGTGATTGTTACTGCTGGGTTTGCACAACAAAGCTTCTTATTAAGCTGCATGCAGGCCTGACGTCTTTATGTCTGCAACGCTTGGAAAGACTTTGTGTAAAAGAAAATGAATTAATTGTTTTTCCACGGAACCACTATAGTCATTTCCAGTATTTGCACAAAATAGGCTTCAGCTGATGGTCATTACAGCAGCAGACATGTCTGCATGTGAGGAAATAACTGGGCTGTGAAAGTGAAGAATGAAGAAACAAAGATTTCTAGAGACAGTTGATATTCACTGTGTTCAGAAATATCTCTGGGTCATCAGAGTGTTTGGAGCATCATTCTTAGTTTTGCTGTTATCTGATATGATATAAAGATATTTATGTCATCCTCATTTTAACATTTGGAGATTCAACACACAATATTGTGAAATTCCTCTGAATCTTGGAAAAACTGCAATTTGGTTTCAATAATTTCCTGGTCTGGATGAATATGGAAAAGCAGAATAAGAGTTTGGAATAATATTTGTATTTCCTTTCTGTTTCCCTCCCTGTGTTCAATTCAAGTTTATTTAATGCACTTCACCGCAGTAAGCAATGTTACATAATAAAAACAATCAACCGCTGTTTTACATGAAGACCTTTTAGTCACAGTTTCATTTGCAGACCCACTCTTTGGTGGACTGTTTTTATTAAACATCAAAATGAGATATTAAAGACTCCCAACAGACATGCACACACACACACACACACGCACACACGTGTCCTCTGTTTTACTGTAACTACTAATAAAAAATACATGAAACGGTATTTCCTTACTTCCTGTAATTACTCTTTCCTTCCATTTTTCTTGTCTTCCTTATTTCCTGACTTTGTTTCTTCCTAATGTCCTTACTTCCTGCTGTCCTATCTTTTTTTCCTTGTATTCCTCCTTCTTCTCTCATATTCTTCCTTGGTTCCTTGCGTTCTTATCTGACACTTCATTCAACCTGTGCTTTCACACCTTGCTTCCTACCTTCTTATTTCCCTTTCCTTCTCTGTGACCTCCCCTTCTCTTCTCACCTTGCTCCTATCTTTCTTTTCTTGAAATATTTTGTTTATTCTTCCTGCATCCTTTCTTTGTCCCTTCCTTCCTTTCTTTTTCCTTGTGTCTGCTTTATTTTACAGACCTTCTTCCTTTCTTGATTTATTTCTTCCTTCCTTCTTCAGGACCTTTCTGCTTCTGTCCTTGTCTCTTTCCTAGCATCCTTTCTTCTTCCTTCTTGTCCTCTTTCTTTCGTTCAGTGCTTCTTATATTCATCCTACCTGACTTGCATCCTTCTATTCTTCTTGCTTTCTTATTTTTTACCTCTCATTAGTCCTTTCCTTCTTCTCTTCTTCCTTTGGTCCTTTTATTATTCTTTCCTTAGTTGTTCCTCCCTGTGTCCTAAATTCTTTCCTTCCCTTCCCACTTTCATTTCATATCCCGAGTTGCCTTCCTTCCTTGCAGTTTCTGTTTTTATTATCTGTTCTGTATTTAAAATGCTGTGGTTTGCAGTGAACCTTTTGTTTTAAAACAAACGTAATGGGAACCTGCTGCTGTCTGTATCATGAAGTTTCCAAATAATCCAGTCCAAGTCCTGAAAAGGCTCTTGGTGGATTGCTTTCATCATCAGTGAAAGAAGCTGGTTTTATATGTGTTTAAAGATAAACACAATATAAGAAGCTCACCTGCATATCTGGCTACTGCTGCTGGCGCGTTTTCGAGAAAGTTGCCTTGTGCTGGTTGTCCTGTCAATATAAATCTGGCTGTTAGCCTGCAGAGAATGAAGAAGACATGGGAAAAAAAAAAAAAAAGATTGAGAGACGCAGCATCGATGCAGCCTACAGTTGCTTGGATGAGAACAACAATGACGGGAAGTTAAAATATTCAGATCCAGACTCAGACGCTGCCTGTTGACCTTCTGGATGACGCCCTGGCTGGGGGGTTGGGGCGAATGGAAGATGTTTGAAGAGCAGACGCATTCATGTTCCTGTAAAGCGACGGGCATGCAAATGTCTCACTCGGCCTTAAAGAGATTTACACGCATATGGTTAATGCATCCGGCCTTAAATCACATCTGTGGAAAGTGGAGGGCTTTTCGCTGCTGAAGGACCAGCTGTTGCATTGTTTTGTTTATTCGCCCAACTGGCAACACAAATTCATGGAAACCAAGTCATTTTTGGGAACTGTAGATGGTCATGTGATGTGATAAACATAATAAAATGCATGTATTAACTGCGCCACCTGCTTGCCATACAAATTGCTATTGAGGCATGGAAATTAAATCTTGTTCCTGCATGTCTAAATTAGGACAGCAACTTGCAATTATTTTATGAACCAATTATTTTGATGATTGATTAATCCGATGAAAAATTTTAACCATTTTACGTAAGAAGCAAATAATTGATTTTCTTTTTAATTAAATAAGAAAATAAACATTTTCTTGCTATAAATGCAATAACATAGCATTCATCTCATGAGTGTCGGATACATCTGGACCTAAAAAATAAACTTCGAACATCAACATGTGAAAAGCTCAATATCAAAACAGTGTAATGCTGGGCTACTGATTCATTTATCAATAATTGGACAGGAAAACATGCTGTTTAGGAGTACAGAATTTTAACCAGAATATGAAGCTAAAACTAAAGATTTTTTGAAACCTGAAATGCAAATTTTTAAAAATGTTTCGTACATTTTTGGCTTAATTATTGCTCTGACTGATGCTCTTTCAAAAAAAAAAATAAATAAATAATCTTTTTGCGTCTGTATTCTCCAGTTAATGATTAATCAATCACTAAATTACGATTGCAAATTAATCCGATTAATCTTTTCACCCCTAATTTAAATCACATTTTAGAGTAAAAAAATGAACGAAAGCGTTTTTCTTTTGACGTGCAGGAATCACCTACGTGGCATCATTGACTCTGACAGGAGCTGGTGCTTTTTGAAGTCAGGGAGCAGAGCACAGGGTCAACTGACAATCTGATTTCCAGATCCCTCAGCAACCTGCAGCAGCTGTCTCTCTTCTGATGAAAACGTGTGTCAGGAAGGACCTCAGGTCCCGTCAGCAGACGCATGGCTGAAAGAAACGGGTCACACAGATCGACTGAATCAAGATTAAGCTGCTACACCAGCAGCACATGAGCTTAAATGTGCAGATGAGAGCACAAAGCTTTAAAGTCATTTCACAGATTGCGAGAAGTGACTAGAAGTAGACACTCTGGACTGAGCCGCCCCCCTCCTCCACCAGGTTCGTAGATTGGGGGCTGGGGCATCAGGACTCCCATAATGTCCACAAAGGCTCAGCAGGATGCTGATGGTAACAGCTTCTCAAGGTAACTTTGATTAGTTTGCTCTTGTGAGCGTTTTACATGTGTGGCATGTCAATGACAGATTACATGCAGCTTATCTGTGGCAGTTGAAGGACACAACACCCTCAGGACAAAAGGATGCGAGATAAATTCATAAATTAAACTACATGTGATTCATAATGAAATTATAATGACAGCCTCTATTCATTTTTGCTAGATAAACTGCATAAATTGTTCCTTAAGCGTACCATTTTTATGTTTCTGTGAAAATTGACATTTTTGTGTAAATCTGTTTCATTCTGCTTTGTTTGGCCTAAAACCGTCTTAGTGCTGCCCTCTTTGGGCGGTTAAAGTTTTCCTGCTGGTTACAATGGTACAGCTTGGTTTCTGATTAAATAGCAACAAAGTTGCTAAGTTTTCAACAGTGCTTTAATGGACACTGTGGTGCAGCCCAACTGGCCCTCCACTCGTTACCTACCAACCCACATGCAGCTCCATCATATTTGATCAGCTGGTTTTACTGCTGTATGCACTGTACAATGGCTGCTGGAAAAGACAAGTGTTTTGTTGTTGGCTTGTCACCCAGAAACCACTCACTGCATTCTTGTTGGTTGTGCAGGAGGCTCCACTTTTGTTGTACAGTTGTAAAATTGTGCATCTGTTTGCAGCCATTTTCATGACAAATTGTTAATGTTGATCTCAGGGGCGTGGCCAACACTTTAAAATTTAAAGTAACAAGAGGTCCTAAAACAACTCAAGGTAGGCATGAAGGAGCAGACTGAAATCTCATTGTCTAAGAATAATTTTGTGCAAAACATGTAATCAATATGCTTTGTATTGTTCATAGACATATCCTAACCTGTTCGAGGAAATTGCGTCACCTTTAATCCCCTCCGCGCAGCTCAGAACTTGTCTCTTAACTACACCTATTTTGTTTTTGCTTTTTTTACTTATCAAAGATGAGGTTATGCTCAGAGTCTGGCCTTTTTAATATGAACCAGAAAACAATCAGTAAAATCAAATAAAAATGTTTTCTAAAGCAGAAAGGATTATTGGACCAGTTAATCCAACAATAACAGGCTGGAAATAAACAGGAATCTGTGATGCCACTGATGTTAATATTCTCTCTCAACTGGTAAATCATTATTATCAATAAATCAGATTATCGGTAGCCAGCTCATTCTTTGTCATGAACACTGAGGCACAGTTCAGAAAACCCGATCAACACGGTTCCCCGGTGGTTCTCCTCGGTGATTTGTTCACTCGTCATCTCTGTGGAGAGGAACAGGGATGAGGTGGGGTTCCACACGAAACTCCTCACGCTGCGCTGCGGTTGTCAGCGTCCCCCGTCTGCGGCTTTTACAGGAGTCTTTATTCATCAAAGCCTAACCTGCTTTCCAGACCCTGAGCAGGCGGCCCACCTGCTGTGCCAAGTGGATTGGATCCTTTGATTGCTTCCCTCTCCAAGGATTAGAGACTAAAATCTGAGCTCATTAGCATCATGAGACGTTCAGGTGCGGGACAGAAACGGAGTTGTTGAAGGTCAATTAAAAGCTGCACATTTCTCATACAGGTTATAATCCCAGTTCAGGTTTAGTCATGATTACTCAGAGAAACATTTTAGATCTGGAAATGAACCACTTAAATTTAGCTCTAATTCCAGTCCTTGCTGACTTGTCTGCAGTTTTTCCTGAAGACAAGTTTTCCTCTTGCATTCTCTGAACTAATGTTTTTGTTAGCATTTGTTTTTTCCCTCCTGCTGTGCTAGTTTTTCCTCTCTACACGTTTGAGGGAAAACCTCTCTAATGTTTTTGTTTCCCATCTTTTTCCATTTAGTACGATTTTTGTTTACATTATTCTGTCAACATACCGACTTGTTTTATGTTTGTTTTTTTAATCAGTGTTGATTGGGTGAGACTAAATTCTCACCCAAACAATGGCTCAGATGTTTATATTCTGATGAAATTAGTTGTTTTTACCTAATTTTAAATCCTAATTTAAGCTGTGCAGATTCTTAGAGTGCATAACAGCAGAGCTTTTGATTGGCAGCAGGAGTCTGCGGGCTGTCTGCTTGTCTCTGGAGAGAGAAACCAGCCCACAGAGAGGTTAGAAACAGCTAAACCCATAATAACAACATTTTGACAGGGTAAAATCAGAACAGTGCTGCCTAAAAGGAAGAAACTGAGAGATAGATTTTTCTGTAGATTGGACAAGCACTTACTTGCTTATTTCTTTTACAAAACTGCTCCAATTGTCTGATGTTTTCAATCAATATCCACTCTGATCTGAACAGAGCAAGAATGACATAAATAAGAAGTCGTAGGAAGTCGTAGAATCCTGACAGTCGTTGACTGACCAGCAGCCAGCTTGACGTTTGAGTCAACAAATAAATCCTTTGAAGCTGTTGTATATTGCAGGACTGCAGGATTTTGGGTAAAAATAAACTCAGGTATTTATATCACAGGCATCAGAAAGCAGTGCCAGAAATTAAAGCTACCGGCCAGACTTTCTAGTAAAATCAATTAAACTCATTTGAGGTATTGTCATGTGCAAAATGTTTTTCTGTTTGTTTTGTTGGAAAATGTTTTTTAATCAAGATAAAAATCTTACCTACTAAACCAATTTTTATGGACAGGTGACTCTGGTGAGATCATAAAAGACATATTGTGACTGACTGGAGGTATTTTTGCTTGTTTTATGGATTTGAATTGTTTGTATGTTGCAAATAATTATTATATAGATAAAGCATTTTATTTAATCTCTCTCCTTCTGGTCAGACTTCATTTGACCAAAGAAAATGGGAATACAATAATAATAACAATCATAATGAACTTAATTTAAATTGCACCTGTCAACAGATTTATAACCAGCTAAAGTTCTGAAGTCATTATTAGCTTTAGCTTCACCATCTATGTCTGCATCCATTTTGGTTTGAGGGTATAAGGATTCAAATTTGGACTCAAACGTGTAAAGTTGAAATGAATGACTTGATGCATGATGCTTAATGTCGACATAAAGTGGGCGCCACATATACAGACTTTTAGTCTGTCGTAGCTGACCGAGGTTCAATTCCCGACTTCCTGTCTGCCCATTTTTTTGTTTGAAAGCTCCAAATAAAGGCAAGTAGTCCCACAAAATCTTAGAGAAATACTTGCATATTTACCATTCACCTATATATCTGTAAATTATTGCTTCATGGTTGCTAAAGCTAGCTGGTCCATTTCATTGTAGTGCCTTTTGTGATGTAATTAACTTGAACTTGCAAACAGAATTACCAATTTTTACTCCTGACACAAGCTTTGCGAAAACTTTATTTAATGAAAATGCAACCTTACCCAAGAGGGATTATTCTGTGAGTGTACATTTATTAGTAAAAGATAGAAAACTCTCCACTGAATGGCGCCTCTAATGGAGTTGGAGAGAGGTCACGGTTTTCGCCGCATGAGGCCAGAGGTCACAGTTTTACTGTTTTCTTGCATGTGGACAGAACCAGCAGCTCTCTGAGGGCACCCACATATGTTTTCTAGTGCTGTGTGTGTGACAGGATTATAAAACTCATTTTGTCCATCGACTCAGGTTTGTGGTTTTACGACTGAAAATGGTGGGGCCTGGGGCCGCTGCAGGGGTCAGAGGTGAACCCTGTATACATTACAGTACACCATGGTCGCACAGCGCAAATCTTGGCTACGTTGAACAAGTCGTGCAATATCAATAAATGGGACTCAGTGTCACTGTAGGCATTAAATGCTCTTCTATTTAAAGTTTTGCAATCTGATGCATGATGAGCAACAAATCAACAGTAGAACCAGTGAGTAATAATGGGAAACTTGAGGCTTAAGTACAGGGGAGTGATTGCAGAGACAAGGATCAGGTGCATCCCCTTGATGCTTGGCAGCTGCATGGGGGAATGTGACTACAAGGTGACGGAGGGAGAATAATAAATGAACACAAAATAAACACACAAGAGAAAACAATGATTTCAGGGAGAAAACAGAACAGAGTGATAATAATAATCTACTCCAAAACAAACTGAAAACCAACATGACAGATTGAATCAAATGCAGGGATTATCACGGAATATGCCTCATTATTCCTCAAGGGAACTTATGATTTGATTTTGTAACACCTCTTGTTATCTATGACAGCTGCGGACAGGAAGTGTGGCAAGTGGAGGTTTTTATTGTATCACATCTGAGGAAACCTCTTACTGGAAATCCAGTACCTTCTGTGACTGCCATGATTATTGGCAGATAACTGGCTGCAAACAATCACTCTGTAGCTAACTGGCCAGAAGACTTGCTTTTTTGCATCAATAATTTGAAAGTGTAAATTACCGGCAGTTGCCTGGGCGACGTTCGCCTTCGCCACTGTCTGACTTCTGTCGCCAGCTCATACAACCTTATGAGCATTCTGTGAAAAAAAGCACTACTCCGATGTAAAATGTGATTTTCTTTTATAAATTTCTATCATGACAGGTATTAAATTTCATCCATATTGGCCTTAAAAAGTCTAGGAAAGTCTTTAAATTTGAGTTGATGAAACATGCAGAAACCCTGGTGTCTCAGTGGTCAATGTCAACTTTTGATATTCCATATTACCCTTGAGAACCAACATAAAGAATAGCTGGTGTTTCTTGATGGAATGAGTTTTCTTTTATTCCTTAGAAATAAATTCTATTAATTGTGTTTGTTTTTTGTTTTCCTTGCTGCTGATGAATGCAGACTGCTGCATAGAAAAAATCCCTTTTCTACAGTCAGGAGACAGATAAGAGCCTTGCACATTATTAGTGTTTATTCAGGTTGGATTTTGCTGAGGATGCATGCTCCTTTCATTTGGTTCCCTAGTTTATCCGTGGCCTTGCAGAAAAAAAAAAATACATATACACTTATGTTTGTTGGTTATTGCTCAGTTATTTCAAATCCCACACAACAGATGCTGGAGTCGGCTTTCTTGTTTGATTTATTAACTGTAGGGCCGTAGCTGTGCATCATACAGGCCAAAAGTGTTACTGGATCTCTCCGATTTCTTCTAAAGTCGTTTAAAAGACGTTTTCCTCCATGTAGAGTCACTGATCTCGCTTCTCTTGTTCTGCTGGTGATGCAGAGATTTCCATACCACTGACAGCAGCAGTGAAGGTGCCACTTATCTAGCTGATGTTCTTGACATCTTGGTCCATATCAGCATATTTTCCACTTGTACAGAACTGGCTTTATTGAACAGCCGACCCATTCAGTTTTCAAGCACTGTTTTGATCAGTGATGGGGACGGTTTTCTTTTTAGAGTCCCCCTCTCCATCTTATCTATTTACTGTCTGTTACTAAAGCCTGTAATTTTCTCACTCATTATAATTAGCACTGGAAATTTCAAACTGCTGGTGGAGGCAGAGCTAGGTGAGAACAGGCAAAATTAGCTTTGTGGTAATATTTATTCATGTTTTTTGATTTCTATTTATTTGTTCTTCATAAACACTTTCTGAAAACAGGGGTGTTAAATTACACTCCTCTGATAGCTGATGTTCTATAACCTTTAGATATGAATAAAGTCCCAACATTTGACTGGACAGTCAGAAGTTCTTTAGACAGAGACTGGTTCATTCCAGGCTGCACAGTGGCGCAGTGGGTAGCGCTGTTGCCTTGCAGCAAGAAGGTCCTGGGTTCGATTCCCGGCCCGGGGTCTTTCTGCACGGAGTTTGCATGTTCTCCCTGTGCATGGTGGGTTCTCTCCGGGTTCTCCGGCTTCCTCCCACAGTCCAAAAACATGACTGTCAGGTTAATTGGCCTTCCCAAATTCTCCCTATAGGTGTGAGTGTGTGTGTGCATGGTTGTTTGTCCTGTTTGTCTTTGTGTTGCCCTGCGACAGACTGGCGACCTGTCCAGGGTGACCCCGCCTCTCGCCCGGAACGCAGCTGGAGATAGGCACCAGCAACTCCCGACCCCGTTAGGGAGAAGGGTGACGGAAAATGGATGGATGGATGGATGGATGGTTCATTCCAAGCATGAAACTTCCAAACACAAACCAAGAGGTGTGTTGGTAAACAAAATTAGATAGAAAAAACCCATATCATTCAGCTTAGACAGGAAAAACAGGCAAAAATGACAAGTAGAGCAAGATAACTTGGTATCAAAATATAAGACTCTTAAATATTAAAGGACAGGATCTCTCTTACAACTTTTATCCAAATGGAAATGATTGGGCTCTTGAATTCCTCATTCAATTAACTGATTTAATGCTTATTTTACGTATTGTTATGTAAAAACAATATGGACCAGTTCTCCAATGACACCAAAGAACAACTTCACACCACTATTTTAGAGAAGATTGTTGGGGATGATTTTTAGGATAAAAGGACCCAAATTTAGCCAATCTGCAGATCCCAGAGAAACCATGCTGCCAGCTGAAGCTTTGAGTTAATAAGCCTGAACTTATTTACTGAAAGATCTAGAAGGTTTCTGGACAGAGAAGTGTTTGCTATGTACAAACATGATGGCCTACTACAAGAAAATATTCCACTTTTTTCACTCCAACATTCAAATCAATTTCTAACTTTAATATGATTAGCTTTATCTGTGTTTTTGGATTAATATTCCCTTCATTAAAGTAAAATGACCATTTTTTGTTTCCTGTTGGTTTTGCCTCCCTGTAGATGTTAATTCTTTCTTAAAATTAAATGGAATACCTAAACTTAATTAAAGCTTGAGTTTTTGATTAAAAAAAAAAAACTATAAAGTGTGACACACAAAATGTATTTGTCACCAGCTCCGTCAGCAGCATTTACGTTTATTGCATCAATCATTTCTGACTAATCGTTTGTGTTATTTGTTGCTTTTGTAAATTGTAAATACCAGAGTGTCAGGCATTGTCATTTTTAAAAAAATCATTTCTTTGTGTGTTAAGCTTTTTCTCCACCTAATGAGATATTTAATGGTTATTGTGAGGTTAGCTGTCTTTTCTTCGCTTTCTTGAATCACCACAGAAATCAACAAAAGCAAAGCGAATGCAGGTCATAATGTGAAGGCAGAAAATAGAGCTAGTGTATAATTGGCTCTGCGGATGCTCTGGTGTTTATTTGAGTGATGATAATAGCTCTGAAATGTTCTGTTTGCCCCTAATATCCAATAAAGAAACCTCTGAGGTGGTGATGGTATCAGTGAAGCTGCTTGTTTGAAATAAGTAAGGCATTTTGGAAAAAAAGGGAGGGCGATTCATCTCTGAGACGGCAGATTTGGCTCCATCTGAAGCTGGACCTCCTCAGTGAGAGCCCAAAGCACAGATTCATCCTCCTTTGACTGTTTTACATGCTTTTCTTTTTGGGAAGAAAAAATCCATTGATGGAATAATTTGGTCATTCAGTATATTCAGGTAGTCAGCTGACCTCATTCTTTGGGCACACAATGTTGCTGAACCTAGACCTGACCAACTGCAGCAACCCCAGATCATAATACTGCCACCACAGGCTTGTACAGTAGGCACTAGGCATAATGGGTGCATCACTTCACCTGCCTCTCTTCTTACCCTGATGCGCCCATCACTCTGGAACAGGGTAAATCTGGACTCATCAGACCACATGACCCTCTTCCATTCCTCCAGAGTCCAATCTTTATGCTCCCTAGCAAACTGAAGCCTTTTTTTCTGGTTAGCCTTACTGATTAGAGGTTTTCTTACGGCTACACAGCTGTTCAATCCCAACCCCTTGAGTTCCCTTCGCATTGTGCGTGTGGAAATGCTTTTGGGTTCAGAATTAAACATACTCCTGAGTTCTGCTGTTGTTTTTCTTCGATTTGATTTGACCAAACGTTTAAGTAATCACCGATCACGATCATTCAGGATTTTTTTCCGACCACATTTCTTCCTGGAAGACGATGGTTCCCCACCATCCTTCCAGTTTTTTATGATGCGTTGGACAGTTCTTAACCCAATTCCAGTAGTTTCTGCAATTTCCTTCGATGTTTTCTCTGCTTGATGCATGCCAATGATTTGACCCTTCTTGAACAGACTAACATCTTTTCCACGACCACAGGATGTGTCTTTTGCCATGGTTGTTTGAGAAATGAGGAGTTACTCATTGCATCAGCCAGCTGAAAGATAATCGCCTATGCAGTAATTATCCAATAGGAGGCTGGTACCTATTTGCTTAGTTAAATCCAGGTGGCGACTTTTATTTTGGCCAGGCAGTGTATGCACCAGCAAAGCACACCTTAAGTGGAGTTAGGAGTATAACAACCAATCTAAAATAAATAATAAAAAAACTGAAACTGACCCAACAGTAGGTTGACTGACTTGGTCAGACATGTAAAAATAAACTTCAACTAACTTTCTTTCAAATGGTTCATATAGTGCAATTAGAGAATCTAAATGCAATGTAAAATAAAGTATGATGCTGCTCAGAGCACAAAGTATGGAATTAGACTGAATAGATCGAACTCTGATGGATATAGTACATTGTCGCCAATACCAGACCTAGAATTTGTTTCAATATCTGGACCTATACATAAACTAATATCTGATCGATATTAGTAACTGGAAAATGTTTATCAGAGCAGAGTGGTGGGAAATTTGATGCTTGGAAATTGTGATCACTTGAAGCGTGATCACAATTTCTGATCACTAAATCTGTTTCCCTGCTTTCACAGCTTTTTGTGTACTTGTGGCAAAATTCTTACATGAAAGGTCAAATTACTGCATGTCTGTCGTCTCCTTAATGCATCATGAGCTGAGGTTTAACGGAGACGGCGGTGGGATAATACTCCTTTTAGTGACTCTAATGTACTTTTCTGGTACAAATGTGAAACACTCTTTGAACGACCCAGTCTAAGAGCTGCTGGTCTTTCAAGTTTCTGAGCTGAAAGCGACATTCAGACACTCCAGCCATCAGCACCGAAATTATATTTTTGTTATTTTCCTCTCTTTAAAAGCAAACCCTTATAGTAACTCCTACTGTCTCTCTTCTACACTCAACCGCAAGGATAGTGTCACAAGGCTGAAATAATTTGTAGATGCTGCCAGCAGCTTCTTGAGGGCAGCGGTGACCTGAGGACCAAGCTAGTGTTTGGGAGCAGCTGGAAAAGCCATGCCAGCAAAACTCCAGCTAATTTACACGCTCTCTCTCCGAACGCATCTGGAGCAGGTGCCTTTTTCCCGCTCTTGTCTGGAAACGACTGAGGCCACGCTCTGCTCCTCCACACTGATTGGTGAAGCAGAGTGTGTGATGCTGACTGGCATCCAGGCCTCTGGAGGGGCGGTCCAGAGCAGAAGGAAACTCAGCCGTACTGCCAAAAGGAGTCAGGGTTGTGACTCGGTGTCTGGTCCCTGACCTCAGCCCATCATCGGGATGAGGCTCCGCCACGCTTCAGCTGCATTTCCTCAAGTCAAGTCTCTTCCTGTAGCTTAGTTTTGTATCAGAGCTTAGCCAGTCTTATTGTAAAAGTCACATATTTTACCTCCTCCCACTTTTTTCTGGCTTCTTGGACTTTGTTGGAAAATGCTGCGAGGAAGACGTAAGGAAAATTATGTTTATTTTCTCGGAAAAACTTTTTTTTAAAACAGTGGAAAACTGTCACAAAGTGCGTAATAGATCATTTATAACCTTAAATAAATAAATGTCTTCAGTAATCATATCCTGATGGTGGATTAAAACATTGTATATTTTTATAACTTTAAACGTGGATTTAAAGTAAATATGAACAAAAGTTGAATTTAAAGAAACTTGAAGGCAATGAATTAACCCATGTAAATATTTTTAATTATTTAAGGTATTGATCAAATTTAATGATTAAATGATCAGGGATGCAAGTTATTGATCAATGAGGTAATGTGAAGTTGGTTGGTCTTATGAATCTACTAACGATTAATTGACAAGCACATTTTGCTTGTATGAAAAGGCACGGCCATCTTTTATAACATGACAGGCTCAGTTTTTCATAACATGCTGAATTAAATAAAAAAAATAATTAAATTGTAAGTGAACAAACAGTTTTTTCTCAAATCATGAAACTTAAACACTTAATTCCCCATGAACAGAGAGATGTTCATTCAGAAGGATTGTATGTGGCTGATCTTAAGAAAATGGTAAAACTTCGCTCCATGAAGTACATTAACTCATTACAGCCATTCATATCAGTCCTGCTTACTGGCATCATCTTTTTTCCATTTACCATGTTTTCCGGACAATAGAGCGCACCTCACAATAAGCCGCACCTACACATTTTTGAAAAAAACTGGAAACATATATATAATTAAGCCGCACCGGTCTATAATGGTGTCTCCGCTGATCTCAGTTTTCCAAAAGGACACAGCAGAGGGCTGTGTCCTCATAAGTGACCTAATTTGTCTCCTACTCCGAACCATGGTTTCGTTCACGCCCAGGTTTCATGCAGGGCCTCTGTTTTCCTCCTATACTGCCAGATCAATAGCCCTCAACTTAAAAGCTGCATCATTTTGGTTTGGACCATTTGTCTTTCCTGTTCTGGTATGCCTCTGGCATCTTTGTTTCTGTATCAACTGACTCCTCTTAAGGATGAATCGACTGGAACTCATTTTACTCTGCTAAACCATTAAGCTTGCTTAATACACATACATATTGAGTATGTATGTGTATGTATGTAATAACATCAACATTATATTATTAAAAAACATTCCGTCCATATATAGAATAACTCTAGGAAATGTAAACATTTAGAACTTGGTTTAAAAGCACTGTTCATTTTCTAAATGAAGTACTCCAACATTTCTATACATTTAATTCTATTTTCTATGAAAATGGAAATTAGGTCACTTATTCAAATTTTGAGTTGTCCAACTTTGCACATGGAGTTAAAAAGAATAAATAAGGCTCGCCTTAATTTATCTGTGTTGGGAATATAAAAATGTTGAGGCCATAACAACTAATGAGTCGAGCTTTGAATTGGGGCTGCAGCTCGGTACATCCAGTCTCTATTCAACATTATCCCTCACATGGTCACCAAGGAAGGCAAACAAGTTGCAAAGCAGCATTTTGTTAACGAGAAATCTGCAAATGGACAGAAATGTCACGGCTTAATTGGGCCATCCATTATCTGCTCAACATTCAAAACCGACAAAAGCAGATCCTCCACGACCAAAACAATGTTCTCTCTCTTTGGCTCGGGATCTGCAGCTGATTTTTGTGAAGAGGAGTCGTTTTCTTCTGGACCCATTTCACTGTGAACCTTCGCTTTTGTTTGAGTGTGCCAACTCATCGTCGCATTTCCATCTGTGGAGATGGAGAGTTTCTGCCAGAATGAAACTGCTTTGTGATAATGGGGAACGAGTGAAAAATAAAATATTCATTTATTTAGGCTGCAAAGGGTTCGTTTCAGTTACCCATCCATCCATTTCCTGTAGCTGGATAGACCTTGCAGCGACGCTGCAGGGCAGGTGCCTTTTCACAGGGAATTGGTCCATTACAGGATTCCCATTTTAGGCATTGTAATCAATTTATTCAATAAGATTAACTTAATCATACAAAAAAACTGAAAACAAAATTTACAGCACAATCTAAACACTTCTATTTTTAAAAAAGCCTTACAACATATCAATGCATTTGTCATTTTGGTTTTAACAGACTAGAGTTAAAATGTGGAAGTCACTGAATATCACTATTTTCTGCTAACATTCGTCAGACTATCTGTTCTGGCAGCAGATATGATACTCTGATCTTACCAAATGTAGTTCTAATTTAGAGGTAGTTCACATATACCAAAATAAAAAGTGTACAGTTAAGTCAGACCAAAGCTCTTTTGTTTTAGGTCAATTCACCAATCACCAAAATATTTCCTTTTGCTAAGCACCACAATAATGAAGAGAAGATGATTGATTTGTTGATGTCTTTAAAATCAGAAGTTTGCATACGTTTGCTTACTATTTTGCCTTCAAACTGAAATTTTGCATTTCCTTCATGCATCAACAATAGTTTCTGGATTTTTGGCCCATTTCTACTGACAGGTTTTCTGTCCTGAAGCCACTTTGTTGCCTCTCTGAATGTAAGCTTAGGCCTGGTGGATGTCTTTAGATGTTGGTTTAATATTTCCACATATTGTTCTTTCCTCATTTTTCATGTATTTTAATAAGTTGCTCTATTCCTCCTGCAGCAAAAACATTCCCATAGCATTACCCTTAAACTTCAATGTTGGAATAGTTATTTCAATAGTTCAATGTTTTATTTTGCTGGAAATATTTCCAGTGAATTCTACACACCGTCATCAGCAGCCAGAGGAGCCTGTTCCGTGACAGACTGCTGTTTCCCAAGTGCCGGACCAATAGATTTAAGAACTCTTTTGTCTCCCATGCCTTCAGACTGTACAATTCCTCATTTGGGGGGGGAGGTGATACAGGACAGAGAGTAGAAGGAGTAGTGACCCCTTGTACTTTTTTTCTGTAGTTTTCTCCATACTTATCAGGTCAAACCACATAGTGCAATACCATATCACTGGTCAATCTATCCACCAAATTCTTATATTTTCTTTTGTGTTGTATTTATATTTATTTATATTCTTATATTCTATATTCTTATTCCTTGTTTCTTGCATAATTTAAAGTTTTTCTTGCATAATTTAAGGTTTTGGTTACTCACATTTAGTGTGTACCTTAGTATTTAATTTGTATTTTTGTATTCTTTTGCACTTTGCTCACTGTGTGCTATCTTTGTTTTTTTGCCTGTAAGCTGCTGGTAACTTCAATTTCCTGAGGGAGTCTTCCCAAGGGATCAATAAAGTACAAGTCTAAGTCTAAGTCTAGGACAGTTGTAGACTTTGTTAAATCACAAGAATCAGCTGTGTGTAGCAACAGATTGGGGAGGGGCACCGAGTACAGTATGAGAAAAATCCTTTTCTTCTGGCACTTTCTCCAGCATCCATTTAAAAAAACCCTGAAAGTATGACTGAAAATGTTTGCATCGTTGAAACGGAATATTTTAAAACCTTGATAGATGTTGTCGCTAATCTATCCATCTGCAGTAAGTAAAGCTGTTTATGCTTTAAAGAATAAATCCACTCTTAGACTCTTTCTTGAGCTATAAAATTCAAAATGCTTACTTTTTCTGATGTGTGATTTGAAGTGACATCTGATAAGCAAGCTTTCACCTCCTCTGGAAATGAACTCATGCATCTCACAAGTCCAGGTCTAATCCTGTTAATCTGAATAAATTTAACCCACATTTACTTTCAAAAATACAAAAGAAAACTACATCTTTTTTTTTTTTCTGCTGCAGCTGTCAAGCCAGACTGAAACATTTCATTATGTGGCTAACATGAAGCCATTACCTATTGCTGTTATAATGAACTAATGCTTGTGTGCTTTTTCATTGTGGATGTTCTAATATGGAGCTTCATCCATTGTGGATAATTTATGTAATTAGGATCTGGAAGACAGAAAGGATATTTCCATCAAATCCCACCCTGTCACCATTACTGTTTACCTAGAGCCACCTGCCTTCAGAGATCCACAATGTGAAGTCATTTCCTGTTACATCTGCAAATGGACAGAAATGTCACAGCAACATTTCTATTATAGTTAACAGGAAATTAATTCCTGATGTTTTTTAAAAAAAATTTATATTGTGCCCAAATCAACATTTAAAGTGTACAGAATATGTATTTTTAGGTTGCTGGACATGTGTGATGTGAAATTTAACTCACATATTTGAGCCAGCAGAGTTTTAATGATTGTCTAGAGAAGCGATGAAAGTCCTGCCAAGCAGAGTATAACCGGAGGTGTGTTTTTTTTGCTTTTTCTCTTTCTTTTTTTCCCACACTGGATACTAACTGAGAGTAGGAGTGTGGACTGCAGCTATTTCATCAAGAGGCTGGGCAAGCAAAAACAGAATCAAAAGAGACTGACTCCTGGATTTGGAACTCATCTCATGCACACAAGATTTGAAATGAATACTGATGCTAACTTTGTGCTTCTTTATGTTGCTGAAGCAACATTAACCATGAGTTCAAACTTCATGAGTTTGAAGGAAGGGCAAATAAAAATAAAAACACGCTGTACAATATTTGTAGAAAAAAAAAAAAACCCAAAAAACAATTGAACCCATGAATATTTTTGTGCATCTAAACCCCCAAACCCTTCAAACCCATGGTTTGAAGGGTTTGAATAATAAAGAATATTATTCTTTCAAACCATGAGTTTGAAAGAATATTATTTTTATTAGTATTTTACTTAAGAACATATAGAGGACTTCAAACTGTATGAACAGTGTGGGCTAAAGCTGTAGATGTTTAAGTTCTAATCATTACTGATGCGCCACAATCCTGCAGGTTTTAACTGTTTTTTGTACTTTGACTGTGTTTATTTATCTATATTTTTTATGCTTCCCTACATTTTTTTTATATTTATTGTGTGTGAAAACACCACAAACACTCTGTGCCACAAATTTTTCAATTTGTAGCACAGAGGAGCTTTGGCTTTGTCACTTTTTATTTGCATGCTGGAGCTGCTCTGTAAATTCCGAATAATAATTCATGCTTGTGACAACTGCTATTGTGAACAGCGGCACACATTTCCTGAATCACAACAGGGAGGCCCGCCTTATTTAGGTGAAATATGCCTACAAAGCTCTCTAAACAGTGAATTTGTTCTTGTTAATCAACCAATTTAGAAGTTTAAGACATTTATTTTGTTGATTTATTTTCATTTTTTAGCATCAGCATAAATACCACTTGATAGTTGTGGTTTTCAGTTTGCTGCTAAGCATTCATCGACATTTGTTTCCAATTAAAGTCGAGCTGCTCGGTCAGTTTGACCGGCTGCATTAACAATCATTTCAGCTTTGACTTTGAATCAGAAAAGGTCCTCCTGTGGTCACTTGCAAGAATCTCAGTGATTTTTGTATTTTTTTTTTAAGTGAGGTGTCTTTAAGCGTTTATACATCATGCTTTTAGTCAGTAGAAGCAGGAAGAAGGTTTTATTTCACATAATGCTCATTTGAAAAAGATCTCTTCAAATCCAGGCTTGGGCAGAAATAAAAAAAAAATGGCACAACGTTTGGAGGTCGATCTCCATGAGTAGATGATGGTAAAATCTGTCTGACCAGGTCATCAGGGCTAAGCTTTTTATAATAGCCTTTAAAAGCACCATATCTCAAATCTTTAATGTGCTGCCCATCAGGAGAGCAATGAAAAACGCCTATGTGACACAACCCACGGCTGATCTCCTGATCAGCTGCAGGATGCATGTCAAAGCCACCAGGAAATGTAGCGAGGAAGTAAATCACTGAGACACAAAATGTCTCAATCCGTCGTATAACATCTGTTTTTGATATTTAAGCTGTTTTTGATGTCAAAAATTCAACCTCCTGTCCCTGTTCTGAACTTGCCAATAATGAATTCACTCCAAACTGAGCAAATTGTGAACATCAGTAAAATATGGCAAAAAAACATATAAACAACTTTTTACTATATTCCTAAATCAAGAAATCTAAACAAAAATAACACATTGAATAGTCTAATTGGTTTGACGGCAAAACAGAAATACACATATTATTGATTACCCTGCATATAGAAATGTCTATCATAGTTATCTATCATGTGAAGCACACACTACAGATGCAACCATCTGGTTAGTTTTCAAACCTTCATCCTAAATTAACCCACAGAAACAAACTGATCCATCTGAGATTGTCAGGTTCTCCATTGGTTTGTGCAGCTTCCCCACTTGAAAGGACTCAAAAACTGTTATCTTCGGTTATTTCCTATTTATTTATCAGTATGTTGGGAAATGAGTTGTCTTTAGAGTTGGTCCAGAATCAGTTTACAGTCTCTAAACAATGTCAGAAGAAAAATAAATAAACACATAAATAAATATGTTTGTTTCACAGAAATGATGTTTATTCTAACAGCAAATGAACACTAAGCAAACCACTGAGAGTCTCAACCCACAAAGCATCTCAAAGGGTGACGGGGGAGCTATTAGCACAAGTCTTGATATAGATGGCATTATACCTTTCATTTTAACATGCATTTTAAATAGTTTGAAGATGGTCCTGATAGTCTGCTGCAACAGAATATCATGTTCACTCCACATGACGGCGGATACTGTGTTTCAGGTGGAAGAGTCTAAATATCTTGGGATCTGACAGGAAATGGACCGTGACATTGTCCGTATGCTTGGTGCTCCCTGTGCCGGAATGCAGCCGCTGTAATGCAGCTATGAAGCGAATGCTTCTGAAAAACCATGTCCGAGCTGTTACTAGTCAGACCACGTCCCTTCACTCACCTGCAGAGGTGAACTTTGATGACCAGAAGGACCAAGATCAAGGAAACCAATCACTGCGGGATTTTTTTACGTTTAGATGAGAAGTCTGCTTATTCAGGGCGAGAGTTCAGTGATTTTGAAGAGCCAACATGGGGTTTTTGTTTCCTTTTAGGCACTTATCAGATACAGCCAGCTGGACAGAGGCCTAGCTGCTGACCTGCAAGCTTGCTGGAGGGATTGAATTTCCCAGCTGGCCTGGGTGGAGGTGGAGATTCCCCAGGAGGAGACACAGGAAGTTAATGGAATAAGGGAGGTTTAGGTGTCTGTTGTTACTGCTGGAACAAGCAGTAACAACAGTAAATAAGCTCGATACATCGGGAAAAAAGTGCCTTTTCAAGTTCACTTCTTTATGTTTACTTTTGGGATGAAGATGAATCACAAGCACTCGTGAATAAAGTGGCGTTCAGATGAAAATGTCATGGTGGAAGTGAAATAAAAAAGGACAAAGCTCGAAAAAAATGCACTCGTGCAGAAATAAAGCGTTACATTGTGAAAATAAATAATAAATCAAACATAAAGTCAGCACAAAGTCCCAGGCACGTTTCTCCCCCATGTTACTGTGAATATTAGTGTGCAAAGCTGCAAGCGTGCATGCCTCTGAGAGCCAAAACTTGCTTTCATATTTGTTTTGTGTGCGCTGCTCCCCCTCGAGCTTGTTGGCAGCATGCAGAGTGAGCGGCCATTGTACCCCCGCCTCTCTGGATCTCTGTAAAGAGCACACGGCTCCCCAGCTGCATGTTAATGCAATCATTATTTTAGTCTTTCTTTTGCTGATATTACTTTGACCTTCAGTGTGTTTCCAGGGCTCATTTTTCTCCAGAGGGGTAAAATTGGCTCCGCAACTCCGACCAGTCTGTCTGGAGCTCTTCCGACGAGTCACCCGTTTTTAAGAAAACGAAAGTGAAAATCATAGGGGATTGCTTCAGCGTTTTGGCAGCGAAGTGAGGTGCAGGCTGAATTATAAATGCTAACAAGACCAACCACTGCGAGTCTGAGGGATGCTGCTGCGTTGTGACTCGGATACACATGCTGGCGCAATCCGCCACGGTGTTCGACACGATCGTTGGTGAAATTTGACGGCTTTCCTCATTTCACACAAAACCGCACACACCGAGGATTTTCACACAGGCTTTGCCATAAAGATTTAGTCGGTACTCTGTGTCGATCTAAATAAAGCGCTGATTATCACGCAGCTGGTCAGATATGTAAGACTCTTTTATCTCTGATGAAGCGGAATCGTAAAGAAGGATCAAAAGTCAATCTAAAAACTGATAACCTCTGAAAAGGAATCAGCTTTTCCTCGGTTTCTGAACACAAACTCTGTAAGATCTATGCGTGATTATGCAGAAACATGAACAGTTGCTTTGACTCTGACCTTGTTGACTTTTAATCTGTTGTCGAATGCCACAGCCTGAGGAAGAAAATCCTTCAAGGACAACCAAAGAGTACTTCTGCCACAAAATATCCTCTGTACTCACAGGCCACCTGATGACGGAAACTCAACATAATGAAGGTTTTAACCTCTGCCAGCTTTTGTTTTGCATCAGAATAGTCGGGTTAATTCCTCTTTTCAGGACTGTCTAGTTAGTTGATCCGTATACCTTTGCCATTTCCTGCTTTGTTCAGATCATAGAACCTTTTTGTTTGTGGTTTTTTTTTTTTTTTTAGGTAAAAAATGTTTATTTGCTCTTTACTACTCAAACTTGCAGAAGTGAGGCTACAGCACAGTGACTCATACTCTGTAATTTGAGCCTTCGGCAAATAAACCTGAGTCACTTTTTTTTCCGGAGTGCTATGTGAAGCCAGTTCCAAATCCGCTCTGTGCAGCAAACATGCTAGAAAAGTAGCGTGTGGCCTTTGAATCTTCAGCGTGCTCCCCGCAGGAAGCTCCGTGGGAGAGTGAGAATGCCTAAGTAGCTTAAAATGAAGCATCATATCCTGGAGGTGTCAAAATTCACACACACAGAGAGACAGACAGACTGATAGAAACTTGAAGTGCACTTATCAAATTCAGAGGATACAGCTTCCTCTGAAGCTTGAAAAAAACCCCGAAATATATGAGGATATTTTTCAACATTTCCACAGAGAAAATACCACATGATGAGAGATAGCTGCATCACAGTTACTGATACCTCACAAATTATGAACAAGTTAAATGTTTTCATTTTTAATGAAAAAGCTATTGCTAAACAAGGTCCAGTGAGACAAAATGTAGAATGAAGACTTTAAATGTTGCGATGGCTTTTCACATGTTGGTCTCAAGTCCTTGTGGGGAAAGTCCAACTCAAGCATAACTACTGAAATAAATATTTTCTCATTCTCTAGGTTACCTCTGACCCTCTGTTGCTGTCTGGAAGCTGAACCAGAACTGTTTTTTCTTAGTTATCTTTTACACATTTAACATTTATTTCAGAATGAAAAAACCCGGCTAAAAACTAATTTATTAATATGAAAATTTGCTTATGGCACTTTTTTATTTAGTGCTTCAGCGATTTTTGCTAACTTTGTTTAACTTCCAAATGAATTAACTTTATGTTTTGTAAGCTTTCAGTTGAATAAAGTTCGACATGAAGCGGAGTTTTAGTTGGAAGTTTCAGTTTTCGACTCATTTAAAGAATTACTTCCTAAAGTGCAACTGTATGAATGTAATAACAAATTTGATGCTGTTGAGGGCATTTGGTGACAATTCTTTGTAATAATTAATTTAACAGCTATGTATGCCTGTCTTCATAATGCACTTCTCACTCTTAGCTGAACCATTTTCGATTTGAAACCTTTGTTTTTATTCTAACTGGTAAGGACAGTAAAGGGTGTAAATTACAGCACAATTAACGAGGCAAAGTGTGTTAAGTTCTGGTTAAATTTCTGAATAAACAGAACAATAAGTGCTTCTGTTTTGATATTTTAGCCAAAGGTAGCTATTACGTTTATTTTGGTTCAGAATGATTTAACACAGCACACAGTTGGAGAGACATTCATGTGGTCATTATGGAGCTTCAGCTAATGCCCATAGATTATGAGCCATTAGCATCCCATCATAATGCACCAAAGTTGATGATAAAGCCAATCCTTTCACTGTAACCATGCGCAGAAGTGCAGTCGGCAGGTCACATATTGATTTCCTTGGGACGAGGAAAAGACGATGACATGCACTATGCCACAAAGGAAGTTGCACATTTTGATTCAAAAGAAAAAGTAATTGTTTACTTTGTTTTGTAAAATCCTTTCTTACTCAACAGAACAAACACTTTTCCTGGTCAGCTTCCTCAGCAGAGAGCTCACAACGTTCCATCTTTATGACCGATCTCCTTTTCTAGTGTGAACCATCTGTCAGCACCTTTCACATCTTTTGTCTTCCCAGGAGCGGGGTGACTTGTCCAGCAGTCTCCATTTAGTCTCCATGGTTACCAGCTCTTGCACTGACGGATGCATGTGTGGGCAGTTCAGTTTATTTAAATGAAAAAATATTAATCACAAAGAGAAAATATATGCTGTTGTAACTATACTCATCCAAGAATCTTGTTCTGGATAGTGATGCTCTGGGCTGAAAGGATCTCCAGTAGCAGTCAGTCTTTCAACATATCCAAATAGGCCTCTGACTGAAAACTGTTATTAACTATGCCTATGATGATTACAAACTTTTCTGGACAATATCATTACGTCAGACAATCGGCTGACAGCTCTAAGATCGTGTAGTGTGTGCTGGGCATCACACTAAGGAAATGAGGGAGGGAGGGTCAGTGGAGAGCACCGGAGTTGAGCCTTTTATCATTCAGTGTCATCAACAGAAAGAGAAAAAGGCCAGAAGAAACGATAAAGCTGATAATTGAAATGAGGTTGATAGTTTTAATTTATTGTGCGATTAATTGATTTATTGTTTATCGCGGCAGGCCTAAACACACACATCATGTAGTCAAAAGTTGTGAAAACCAAAAAACATTACATTTTGTCAAGTTTCGTCATTAGAATCATCAATGCACACCAAATATGATGGTCATTTTTCTACTTATTATGGTTCAAAAGCAACTCTGGTAAGGTGGTTTTTTGTCTCGTTGAAACTCACCATTTCAACTCATTTGCGCTTTTGTAAATGAATGTAATATACTTACAAATATAATTAAATAACATTTTCTGTCATGTAAGTACTCCCAACCCCATAAGGGGAAAAGGGTGTTGGAAAACGGATGGATGGATGGATGGATGGATGGGTAGATGGTCAAGTAGAGTTCAGTGAGTTTATTCCTGCTTCATTCTGCAAGGTTCTTAGTCTAATTATTCCCTTACAGCAAACCTTTTAGCTAAGTTTAAGAGTGACATTATTTATTGCCATCTTTTCTAAACATTTCTTGCCAATTTTTGTTTCATCATGAATATTTAGTGGATGAAGTCGGACTTTGCTCACGTTCTCTTGGCTTTAAGCCCTCGGATTGCTGTTCCGGCCGCACATTTTACTTTGTCATGAAATGAGTGTAGCGACCTCATGAAAAGCGCCTGAAACTTCCATCAAATATCCTGCTGACTGTAATCCGTGTCAATCTAAAGCCATAATCCATCAGTGAGATCTGTCCTTTATTTTTTCTTCCTTGCCTGCACAGAAAAATTATTTCTCTGCTGCATCTTTTCACTCCCGAACATCCATTAGCTCAGTCAGCTGAGGCACAGGAATCTGAAAGTCTGTTCAAGGACAGTCACATTTGGGTTTAAATGAAGTGATTCAGTCAGATGTGTTTTTCATGAAAGTTGGGGGGAGGAATATCACCTGGAGACGTATCAGCAAAATATTTGACCCATGTCATAAAGCCTGCATCGTTGGTCGGCTGCTGTCTTAAACTGCTGAAGAGGACGTTTCTGTCGTTGTAATGCCTTAAAGTACCGCGTTTAAGATGAAAGTATATCTCCTAAAGGTGCATAAAGCAGCTCATGAGTTTTGTCAGCTTCTATCAGCCACTAGTACACAGTATGAATAGAGTACAGAGCCGTCCACAGTGAAAGAGATGTGTAAACAGGCTTAAAATAAATTGATCTGTTTTTGCTGTCAGATTGCCTGAATATGAAAAAAAAAATCGAATTTTGAGCTGAGAATATTTTTTTTGTATTTGTGGAAAAACTAGAAACACCCATTTTAACACTTCCTGAGCATAAATTTCTAAATTATGGGTTTACCCACTATTGTTGCTAATTGCTTAAACATCATCAAACTGTTGACTTATTTTGAGGTGATAACAAATTAACATATCCTTCATGTTGTCACGAGAAAAGATAAAACACATCTTCAAGAGAAGGGTTTTAGATTCAGTTAATTTTGACTTAACTTTACAAAACAAACTGTATTATATAAACATGAAGAAGATGGTTGTTAGTGAATTCTAGATTAATCTTAATGAAACAGTTTTTCTCACATTATTAGTTTTTCTGCTTCAAATGCCTTAATGTTTCTAAGAAAGTGCAAAGTGAATTTTATTTTTATTCCTTTTCATTTAATCATAATTGTTTTCCCTTTGTGTCTGCCTTTGTGTATAGTTTGAAAACTATTTTTCCAATTTTATATGATGCAAATACAAACGGAGATTTTCAGGAGAAGAGTTTCCGCTGCAGACAGGTAGGTGCTCACGGTTTTTCTTTAAAACTGGAGAACATGCAGATGCTTTTGATTATCAAAAAGCTGCATGAAAATATCTTGCTTTCCCAAAGTTAGCCAAATTTACAGAGCAACAATGAAACGTTAAAATTGAAACAAGGGTCTGTGAGTAGACTGAACTGTTGGAGAACTGCAGCTCTTTTTTCAGTGGTAATATGCATGTAAAAGATGAGAGGAAACAAAGAGCTTTCATTTTAGATTTTAGCATTTGTGAAATCCTTGTGTTTCAACAGCTCTCTCTGAGTCGTTTTATTAAAAATAAGCCACTGTGCCTGTGAATTAATGGACCCTTTCAGCTGCTAATCAGTATTTTCAACTGCTGGTTTAACTTCAGATTGATTAATACGAGAGTTTATTAAGTCACGTAAGCTGAGGAGCACCTAGAGGCTCCTTTATGGAGCTTATTGTGCAAATACATCAGAACTTGACTGAATTAGCAACGTTATGCAGCTGATTGTTAGAACAACAATGTGTAACCCAGGAGCTGTTATAAACTAACAAAGCAGCATCTGACCAGGCTGACCATGAAGTCCTCTGCTGAAACTGTTGTCCCGTTCCTAGATGGATTAAAAGGAATAAAATCCTTGGGGATAATCTCATTTATCCCTGTCAGCACTTTGCACAGTTATCTATTCACCTGTTTTGAATGATTTATGCTGGAAGCAAACACATGGACCAGACTAAGGAAATGCAGACTGCTGGAAATGTCATGATTATTTCTCATGTTTCTTAAAATGACTCAATGTTATAAACGTTTTTTATTCCTGAATAAATATTCCTGAATATTCCTGAATTGTATTCCTGTTATGAACTTATTTGCATAGCAGCAACATGAGAACAGCAGCAGAGTTATTTTCAAATGGTTAATGAAAGTTTTCTGTTGCTTCTCCAGTGCCCTTTAAAAACTCCCAATAAAAACAAGTACCTTGACCTGTTGCTATGGTGATCTGTTGCCGTTTTGATGTGCATCATACTGTACCGGTGGTTTTTCGTCTTAATAAATAAACCTTTCTAAAATTAATGAAACATATCAGAAGTTTCATTAAAAGTGAAGTAATTAATTAGTCTTAATCTTGAAGCATTAAGTTTTCCAAACGTCCGTCGGACCTTCAGCATCCTTGTTCTTGACTCGGCTCAGCTCTAATATGACTGCAGCCAGGAGCCTGAGCTGCTGCTGCTGCTGTCCTCTGCACCATTAGGCACCACTTTCACTTCTTTGAAAAAACAGCTTTGCATTTAAAACTAAAATATTCAACGCCAACACAGACATTTGTGTGCAAATTAATATTATGTCACATTTTTCTTCTACTGTTTGAATTCTTCATCCCTGGTTGGTGTAACTGTCGACTAGCATCTCCCCTCTTGTCCTCCGAAAGCCTCAGGCTTTTGCAGCTCTGTGACTTTCAACCCCATGAATGATAAAATAAGCAGATACATCAGCTACCCTCAGCATCTTCCTACGGCTGAGAGAATAAAGACACTTCCCAAAATGTCAGATCTCTTTTTAAACACTCAGTTAAACATTCATTTGTGACCTTTAGAAACAGCACCGAAGAACACCAAACTACTGGCTGCTTTTCTAGAAATAATTTGTATTTGTGCAAGACTTTTCCCTCTTATGTGAGTATAGATCCTGTAGCTCTACATGTGTGTTTGTCTTTAGATTCCTCTGTAGTTTTTCCTTTTTTCTCTCTCACTATATAGATGTATATATTCCATCTCCCACCTACATCTGCAGTCGAAAGAGTTTGTTGTACACGTCCTGTAGAGAACTTCAGAAAAAGCAGCTGGAATAAAAAAAAAAGAAAAGAAGCTGTGAAGCTTTGCACTTAACAACATGTTGAAGAATCAAAAGACACACGCTGAGTTGTGTTTCTTTGGTGTTCGCCGTAGTGAGATCCACACGGAAAACCATCAGAGGACACGTCTTTCTGTCCCGATGTACATCAAGGGTACCTTTGAAGGCCCTGACTCACATATGGTTCAGGGTTTCATCAACCGCTGGTGTCATCATTAAAGAAAAAAAAAATATATATATCCAAAAACTTATTAAAATTTGTTGTTTTGGACATTAGAAATGTATTCTAGTTGCAATGTCGAGTTCTTTTTACAAAAGGAAAATGTTTGGTCTTTTAGAGGGAGAATTTACTTTTTTTTTTTCCTATTATTTGTATGCTGTTTGAAAATGGGCTGAAAACAACAACACCTACTTCACAATAATTTCGGGGGGAATTTATTGCCCAGTAAAATTTGTAATCATGACAGGCCTGGTTTACCAGAGAAACACAAAACTCAACTCAGCTATGTACTTCGACATATTTTCACCCAAGTAAGATAAAAAAAGTAAGTATTTGAATGGCTAAATAAATACCAGTAAATAACATAAATACAAAATGGCAAATTCAAGTAAGAAAATTTTTTTTTCAAATTTTCAAGAAAAAACTTAGGAAAATCATTCTTACTGGAGGCAATATACATATGCACTCTACCAGGTTTCTTTAAATAGAAACATTTGAAAATACTCCAAATAATTCATTGAGCATACTGTACTGTTTGATAACTACAAATAATTCAGTTATGTACCTCATTGCTGTTGTGAAATGCATTTATTGGCATAAAGTTTTGATTTGGTCTGACTTTCTTTCTTCTTTGTAACTGCAAGAGAAACTTTGATGCTCCTAAATGGAGTCTGTATTGTTTTGGTGTTACCTGAAAGTTAGGAAACACAACTTAACTTCTCTTCTATCTTAGCAAATGTCTGAGAGGAACTGAGATGATTTTGACCGGTTTGCAAAAAGTTTGGACACCACTGTCTTAGCCCCAGAGAGGAAATATTCACATTGGTGTTGAAGTCTAAGTTGTCAAAAAGTCACACATTTGTCAGCCGCCTGCACTGGTTTCACCTGCAGAGAGGTGAGTCCAGATCATGTTGGTGAAGTTTTAAAGGGTTTTATTGCTTTAAAAGAGGGAAAGCACCAGACAGATAAATGGTTTGAACGTATTTCATGTCTTCAGTCTGCATAACTGAAGCTGTTTCTTTCTTCTTTGTTTAAAGAAACTATAATATTTGAATCCAGAGGAATAACATTTGTGAACAGTGACAGAGACTAAACTGGTAAAAGTACAAACTCACGCTTTTCTTCGAGGTTGGACTTGCACAAGCTGACCATCATCTATCACAGTTTCTTATCTTGCAGCTCTGTCAACAGGCTGATGAAACAGCTCTCAGATCCAGGTACTATCACTATTTGGAGGAGCCTTTTCTTCAACATTAATAAGACACTCAATGTGAAAAGGGAGAAATACCAAAGCAGCAGAGGCAGAGATGGAGTGGTTAACTTCATCCAATAACACCCAGCATGTCCACAGGTCAGCGTGTCCTTGGAAAAAAACAATACAAAAATTATATCTTCATGTGTAATTTCTGAGAAAAGGTCTTATCTACAGATTTCTCAAATGATTTATGCAGCTCTCTGCTTTTTTACTTAGTAATAACATATATTTTGACACATGATAAAAATAGAGCGTTCTATCATTTTATTTATATATGAATAAAAACAGTTTTACTGTAAAAAGAATTAAATGATTTATTTTTGACCTCTTTATGTGGAATATTTTCCTAGCTAACAAACCACCAGTTGGTTCTTTTTAGACTCAAACCTTAGTTCTAAACTTGACTTAAAGTGAAATTTGATGCACAATATAAATTCCAAACTACACTTCTAAAACTGAAACAAACCTTGTTCCAGCTTATATATATATATATATAGATATATATAGATATATATAGATATATATCTATATATATATAGATATATATATAGATATATATCTATATATATATAGATATAGATATATATATATATATATATAGATAGATATATATATATATAATTTTTCTATCTTAGCTAACATCTGAGAGAAACTGAGATGATTGTGACCAGTTTGCAAAAAGTTTGGAAAGATTTTTCATCAAGAAAAGTGAGACTTTTTTAAAAAATTGATGGTTCCATTGAAGAAATTTTCAGAATTTCAATTTGCAAAATTTTATGGTTAATAGAATCAGATCCAAAATATGAGCATAAAATATCAGAATGTAAAGATCTGTTGATCATCTGTCAAAAATCACAGCGCCTGTATCAGGATCCATCAGGGTTTAAACAGAACTGTTGTGTGGAAATAGCAGGAAGCTCTCTGTAACATGCTGAACACACAGCTTTGATCCCGTTTGAGTCTGCAGAAAGGAGAAGACAGCATTTCACTGAACATATGGAAAGTGATCCGCTATAAAAGAGCTTCTTAAGGCGAAGAAATGGAGTCTTCTTAAAAGGCCGAGACTGTCACCTCATCTCAACCCGACTGAGTGCGCTGTTCACTTACCGGGGATCAAAGTGGAGGCTGAGAGGCCAGCAAACATGCAGTGAATGTTGGTAGCTGCAGAGCCCGCCTGTTGAGGGAGAATGGCTGCAAGACGTCAGCTGCTGATTGAAGTCTGAAGTGGAGAAATTTCAGTCTAATTATGGAAGTTAGGTCTCAATCCTGGAAATATAAAAATAGCAAATCTGTTCATGTTCCAGACTCAGAGGCCACAGTTTCTGCAAATTAGTGTCGACGTATTATTTGATCCATTGATTTAAAAATAAAAAGTCCAAAATCTTTAATGAGGGTTTGAGTAAAATATCAAATCTACTAAGGTTCTGCTAAAAGAAAGCCAACAGAGTTCTTAAAATGAAACAGACTAACCCTATTTAATGCATGAGTGGGCTCTGGCAATTTCATTGTAATCTGCCTAAAGGAAAGCTCATCAGATGCCCAGAATTGTTCTGTGTCCTTGAAGTGGGGAGCAGAACTTCACAGTGGACAGGTGATATTTCTGGTCCACTCAGCAGATGTTAGCAGGAGAATGTGAATGTGAATGGATTTCTGAAATGAAGACAATTCCTCTCAGCAGCAGCAAAATTACCATACCAAAAGTTAGCTCATTGGAAGAAAGTGAAGAAACTTTTATGAAGCTTTTGTCCATCATAACCTGAGGCGGGAAATGCATCTATTGTTTATAAAACATTAGTGCTAATGTAACCTGGTTGAATTTCTCTTCTGTTATAATTACTCAAAATGTCTTTTTTTGGTTATTTGTATGGGTTCCTACCTGACTGAAAATCTGTTATTGTTTTAACTGTGTTACTTTAAGAATGGAAGCCCCTCCCTTTTTGTTTCTTCTTCTGTGGTATTGTCTTTAAAATGTTTGCGTCCCTTAGACCTACCCTTTTATCATGTTGTCCTGTGGGATAGGTGTGTACTATTTATTTTGTATCTAAATACATCCAGTTTATTTATAGATTTATTAAGTTAATTTCTGTTATGTACTTTTGTTTATGTAGGACTTGGAGCGGGCAGCCTGTAACACGGTTCTTTTCTATTTGTTGTCCTTGTCAGAATAAACCAAGGATCCATCCTTTTAAAGGCGTACCACCGCCTGATCATTTTAAACCAGCACAACGCAGATCGGATCCGGTTACATTATTAAAATACTATTTATCTGCTTAGACACAAGAACTTTACAGTAGGTAAACTTTACAAAAGAAAAAAGCAAATGTTTACTTCGTTTCATTTCGTTACAAGGAAACACACCCGTCTCTTAGCAACAGCTTAACAACACATATTGTTATTGTTGAAAAAACATAGGATTTTTTTAGCTCTTTTAAAATATCTGAACACAAATTGTTTATGAATCGGATCCATGTTTGAAATACTATTTATCTGCTTAGACACAAAGGATTTACAGTAGGTAAGTTTTCCAAAAGTTAAAATCAGATATTTACTTTGTTACCATGAAAGGCACTCATCCCTTAGCAACAGCTTAACAACAAATATTGCCATTGTTGAAAAAACGCAGGAATTATTGCACTCTTTTGAATGTTTTATGAATCAGAAATTAGAGTAACACTCTCAAATGTGAATTATGAGAGTAACGTTTAAAATATAGGCGGGTTGAGTTGCAAATGTTTATTTGAACACATACAGGTAGTTACTTTACAGAAACACATTACAATGGAAGCAATTTTGCTAAGATCAATATTTTTTTCTTTCTTTACCTTTTCACACTAAAAGTACACAAATTTTTAGAGTTGTGTACTGCGATGGTTTACTGTGAAAGGATCACATTATGTGTGTGAACTCTAACAGCTCTAGATGGAGACAAACAAACAACAACAACAAAAAACACGAAAAGTTGCTCGCTTTAATCACTAATTCGTGGTGTTGACAGTACTTACAAGAAACAAAAAAAAGAACCAGCAAACAGCAGCATGAATGTAAACACTTATTGAGCTTGTTGGAAGCAAAACAGCATCTGGGGGGGAAGGATCTATAGTTCTTTGTGCACATTCTGTCACCATCTATTTTTCGGTTAGAAATTACAGAAGTTAATTTGTTTGATGAAAACATGCCAATTTTGAAAAAAATTCAGTATATTTTTTTTTCATTAGCAGAATAGCGAGACAAATTTTCGCACCTTTTTAATAGAAATGCCTCTACTGAAGGAGTGTTAGTTCAGCAACAGACTCCTTCGAACAAGCTTATAGCTACTCATTTTTTGTGCAAAGATGCCTTAATACACATCAATACCTACAATGGAAGCCGTCTTGAGAGGTTATACCCATCACCACGTCCATATAAAACAAATCCTTCCATGTAAATTTCAACTCATTTGTGCGGCAATGGTTATTTCTCTGTAAGTAGTAATGCATGATTACATCTTCCTGTGAACAAAATTGTCCTTGATCCTTTCTGAATGGTGATCAGCCAGTCCAGAACTGACTGGACTGGCTGACAAACTAATGCATCCAAAATGAAACTTCAGGCATCGTCATCATTTTAGTCTCACAAAGATCAGATGAATGTTATGAATGTTATGTTTGATTCATTAACGGTTAAAATTGCTTGGATTAAATAAACACCTTACACTCTCACTTTTAAATTTAATGGTCAATGTTTGTTTAATTTATTTGCGAGATTAAAACAAAGTTTAAATGAATAATGTCTTATGTAACTACCTTAGAAGAATAGATAACAGAAGTTTGGAGTAACAGCAGGTTGTTTTTCTTGTAACATTGAGGTTAATGTTGCAACATGCACGCTGTGAAAAGAAAAAGCATCCTAAAGGTATTTGCAAAGTGCTAGACTTTTTCAAATTGTTGACATTTGTTTTGCTACAATTAGTGCCTTTTTGCACTGACACTGTTTACCCCCATTTAAATGGGGCATTATGCATTTAGGGAGAAATGCAGATTATATTTCCATGAATTACAGTCAGAGCAAATGGATTTACACCCTGAAAGACCAGAGCTGTTTGCATTAAAGAGGTTGCAAAGAAGAAAAAATATCTGCTTAGAGATCGAGGTAATTATGGCAAAGAAAACAAGTGTTGCTGGCCTTATGAAAAATGTATCAACGCCTTATTTTAATGGAGAATAAAATATAGCAGAAATATTCTTTAATTTTGGGGAAAATTCAGGTGTACCACTAAAATACTGCAATACAAATAGAACTGGCATGTTATTAAAAACAGGATACTTGGATTACAAAGAATATGTCACGACAAAGCAGCAGCAATGCTGTCATTTAAAGAAAGACATCCGCCAAACATATGTTTACTTGTTCAACTTTTTGGAAAAAGTAAAAGTGTTTTGAAATTTGTTGTAGACGAATGCTTTGTGAAATAACTATGATAATGTAACATTATATTGTTGTGGTTGGAAACATTGTGAGTCAGAAGCATTATTACATGGTGCTCAGAGACCGACCGGTAAAACCAGGGCATTAGAACGATAACGCATGTTTTCTCTGCTGAGGCAAGTTGTTAAAGTGTGCCATCAATCCTCATAATGCAACTCGCCCTGTCTGGAACACTGTAATCTTTTTAACGTTTGGGATGGGATTTAACAAGGAAGCATGCAGACGGATAAAGTCCAGGAACATATTGTGATAATGCAACTCATAATATAATAGATGTTTAAATCTTGGAATATATCTCATTGACATCAATGCAAACAAGAAGCAGATGACTTAACAAACTGATGTAAAAGCAGCTTATGGGTCCATATATCCATAACAGAGCCGGAGCAGCTTGTTTTTAATATGATTCCAGATAAAGCACAACAATGCCAACGGCTTTGTTATCTGAACGGGACACTCCGAGGGTTTAAGGTCAAGCAAATGAATTTGAGGCCCAGAATGTGTATCTGCAGCTTTTCTCTGGTCCATTTTCTTTATTAAGTGAGCCACCAGTGTGTGCGTGTGTGATGTTTGGGATTGTTGGTCGTCAGAAACCATCAATATCTGGTTGTCCTTCATTAGAATCACTCAAGTTTCTTTTATCTTAAACCAAAGACATGATTGATCCAATAGGTGATTTGAACCAAGTATTTTCTCTTGAATTAATGATCAAATTATCCTTCAGCAATTTTCTGCTCTCCTGATAATTTCCAGATTAGGAATCAGGCATATTCAACTTCAGCCTGGTATCCACTGAAGGCTCCAGTTAATGCTAACTCATCTAGATAACAAAGTTTCTGACTCACATCTATTCTACTTTTTAATTTTAGGAGAAATGCAGAGAAGAGAGTTCAATCAGTTCTCACAGCATGACTCAGCTACACTGACTCTTATGCTGGCACAATTAATTTGCCTTAAAAGTATACTTAATTGGCTTTAAGAGCTGCTCTAATTTTATGTTAAGTGTAACTAAATTATAGGCAAAATTTTTAAATGATCTTTTTCTTAAATGTGTAAAAGACTCATATTACAAAGTTGGGGAGAGGGTGCTGCATAAAGAATTATTATTCACCTTTCTGAAACATTAAGAAGCCCTTTGGCAACAAATCCAACAGGCTGCCTGAAGTGAGCAAAAAACCTTAGACTTTGTTCATATCTATAAATGAATGGCTACTTTAATAAAGAAGTGTTGAAATACAGCAAAACAACGGTTTTGAAGATGTTCACGATGTGAGAATTGTGTAAAACATTTGCAGTTCCTAAGACATGAAAAGATAAATCAAGTCAGTTTATATATTAATGATGAACAAATCACTATAATGATTATAATGAAACAGTGCTGCAGAACTGTTTCTTTTGCTTTTTGGATTTGGGCAGCTATCTTTTTCTGAAAATCAATTTTTTGTATCTGTTGATATTGTTCTTCCATTTTTCTATCCGTTGGTTCATCTGTGGGTCTATTTGTCCATCCATTCATCCATCCCTTGGTCAATCTGTTTGACCATTGGTCGATTCATCTTGCATCCAGATACTTGTCATCTGTCCATTTCTGTGTCTTTGCATTTTTTTTCCAGGGACTATATTCTAAGTCTATATAGCAAAAATGGAGAATGTCACAAATTGTAAACAAATTAATATATGCAGTTGAAAAACTGAGAACTCCTGAGTTTAGAATTTTGGAAAATATACTATTTTGACATTAAAACTACATAGAAATTCTTCAGTGAATCTTAAGCCTTCCCTCTTGCTATGAGCCATCATTGCTTAGTTGTAGGTCACACAATGAGCTTGCAGAGGGATCTGCGTTTGAGGGATTGTGTAATCTGTTGGGCCTCACCGTTGGGACATTGTAACACTCCCTGATTGATGGGTGTTGCTCTCTTCGTCCTTGTCATCATCACAGTGAGGCCGTCAGAATGACTGTCCTTCCTGAAGGCTGGTAACCTCTGAGAGCCGAATAAGCTGACGTATCCGGAAGCATGAAGAGTTGCAGATGCTTCACAAATTATCTGTAAACATCTAGGTGTAGAAAGCTTTTCACCTAACAACATTAGAGATGTATATTGTTGCAGATATAAACAATAACTCTGGCACCATTTTTGGATATTTGGTTATCTGCTTATATCATTTTTTGCTTCTCCTCGATAGAAACAAGCTGAGGTTGCAGGTTTGCATATGCTATGACATTTAGACAACTCACTGGAAAAGGTCCTGAAAATATTTTAAAAATATTTATGCACTGTATTGCTTATCTCAAGACATCATTGACATTTCAAGTATTGCTTCTCTTGTCTTGACATATATCTGAAGGATCAACGACCGACACTTAACTTTTTAACGTCTAAAGGCCAGCAATAAAAGAACAGTCGTCCATGATTCAGTAACCACCCATATCTAGTTCTATGAATATTCTGAATCATCTTTATACCTGCAGGGCCAAAACTTTTTAAACTCTGAATTTCAAACCAATTAATTATGTTTTTTTTGAAACAGTTTGTTCAATGAGAGTATCAATAGATATCAATAAAATTGAAAATATGATGAAAAGCAGTTACCATGTGCAGTTTACTGATACAAATCCCTTTTTTTATGTGACTAGTGTCTTAAAGTAGTGTATTAAAATGGGATTGTTTTTGTGTTGATGGGCAAACACACAGTTACCTAAAAACCATTGTAAAGTCTAAAGTCTATTGTCACGTTTATTGTTATCACAACAGCATTATAAAATACTCAAAAACTTTAAGTTTAAATATTGTCTAGTCTAGAGAAAGACACAAATGTTGTTTCAATTTAAATTAGGTCATTTATAAATCACCAAAGCATGACACATTTTGCTTCCTCTGCCATGAGTTTTGGCCTTTACTGTTTGAGCTGTACCCCTGCTAAAACTTCTCTGCTCACCAAGCCATGTGAACCTTAGCAAAACCATATCCTGCCACTACACTCAGTCATACCCACCAAGCACCCAGATATGCTGCTACCAAGACAATAAATCAACAAGACCTCCCGTTGGGAAGTACTTTGCTCTGAACATTTAAGGAAATCTTACATGCTGTCTGCCCACAAAAGACATCGCAACACCCCTGCAAAGCCCATCCATGTCCTCACTGATTTTTAACACTGTGTTTTGGTCCTAATCCAGTGTAAACCACTGAAAATAAATGGATTTCTACTTGTCAAATCCCTTGCCTCTCTTGGGCTGTTGTTTACCATTTTACAGCACACTCAGGAAGTAATCTAGCATCAATCCCAAGCATCACCTTGAAGAGGCCCACTCAATCAATACTTGATAATACTTGAGTTTGACTGGCTGTTCTCATATTTTCAGTCTATTGCCTGGCAGTACGCCACAGGATGTGAGGAGACAGCATTAATACACCAGAAGTGGTGTGATAAGGCATTACGACAGTCCCCACCAACCGCTGCAGTCCCAACCAGAGCTGATGAAGAGAGATTGCCGATGTTCTGAAACCTTGAAAAAGATAACTTGATATCAGCTCTCCTCATGGCTGATGCGTAATGATCCTGCGTGACTGAAACACACACTTGTACACAAAACGCTGATAGTCGTTCTCTATATGCTGCCTTTAATCACACTCACAGAGAGCTTTATTGCCAATAGTCCAGATCTCCTATCACCCTGGCTTTGCAGGAAAAAAAGAATTACATTACAATGTTGGCAGTGACATTTTTTTTCTACTGATGGTAGATATCAGAGGCACCCTGGCTTTTAGCTTAGATGAAAAGCACGCTCATTCAGTGTCAAAGCCTGCAGGGAATATTAATCAATACGCATTATCCCCCCCAAAAAATCACATTAATGCTTTTTACTTACAGTTACTCCACAGTGTTATCACTCAATGTTGTAGCACGTCATCACGGCAGCCTTGAGAGGACTGATACATGCTGTTGTGCTCCAGACTGGTACTTGTTAAAATCATGAGTCTGAAAAATGTAAATTTATTTCACTTGTGTGACAGACTTTGATGCATGATGCAGATATCTGCCATCACTGTAAAAAAAGCCACATAGCCACATTTCCATGAACCAAGTTGTGCAAAATGGAATTATGAAAATATGTTTATGCTCTAATGGTGTCATTAAAAAACATAAGTCACGTACGATTTTATGTAAATTTCTTATTTACTGAAAACACCACAGTTGTGTGATTGTGGCTTGTATTTTTTTTTAGCAAAATTTTGACAAGTTGCAAATTGCAGAAATTTGTGGTGAAAACACAGTTATTGTGTAACAAAGTATGGTGATCCAAGAGTGTTTAGCTTCAGGAGGGACTGGTGCACTCAACAAAATACAGATCAAACCAAATCTTTAGACTCATTTTATAAAGAGGCACCGAACCTTTTTTTAACTTGTACTCTGTCATTCATTCCGGCTAAATGTTTTCCAAAAGGGTCTCTTGATACTGTGAATGTAAACTTCTAGTTTAAACTTTACATAGAGCTGAAATTAAGCAAAATCAATCGAGTCCATCCATCCATTTTCTAACACCCTAGTCCCTAGTGGGGTCAGGAAGTGCTGGGGTCAGGAAGTGCTGGTGCCTGTCTTCAGCTAATGTTCTGGGCGAGACGCAGGTTTCACCCTGGTCAGGTCACCAGTCTGTCGCAGGACAACACAGAGACAAACAACCACACACTCACTCCTAAGGAGAGTTTGGAGAGACTAATTTACCTGACAGTCATGTTTTTGGACTGTGGGAGGAAACCGTAGTACCCGGAGAGAACCCATGCATGCACAGGGAGAACATGCAAACTCCGGGCAGAAAGACCCTGGGCCAGGAATCGAACACAAGGCCTTCTTGCTGAAAGGCAACAGTGCTAAAAACTGTGCCACTGTGCAGCCTGTCCAACATCAGTAGAGTTGAATAAAATTTGTGTCCCAGATGAAGATCTTCACCTCATGTTGTGTCTGCCATCTTTTTTCTCCTGGCACTGTGTGATGAAAGTCTGAGCAGCTGTGGAGCGAAGCACCTCAGGGTGCGCTGAAAGGGCCACATTGTGTTTCAGGTATGTCACATAGATTTCTAAAAGCCTTATTTGAAAGTAAGATCAGGTGCTGAAAAATGTATCACTCAGTAAAACACATTATAGTTCTGTTTTCCTCTTTGTCCTGAACTCAAATGTTTACTTTCCGTCACAGCTGAGTCACATTTAATGCTTTCCTTTATTGGAAGAGTTTACGTGATCAGCTTTAAAGTAGAAATATTTTGTTTTTTTTTCATTGTGCCTTCAACCATCTTGTGTGTTTATGGTTCACTGTTTCACAGTGAATGCAGGGAAAGGTCGATAATTTCCCTGTTTCCATCACAATATGCCCGTCATAATTTGACTAGTCATGCATTATGCCTGTCTGAACAACTACAATACAGTTTACATAAGTAATACTTGACAGAAACCCATAAATGCTGTGTATTGTTGGTTATCCTCTGACACAAGGTGTTTAGCTTTTTTTGTTATTAAAAACAATAAAACATAAATCGAATTATTCGGCTTTCAGTCTTCGTACAAAACTAGAACAGTCATAATTATTAAATCTGTAAAGAGTTTGATTAAAATCAATTCAAATCTGCCTGTCAACCTACTAGGAAATGACGCTACAGATCTGTTGAGTTGTTCTCAGTGAGAAGCATTCGGACTCCCAGGACAGAAGAACATGGCTGCCATGCTTGAAACTCCCACAGCAATTAGAGTTCAGTGATTCCCACGCAGCGCTGAGCTGCTGCCGGGCACACAACTACAACCACAGTGGGCCTAATCTCATTGTCTGGCACAGATTAGATGAACGCCGTGTTCGGCTGTTTATCATTCAGGCTACATAACTAATATGAGGCTGTAGTGATCCGGGTAGAGGCTAAATATAACAGCAATTTACATATTTTGGTAAATTGGGTTTTGCTCTCTAAGGAAAAGAAGAAATCTGAAGCAGCAGGGTTTGAATGCAGTTCAAAGGAGGTTTAAAGCTTAAGGACAAAACTTTCTTTTTTAATTATAGATGAAAATCGATACTCTTTAGGAAAGAGTGCAAGCTGTGGCTCAACACACGTTACTGTAAACAAATTTAGGTTGTTTTTTTTTCTGCAATGTTTGCATTTATTTTTCACAAAGAATAAAAACAATTAAAGAACCAGTAAATAGGCTTTACACATCTGTTTCTTCACATTACCCGGATGTAATGTGCTTTTTCTTAATTTAACATAGTTTTACATCCTGCAGGAAAAAACAAAACAAAACTGTCCTTCCTACTTTTGAAATTTTATGTTTGTCTTTATGTTAAATTCTAAAAAGAGAAACATAATTATGGTGCTTTAAAATGACTGAAGTAGATATTTATCTAAATTTAAAACTGTTTTTCCAGAAATGTGACATTTGCAGCTCTAAAGGTTTTTTGTTTTGCTTCGTTTGTTGTTTTTTTGATGGCCTGTGATTAAAATGGCTATTCAGCATCAGACATTTTCTTACTTTCAACTCTATGTAGAGTTTAAGCCAGATGTTTACATAGACTTGTGTAAAGACAGCCTTTGAATTATGAGAAGTTTTTTTTTTTTTTTTACTTTATATATGTAGGCTACCAAAAATGGTTTCAGGTATGTAAGCTTTGCTTTCTTCCTCCCAGTATAATTTGTTAGAAACCCCACACAGATTTTGCTTACTTTATGCTTGAGTGTCTTTTAATGTAAGCTTAAAATATCCTTCATTATTGAACTCCTTGTAGTTTTCAAATGTCAAGTGTGCAACAGGCAATTTCTGCCATTTATCTTTTGCCTTTTGGTGCAGTAATGAAAAGAACATGTTTACATGCATACCTCCTGTTTATCATTATCTTTAAACGCCAGGAGGTGAGTTTTAATATCTGTGTTATGTAATTCAAGCACTGCAGAGTGTGTTTGTTTTATTGTGAATGCACTGAAGTTCTTCTATGTTGTGTCCAATTGTTGAACACCAATCATTCATGATCCTCAAACTTACTGGACAGATGTGGTTCTGTTTATTATAAAATTAAAGAGCCAGCAAAGAGCCTGAGTGTTACAGGACTTTATGTTGTAGCTACCATTTTCCACTGTAGGAAATTTTTTTATTTACCCAACATAAAAACAAAAAGTCTCTATCTGCATCAACCAACCTGTGCGAGAAAGCCAAATCACACTCAGGATGCGTAAAAAATCAGTCAAGAAGTTGTAAATGTTCCCCGAGTTGCACCTTAGAGTTCTAGACACAAACGTCAGTCTGGGTTATTTTTTTAGTCTTCCAGCTTTGTGTCTCGTCCTGCACCAAGACGCTGCAACTGACCCCATAACCTGTCAGATCAGCTCTGCATCGGAGTTTACGTCCCGCAAATGTTTGATTGAGAAAAGATGAGGGGATCTGGGCAGCCAAGGGAAGAGCTCAACATGACGGCCGCCGGCCATAGAGACGTGTGGATTGGTGGCGTTGTCTGTTTCTAAGAAAGATGCAGGTGCTTCAGCTGAGCTGATGTCATTAGATTCAGTTTCTAGAGTCAAAAGTTTAGTTTGCGTCAGTAAACTTGTCCAGAGACTTGTGACTGAACCCCAGTAAACTCTTCTTCTGCCTTTTCTGTTGTGGTTTTGTTTAATTATCCCAAAGGTAAACATTGAAACTGTTTTAAAGACATCGACTCAGTCTATTTCACCCTCATCACCTGGATCACCAGTTTATAAAGAAACAAATCTATTGAACATTGTGAGTTGAGATAACATTACTAGGAACAGATACGGAATCGTTTTTTGCACAAATGAGCTTAAATTCCCTGTAAGGATTAATTTTACCTTCAAACTCGTTTTGGGTATAGAGGTTCTGTATCCTGATCATGATGTAATTCAGCTTCTCAAGACAGTTTATTAAATGTATAACAGTACCTTTAATAAACCATATTGTACATTTGGTGTTTGAACAATTAAAAATAATTCAATTATATGTGTTCTTAAAGGGATTTTTTTCTCATATTGAAAGATATTTTCCCATGTTATAAATAAAATAATGCCAATGAAACTGATATTCTTTTAATCAATATTCAGTAATTATTGCCTGAAAACAAGCTCCCACATCTTATTGAAAAGTTCCTTGTCAGTTTTGTCTTGTTTCCAGTGTACTACTAGTAATACTTGGTAATATTAATATTTTTGCGGTGCAGTGAGTAACGCCTTGGGGTTCCAATACATTTCTATTCTCTCTGCGCTGCACAGTAGCAGAAATGTGCGCTGTGGAACAAAGAAAAGTGTGAATTCAAGCCGTCACCTGCATGAACCACAGCGCATTCCTGAGAGTAATACAAAACAGCAGAAGGTTATGTAATTACAGACAGTTGAATTACAGCATGGCTCATGATGAAGAGCCATGCTGAATTTACAGCATCGTGGAAATCATCTGCGTTTGTTTCACCCACACAATGTTCGAGTAGCAGCCATTCCTGTTGTAGCTAAACATGGACTCTGACTCCCGTCTTCATCTCTTACCCTCTGCATATAGATTCTTAAAGATAGAAAACTTCTTATGATCTCATGAAATGAAGCGTACATTTCCCCTGATATTAACCTGCTGCTTATAGATCAGGACCTTCATGTCTTCTTTGTCACCTTTTTTTTAATGAAACCACAAAAGTGTGAATAGCTATTAGAACATAAAAATGGTCCACCAAATGGAGCCTGACGATGCGTCATTACCTATCCATTCAGTCACACTTCATTGACTCTCCTTATTCTTCATGTAATTATGTGATAAAGTTGGTCCGCTTCTTGCATGTGTTTCTTGTCATGCTTTTCAGAAAAGTACTTTCTTCGTTTTTTATCTTAAAAGTTTTGTTGGCTGTAATGAGGTTTTCTTGTTTTGTTTTTTTTTGTTTTTTTTTAACTGTTTCTTTCCTCTTCAAGCATCAAAGAGACTTTCTTCTCAGTGCATGTTGACCATTTTGCATCAGTTAACCTGCACAGTGGTGCTTTGTTTGTCATAAGCTCTTCTAACTCTGTAGCGAGCCACATGCAGGAACATGTTTTAGAAATGCAAACTAAAGGGCAAGTCTGTAAAAAAAAGTAATGACACCATTAATTATTTTCCTAAAGTTGTCTTCAATGACAGCAGGTAGTTGAGGTATGCAATACAAGGACAGAGCCAGAATCGCCCATAACAATCCTGATACCAATACTTTTAAAACATTGATATAACATCAAATTTATTGATTTGAAATATTTTGTTGAAGCCTAGAACCAATTTTAGATTAAGTTTATAGCTGTCTAGAAAATATTAACATATTAACACAAGTTGGTGCATTTTTCCTCAAAGAAATGGCAAATAGTTATGATTTGAGAACAAATTGAAACAAACATTTTTCTAAGTAAGAGCTGAGAAACTACACAACACACATAAAATATCAAGGGGCAATCTGAAACTAAAGTATCAGTCTTACCAAAGTAGTATTGATTAGATGTGGATAAGAACTCGTGATCAATAAAATTAACAATATGATTTGATCTTCCCATCTACAGCTGGTAGATTTGTATGAACACATAAAAAGACACAAGTTTTTCTCACCGTCAGACCAAACTTCTCTTTCCGGTCAATTAAAATAAAATTTTATAAAACCTCTGATGTAAGAGATTTGTTTATTAATGAATGTCTTCATTTGCAAGACAATCTCTTACATGTCCTTTCATTTGGACATTTAGCAAAACTAAATAATGTTGGTGATTCAGGCCTAAAACGAGAAAGTTTGGTCTGATTTATTTTTGAGAGAAAATGAGATTCCAACCTTTAATGACAAATTCAGTCTTTTCATAAAATAACAGGTGAACACACCAATGCACCGTCCTGATCCATCAAGTCATAAAATTATTACTGCTGTTCAAACACAGGTCTTCTGTGTGTTTTAATCCATCAAGATAAAAAATGAACTGATCAAACTTTATTCTTTTGCCTGAGGAAAAACGGTGATTGAAGTGCAACGGTCAGCTCTGTTATTTATTTTTGCTCAAACGAAGGCGGCACGCTGATAAAGTTTGACAGATTTCATTTGCAGGTTTGCCTGGATGATGATATAAAACTGTTGATGTAGAAAAAAGAAAGTTAATTCCTTTCAACTTTTAAACATAAAGACAGAGGTGAATCTTTATATTCATGCAGGAGGAAATCCATTAATAGAGATGGGTTGGTTGATCAGGAAAGCCATTTATTCACCAGGTGTTTTTTTTAGGATCCTTTTTTAAAAAAAAATAATAATAATAAAATTCTGCATGATGGTGTGAAAAAATCAAATTCATCCTCTCATGAGGGATAACTGTTGTAGCAGGAACCTTTTCACCTTGCCTTCACTTCTCGTGTATCCTCCCACGACTCTGCAGATTCTCTAAAGTGTGGGTAGACGTCGTCTTCCACAGCTGCCTGGACACATGCAATTCAGCCAAAAATAAAGGTGCTAAACTGCTGTGCATGTTGGTAGAAATATGAGCATGTCCTATTATGGTTGCCCATTAGTAGCAAATGTGCAGACAGTGCTGCTGTAAATATGCTGCGGTCAACCCTCATTGACTTTCATCTGAATGGAAAAGAACATGTTGGCACTCTGTGTTGCCTTGCAGCCCTCGGATACTTTAAATTGCATCGCTACACTCTTCCATCCCATATGTTAAACCTTGGAGAAGGATGATTACTTTTTATTTTAGCGCGTTGTTAGTCAGGTGGCCATGAGCAGCTTCAGAAAAACTTAAAAAGAACCCTTTTATCGCGCTATCATCGCAGTCTGAGTGGTCACTGCAGGCGAATGCTGCAGATGTTGATAAGCTACAGTTTGTATTAGGGTGTCCTTTCAAAATGAACATAGCAATGGCAAGTGTAAATATGTTTGAGGCAATTAGTTTAGCCTCTGGCACTTTCAGTCAGCAGGAAGTGCCTGTTTGCATATTAATTGGTCTAGCCCCGCGAGGCGGCGTGTGCACACCGCCGACCGGCTCAGTCACGCTGCCCTTCTGCTTCGAGGACCACAATGTGTCAAATAGCAGATATATTGTATGATTTAAAATGGAACTTAAGCAGAATCCATTATAAAGTGCTTATTGGTGCAAACAAAAAAGAGGAAAGTTTTAGAAGAAAAAAAGGTTGCGGTTTCGTAATATTTAAGTAAAACTTAATGTCAAGAAAATGTCAGAAATATAATCCTTATGTAGTGTATAAATGTATTGTTTTGTTGTTTCCATTTGACATGAAATTACTATGGTGCTGCTAAAAGCAGCATAATTTATACAACGCTAATCATTCAATCTAATTTTACATATTAACTTTTACCTCACAGAGTGTATTAGGATCAACACATTTATTGATATATTGGATATATCAATATATATATTCATATACTGATATATTCAATAATGAAGTTGCAATAATACAAGAATAAAGTCAGAATAAAACAAGAATAAAGTTGCAATGATGTGAGAATAAAATTATATAAGCAGAATAAAGTTGTAATTATCAAACTGAAGTTGTAGGAAATGAAGTAATTTCATCCTCCACAAAAGAATAAAAACTAAAATGAGAAATGTTGAGCAGTTTGTGAACCTAAACATTGGTATGGGTTTTTAATTATTCTTTCAACTTCAACTTATGACAACCGACTTTGCCATCTTGTCAAGTCAGATCTTTAGAACATTATCAAAGTATGCTCTAATTAAAATGTTTTTTCTCAATTTTATAACTTTTATAACTTTCTTCTGGTAATATTGCATCTTGTATTCTTGTAATTTAAAAAATATATATCTTAGTCTGATCTTAGTACTCCATCACAGTCTTAAAGACGATGGATGAAGTTGTATTTTTTCTAATTAAAAATAAAAAAAACATCAGCAGAACATTTAGAAAGACACTGATGATGGAGAAGCTGAAGGAAAAATGTAAAATTAACGGCGCCTGTGTTTTTGTTATATCTTCACAACTTTTGGTTACAGTGTATAACGTACAAACCTAAAAGACAGGAGCTGGTTAACAGTTCCTATTTGACCTGAACAAGTTCTCATGGTATTATGGCCACATGTGACATCAGCCAACAGGTTGCTCAGTTCAGGTCCACTACTGATTCAAAATATACAAATGTTTTTTACTCCATTTCTCAATTAAACAATATTCTCTTCTGAAGTTAGCAACTGATTCACATTTTCCTCTCAGCATTAAACAAAAACCCATCTGACTGAGATATTTTGTGTTGAAACATCTCAACACAAAACACAAGAAGTTAAAATGCCTGAATAAATAATTTAATATTTTTACCCATGCAAGCCTTCCATATTTTCCTTAATTGTGTGAAGCAACACAACCTCGGTATCTTTTAATTACTTCGGCTCATTACCACGCAGTCAAATACAGAGGCCGGGGTTGCAGTTGCCTCATTTCACTTCTGGACCAGCGAATGCAGAAGCAATTATACAAACCGGTGTGGCGCTGCTGGTCTTCACAGCGTCTGCATCGTGTTTACAAAATGACATGGATGGATGACAGAGCAACCGGAGAAGTAATGCCACATGTGGGGTCTCCTCTAACTGGGTGTAGAGCAGGTATCCTGGTCCACCTCATCGGAACAATAGGTTGTACTGATAAATGGGGTAACTCAAAATCCCTTTAATGCAGAACAATAAAAGAACAAAAGTAATGTAAAAAACCCCCACAGAAAAACATAAAACAACTTCATTATACATTAAAAATGTACAATAAATAATAAAAAATTTACATAAAAAGAACAAAAATTGCATGATGTCATAAAGTAGATCAAATAAATATCACAAAGCGTAATGGATAAATTCTTGAACCTTGTTTTTATAAATCTTCACTAAAGTGTAACGTTCTTATTTTTGATTAAAAGGAGCCATCAGTTAGAAGTGGACAGATTGATTCTAAATATCTATAATATCGGTATCGATATCAGATTGATACCAGCATGTAAGATCAAAACTTCAGTTTCAGATTGCTTCTTGAAGCTTTATTTTTCAATTGTAGTTTCATAGGCCTAACCTAATAAGCAACAAATAAATTAAAATGAGCTCAAAAATGTCCATTTCCATGATTTATTGTTTTTCTATTTTCTCTCCCTTTCTAACAAAAACTGGATGACAAAAGTCTCCACTTTTTTCCAAGGACAATTCTGTTTACAGAGACTTTACAATTCACTTAGTTTCTGTTATTTTATTTGTTTTGGGTATTTAAAATATCTTCTAGTCCCAGTGCTATATATTCATTGAAATTCAAAGTTTATTGATTATTGATAATGTTGACTTGCATTTTTATGCCTTTACCACTTTATTATTGGAAAATAATCTCAAAACAATTTTATCATTTACTTTTGAGACAATTTATCATCCAACAAATGTTGTTACTGTGACAGAGCTATAGTTTCGCATCTTTACCTCAAGAGATTTTTTTATTAGTTATACAGCTTTTCCTTTATTTAGGAAAAACTGCACAATAATTTCTTGTTTCACTAATGTTTCTGTTCTGTTCATGTCAATATGTCATTAACTAACTTTGAAGGAGAGGTCAATGATGACGAAGCCAATCTGGTTTTCAATTTGTACAAAAAAGGAATATTTTTTTCTTTTATCACTCACAGTGAGGATTTACAGCTTTTTTTCGGCTCAACGCTCCACAGTGAGATATGTTGTTTTTCATTTTCAATGTATTTTCTTTTCCATACTTTCCATTTATCGTCAGTGTAAATTGCAGCCAGACTTTGGAAAATGCAAATAACGAGTTGATATCATTAGACAACCTCAGTTTTCGCCCGGCTATCCCTTCCTTCACATCTCTGCTCCCATCCCATGCATAAACATATCCAAACTGTGTTTTATGATTTTGGACGTCTCAGTAGTTATTTGGAAAAGGACCCACACTTATTTTAAACTGAATTTTGCTGAGATACTTAATGTTACTAATGGCTCCTGGGCCCAGACAGGCACTACTGGAATTGGTGTTCAAAGGATCCAGAGCAAAAAGAAACTGTTGTAAGAGTTTAAGAGCAGCATCGTAAGTGCCTGTTTTAACATTTCAAACACAAAACATACCTTATGATGCACTAATACACAGAGAAAACAGTTTTAGCAGAACAGCAGAAGATGATATCTACAGTCTTCATTTCTGCTATCGAGGGATCAGTCCATGTAAGTGAATGGAGCTTCCTGATTAGCTGCTTTGAAATCACCAGCCAGCAGCGTTATGTAGCATAATGCCTAGCTTAGCTCAGTTTCACAAACTTTATTTATCTATGATTTTAAATTGATTATATTGTTAATTTGTTTTTTATTTTTTGAACTGACATATTTTCATTCCCTATTAATATTTTTGGGATTGTTGATAAATTTAAGACTAATTTATAGATTTTAGAAGCTATACTTTTCAGATTTTTCAGCAATTGCAATGTTTTACTACATCACTTTTGAATAAATGTTGTTCTGACCTTCAAACTAAAGTCAGCTGTTCTCATAATTTTACCATGTTCAGCTAATTATTCTCATTGTCTCATTTTCGTTGGCTCCTGTTTTCATATTAGTTGAAGCATTTTTGTCCACATGCTCTGAAAATGATAACTAAATGCTGAATGTTACCTTCAGTTTAGTTCCTCATATTTAAAGCGCAAACAAAAATTTCTCTTTATATATATATATATATATATATATATATATATATATATATATATATATATATATATATATATATATGCTAGCTCCCATTGTTTATGATGTAAAAATTTATTTCTGAAATTGAATACAATCTTAAACCTGGTCTAAAAATGCACAGGAATAAATTTATATTTTCTTAAAGTTGTTTGAAATGATACTCAGTGAAACTATAAAGATATAATATGCATAAAACTTTGGTTTAATGTAATCCAGATGAAAATCCATAGTAGGGTTAGTTGAGGATGAGCTGAAATTGATTTTTAATATCTCTAAATCTCTGGTAGATTGTTTAGCATGTATGAAAGCACAGCTGTAGTCCCAAGAAAAGGATGTAAATTAAGATTAAACAGACTAATTGTCACACAGACTTTATTTTAATGACCTACAGCTTGAAAACTGTATAAATTTAATGGGGTAAAAAAAAAAAAATCTTTCCAAGATTTTCATTTTCAAATAAAGTTTTACTATCTCTCCTGAATAAAACTGCAATAAAATACAATTACAGTAAATCTGCTGTTGCTGCAGCAGAGGGAACTGTAAAAAGTTTGGACACAATCATTTGGGAAGCAGATATTTGACTGTTTATGTTTGAAGAGTCAATAAAAGATATAAATATACGCTGCTGGGTTCAGTCCGTCTGCAGCTCTCAGATTTGGTAAATTTCTACAAAGACAAAGAACAGATTCATTCATTTAAGGCCATAGCTAACAATTACATCAGTTAGCAATTAATCTATCCATTATTCTGACATTTAACAAATTAATTGGCTAAGAAACTGGATGATTCTGCAGATTTTATGTAACCATTTCATTATTGAACAGTTTTGGGATAATTACTGCTCTGAATATGCTGCTGTTTTAACAAATTGTCTTTTTTCAGTCTGCTTACTCCAGTTAACAGTTAATCGATTCCTAAATTAGTTGAAAATGATTTCAGTAACATATTCATTGTGATTAATCGTATTAATAGCTTCAGTCAACTTTTGCAAGTTTTTGTACTTCCATTTGGGTCTCTGGTACTTCCACAAACAGCCTATGTACGAACAAAAGAAACATCCAGCTGTTTTTTTTAACAATAAGTTGATATTTTTTGGTGTCTGGAAAACAAGCTCTTTCAAAATCCTCATGATTATTAAGTCACATGCGTTTTAGATTTATAAATCTGTTTGTTTTAACATTGTTGATTTACTTTTATGTTGTGCTGTATACTTGAAATGGCTGCAAAACAAATTTTACCTTCGGGGCTCAAAAAGGAACTGAACTGGGTTTCCTCACAAAGATCTGTTGTGGGCTGCCGATGTGAAATTATTGCTCTTTGTCAGTTTAATTGTCCTGATAGAGCCAGAATCTCTGTGTCGATCAGTGAAATGTGAAAGAAGATGGATAATCTCTTGTTTATTTTAATCCAAATTCTTAATCTTCTGCTTTTCAGATTATTATCCCCTCAGATTAGTAATCTGCCATCCACAGAGGTCTGGATGATTTAAAATAATTTTCTTAGAGTTCTGATTTCAATAGATTTTCTTTGCTAGCTTTCTTTTCTAAAAAACAAATTACCAGTTAGAAGTAAATAGAAGCTGTAAAATACGCCTGTCAAACCAGATGACATCACTCCGAACTATGGAAATACTGTAGATGGAGTGCATTGTGAGAAAAAAATCCAGATCTTCCAAAAACCAATTTTTTCAGTCTGCTTTCAATTCCAATTTTATTTGATTGATAAATAAAATTGGTCTGTTGCCCTTCATGCACACGTTTCCTCCTACTTTTTGTGACTGAACATCAAGGTGTAATTCAGCCAAGAAATCCTGGTCATTATGTGATGAGGCATCAGCAGCAGCCTGTTCAAAGTCACTTCCACCCTGCAGTCTTCAGTGTCTTATCACATATATTAGCTCCCCCCTCCATTCACTATATGCCCTCCTTTTAGTTTTTGCTCTTATCTAATTTCTTAAACACTTACCTGTATATTAGGCTCCCCTCTTCTGCTGCCATTGAATCTAATTTTTGTAAACGCCGTCGCTCTTCTTTATCAAATCTGCACATGTAGCCTGTCTGCCCAGCCGGCGCTCACTCATCCTGATGTCATTTCGTAAACATGTCCTCTGTGAGTGCTCTTCCTCTTGTTTGTCAGTAAACATCTTCGGCCTGCCAGCTCTGCTCACAAAGCCAGTCCATGAAACGCAGGCAGCAATGTTAGGCCTCGCTGCCTGACGACCAACCGGCTCATTTTCTGTTCGGCTGCGTTTCTCAGTGGCTCTGCTTTCTTCCACCAGCTGCCATCAATTACATTTAAGGTTTTAATCTAAGAAATCCTCTTTGTGTCATTTTCTTCTTCCGAAGCCGAGTCCAGTAAGTGCATTTGTGAAGTCGGAGGAACATTTTATGATTCCTCTTCAGACCATACATCAACAGAGAAGGGTGAGCACTAGTGAAATTGATGTCTCTGCCTTTTCGAAGTACACTTGGTTAAGCTCTAAGCGGAAAAACAAAAAAACTGGGACAGAAATGGCTCCCGTTGCATCTCATGTGGGGAGACTTGGCCCAGGGCAAACAGGACCAGGCGGAGAGCTCGTTCCTGAAGAAAATTCCCTCAAACTAACCAGCCGTGCGTCCCAAAACAACCAATCAGAGACACCCAAGCTCTCCTGAAGCTCTCAAGTGGAAGCCTTTGTCTCCCAAACATTTAAAAATTTGACTGCATATATTTGTTGTCCTCTAGTCACGAAGCTTCAATATATTTTTCACTTTTATTCAATTTAAGTTGTTATATAAGTGAAGAGCCTGTCTAAAAAGTAGAGACACTCCAATCAGACATGTCAGTATCCAGTCCTGGTTTTCTTTTAAGTCTGATTTTCTGTGAAGGGTATGTTAGTCATGAATGTTGAAGCAATCTGCTTTAACTGGATAAAGCTTTTTTACAGAAAAGAGCTAATTTGTTAGAACAAAAATGGAGTGGTGCTGTGGTGGTGCGGGAGCAAAGCACCATCCATATAAGGCCTTAGTCCTTCCACAAGTTCCTGTGATCTTTGCTGCATGTTTCCTTCTCTCTCGTTACCCACGTTCTCTCAAAGAAAGCCTTTTTTAACTGATACGTAAAACTACGGTTGCACAATATAGCGATATCAACATGGGTATCAGTCCAACAAGTTAAACTGGGATTGATATAAATAGCCAGTGTTCATTTTAGTGGTGGAATTCAATTATATTTTTAATCGAATGGATTGCAGTGTTTTTAAATAGTTCATTGCATTTTAACCAAAATGCGATTAAGCAACATTTTTCAATTCAAAAACTTTTTTTTGCTGCTAAATTACTGAATAAAAATGAGGCAACTACAATAATATATCTCTAGAGATGAGTCCTTGTTTTCACATCTGTGCATCCCTATTTAAAACAATATATAAAAACAATTAGATATCGGTAGCGTCTGTCTATCAAAATGGCTAAATGATAGAACATATGTATTTAATAGGGGTTAGTTATTGTGATAGGTGGAAGGGCGGCTGGAGGGGTAGGTGGAGGGGTGGCTGTTGTGCTTCAGGCAGGAAGAGCAACAGATCTAGATTCAGAACAAACAGCAGGTTTCTAATTTGTTTCAGGTTTTGCTTCTTTTTCACTTTGCTGCTGTTTTTAATGTTTAGGCCAAATGAATTTTTTCCATATTCAGCTGCCAAGAACTTCACGACGTCATGCCTGAAGGATCTGATTGATCCTGGCTTGTTTCTGGATGTTTATTCGACTCCTTTCAAGAGTGACAGGCGTCTTTGATCATCCCTTGTTCGTGCCAAGATTAATCTTCATCAACATGAAAGAACCGGGTTGCCAATTATCTGTAAACGTCGTCCTTTTTTTTCTTTTTCGTACTCCCTCAATAATTCAGTCTCCAAGTTTTCTTTAAGTGGATGAGTTTGTGCATTGTACTCCAACATAAACATCACCTTTGTGTTGCTGTGGGTAAAATAATAGCCGCGATTTCCCCGCCTCCTCCTCCCCGTCGCTATAGGAGATGTTTTCTATTTGTCAGGCTGCTCAGGCCTCCAGAGCTGTCAGCCCTCCTCAACGGACTCATAAAATTTGGCTGAAGGTACAACACCCACCGGTGTGCACTCTGGTGTTGTCACTGTTTGACTTCTTAATGTTATGAGCGGATCTGGCAGGGTCGCAGATTGTAATTACTGTTGTGAGTCATTCCTAAATCATTTTTGGAAAGCCTCAAAGTGGCTGAGAGGAGGAGGGAAACGAACAGCATCCCATGGAGAAGCATTTAAATGAAGCTTTTATGTTTGGTAATTTATATAAAGGAAATACAATTAGAGAATAGACTCCAGGGATCGCCAACATGTCTCAGGGACAATGCTTAATTTCTGAGAAGTTCTGGCAGAAAGAAATGTCCTTAACTCACCTTGGCTATTTTAATGTCTCTGTCTTGTATTTTACACGATTCTCATAGTTGATATTCACAATTGAATGATGAAGCTGTGACCGTTTTTTCAAAACCTCCAAAACAGGACTATGAGAGGTGAAGTCGGACATAAAAGAAGTGAGAAGTGCACATTTTAAGAACCGGGCTGCAAGAAACATTGATTTTAGTAATTGATTATTTGGACGATTAATCCAGCAATTCAATTTTTTTTTAGAAATTACACTTTTTCAGATTTTTCATTGGGCCTTTTTTAAACTATTTGAGAAAAAACATTAAAAGATGCAAATAAATAATCTAGTTCATTACAAACTGCAGGTTTCTAAAGGAAATCAGAAACAGTGTTCTTAACAGTTCTTCTGTTCATTTTTATGCACCATCTGCAGAGAGGGTCTGCAACACAGGAAGAAAAAATCCTCTTCCATCCAGTTCTCCTCATATCTGATCTCAATTAGGCAGAAGGACAGAAACATTGACAAAAACCACTGGAACTGATCCTAAATTCACTGTTTATCAGCTGATGGAAATGCTGAATAGTTAATGTGTTAAACTGGATGCTGCTCCGATAAAATAAGCAACCTGCCGGCTTGTTTGTAGGTGGAAAGTGGTCTCCAGCCTCCAGCCATCTGTAAAACTATAGACAGATGCTGCCAGGAGTTTTTCTGTTGTGACTGATCCGTGTGTTATCAAACTGCTGACTCAAAGCCTGTTATTGACTTCATAATTGCCTGGACCAGTAAAATGTAACAAGATCCTTTCATGTCTCATTAAGCTTTGTGTGCGTCTACGTCACAAATGAAGACATTACAATCCTTCATTCCCAGCTTGAATCCGCTGACTGTAATGGCCTCACCAAGGACAAGCGGCTCCCAGCTGGAGGTGTGCGCTGTTTCAGAAAATGTCTCGCTCTTTGCAGCGGTCCTGCTAGTGATTGCACACGTCAGTAAATGTAAATGTCGTTTGTCATTCGGCGGCCCCGCAAAGCGTCCCGTTGTAGGAGCACTGATGTGCGTCACGCCGAGCTGCATCTGTGCCTCGTTCTGATGGCTTCCTGTAACATACACGGGAACATCAAAGCCGCACCACTGGGTTGAAGCAGAAAGCAAACAGCAAATCATGCAGCTAGTGGAGTGAGATGAGGAAAGCTCGATGGTGAATTCAGATCAGGAAACTCTGAGGAATGATGGGGGTTTCTGCAGATGAAGGGTGAGTTACTAAGGGAGGCCAGTGAAGATTGTGATCATGCAACGGTGCTGGAGAAGGTTGTCAAAAAAAATACTATTTTAGATGCCTTTTTCCTGCAGATCCAACACTCCATATTCTTTGGTTTGGAGCAGGAGTGTTCAAAGTGAATACTCATGCTCAAATGACTCTTGCCGGGCCATTTGGGGCCCCAATTCAAGAATTAAATAAATTTGGACAAAATTACAATTTTCAAATTAAAATCTACTTACAAAAATGTTAGACACAACACAAAGTGATCATCTTTCCCAAGCTTTATGGGTTCCTTCTATTTTCATAGAAATAACTCAAACATGAAGGACTAAACCTCAACATGATGCTGTTTAACAGATTCAGGTAGACCAGTGTCCTAAAATGTATTTCCCTTAAACTAAATTGAGTTTTCTACAAATTACTTTCATATCTCCACACCAAGCCAGATGCAACAGATTAATCATAAGACAACAACGTAATGGGAGACATCTTCTGCCTCTTGACAGGAGCATGTGTCATGATAGTCCTATTTTAGGCAGATCTTCCGCAGCATACCGGTTCCTACATGCGTCACCTTGACAGCCGCTACTTGTGATCTGCTCCACTTCACTCCCAATGATTCTCTTATGCTGTTTCAGAGTGTCGCTGGTATTACCAGGTAAATCAAGTTTGTTTCTTTATTCCACTCTGTCAAGTTAGCAGAGCCCAATTAAATGCGGAGCTGAAGGGAACATGCTGATTAATGGCCGCCACCTTCAGCTCTACAGACGGAAGATGACGACTCCTCGGTCTGCCGGGACATGAGCGAGAACTCTTGCTGTTTCTTCCAGTTGTTGTTTTCAGGTTTATGACGCATTGTTTAACAGCAAGGGGTAAATCAGTTACGGCGCACTTTAAAATGAGACACTGACATTTGATCACATGTGTTAATGTCTCCGTCAGCTCATCTCCCATCTGTGGGAGCAGATTGTTCTGCTCAAAGGAATCGAAGAGGCTTGAAACTAGTTTCAGACTAACGGTTTCTTCATGCTGCCGTCTGTTTATAAAAAATGCTTCACTTCAGTCAGATTAGGAATTTATTGTTGGGCTGCAACGTACGGTGGCCCAAAATGCAAAACAACTTATTTATGGATATTTGTTCATGAAATTTGTATCTTTGTTCCCACTCTTCCTTTCCGAATCGCCATAACGTCATGGTGGTGGATGGCTGTGGCATCCAGAATCATCTGTTTGTCATTCCCATTTCCTTTTTCGTGCTCTTGCTGTCTGAAGATCCGACTGTCAAGTGCGCACCCTTTAAAAAGCAAACATCATGCAAATCATCACAAACACTGAAGAGTGCTTAAATTTTAATGCAAATACGTGGGTAACTACAAAGCAGCAGTGCAAAAATCAGCAGGATGCGCAGCCATCAGGGAAATGTCAGAGCTGTAGCAGAGGCTTGTGAGTTCGTAGCTCAGAGCACTACAAACAAATATTCATAAATAGCTATTCCAAATGCAATTTTTCAGATTGCATAAATTAACCAAACAACAAATGTTCCAGCTCTGTGTCCAAGCTGTAAATCATGCTGCAGTTCGGCGATTGAAGGTAAAAATACGTTGACTAATAGAATTTTCTTGAGCTCAGAAATACAATACAGATACAAATCTCTTAAGTTTAAGAGATTTCATGAAGATGGTAATAATGTTTTTCTGTTTTTATAAGTAGTCAAACTTATAGTGTAATCAACACTTGCATGTGACAACTAAATGTCACTAAAATAGCTGGTATTCATAAACCATGACATGTTTATGAATACCAGCCATGTCACACAGGTTTTACAGCAAAGACTATTTTATTGAAACTTCTAGTTTTCTTATCCCACAAAGTAGCTATTGGTACTACAGGTCTAATGCTAGCTTGTATGTAATCAAAGATAAGTGGACATTTAGTTTCATATGTGTTATTTTTATTTGAACTATTAGAACTTCAAGCTACGAATACATCACTGAATACTGCAAACATTTTGAAGCTTATGAAAGCTGTAAAATATTACTTTCCCATATTGGGTGGTGGTGTTGCAGTATTCATATCCCAGCGCTGTTGAGTTTTAAATTTAACTCACTTCAACTTGGAGCCCTAATTAACCATATTAACTCTTGAACATCTTTTACATCAACCCGTCTCACCACTATGCAAATGTTTTCATTTCCTTCAGCTCCATCATTCCATCTGTGTCTGTTGACGCAAATTAACAAAGAAATAATCATAATTTAAATAAATGAGCATCTAGTGATGCCAGTAAATGGTAGCCTGCTGAGATTGTGCATTATGTAATTTCTGGGCACAGAAGTTCAGTGGTTCCTTACTGTGGTCTTTAGTCCTGCTATGATGAGCGGAGGCACTGGGGTTTTATTATATTAAACATATTAAATATGTTTCACAGCTGGACGCTAATGAACAGACTGTAGGGTCAAAAGGTCAAAAGTTGAGGTTATAAACTCAGTTTCTCATTTGAATTAATCCATTTATATTTCAGTGTAAGTTTGAACTAGCTCAATCATGTTTTTGAAGTTTGTTGTCCACAGAGAGAAACACTATATTAACCCATCTGACTCTCATGGTTCATGCAGCGCAACATGCATTCTGTATGTTTGGATGATATGGATGAATATTTCTCATTCTGTTAGTTGTTTGTGAATATTAATGGAGATACACCCTTTGTTCTGTGAAGAAGATGTTCCTTATTCTACATAAATTGAACACTCGATTTTATGTTGTATAGAAGCATTAAATTTGTGAAACACTGTTAAAAGTGTTTTTACATTCTTGTTTATTAAGTGTTTGTTAAATGAACAAATGTTTATCAAACTTATCATTTTAATATAGAATTTTTCTATTTTTAAGTTTCTTCAACAGAACTGTCAACGTAATATATTTACCAATATTTTTAGTATTTTCACTTGCAGCATGAACCAAAACACAGTAAAAAAAAAAAAAATGCCGTTAAGATGGACAGAAAAATAGACCTAAACAATAAACAATATTTATATTTCCAGTCTGAGTTAATTTAATGTCTCGACCAGCAGTTTGAAACCTGAGGATCTGAGTAACTATAAACAACAAAAAAAAAAATGATTAAAAAAATGTAATATTTTTATTAAGTTGTTTTTTGCCAATAGTGAATGAAAAATATATATGTTTTTTTACACCAAATTGTCTAAGTATTAAATGTTTCATCCCTCCATTGATTATCTCCTTCTCAATCTGAGGTCAGAAGAACAAATGGTTCCCAATCGAACCGGATCTACTGGACTAACAGGTGTGAAACCTCTCCCACTTTGGGAAGGACCTCTTCCCTGAAAATGTTCTAAACTTAAAAGCAAAAGTAAAAACTGTCTTTCTTTAGATTAAAAATCAAAACAAATTTCCTGTATGAAAACAAACTTTTGTTTTTAGGAGTCATGTTACTTTTGTTGCTTTAATTTTTTTTTACTGTAACAAAGGCAAAAATGGCTCTCAAGTCAGCTTGACACAATAATTAATTTTACTGGATGATAAATTGTCAAAGTAATTATTATGATAAAACATATTGTTGTTTAGAGACCATTTTCAAATAATATATTGAAAGGTTTGCCGTCTGAAAGCCCATGAAATAAATAAACCTCACAGTCTTTGATGTGGATATTATCTCCAAATTAAATCACAACAACCCAAAACAATAAAAGAAACAAAAACCACAAGCAATCCAAACATAAATAAAATGGATTATAAACAAAAATTTCCCTTAAATATTAATCCATCCATCCATTTTCCGTCACCCTTCTCCCTAACGGGGTCGGGAGTTGCTGGTGTCTATCTCCAGCTGCGTTCCGGGCGAGAGGCGGGGTTCACCCTGGACAGGTCGCCAGTCTGTCGCAGGGCAACACAGAGAGACAAACAGGACAAACAACCACGCACACACACACCTAGGGAGAATTTGGGAAGGCCAATTAACCTGACAGTCATGTTTTTGGACTGTGGGAGGAAGCCGTAGAACCCGGAGAGAACCCACGCATGCACAGGGAGAACATGCAAACTCCATGCAGAAAGACCCCGGGCCCGGAATCGAACCCAGGACCTTCTTGCTGCAAGGCAACAGCGCTACCCACTGCGCCACTGTGCAGCCCTAAATATTAATATTCAAAATGAAAATGATCAAGATAGTTTTAATTTATTTTGGGATTAACTGATTAATTACTTATTGTGACAGGCTTATTTGGGCCAGGTTCAATTTCAGTTTCCTCCTGTCACAGACCGATGTGCCCCTGGGCAAGGCAATAAAGCCCAAGTTGCCTACCGATCTGTGTATCGATGTATAACTGTGTGTGTGATGGTGAGTGTGAATGGGTGACTGTGATTCTAGTGCAAAGTGTTCTCAGTAGTTTTGTCAGGGTTGTGAACAAAACAAAACAATATTTTTTGTGTATTTTTCCAGTTCTGATTTTAACTGTTTGGTGCTTTCAACACACCACGTTCTGTTCTGACTTCCCAAATTCACCTTAATCTCAGCAGTTTGGTGACTTTAGCAGTTTTCTTTTACAACAAAGCAGTCAGAGTGAAATAAAGCAACAAAATGTGGCTTCGTTTGGTTGAAGTGTCTCTCCAGAGCATGTGAAGCCAGAACCTCAGAGTGTGAAGAGACTGCAAACTGTCTTTCTGAGAAACCAACAATGAAAACAAGAATAAAGGAAAAAAGTTTTGAATTTAGATTGCATTGGAGAAAAAGCTAAACTATGAGCCATGTTGGCTGTAAAAAGGTTTAGATCTCAGAAGAGATAAGAAAGGAGAGAAATTCAAGTAAAACATTAAATTCCTGGAACAACAAACTGAAAGGAAAACCTGGCTGGCTCAGGGAAATGGGTTTGCTGAATGCAGTTAGATTTGGGGTTTTCCACTCTCTTAAGAGAGAGCAGATAGAAATGGGGTTCTGTGAGGTGGATATTGGATCAGTATATTTCATTCTCATTAAGTGAGGAGGTGGAGGTAAAGATGGAGGGTGTTGCTGCATCAAACATGGGGTTAGTTCTGCTCAACATGGATCCGACTGGTTTGGGTCAAGGGTTAAGACACGTTCTTCCATCCATCATTTATTCATCTATCTTATTGTCCGTCCGTTCGTCCATCCATCCATTTGCAACATACCACTGTTTTTAGAGCTGGTTGTTCAATGACTGTGAATCCATTTCCAAGCATCAATCAATACCAGTGTGTGTTTGTATATTTGTGGCTATTTATGAAAAAAGAAAACCATCAGTGAGTTGTTTATCTTTTTTCAAATAAACCAGATTATAAATCCGTAGACAGTCTGACTCTAAGATAGGCTTACTTGGATTTTAAGTTTAATGTGATATAAAAATTAAAAAAAAAGATACAAAACATATTTGACTTTCTTCATCATACCCATAATGTTTCCCCTGCTGTTGAACACATTTGTTTGGATTTGCTTCTTAAGCGTGCCGAGGGACAGCTGCTGGACAAGGACTGAGAAACATGCATTTGTCAACTTTTTCATTCTCTAACCCTGGTAAACAACAGAAGGCATCTTTGTTAGCTTTGTTTAGCTTTGGCTTGATTAAGTTGTATAAAATTAAGGAAATTGCAGGACACAGTTGGCTTTTTATTCATCTAATTTTATGAAAGGACAGGAAGCATATCCCGAGATAAGTGCAGCTGCTGCTATGATTTGTTATTTCCAAAGTGGCGCGCTGCCAAAGACTGGAGTACCTGACAAAGAGAGAGAGAGAGGAGCTTCTAGCTGCTGTGCTCCAAACCATATATTTACTGCTGGGTGCAGAAGCAGGCTTTGACAGTTTTATGCACTTATCAAGGTCAAACTCTGGATCTCATTTGAGGACTGTGCTTACTTTAGCTATCCCTGCAGATTACAGATTAACTCAAAGATTAAGACTCTGGAAATGGAGAATTGTGGCAAATTGGTAAAAGAAGGTGAAAGAGTAGATTAAGGTTTTCACACCAGTGTGCCTTCACTCAATGATTCAAAGATGCATTTTTATTTTTTCCGGAGCATTGCATGAATATTAAACGGCTAAGGTTGAGTAAAAAACCCTCGAGCCGACGGCAGCGCCTCTGATCAGGAATGAAGCTGCTATTTCTAACGAGTGTGAGGAGAGGTTAGCAAAAGGCTGAGGAGTCACTGATCTGACCGATATGGACACACCTATCCAGGAGAAACAATGTCCAGACACTTCTTTGGCTGCGTGGACGTGCATACAGCACTGCTCTTTAGTTCATGCATTAGCTGGCGCTCCTTGATTCATTTTATTAGGGCTTCGTCATGAATCTGCCAGGAGGTCTTTGTGTCTGAGAGCTGAAGTGATCTTTGATTTCTCTTAAATGAGGAAGAAAGTGTACCAGCACATTAAGACGAGGTTGGGAGTGCCCAACTCTTTACTGTGCCTTTCTTTTTTGTTTTGATTGTTTCATTTTTTATTTATTTTTTTAATCTACAAACTTAGATTTAGCTCTATTAAGCCACTTAAGTGAATTATAGAATTTATACCAAGCACTATACTTGGTATAAATGCAACCCTAACCAACCAAAACAAGGAGTTTCTGGATAAAAACTTGAGCACAAAGTTGCAGTTTTAGTTTGTTTGGACATGTAGTCAAGAAATATGCAGCATCTGTGTTTCTGTCATTTAAATATCGACATAAAACAATCTTTTTTGTTGTCATGCCACCCGTGTTCTGACTAGGGATGCACCGATTGCAGTTTCGGCACCAATAAATCAGATGGTCTGTGGTGTTTCTGTTCTTGTGTGCTTTGAGTCGCTTTGGGATCATAAATTGTTTACACAGAAATGTGATTGTGGTTGCATTAATTAGTAGCATGAAGAACCACATGGAAAAAAACAACAACTTTTTTCAGCAAAAAATCTGAATGAGCATCAAAACCTGCTGTGTAACTGTAGCCAGTGGGTCAGAGAATTAAGACAGTTCTGAAAGCAAATGCTTGTCCAGCATGATGCTAACAGGAAGTAGCAAGAGTAAACGATCACTGCAAAAAGAAGCAATACTTATTTAAAAGCTGCTGGGTTGATTTTTTTTTGTTTGTTTGTTTTGAAGAGTCATGTTTTTGAACTTTTTCCATTTTAACTTATTTACCAAATAAGTAAGTGTTTGGTGTGTATTGTTTTACACTTGAATTCAGATTCAAATAACTGTTGAAACTGGTAAAAACTATTGATTGGTTATGAATTTTAAACTCTGGAGTTTACGATACAGCAACTCTCTGAGCAACAAGAAACCCTAACATCATGATTCAGACTCTTACTATAGAGTTTGCAGCGATCCTCCTTTTCCTCTGTACAGGAAGGAAAGTTGGTATTATTACTATTATTTAAAGATTTTTTTTTTCTCCTGCTGCCATTGATGAGTCACTTTTATTTGGTCTTGGGACTTTCATTTAGAAGCTTTAGTAATGCTGTGCTTTTATGTTGCTTTTTTTTTTATCATGTCATATCAGCCTTTTCTGTATTTTTTATGTTAAATTATGTTCATGAGCTGAAATGCTGTTTTAATTTTTCCTGATTACTCAGGGAAAAGTCTGGAACCGTAAACTCTGGAGTTTACGGTAGGACATGTCTGACTTATCCTGGTGAATGAGTGACAGGCTTATATATTATTGATTAGAAACCTTTGAGGCAGTAGATGCAGTCAGGCAGGGAGCAGGATGGTGTATTTCCAGGGTTAGTCTGGCAGTAAAGCCTTTTCAAGAAATGCATCTGCATTCAAACCAAAAACTGCACATTTAGTGCAACTTCAGGGACTTTAGTTTAATAGCCTATAGGATAAAATATATTTTCTACTAGCTCCCTCCCTCATTGCTGCCGTATGCTCCTCCATCACCCATTGTTACACCTTTTGCTATGGTGGTTAGTGAGGCGCAGCACCAATTACGGCTTGCCTCACCCACCGCAAACTTCTCGGCTCACTCCCCTCTCGCCTGCCTGCATTGTCGCGGAGAAAAAAGGCTTTTTGGATTGTAATTCTTCCTTCAGAGGAGCAGGAATTAGGACTCCTCCACAGGTTCTTACAGTGCACAAATGACAAGATGTCTTCCCCTGTGATCACAAAGGCATCAACTAGTGCAAAGGAACCCTGGGAAAGTGGGGTTATTAGTAGATGTCATATTTTAGGCGCTAAGTGGGACAGAAAGGTGTTGAGCTAAATTTGCAAGGCTGGAAGCTAACCTTATTAGTTTGAATGACGGAGGGTGGAGTGAGGGGGGGTCATGCACACTGTTAGGTAATCAGTCTCAAATCATTTTGCTTTGGCAGATTTATTTGTCAAACATCTCAGTCAGAGTAAGAGTGTTATTTATGATTGAGCTGCTGCAGATTTCAGGTTTCAATTATGTACTCTTCCAACAGGAAGTAGTATTTTTCTACCTTTCTTAGCTCTTTAGCAAGTAATCAGGTCAGCAAATACTGTGCAAAAACAAACAAAAGTATATTTTATGATTATGGATTGATGTCCGTAACAAAGTGAATCATGAGGACAATTTCTCGACTCCAATCTTTCTTCCTCTTACCGTTGTGTTCAAGTATGAGCTGATGAATTCAGTGTAGAGATTGTCTATCAATGTGTAGCTGGATTTAAAAACATCAGTATTAGTTTTGCATTTTGTACAAAAAGTAGAAATTCTGTAAAATATCAGTCCAATGCTAACTGTGAGTCCATGCAACAATATTCAATTTGTGGGTTTTAGTTCACAGAGGTTGATAATTATACAAACAGGCCAAATTCTCACAATGACTTAAATGTCTTAATAAACAATGTTAAAGGTCATCACGTCAGAAAACTTTGTTGGAAAATTTCCCATTTTACACAACTTGGTTAAAGTCTTTGGAAGCCATTTCTAAGCAAGTACAAACTCCAAATCCCTAAGATCTGGAATGAAACACCGTGTGCCCTTTAGATGAAAATAAACTGCTGAAAATGGACATGTTAGCTGGACTAAAATCTGCATCTGTCCAAACGATGAGTTAAATCTAATCAGATGGCGCAAAGGCCAGGCTGTTTTTTTTTTTTTTTTCATAAAGCTCACTGTTATCACTGAAGAAAGGTGTGAAGTTTCACAAACCAGACACATGCAAGTCTGACATCATTCAAACTTTCTAAATGTCATCTACAAAGAACAACAGGAGCTCAGCAATGCACAGGAGGTTTTAACCAAGCAGGAGGTACTGGTATATAGGAGGTTAAAACAGTCCAAGAAGTACATTTGATAAAAGCAAAACCTTAAAGCTTCTCAATTGAGATCTTTGTTTAACAGCACAGAAGCTACTAGCATTGTAATCGCATCAGTCTGGGATATTAGCAGCAATAACTCTGGTGATTAAACAGGCCCTATTTTGGTCCTAATAGCTTTATTAGCAAGGCCATTTATGCAAGGTCAATCTCACACTGGCTTTATTACCCCATAACTAGAAACACTGCCTCCAGCGTGGACGTCACCAGAGCTCAGTTCCAGCATTTTGCTCTCTCCGTTAGCCGATTCATATTTTGTATCTTCTAAAACAACCTAAAAGATCTTAAAGTCGATGTAGAAACATTCAAGGTTTTCATTCCTTATGTTCAGTTCAAAAATATTAGAGGGAAATTAAATGTTGTAACTCATAACATCCAAGTCTATGAAAAGAAAATTTCAACGAAATAAGATTTTGCATGTTTAATTAAAAAATGAGTTGAGGCTTATTCTTTCAACTACCATTTTGTCTCAAATGGTGAAAAGTTTGAACACCTCTGTGTTTAGTCAAACTGTAGAAAACTCCCAAATCTTCAGAAATTTCTCTCTAATCCTGTATTTCTTTGATCCAATTCGTGTTTTTTTTTTTTTTTTTGAATATTGCCGGAGGGAAACGTTTGGACTAAAGCAGAGCTGTCCACCTCGTTCTCAAATCTGACAATATTTTTCTTCCACTTGATAGGTGCAATCAGGACCAACCTCAGCCAAAATAATTGCCTCTTTAGCCGGCCCATTGAGGATTTTCAATCAGGACGTGATTGCATTGTAATCACCGTCTCTATTTTTTTTTCTCCACATTCTACAAAGTAAATATGTTCCCGTTTGACAGCCAGCGGAATAATTAAACCGAAAAATATCCTTTTAAAATTTCTTTTCATGTCCGGAGCCCAACGTGGGCAAAGCCACTCATTTGTTCTGTCAGATTTCCTTCCCCATCTTTAAACACCATCAGCTCTGTTTCTTTCTATTAATGAATAATAATCGTTTCTTTTTGTCTCGTTATGACAACTGGATTTAATTATATGTCCACAGGAGACACACTTGTACCGCTTGTCATTTTAATCGTTCCAATCATTCACTTTGAAATCAGCTTATATGTAGGGATTATCTTTTTCTTTCTCGAAGCTACTTTCCAATTAAGAGCTACGTCTTGTAGCTTGTGCAGCTCTCCGTCCTGTTCTGCTCTCTTGCCTTCGTGTCTGAAGACTTGGAACGTCTGTAGCTGAGGTGTTGATAAAAGCGCCTGCTTGCTGGCTGTGTAGTGAGCAGATGTAAAACACATAGCGCAACAGGAGCCAGGATCCCTGAGCCGTGATGTTTTCTGCCCCAGCACATCTTCTCCACGGAGCCTTCTGGCACATCTCTGTCCTCTTTGAAGCCTCTCCACTATTGATCATGAGCAGCAGAAGCTATTGAATGCAGATGTGGCTGCAGTCAGGAAAAAGCCAGCCTGCAGCTGCTGCCACAGTAAAAGACAACAGGCTGTCTGTTCGGCATGTGGATTTTGCCGCCTTTGTTAGAGTGGCATAAACAGCAGACCCTCAACTCCCACCGTCGAGCAACAAAGGTGGAAAAATTAGGTCCTCTCGACTAGAGATCTTTATTAAGTTTATTTATACAGCACATTTCAACAACAATGCAGTTCAAAATGCTTTACGCCATAAAAAACATCATCCAGTCATCAACTGCAATAAGCATTATATTTTGCCAAGTGCCATACTCATCAAATATGTTGTGTCATCAATGTTCCAGGTAGTAAACATGTAGGGTTTTAGCCTTAATTTCAAAAACCTTCCCAACGTAACGCCATAAATCAGCATGCACCATCTCTCACCTAGTAACCCTTGCTAAGCTCAGCCTCATTACCTAGTAACTCCATCTGAACTTTGGCACGTTCAGTCAGCTGTTTTGCTACTGGCTGCAGGAAAAGACAGCTGACTAACAAGAATGCAACATTTGATTTCTGAATGTTATGAACATACTTGCTGTATTCTTGTTTACTGTGCAGGAAGCTCAACTTTTGCTATTCAAAGATGTAAAGTTGTTTTATTGTTTTCAGCTATTTTTACATGTGAGTGTAAATGTTGAGTTGTGGGGTTTTGGCCAGCAGCAGCTTATTTGGATTTAAAGTGATAAGACGCCTTAAAACAGCTCATTTTCAAAGGAGCTCAAAATAGACAGAACTGATCAGACTGAAAGAATAATTTTGTGCAAAAAATGTAATGGGCATGTTTTGTATAGTTCAAAGACCTATTCTAATCTTTTCAAGGGACCTTGTCTGTGTGGGATTTTGTTTTCTTTTCTCCTTTTCAAAAGAAGAAGAAACATCCTTTGTAGATTTGGATTTGGTGATTTGGTGGACTTACACATCTGAGTCATATTTCCAGGAGAGGGAATTGTCAGCCCTGCGACAGACTGGCGACCTGTCCAGGGTGTACCCCGCCTCTCGCCCGGAACGCAGCTGGAGATAGGCGCCAGCAACTCCCGACCCCGTTAGGGAGAAGGGTGGTGAGAAAATGGATGGATGGATGGATGGAATTGTCAGCCATGACTCATAATGTTTGTTATACCCATTAAGTTGTGTAATTTGAATGTTTGCCCCAGTAGCTGTTGAATCTGTTTCTGGATTTGGCTGTTGGATGTAGCAATTATTCAGAACATTTTCCCCTCTAACAGAGCACCTGGTTAGACATCCAGCAGCCTTTTAAATAAGTCGGTTTCTTTCTGTGACATTTAGTCGATCTGCTGCTCCACCCCACCCCAACTGCAAGCCCAGAAGAGAAATCACTCTGCAGCACTGTAATAATCAGAGAATGGAGTGTGCTCCAAATTTAGGGGCAGCTAATTAAACTCGATGTGGTAGCCAGCGTGTCAGTCTGCCCAGGGCCGGGGAGAGGACCGGGTCGCTCTGCAGCTGACAGGGACGTGAATGAGGGATCATTTTGTTGATCCTTATATAATCATCTGTGACGTAAATACTTTAAATATCGGCAACAGTTGCTGAAGCTGCATTTTTACCATGGCATCGCCAACAGTCTCATCAAGAACAACTAAATTAGCCGTTGCAGAGTTTTAGAACGGGCAAGTATCCAAAATGATCTGGACTCATCAAATTCTGCCAGTGACGACTACCCAGAGTTCATTGTGGCTATTTTTATTGATGCATAACGTTTTGTCTTTAACTTTTCCTTTATGTTTGTTTTTAGATGAATGTTGCCTTTATATATTGTTTAACTCTGAGTTCAAATGTTGTGACTATGACAATACATACATACATACATATATATATATATATATATAGTATATATATATATACATATATATATATATGTATATATATATATATATATATATATATACATATATATATATATGTAATAATCATATATATATATATATATATGTAATATATATATATATACATATACACTGCTCAAATAAATAAAGGTAACACTCAAATAACACATCCTAGATCTGAATGAATGAAATATTCTCATTGAATACTTTGTCCTGTACAAAGTTGAATGTGCTGACAACAAAATCATTGTTGATTGTCAATCAGTGTTGCTTCCTAAGTGGACAGTTTGATTTCACAGAAGTTTGATGTACTTGGAGTTATATATATATATATGTATGTATGTTCACATATGGCATTAAATAACATGCCGCTCCGTCATTATCTAACTACTTCCCATCATCTCCTTTCTATCAGTGATGACATCCAGGTGCTGATCATGATTTGAGTGATACAAAAAAATGTTTCCATTACAGATTTGCAAAATCAATTTCGATACAGCCAAAAGAATCATCTCATTATCACGCAAAAACATTTAATTGAAAAACAAGATTTTTCAAAATTAGAACGTTTTCACTAAGAAAATGTACTTTTGGAATTCAAATTGGAAACGGTGGTGTCCCATTTTCTCACAAACTGCCATCGTGACATGTTCCACTCAGCGAGTTTCACTGATTTATTTTTAGTTTTTATTTTTACCTCTGATGACATCCTGGTTTGGATAGAGATCGTCTAATTACTAGGATGCTTTTGGCCATTTTTAGCCACATACTAGTGAAAACTCTGATGGACAAACTTCACAAAGTTCTGAGCATCCCAAGAAACAGCATCTGGACTCGAGCTTCGAATGCTGCTGAGGTCGACTTCTCTCAGGTCACGGGAAAGGAAAGTGCTAATTTAAACAGTGTTTTTCACCGAGGGAGAAGCCGCTTATGAAACCAGGTGTTGTAGCTTTTCCGAAAGCTAAACTTCCACACCTCCAGTCGTCCATCATGGGACACTGAAGCCGTCAAATAAAACCTCCAAGTAATGAAATTCCTTCAGGGTTGGCAGCTCTGTAAGGTGGCCTGACCCACACCATCTGCTCGGTCCCCGAGGCGGGTTCAGGAAATATTTGCTCTTCATCTGATGCATTAATTAGCATAAAATTGACTCCGGGTGAAAAAGTGGTTATAAATAAATCTAAAGTCACTATATGTTCACAGGCTGCTATTGTTGGCGAATATGCCTGGATGTTTTTGCTGTCAGTACATCAGTTGATTTCAGGGTCGTAGTGAGTAAATTCTGCTCTCAAATAAAACTTCAAATGAATCGCCATCCATATGTCTGCAAGACAAATACCAAACCGGTCGGCATGGTTACCAAATTAAAAGCTTAAACAGGTGTGAGTCAACCAGACTGCAAAATCCTGAGTTTATTGGCAATATCATAAATAGGAAGTATTTCTATAAATATACTGAAAGTTAAGCGAGCGCCGGGGATCATTTCATCACTCTTCATCGGGTTTTGAAGTGGTGGCTGGTTCTGAAAAGCGTCTGGTGGGTGTTGAGTAGCGTTTTAGCTGACTGATGAGGTTGGCAGTGGTTTTCTGTTGGTACCGTAAAAGATATCATCATATGGAGTGAGCAGCGCCGCACTCTGACTGAAAATCATTCATTTTAACAAACGGCTCCAAGCGGCCGGCGTTTGGGACGCTTAGTGGGGTCATCAAACTGGTTCCATTTCCTGCCTGCCTGCCTTACTATCTGTCTATTTTCGTTCCATTTAGTCCTTTTTCCCTCCCCATCCTTTTTTTTTCTATGTTCATCCTTTTTTCCCTTTCCCTTCTTCATTCCTTCCTTCTTTTTCTTTCTATCCCTTCTCTTCCTTTTCCTTCCTTCCTTCAATCCTTCTCGGCAGCTGTTTGTAGATATAGCCAATCAAATCCACTATAATTTTGTGGATTTCTAGATATTTGTATTTCTGTCTAATAGACCCCTCCCCCATCCTGTAAATCTCTTTTAAAGCATTGTAGATATTTCTACCATCAGCCTCTCAGAAGGTGAGAGTGGCCGCTGCCTGCAAGTAGGACTCTGCCATTACAGTGAGGAGTGTAACTCGATTGTCAATTTGTACAGCAGCGAGTCACTGCCAGCCTCTCTACAAGACTCTCAGTAAGTGAAAATGACAACTCGTGACCTCTGAACCCCACTGAAGGCAGACGGCGACTCCCTCATAGACCTCATTAAAATGTGATGTTAGAAACCCATGGCGGAGGAGCAGAGTGAGGAATCCGCAGTGCAAAGAGACTAATGAGCAAAATCATCATGAAATGTCTTATTCATTAAGTTCTCAGGAGTGCTGGTGCAGCTTTGCCATTAGAGCGCTCCTTTTCCTAAAGATCCTCTAATTTAGAGGATAGCTGAGGAGTCCCGCTGCCTCCTTCTGGACAACCACGTCTTGGATCTAATCCGGCTGATCTGAAGTTCAAGTAGAGGCTGTCCACGTCTCCTTAAACAGGCTTAAATTCATGTATCTGAAATTAAAGTCTTAAAACTTCATTGGAAAATATGCGAGTTAAATTTTGGTGTTGGACTATTTCATCTCATGTATTCTGTGAAGTTTATTTTTTTTTGTGGGACTTTTTTGTCAGGCAAAAGTTTGAGTCGCATGTTGGACTGCAACTATCGATTATTCAAATAATCAATGTATTGATTATTCTGGCGATTGATCAAATAAAAATTCTGCACATTCTGCAGGTTTTTCAGTTAAGCCTTTTTATACAAATTTATAATTTATACATTTATATTATTGGTTTGCATCCTAAGATGCAAACCAATAATACATTTCCTTTTTAGATATGGAAATAAACATTTTGAGGCCTAAAGTATAATAACAGCATTCCTCTAGTGAACGTTTGATTATTTGCACTGAAGGATGCATGTGCAGCTAAAATATGCTGCCTTTCCACTTAACTTATCATTACAGTGTAGACCTGATTTATTTTCCAATAATAAGTTCTGGGTAAAAATATTTAGACAAATTAAGATTTTTATATCTTCAATGGGAACTATATTACTTGAACATTTTTGGCTTAATTACTGCTCTGTGTGAGTTAGTTTTCCACCAAAATGCCTCTTTTTGAGACTGTATAGTCTGATTAATGATTGATTACTAAATTAGATGACTATTTCAATAACTGGCTCATTATGAATAATCTGATTAATAATTTCAACACTCGTCATCTAGTGATGTTCTTGCAGCTACCACTAACTATAGCCTTTCTAGCTAGCTCATTGCATCTATATACATTTATTGTCAGTCGACTGGGCAATGTTTAGCTTTGCCACTGGCTCACTTCTGTCAACCCGTATTATGTTATGTACAGTCTGGGCAAAAAAGCTTGTCATTATACAAAATACACAGTTTTCTTTTGCTACGGGTCTTAAATTTAATTTGGAATGACCTTTAACATCCCTGTTTTAAGTCATCTAAAGCTGTTCCTCTGCTTTTCATGCCCAAGACAGATTATACTTCCATTGAGTACAGTCTTTATTTTCCAGGGAAATTAATCAACAACCACAACTAACCCCAGAGCAGAGAGGCGTGTCATTAGTAAAAATCAAACGCTGATAATCATCACTATTGCAAACTTCCTACTTATCATGCTGACTTTGATCTGTTGGATCATTACCCACCGGTGATTCAGGCTCTTTCCAGAGATCCGTATCTGCCAGGGAGAGCCTGATCCATTACCGCTCTGTGTACGCCGGCTATCAAACGCCGCCTCATTACATTCAGTTAAAACACTGAAATGGATTCTCAGCATGTGGCGCTTCGAGCTGCCGCTCAGCTCCGTTGCATAAATAAACAGAATCCAAGAGTTTTAATCGCTGATGTGTCGGTGTCGCTGACCGACTCGAAATACTCGAAATTGAACACAAAGTTTGTTGACTTCAGACTTCATAAAAAATATATCATGAATGCACTTAGTTGAAGGCTGGTTGGGGGTAAACCGGAAGTTTGTTTTAAATCCTAGCTTCCTCAATAAAGGCATGAAATCAGATGAACTGTGAGCAGAAAAGTTCAGGATTCCTAGGAATCATTCATACTGCTGGGCGGGATGCCTGGTCTGGCTGCCTGAAGGAACTCCTATTGGTTAACTTTCATTTACTTCATACTCCATTTGCACTGAGAAATGTTAACTTTTCTCATATGATGATTTGCTGCTTTGTTCTGCCTTTTGACTCGGCTACGAAGGCTTTCGTTCACTCTACTTCCTCTTCTTAGAGTGTACTACAAAAAACTTTGAAATTGAATTGATCTTCTTTAGTTCTTTTATGTCCAAATCAAACGTTCTTGTGATTGATTCAATGACTTGTTCCTGTTTTTGACATTTTATTTTAACTCTGTAACTTGTGTTGTATTTGTTGCTGCCTCTTGGACAGTAATCCCTTCAAAAATAGGTTTTTAGTCTCAATTTGTTTTGTCTTGGTAAAATAAAAAAAATTAAAATTAAAATTAAATTGACATTAGGTTTTTGAGACTGACATTTTCAGTTATTTCTACAGTGGTTGGGTTATGATCAATGATGATGGATGGACGGTCGGACATGTGCTCTAATCTTCCTTCATTTTTGACCCGCTGCATCGTGAAATGAAGACACTCTTAATGCTGCATTAGCCTCACCTGAAGCTCTCCTGTCTGCTCCTTATTGTTCCTTTCCCGGCAGATGAATTGAACTTCATCAACGTCAGGTGCGTCATGTGACCCTGAAATGAAAGCAGTTCAGTTTTTCTTCCTGCCAAAGTGTCACACAGCACCCTTCAGAAAGCCTAATATGCTTTCCTCCTGAGCCCCACTGCAGCCATTTTACCCCACTCCGCCCACTGCAGCTTTTCATCTTCCCACTGTCACTTCTTTTGAAGAAAGGCCCTTTTAAGTGATTTGAACTTAAAGAATTTGACATGTGAGCGTGCTATGAGTCGGGCGACAGGTCGGTATAGATTCGTTCAACACATGGCTAATTGACGCCACAGAGTTGGGAAAACCACCAACTCTGGTGTGGATGGGAGGTAATGGAGAGTGATACACCCAGCATCCTCTCTCCAGACACCCTGCATAATTGCATGTTGCTATGCAACTGAATGTATCCTCCGCTATGAATTATCTCTGTGTCAGTAGAAAGTTAAGATAAAAAAAGATCTGCTTTGCATATGAATTGCCTTGCATCCCCGATAGCTGCATTATCAATCAACATATACATCTAAGAAGGAACATGACTTGCTTGATTTCACACATGCAGACAAGTAGCAAAAGGAAATCATTCTTCTTTTGAGAGTTGATGTTACCAACTGGCAGCTGGATGTGTCTCCACACCAACATACAGTTCTGTTTTATCCTGATGTGACACATGCAGCACTGCTTTATGCTTTCGAAACCTAATCTGCAAATCAAAAAATATGTTCAATAGAATATTATGTATTTTTCTGGTTCAATATTCAATAGGCAACATTTAGAGTTGAAGGAAAAATGTCTTGACCGTTGGTTAAATAGTTGTTTTATTGTAAGCTAGAGATGGGCACAGACATGGACGCCCTCACAACTTTTGCAAGCTAAGGGATTTTTCCTAATTCCTTTTCATTAAAGGTGACCTATTATGCCTTTTAACAAACTGAACCGACTTGTACTGAACATTTAACTTAATGGCAAAAAATGGCTGGAGTTCAGCCCCTGGGCTTCTATTAGAAGCATTAGAAAAACAAATGGAAGTATAAAATTGTTTAAAATTTGAATTTTGTTTTAAAAAAAAAAAGGAAAAGAAAAAAAAGGCCCTCTAAAATATTAAGTTACTGTGCTCAATGATTGTGATTAAGTATTAAATCATCCACTAACTGCAGGGAAGCTAAGCAAGGAAATGAACTGTTTCTAAGTTAAAACAATTACTCATTATGCATTGTTGTGTACCATGAACTTATCATATTTTTCACTCAATGTTCTAACACCACCTGACTCTCATTTCACCTGTTTTAAGTGTCAGTAACCTACTGAACCGACTTGTACTGACAAATACCATTCTGTACATGCATTGCCCTTCTTTTTGCCTCGGGTGTTAAAAATATTTCACATGATCTCTTTAGCTTCCAATAAATACTTACTTATATATATGAATGTTGTAGCAGTTCAGCAATTCAGAGAGCCCTATGAGGTTTGAAAATTATAGATCTCAGCATCTACTGAGGTGAAGATCTGTGAGAGGCTTCATGCTCCCTTCAGGCATTATGAATCTAACATTTTTTACAACCTGAAAAGCTCTTGATATTCTTGACAAGTGGGGAATATTATTATGGCTCCTTTTTTGGAATATAGCATCGAAATAACGCCATCTCACGTTAACTCCATCAAAAATGCATCTAAAATTAGCGTATACTAACATAGAAGTTGCTGTTTACTACTTATATATTTTAAAAGGACTTCATGGCTCTTTAATTTGAAATTTCATTCCAGTTATTTCGACTGCAGTGTTTACTTTCCATTAGGACCTTTTCAGAACATGCAAAAAGGACTGGAAATACCAATTAAACTTCAGTTTAAACCCCTTTTAATTTGACATCAACAATCATTAGCTTGCATGGAATTTGTAACTCCTGACAGTTCATCTCGCAGAGGCTGGAAAGCTCACCACCATTTATCTTTGTGAACCATCCAAGGTTTTGATTCTTTAAATTGGTTTGACCGATTCTTACTCTGCAGCTCGTTTTTTTAGGATTTCTGCTTGTGAAAGGATAGTTAATAAATGTTTCCACCACAATATAGGGAATAAACAGTTTCTACGTATGTCAGTCGCCTTTGTATCCACGGCCTTTAATAACAGCGGGAACTGGAACAGTAAATGGAAACTGGTTTGCTAGATCTCAAACCTTTTCGGTATGCCATATGAGATGAAAGTCACAGCAGCTTTGAAAGGCAACTAGGCATGAGATTGTCACAGGACACCTTAAGTAAAAAATATGGAACTGGAGAATAAAATATGTGTTGTGGCAAACGTTACTTAGTATGGCAGCAAGACAGTTCAAAAGGCTTTACATTATAAAAACCCAGCAACCAATTATGAAACTGACATTAAATTTTATAAAATGCTGTCGAGTAAAAATTGATCAAATGTGCTAATCAATGTTCCATTATTAATCAAAGGCAGGTCTAAACTGGTGAGGTTTTAGTCTTTATTTAGGGAACTCAGTGTTTTAGCAGTTTTGCGGTTTTCTGGAAGTTTTTTCCAGATTTGTGATGCATTGAAGCTGAAAGCTGCTTCTCCATGTTTGACCTGAGAGGTCTGGAACGTTGATACAACAGCAGCAATCATTCAGTGGTTTATACATTAACAGGAGTATTTTAAAGTCCTTTCTATGAACTAGACAGGCCGATGAAGACAATGTTGACACTGTTGCAGGAATCAGTGCAACTAAAGACAAACGTTGTCCCTGTTAGATCTAGTTTATCTGCGTCTTGCTAGTTCTTTAATCCTGAAAATATTCTTCAAGTTATAGAAGACCAACTTTATAAGTGTCTTTATGTGATTCTGTAGATTCAGGCCAGAATTCATCACTATAGCCAGATTATGGACCTGATTGCTGTTATGACTGTGTGCTGAGTCTTTCGGTTCAATATAAAAACTTCAGTTTATTTCTGTTCAGCTGGAGAAAGTTATGGCATTTCCACGCATTGATTTCTTTTAAGCATCTGTTCAGTGCTGAAATGGGTTTGGAGTCACTTGGTGACATTGGAATGTAAAGCTAAAAATAACACTGCTGCAAATTAGAACAATGTTCCTGGGAAAATACATAATGCTTGAAACTTGCTTGAATTTTCCTGTAGGAAAAGTGGGCAAACCCTGGAATCCAACTAAATGTCTTTCATGCAACCAGAGATCGCATTATGCCGATGTATCTTCAGAGAGAAAACCTGCTAAATCTTGGAGGTATAATACCCATTAAACTCAGGTGACATGATGATGATACATCTTGTTGGAGCTCCAGACGTTCTCGTGTTTCTGTTGCGTCAGGAAGTTTTACCAGTCGACTCTAAGAGTCTTCAAAGCTCATGTTCATCCATTTTTTTTTTTTTTTTTAAATCCATGACCTTTTAATATCTCAGGATCTCACAATACCCCAACGAGTCATCTTAACCAACTTTTCTTGAAACCCATAACAGCTGCAACAGGATAATACCCATTACACTCCAGTGAGAAATGATTCCTTCATTGTGTACGTCTGGTTGGAGCCTCAGACATTCTCCTGTTTCAGTTGCATCGGGAAGTTTCACCCAGAGGATTTGACTCATGTTCTTCTATCGCTGCCAGCTTTTGGGGCTTTTTAAGTCAGTTGTTCTTACTCAGCATCTCTCCTTGTGAAGAATTTCTTCCCGACACGACAGCTTTGAAAGGTATCCGCCACAATGTACAGGATAAACACAATTAATATGCATGTCAGTGCAGCGTTTTTGGGGGTCTGCTGTCATAAATATCATCCCGCAGACTTTGATGAAAAGGCAGGAAATTGAAACCTGGCTGCAGACCGTATCACAGCCCACAGCAAGCATCGGTTTCTACCTGGAGACTGATGTTAGGGTAATAAATACGCAGCGGCAGCCACCAGCCAGGCATTCACGCTATTGATTTTGCTGAGATATTTTCTAGAGTAATCAAAGAGCCGTGAAATCCTTACTCTGCAAGAGCTTGGAGCTTCAGGGACCACTGGGAGGGATTGCTTTCTCTGCCCAAGATGAGTTTCGTAAACCGATATGTCTCTCTTGCTGTAAAATACACAAACTGCTGCTGGTATGAGTGAAAAGGGACTGCAGCCTGTTACTTTGGTATTTAATGTCACAATCTGGGTCACTGGAGCAACTGAACATGTCTGGCGTTATTATGAAGTGGGGGATATACTGTGACCCCACCAACCCTAACTGCCACCACTTGTGGCTTTACGCTGCTTTTTGTGATCCAAATATGAAGGAAATTCAATAATCACATGATCCTGAATAAACTAAATCAATATGGAAACAAATATGACCTTATTTTGAGCAGCTGAGGTTTAGTGGTTGTTTAATCTGCATGTGTTACTTTTAATTATGACACCAAGTTGCATTGTGTTCTTGAAATTAGCACATATTTCTAAAGATTTTCTAATATATTTAAATAAATCAAACTAAATATGATTTTATTTTACCTTCTTCTTAATCTTAGTATTTTTGTGCTCATTTGAGGGAGCAAAATGCAAACCTTTACAATGTTTTAAACATGCTTACATCAATGTCAAGCTTAAGTTTTTTCATTTAATGTAAAACTAAAGTGGACATTTTTTTAATATTTTAAAACAGTTGTTTTTATTTGCATATAGTTCTAAAGGTTTTCTAATATATTTAAATAAATTAAACCATACATGATTTTTATATATTTTTTCATTTCTCGTTTACCTAACTTTTATTTTCATTATTCATTTAATTGTTTTTATTCATTTTGACATTAGTTATTTGAGGTAGATTCATACCTTGATTAGTTTTTAAATAAAAAAAAAACATACATAAATAAGATAAAGTTATTTACATTTAAGCCAATTAACCCATTAAAGCCAATTTATTTTATCTATGTAGAAATAATTTGAAGAATGTAAATCAGTTTTTATCAAGAATTGTCTCCAAACGTCCAAAACTGACTCCTAGAAACGGTTAAAGGTCTTGGACAACTACCAATGTGCAAATCTCACACAAATAAAAATTAAATGGACACATTATGACGATATGTGTCTCTAATTTAGATTCATTTAAATTTAGCAGTTATTTTAAATATTTATCGTATAGAAAGGATGAACTTGAGATTTATTGTGCAGCATATCACCAACAGAGTTTCCTCGAATCATTCACACCAGATTTCAAAGTCTAAGCCAACAACACACAAAGGAGCATGCAGCACATCCTTCTGTCCTGTCTGGATGTTATTTCCCCGTCAAATACAATAACTAGCAGAGCCTCCCACAGACATTTGTCTGTAACATTCCTGTAATTTATCTGTAAGATTTCTGTTGTTTGTGCCGCTACAGACCCAGTTCTTTCTTCCATTGAGCTTTGTGTTTGTTGTGGATGGCTGGTGTAACCTGAATGGAGAAAGGGTTGATGTGATGGAGGAAATTAACCCACTCTGACCTCTCTGTGCTCAGCTGCTGGTCTTGCACTTATTCATAATTCAAGGTCGTGTAACGTTAACAAGGCACTGCTTGTAGGGCATTGTGAGGCGTGAGAAAACCTGTCTAAATAAGCCTCGCTGCAGAAAATGTTCAAGGATACTAGCTTATTATTTGAAAAGAGCAGAGATGTCTTGTGTCTGCTTAGCAAAATTATGTTTTGTGTGTTTTCAGGGTCACAATAAATATGAAAAAAATATTTTCTAAATGACGAGCAATTCTGAAAATAGATTTTGAGAAACAGCTTTTCACATTATGTACAAAAGCAACAGTTTGCCTCTTCAGTCATTCAGTTTTATATCACTGAAAACTGTCACTGTCATCCAGAAGAGGGCGCTCTCATGTTTTTATTGCTTTTATTTAGGCTGGCATTAGAAAAGTGGTAGAGGATGATGTAATTTGAAGCATTCCACACCAAAGCAATGCAAAGTGACCGGTAATAAAAAAGCTGTGAGACTGTAATTCTTACTTTTATTCAACCGTGTAGCAAGAAAGTTACCAAAGGTCAAAGGGTAAACTATATATATATATATATATATATACCACTTGGTTGATGTATTATTGTATGTTTTACTGTAAGCTTTACAATTTTTTTTTTTTTTTTTTAGTCTCTGCAGCACTTTGAGATTTCTTTGAAATATAAGGTGCGTTACAAATAAAATTTATTATTATTGTATCTATTGCTGACTGGCTAGATAAGTCATCAGTGATATACTGATATACTGATGCCTGATAAGGCATCAGTATATCACCCGAGAGGGCGGGGTTCGAATCCAGTCTGGGTCCTTAGGCACTGCCTACCTCATACCATGAGAGATACTAAGTTGCATAACATGCCGGCTCAGACGTCGCCCGGCCAAACAAGGTCTGCGTCAAGTGTTGGGGAACCAGAGCACCTTGATGACAAATGGGCTACTGGAACAAATGCCCTCCATGAGCGACTGGCAGGCCAAATGAACCAGCTGCTACAAAGTGGGACTCACCCTGAATGGTTAACTGAAGGGCGGACAATCCTAATCCAGAAGGATCCATCAAAGGGTCCAGTCCCACCCAACTACCGACCAATAACCTGCCTCTCCACAACCTGGAAGCTCATGTCAGGCATCATAGCGGCCAAGATAAGCAAACACATGGATAAGCACATGAGCATGGCACAGAAAGGTATCGGTGTAAATAGCAGAGGAGCCAAACACCAACTCCTCGTAGACCGCACAGTTGCCCGAGACTGCAAAACCCGACACACCAACCTGTGCATGGCTTGGATTGATTACAAGAAAGCCTATGACTCAATGCCGCATACTTGGATCATTGAATGCTTAGAGATGTATAACATCAACAGGACTCTGAGAGCCTTCATTGCAAACTCAATGAGGCTGTGGAAAACCACCCCTTGAAGCCAACTGCAAACCACTTGCACAAGTGTCCATCAAATGTGGCATATACCAAGGAGATGCTCTGTCCCCGCTACTGTTCTGCATAGGCCTGAACCCCCTCAGCCAAATTATCAACAAGACTGGCTACGGATACCGACTCAAAAATGGGGCCAACATCAGTCACCTTCTCACATGGATGACATCAAGCTGTACGCCAAGAGTGAGCGAGACATCGACTCACTGATCCACACCACCAGGATCTACAGCACAGACATTGGGATGTCATTCGGACTAGAGAAGTGTGGTCGGCTGATTACAAAGAGGGGGAAGGTGATCCGCACAGAAGGGGTCTCACTCCCAGAAGGAACAACCAACGAATAAGGCAAGGAGGCCAAAGAAATGGCAACCTCGATGAGGTCACAAGAAAAGGAGCCACAGCAAATACCTCCAAGAATCCTGAGAAGCCAGCTCAATGGCAAGAACAAAATCCGTGCGATAAACAGCTATGCCCTGCCAGTAATCAGATACCCTGCTGGAATAATTAGCTGGCCAAAGGAGGAGATAAAAGCCACAGATATTAAGACTAGAAAGCTACTAACAATGCATGGAGGGTTCCATCCCAAATCCAGCACCCTGAGACTGTACACGAGCCGCAAAGAAGGAGGCAGAGGACTAGTGAGTGTGAGAACCACTGTCCAGGACGAAACAACTAAGATCCATAAATACATCAGGGACAAAACCTCAACAGACAATGTGCTCAGTGAATGTCTCAGACAACAGGGAACGGAGGTTGAGATACCATCATGGGAGGACAAGCCCCTACATGGGATGTACCACCAGCAAATAACCGAAGTGGCTGATATCAGTAAATCCTACCAATGGCTGGAAAAAGCTGGGCTCAAGGACAGTACAGAGGCCCTCATCATGGCCGCCCAGGAACAGGCCCTAAACACCAGAGCAATAGAGGCCCAGATCTACCACACCAGACAAGACCCAAGGTGTAGGTTGTGTAAGGAGGCCCCCTGAGACAGTCCAGCACATAACAGCAGGGTGCAAGATACTGGCAGGGAAAGCATACATGGAACGACATAACCAAGTGGCAGGCATAGTGTACAGAAACATCTGTGCAGAATATGGACTGGAAACCCCGAGATCAAAGTGGGAAACACCCCCAAAGGTGGTGGAGAATGCCAGAGCTAAGATCCTGTGGGACTTCCAGATCCAGACAGACAGAATGGTAATGGCGAACCAACCAGACATTGTCATAGTGGATAAACAACAGTGGATAAACAACAGAGTGGATAAACAACAGAGGAAAGCCGTAGATGTAGCAATACCAAGCGATTGCAACATCAGGAAAAAGGAGCACGAGAAACTGGAGAAATACCAGGGCCTCAGGGAGGAACTGGAGAGGGCCTGGAAGGTGAAGACCACAGTGGTGCCTGTGGTCATCGGGGCCCTCGGGGCAGTCACCCCCAAACTGGAGCAGTGGCTACAACAGATCCCAGGAACAACATCAGACATCTCAGTCCAGAAATGTGCAGTCCTTGGCACAGCCAAGATACTGCGCAGGACCCTCAAGCTACCAGGCCTCTGGTAGAGGACCCGAGCTCAGAGGATAAGAACCACCCGCGGTGGGTGAGAAGGGAATTATATATATATATATATATATATATATATATATATATATATATATATATATATATACCATAGACTGTAGTTTCCATTTTCTGCCTGTTTTTATCAGAGAATAGAGAAACGATGGCTCTTTCTTTCCTCCAATGTTGCTTCAGTTCATTAAGGGTATGCATCTCAATCAGGTTGACTTCAGGTTTGGACTTTGACTAGGCCATCTAGGTTTGTTTTTCAGTCCATTTTCTGGAAGAGTTATTCCTGCTTATAAGAAATAAATATTAGCACTGTAATTTTATTCTTTAATCTTTTATTTTTTGTTTTGATAAATGCTTGTTTTTGGACATCTAGATGGTCGGAAACTTGACTGTTTGTTGTGAATATTTATGTCTGTGAGAGCCTTGAAGCTCCAAATTGAAAATTGTTTGGTAACCTTTGTATGAACTGAGAGAGAAGGAAAATAAACTACATACTTCATAAGCTGCTGAGTCATGTCATGGAAAATTAAAATGCAGATTAGCTTTCATGAAACTTTATTTGAATAGAGAGAGAGAATCTCAACCAAGCACCAGTGCTATAAGAACCAGTGAACACTCTGCACAGTGTTTTAAAGTTGTTCCGCTGTAGCCTGATTAATAAAGTCACTCAGAGCTTGATTATTACTTAAAATGCGGCCAAAACGGCACTGGAGAATTTTCTTTTTGTTTATTCACAGAAGTACCAGCCTGCCTCCTGTCAACCTCTGGCTGCTTGTTTTTCTTGGTAGCTTGTTGTGCATTTCTATTTGAGATCTACTCAGCATGTTATTAGCTGCAGTGGCATTTTTCATATTTAGGATCATCACATGAAGGCAACCTTAGTTCAGTCGGGAACTTAGACTGTTTCAAAGTGACCAAAGTGACATCACGCACGAAGGACTTGTGTGATGTCTTAAATGTTATGTAAAAGAAAAAAGATTGTTGCTTTGCTACTAATTGTCAACAATTCGAAAACAAAACTGTAATGGATTAAATGTTTTGCTGTTTTTGTTTGCTTTTTGGTGTTTAATTTTGATACACAGTTGTATATCGGTTGCTATGGAAAAAAAGTCTGTAGCAACACAAAGAGAGATAATAAAGAAGAACGCAAGTGATTTTTAGTCGTTCAACAGTTTTTCTACTGTATTTTACCCTTTGCTGTGAGTAGAATAGTCTTTTTTTTGCTCTCCAGGCCTGTGCGCATGAGCAAAATTTCCAGATGTAAATAACATGAAACATGTCTCTAACGTCCAATTTGTAGTAGTGAGAACAAATACTTTTTGTTTCTAAACCGCATTAACAACTGTTGAATGGATTCCTTTAGTGGACTCTACAGCAGAGGTGGCTCCGGGTTCACATGTGGACACCTGAGTAATTGTGCTGCAATCGTTTCCTCAGGATTGCCGGCATTATCTAGATGTGCACTGAATGATCGAGGCTAATGGCAGTATGAGGTATGCGCTCTGGGCCCTTATTTTTATTTTATGGCCAAAGATGGGGCAGCAGGGTTAACCTCATCATGCAGGCAGGCCATTATTGCTTCTCATCCTTCCTGTCATTGATTGCTCCCAGCGTTTGGCAATGAAATCCTCACTGTTATTAGCCCTGAATCTTTGTATTGCTCATATATGAACTGATGGATTTTCTGCAATTACACACAGATGCATTTTGTAATCTCTAGCAGCCTTTAACGTCCATAATATTTTCACATTTCTTTGTAAAACCCATGAACGATTTCACTATTTCCCCCAAAACTGTACAAAACAGTCTGTCATCTTTCTGTTAAGCATATAGAACTGCTTTTCAATATTTGGTGAAACTGCCCTGCAGAGGCTCCAATCAAAGAAAACTTTCCTTTCCTTCTTCAGCAACAAACTGTGATTTTCATTGTCATAATTGCCAATATTGCCTAAGAAGTAACTTATTTTGCCTCATTTATTTTTTTAGCCATTTATTTTGCATCATTCAACATTGTCTCAGGAGTAAAGACTGATGAAAATGCATGAAAGAAAATGGAATTCAGTATTTTAATTCATGGTAAGGCCTTGTCTCTACACCAACCCAACAGTCTAATAAATTATCCATAATTATCCCCCTATGACCATCCACTCTAACCCATGAATGACGAAGATTAAAGTTTTAATTACAGAGTGGGAAAGAAAAAATAAATATGGCTGTAATATAATTAGGAAAAAATAAGTACACCTCTAGACTTAATAACTTTAGCAATGATAATTCTGTCACCATTTTCTGCCTGTCTTTATCAGACTCGTTAAAGAAATGATGGCTCTTAATTTCCTCCAATGTTGCTTCAATTCATTAAGGGTATTCATCTCAATCAGGTTGACTTCAGGTTTGTACTTTGACTAGGCCGCTAGACTGCAAGAAAAAATTCCATGAAATAAAAGAGCTTCCTGACAGAAGATTATTGGTGCATTTTATGTTAATTGTAGAACTAACATTTTCATCAACTGTAAAATGGATTTTTGCTGTGATTTGACAGCTTATTATGTTTAAGTTTTATAATTTTTTTTCTTATCATGTTCTGTATTTTTACAGTCAATATCCTTGTATGTTTGCCATCACTTCTTTTGTTTAAAATTTGAAATTTTCCGTATTTGTACAATATATCTAACATTACGTGAAATAGGAATTACAGAAAAAATACCTGTTAAATGAAAAGTTTCTTCACATTTCTATCTCTTCAGTCAGTGTAACGTTGTTTTGCAGACATATAGCTAATTATTAGGCTTCAGAGTGGATGGAATCTCAAAAGTATGGAGTCTATCTAAAATATTGCTGAAATACCAAAGTGCAATGCTGCTTGGCATCCCATTGGCTGGCATTTGCGCAGCAGCCAATCTAGGAGTGACGTTTATTTTCTTTGACTCTGATTGGCTGTAGATGCTGTACTTCTGCGGTAGTGGTAAGGCAGTTTCTGTTGAGTCTATTAATGCACATTAAGGTATGTTTGTTGTTTTAGCTACTAAAATTGGTAGATACAAGCATTTGTAGCGGGGGTCCCAATTTTTTCATTGTTGCATGTTTGGACTTTCACTTCTAGGAAGATTGGCAACAGTCTTAAATGTTTTGCTCTTGTGCATAATCTTCTGTTCTGTGGGGTGATGGACTACAAACAATTTGAAAATGGCCTTATAAGGACTCTCAAATTGATAAATTGCAGCAGTTGCTTCTCCAAGGACATTGCTGATGACTTTTCTTCTTGGCATGGTGTTAATAATTACCGTAATGCTCTCGATTTGCAAAATTGCCAAAAAAACAAAAGAAGTCTTGTATCTAAAGAGAGAACCACATGAAATATCTAACAGATCAAAAGCTCTTGACTTCTGTTTTCCTTCATAAATGAAGAAGCAGCAGCAAATGTGTATTTTAAAAACTACAAAAAACTACATGACTGAATATGTGTAATTTTACTTCAGGGTGTTAGTAAATCCTTCAAAAATCTGTCATGGGTTAAGTGCAAATTTATTGCCAGTTGGTTGGACAGTGTTGGGCTTTTCTGTCTGTTTTGAGTTCCTTATAGAAAGAACTGCTCAGGATCTCTTGTCAGTTTAAATCCAAATGCTGCTGTCCAGGCCCCAAACTCAACGTTTACGCTCACATCAAATTGGCTCCAAACAGATACACAATTATGCAGCTGTAAATCAGCTGACTTTGTTGGGGTTGCTAGGTAACGTTGCAGTTTTCGTTGGTTACGGGTTAAAAACTGGGAGGTTTTTGAAACGACTTTCTTTTCAGACACCAAAAAACATTATCTTAATGCCTAAAATGGCTGGGCGGTATTTTCTTCAGAGGCTGTGAAGACCCAAATGGAAGATCAAAAATTGTCCTCAATTTTTATTTATTTATTTTTTTAAGAGCTTAACTACAAAGATGGAATAAACTAACACCATTTTGAATGAAACTATGTGATTCAGGAATGTTCTGCGGCTCTCGGGTCCAAATGGAACAACAAGTGAGCAACCATGCAGGCTTTTGAAAGCTGCTTACTGAACAACAATAGACTTTGCATTGCGGATGACAGCGCCTCCAAGGAGACTATTTAATTAGCATGTAGGTCATTTGTGATTGGCTGCAAACAGCTATTAGCTGTTCACTTTACCACTTGGGCTTGGTGCGAGGTGCTTGTGATTTTATGGTGAAGGGGGTGCAGGGTCAAGTACTACCATAACGTGACGAGGACTGATTGTAGATAAACAGTGATGCAGTTCAAAAGATGTCCACTTACATTTGTGAAAATGTTAATGAAGGATTAGGAGCTCATCCAGATCTATTACTACTGAGCCGCAGACATGCAGACTGGCAGTGGTGGTTAATGCACAGGACTGCACTGGAGAATGCAGAAGCTCCAGTTTTACGATTCATGGTTTTGGTGTTTTGATTCAACTTCGGATGTTTTCACTTTGCTTTTGTCAAAATAAGAATCCTGAATTATTTTTGGTATATTACACTACGCTAACTACAACAGTACTGATTCGTACTTTTTCTGGACTTCAGTTCATTATTTCTTTGGTTAGGATGTTGTATGTTTAGACAATTATTCCCTATTTTTTCTTTTTTTTTTTTTTTTACTTTTGGACAGTTGTTATGGATAACCATGCCAACAAGATATTGTTTTCAAAACTAGGAGCAGCTGATTAGCATCTCAAAGTTTAAATAATACCTGAAATGCTACCTGAAATCCCACAGGAGTTATAAAACAGGCTTCATGGATGCCGATCAGAGAGTTTATAACCACACAGGACGTTTATTACCACACAGGCAGAAAGAGATTTGAAAAGGTGCAGCAAAAGTAAAGGAGGTGGATTAGCAGTGCTTGCAACAACTGATGTCATCCAGGGCATGTTACAACTGCTCAGATACTGAGCTGTTAGCGTGTCATGACAGTCATGAGACACCAATCGTCTTCAGTCAGAGGCTTCTTCAGAGTCATTGCAAGACTGACTGCTACTGGAAATCCTTCTCACCATCTACAACCACTTTCTGAAGATACTTGGTGGTTGAGCTTTATAATAACAATTAACGTTTTCTTGGGAACAAATCAAAATTTATTTGGGAACAAATGAAAATTTGTAAATTAAAATGCTGCCTTTTATTTTAACACAATTAGAGCCACACTACAGAAGCAGGATGATGCCTGGAAAAATACAAAAATAATAAAACCAATTCTAAAAACTGGTTTATTCATATAATTAAGTATTTTTTTTTAAAACTATAAATTAATTAAGTCATTAATATATTCATTTTTTTGTGATATAAACATAAAAAAAAAACATTAAGAATTTTTAGCATCTTTACATGCTTTTTTTATGCCATATTGTTATATCTATACATATATTTTATTTTAATACTGGAAAAAAAGGAGAAGAAAGCAAATCCTTTATCTATATCTATAAATAATTATTTTGTTAAGATTTTTTTTCCAATTTGTTTCCATTTTTGGAAGGTTGTGAAGAGTTTCCCATGAAAAGCAAGCAAAAGAAACAATCAAGAATGTTGATTCTTTTCAATAAAAAAATAAATTTTCAGCTCTAAAAGGGAGGAAAAAAAGGAAGGCATTGTCATCTTTAGATTTGAAATGTGATGTCATCCCAGGAAGAAGTTTATTCTGCTATAAATAAATAAATAAAAATTCACTCAGACTTAAAAAAAAAAAAATCCCCCGCTTTTCCAGGCTTCTGTGTTCAGGTCATCAATCCCTCCTGGTCAAACTCTGTTGTTTAGCTGTCTCATTACTTATAAATCATCCTGAGAGGTGAGCATCTGCTGGGCGCCAGCCATGTGCTCATAAATGAGAGCTAATTGAACCTGATTGCAGAAGTTTTTGTCGGTGGGTGGTCTGCTCTGCCTCAGATCAATACTGCAATACTGTGGGAGACTGTAATGGTGTTCCAGTGGCTCCTGGGACACGGCTCTTCAGGGAGGACTGCAAGTGAAAATCCCCCCAGGCTTTCTTTGTTTCTACTTTATCTCTTTGCTCTAACATCCCCACCTTGTACCATCCTCCTCCTCCCTTCATAATGAGGCCTGAGGCAGTTGGGGAGCGTTAATGTTCATGCCCGCCCACTGCTCCATCTTGGCTCCCTAATGCACATCCCCAGACCAGACCACAATTAAAATTTCAGGACAAATTTCAGCCCTCCTCCATTATTTAAAACACCAAAGTTGCTGCAGCATCTTGGGAGAAAATGGAGACAATAGAAGGTGAAGCGAGAATCCTCTGTTTTTGTGAAGGACCAGTCAGCCGTGAATAATGAATCTATTTGTTGAATTTATCTCAAAATGCTTGAACCATTTTTGCACTGGTTGGTGCAAAAAAGAGTTAAATATGTGACATTTTCTGAACAGAGCCTGACTTCTAGAGGATTTTGGATTCATATACATGTAGACTAACGATCACAAATCAGAAGAACATCTGCTTCCTGTTTGCTTTCATTTTCGTCCAGGGGCTCATGCATTTTCTGAAATGACTAGATTTCCTTTGAAGAAAAAAATAATAATAATAATCAGCATACCTTAAGAGTGTTTATTTGTCCTTGCCGAAGGTAAGAATAATAAAAATCAAGTTTTCCCGCAGATATGAATTAGTTAGGGCTGAAACAATTAATGAGATCAATTGCTGTTAATGGATATTGAAATATACACTGATTTAGTCAATGATTAATTATTAACATGACAATACAGAAATGACACTCTGAGCAGTAATTAAGTCAAATCTGTACATATATAAATGCAAGACAAATCTTCTTTAATGTCTAGATTTGTCCTGTCCAGACCTCAGGTGGCATAGTTTTAGCTTCACCTGGTTCAAATAATGTAATTAATTAGTCTATTAAGCACCTTTTGCTATCTACAAATTGATCAACGAATCAAACTTGAGCTATTTATATGTTGATGTTTGAATTATTGTTTTAGCTGCAGATGAATCCTTTGCTACAAATGATCAAAGATTCACTAAAGGAATGCTATTATTGCATTTTGGGCAATGCAATGTTTGGTTTCCAATTTAATAAAGGAATTGAATTATTTATTAGAATTTCTTAGTGTATTTCTAACAGTATATAAAAAATGCTTAAGTGGTTAAATAAAAAAAAAAAAACTTTTAATGTGACTAATTGATTTATCACCATAAAAATTACTTGTCAGAATAATAAATAGAATAATCAATTATCAAATTAATTGTTAGCTGCAGCCATACTATCGAGACTCGTTGAGATGTTGTTTTTGCATCCATTTTTATTTTTCAAAAAAACCACCCCAGTGTTTCTGGTATTTGTTGTCTTTCAGGGTACAGTGATGTGTTCTCATGCATACGACGTCTCACAAATCACGTTAAAGTGCCATCAGCGGCGTCCTCCTCCAGCATGTAAAGCAGTTGCTATGCTACACTGTATGAGCATATATCACTTCATCATTTAACAGGGCACCTTATGCCTGCTTCTCTGTAAAGAGGTATATTACTTCTGAGCAGCTGTCCTGAATCACCCTCTGACATTTTATTGAATCACAGCTGAATGCACATAAGCTATGGGCTGTAGTCACTCTGGAGTGAGATTGCAATATATAGCAGTGGAGACAAACAAACCAGGAGGCGGCGGCATGCTGCGGGCCGCATGCCATTCCACAGGGCTTGCAGGACCAGAGTCCTGTTGAGCTGATTACCTCCATTCATATAATGTTCATTGTTCTTTTATGAGCTTCAGCGCATAACATACAACATGTATAGGGCTACAACTAACAATTATTTTAGTATTCAATTAATCTATTTTCCTGACAAGTAATTGATGAAATGAATAAATAAACTGATTTTCATCGTAGCCTTTTTTATGCAATATTATAAAAACACTGAAAGATGCAAATTCTCTTCAGTCAGCATTAGTCATGTGACTGAACTTCATTTCCTTTTTTAAATAAGAAAATAAATCATTTTGATTTGATAAATCACTTGATCATTTTATCAAAGGATGCATCTGCAACTAGAAAATATTTCCTACATGAACATGTGAAAAGCTCAGCATTTAGCTAAACTTAACATCAATATAGTGTACGACGTCATACGATGTCGTTGTTGGGTATTTTGACCTGTAGTTATAATGAACCACATATAGGGTATTATCACTCCAGCTTTTGCAAAGAGGGAGAGTCTCAGTGGTGCTTCAGGACAACTCCAACCGTCCCCCTGCAGCAGCCTGGTTTCATTCAAAGCGGAGTGGCAGTCGATCATATAACAGAAACTTAATGATAAGGAGAGGAGGGGTCTCTCTGAACTAATCTCAATAATTGATTCATCACTATTAATCTGATAAACCATTTCAGCACCAGACTGGCATCTGAGCGAAACAGCTCGCCACTACTGTAATATGAAATATGTTTTCCTTCTGTTCATTTCTGTGGGGATACAAGTCTTAAATTTAAATCGTAATGGTTTTTTAATTTAGTGAAACCTACAGAAATCTTAACAAGAGGTCAAATTCATTACTCAATCCGTTGACGATAACATCAATAATCAATTCTTCATGATTAGTCTGATTAATCCAATGAATTATTTCAGGCTCAGACATGTCTAGAGTCTGAAGTGAAGGTTTGAGGCTTTTAAAATTTCTCTCAGCCTTTCAGGTTTTGACCTCTCTCTGATGTTTCCCACTTGTGAAGAATCTCTCTCCACACACGGTGATGGACTTCAAATAGTCTGGAGCAGGGCTAATATATCCTACGCAGTTTAGCAAGCAGAAACAACTGCTGGTGTGGAGATCACTCCTGAAATCTCGTCTCTGATCCAGTCTGCCAAAACTTCTGCTTTTATAGAGGCTGTGACACTCTGTTAATCACTTAATGACGAGCTAGTAATTAGCAGCACCTGGCTGCCATTAATCCTCTTAATATAAATGGAAGCAGAGGGTTTTGCTTGGGTTTTTACTCCGTCTATAATGTTCATTGGAGGTTGTATTTGCCAAACCTGAAGTCATTATTGTGGGCAAATTATAAAAAAAAAATAAAAAAATCTCCTCATGCTTCTCACCCTTACAGGTAAGCTTACTTTTGTTGCGTGTCATTGGGTTAACCTTAGACATCTTGTACCTTCTGTTTTTATAAGTGTAGCTGCAAATGTATGTGAAGTAGGTCATTCCACTGCATTAGTCTACTGCTGCTGACTACACTTATGTACTGCATATACCTTTATGATCCTTTCTAAGTGGACCTGTTTTCATTTGATTTTCCCTTTAGCCTACAGTAGCCGGTTGTGCTTTGTGATTTCTCTATGATCTAAATCATTTTGAACTCATAATAGGCCTACATAAGCCAATAAAGTGCTTGTTTGCTTAAAGTAAGGGCAAATTGCCAATTACAATGGGAGTAAATAGAAGTACATTGGGTTACTTGGTCAGAACCGGCGCCGCCGGGGTTCAGGGATGAGCACCAGTTTGAAGATATGGTGGGGGAGGTCTTAAATGTTAGAAATGACATTCAGATTCAGCATCTCAACGTTTACCACATACACCTGGAAAAATAACAATCTATCTTTAGATTTTCTTATTTCTGTTTTAGGCCCCTTCTACACACACAAATCTTATTTTCCAAAGGACGTTGTCTGTTTTGAAAACAGACAACCTGTCCAAACTGCACCGTTACCGGAAATATTTTCATCCACTTGGAAACAAAGAAAGCTGTGCAAAATGCTGTTTTTAATCCACCAGACCAGTAAGTGGCACTGAATATTCCTGACATGAGGTTAGTGGCAAATAATAAAGAATGAGTGGAGACTTTTGTGAAGTAACATTGAGTCTTTCCGGTTTAGACTGGGCCCTAATTTGATGTACATCCTGTACAATCAACTAAGAAACAATCAAATCCAATAGGAGTGTCATTAGAAAATACCCAGTGTGCATTGTTCTTGGGAGATTGCTGTTTTGGTTGAATTGGTTGAAATTATGAATGTTTCTAGCTCACATTATGCATATGGACTCCTAGAAGACCAGGTGCTTTAATCAAATATTATTTTAAGTACAAAAATGAAATTTGATTTTGTATAGGTCTCCACCACATTGTTTATGTAGAATCGGAAACATCATCATTAATGTTGAAGGTAGAAATGAGGAGAAGGAACATGGTGTCCATAAGGTCTGAGGTTAATTTTTTTTTTTTCTTTTTTTGACAAATTAATGTGAAGAGCTGGTATTGTTCACCATTTTTATTAAAACAGTGAAGAGAACATGTTTTAGCAGAAGCCTATCACATCTGAGCAGAACAGTCAGAATCCCTCTTAAAATTAAACCATAACAATATAATGATCGGATTAACACCTTAAAGCGTAGAGAGTTAAAGGATTTACAGCCACTAATGCTGACTGAAGTTCTTACACTCAAGAAAAGCTGTAATGTTTGCTCATGAGACTTGCTAAGTCGTTAATCAGACTTATTTATAAAGTCTAAAAACACAAATAGTTGGAATATATTATCTTATTATTTGTAAGGGCTTTTATATGGTAAATTAAAATGTAACCATCCATCCATCCATCCATCCATTTTCCGTCACCCTTCTCCCTAACGGGGTCGGGAGTTGCTGGTGCCTATCTCCAGCTGCGTTCCGGGCGAGAGGCGGGGTTCACCCTGGACAGGTCACCAGTCTGTCGCAGGGCAACTAAAATGTAACAGTAGAAGTAAATAAAAATACAGTTGGTATATATCTAGAATTGCTAATCCATTACAGAGTCGTGATTCTTTATGCCAGGTTCAATGCTAGCTTCAACCAAAAACATCCAGTGGTTTGAGTATCAGAAAATGTTATCCAAGGCAGTAAAAGATTCCTGTGTAGTTATGTTTCCACTGTGTCCTGACCTGCAAGGATTAGGAGAATCAGCGTGCTGGTGTGTGACAGGACAACATCTCTCTTTTCCGCTTGGTGTCAAAGCTGAGCATTTATCTGATTGAGTTGAGGCCAAGTATAGAAATACAGATTTTCAAAGCCACAGGTCTTTGACTATGAAATCATGCAATGAAAGGCATATTTTTACAAGGTGACTGCTCTAAATTTCTATGCAGTAAATGAGAAGGTCAAATGTTGGACATCAGCACAATTCAGAGAGATAAACTTGTTTTGCTCAAGAAAGGGGTTTTTTACACATTTTTAAAATCCACGGCAATTCCAAAACTCCTGGATTCTATCAGGCACCACTACATGACGCAGTTAATTGTGAGCAAATTCATACTTAAAATATAATTATGACTTTTGAGAGATATTAATACAAATACAACAAAGTGATACTAGGTCTGAAACCTAAATAACTTCACCTTTTTACTCCTTCAGTCTTTAGTTAGCTACCACTGGAAAAACTGTAGACATTCAAGAAACAGTTTCTTTACTTAAGTTACTAAAACTAAGTACTATTTGGAGTAGTGTTACTGGATCATACATTTGACTTTAGCAATATCACAAGGCAGCCATACTCTATCTGTTCTATGGCTTATTTGGATTAAGCCATACAACTCAAATACTCAGCAATTAAATATCCTTTTATATTTTTTGACTCTTACTTGCATAAATTTTTGAATGAGTAACCATATATTAAAGTAGTGCTTCTCTCACTTGAGGCCAATTGTTGGAAATTCTACTCACCTTTACTCCTTAATGTCAGCAAAAATGTAAGCTTATATATTTTAAAACATGTACAATTTCAATTTCCTTGAAGCTCTGGACACTATTTTTTGAAAATTATGCATAAATTGCACATTTCCAATTTGAGACTTCCAATGCTAGCTTGTAAACTTAAAACAAATCATTAGGTAATAATATAGATATAGGTATTTTTTTTTATGTTCCTCCTTTGAAGAGTGTTAGTTCATATTTTATTGTTTAACCTGAAAAAATACATTCAGTATTTTAGCTGTGTGCCGCCCTTCTAACTGCATCTGTAGCTAACTGTGTCTGTAGCTAACTGCGTTTGTTGCTAGGTTCAACTGTCTCCGATAAAGAAAAACTGTGAGAAATCCTTAAGAACTATGAAAAAAACTATACATTCCTTTTTGTCTTTTACAGGATCAGTGTGTGTTCTTTTTTGTTTTATTTATCAGAAAATATTTTGGGGTGTTAGCACACACTAGTTTTGGTAGCTAGGCAGAATAAAGGCTGTTAGCAACCCAAGCTGCTCCTGCTTCAAGCTTCTTAATGTTAATAAGCAGATTGGAAATATGTTGTTCTTTTTTTATGTGGTGGAAGTGGTAGTATTTGATGCTGTGTCAGCTTGATGAAGAGTTGTCCTCAATGAAACATTGAACAACTACCTCTCGTACTTAAAATGAAGTCAAAATGATTGTAAAAAGTAAGCTATTAAGATTCGGCTTAATGGTTTATTGCTACTGTTTATTATGAAGATAATATTATCTCTATAGTTTTGTTTCATGAAACAAAAACTGTTTCGTGTTGACTCTGCTCAGCATACTTAAAGTAATCAATGAAGCTGTGACACATCACAGTGTTAAAATGCAAACACTCTGTTTATGCAGTGTCTATCAAATCAAAGGTGGCACTTCCAGTCAGCACTAAATGAGGCCTGCGACACCTCCAAAAGAGCGTAGCCGTCATGGAGCCATTCCAGTTATTTTCATACCTGACTAACACTATCACTGGCTCTCGTGCCACTGTTTCTCTGGTTAGCTTTAAGCACATTGCCCGCTGATTGCACTAATCCAGTCAGATAGATCAGGTGTGCCAGCTGTCATGCCGAGACACTTGGCACCGTCGCCGGAGAAAAAGCAGGTTGCGAAACAGCCGGTGAGCAGCCATGCAAAGCGGATGTGTCCTGTTAAATAATCCATTAAGTTTTTTTTTTTTTTTCTGAGGTTCACCATCCTGTTTAGATACGACAGGGCTTTCCTCTCTGTTTTGCCTTTTATTTACATTCGCTTTGCCTTTTTCCTCTCCTGCAGAAGAAAACAAAATGATCACATGGAATCAGAAGTGGCAGATCTGGAGCTTCCCAAGCAGGTCGCTCAGTGGTGCGCTTCATGCTGTTGTGGCATTTTTAAGCTACAGGCGGCTTTTCAGCATTGAGTGCTTTGATTACCACATACCCTACCTAAATGGATTGTGCTTGTGATTGGGATTATATAGCTTTACAGAGACAATTATGCTCTCGTACTGCAAGATGAAAGCTTGTCTAGGATAGGCTACTGTTCGTTTTTCTTGTCAGATTATTCCCCAATGTGGATTTACACCCTTAGCACTGCATCCCTTTTTCTTTTATTCTTGTATTCTTTTGTACCAAATCAAGATGAAAAGATTTCTGAAACAACTAAATAATTTTCCCATAGATTTGATTTGGTTGTTATAACAGCCACCTATAGAATAAACATATAGATTTATTTAGCCTTGAGGGAAGTTGGCAGGATAGATGGAGTCTCTCTCAGTGTATAACAATGCCTCTTATCTCTGCCACCCAGATGGAAACAGCACTCAGGTTTGATAGCATCCTGAGAGTTGCTACAGGCGCTATGACTGTATGTATTTCACTCTTCTCAATCTCCAAATATGCCTTGTTCAGATTGCTCCTCCCTGCCACAGAGCTGTGCTCCCATAAACTCAGAATGGCATAATTTCTCTTCTTGATCAGACAGTTTGATAGATACACTGTTGGACAGAAAGTACGTTTCTTGGGGCAGGGGGAAAAGAGACGGAGAGATTCCTGAATGAGGGCGAAATGAATAAAACAAACTAACAAACCAAAATTGGGACATGGAGTGTGTTTGCCTGCAGGCGCGCTGTGACTCGGAGTACCTTCTGGTCTCTACACAACACTTTCTGCATTTGCAGAAAGGTGAAACATCCAAGGACGACTGAGTGGTGGCCAACATAGGCTTCTGACCGTCCATGTTTGCACAACAACAAAGTCTATAAAGTGCAATTTTCAAACAAAGAAAAGGATTCTAGCAAACCAAACTAAAGGTGCAGAAATGTACACATGCAGAACAGGACTGAGTATGTAAATGATTCAGGTTGGAAGAAGACGGCATGCTTAGAACAACTAAAAGAATACGTGCTACTTTCACAAGTTGAGCAATGTCTTATCAGGCAGTTGCCAAAAAGCCGACAGACAGAACTGTAAGAAAAGGTCACATAACAATATGTCTGTTAATGGTTTTAGAGCGTGTGACACATTTATACATTTCTGAGGAACATTCTTGATAGTATTTGACATGTTTGGTATTGTTGCAATTATACATTTGAAGAAAACTATTTTTTGTTCTCCGGCAACAAAATCATTGACTTATTGCCAAAAATGGCTTTTTGAGAACTTTGGCTTCTTGTTGAAGCAGTTGAGACAAAATAGAAGTAAAATATGCAAAATGTGAATTTTGCATAGCAGGTCCACCTTAAGGGGGTACAAACCTATGTAACCACAATATCTTGCTTTGTTTTATACTTTTTCCCCTTTCAATTTTCTCCCCTGTTTGCTTTGGCTGTTAAGAGTTTTGAAGCAATTGAACTTCTTCCATCCACTTTATTACTCTAATTCTAGTTTGACTATGAGTTTCTGAAGCCAGACCTCACAAAAAAAAAAATCTAATGTCAGTGTCTTGTTGTGTGGCCATCGTTCCTCCGAGTTGATCAGGTTGTCCGGGATCTTCAGCTTGGAAAGCATGCTCTGTAATCCACTGTCCTTAATGTTCCAGCCTCAGGGGACTCAAGCAGAGACGAATGAGGATGAGTGAGCAGTGAGCTTCAGAAAAGAGACTGATGTAAATGTGAAGAAATAGCCTCCATGGGTGAGAGGACAGAAAAGTAAAAGAACTGGGGCGATAAAAAGACGAGGTTTGAGCAACGGATTGTGAGAGAAAAGGGAGGGACTCGGAGGTGGAGGCGGTGGGGTTGGAGGGGCAGCCAGGCGCCTTTTCCTACCTCATGGGAAATCAGCAACTCGCGCCTGGTGAGTAAACTGGAGAGCTGCTCCAACGTGTCAAAACAAGATCACTAAACCTTTTTGATCGTGGTTAAGATGAAGATGTGATGTCCCACTTGGTTGGAGTGTGATGTCTCATGGCTGGCTTTTGTTTTCAGCGGAAAGATGCTCTCAGTCTCTGCGGGACTCAGCATGTGGGATCATTTAGTCTGTTTCAGAAACATTCAGACCTTCTCCTCCAAATGCAGCCAGTTGATGATAACCTAGATGAACGATTGAAAGTGAAAAGATGCACTTCAGTTGATGATAAAACTACTCAGTGAATTATCTTCCTGTTGTGAGATCAGTACTTTGATGAAAATAATGAACAGATGTTTTTTTGTTTTTTGTTTTTTGTTTTTTTTTTGCCAAATGAAAACTAAAAGCTCCACATTGTTTTTCCTAATGCGCTGAGCTCATAGCAAAATTTCCATCCCATCTGTTTTTCTTAGCATAATTTTAATTGAACACCTGCTTTTTATTTGCTACATACCCCCACTACACTACACAAGACAATTCAATGTTTTCCTAATGAAAGACGATGCAGGACGTAAAGAGTGGCTCAAACTTTAGCTATTAGTTTTTCAGATCATAGAGCAAACTCGTCAATGTGTGGATTAATCCTCATCGGTATGAATGTGTATTTCGTTTAAACCTGTTAATGCAGGGAATATGAGGAAGAGTCTGGATTACAGTGTACAGAGAAATGCAAGCAATGTTTGCTATCTGACATGCTGTTGGTTGTTTGCAAAACAGCCAATCCAGAAGCGTCATTCATTTTCCTTGGTGTTGATTGGCTGTTCCTCCAAGAGCTGAAAAGAAAACTATAGATACAACTTTCTCTGATGGTGCTAAGATAGTTTCTCCTGTGTGTATTTATGCATATTAAGGTACATTTGGTGTTTGAACTATTAAAATAAGCAGGTCTAAGTGTTTTAGAGCATTTTTGTGCAAACAAACCAGATACTATAGACACATTGCATGTTATTGTTCGATTATAATTTTGCGCGTGCAAAGAGGTTCTTCTTTTACTTGACATCCACAGGTGTGAAGCCACAGTAAAACAATTCAGTTAAAATGAAACCTGCAGTTGTCAGCGCAGTGCATCTCAGCAAAGGGAAAATAACGCAGGAAACCGTTGAACAGCTCAAACCCATTCGCATTTTTTTCTGCTCGGTCAGTTTCGCTACAGGTAGATCCATTGCCATGCCAACTGACTGACTGACTCCTCTAGTGTTTCAGGATTCAAATGCAAAAATTGCAACCATTTCCTTCACAACGTTCAGTCCATCACAGAATCAAGTTTTCTGGCTTGATGTTTGGTTATTAAAAAGTGATTGTCTGAACACAACGGTGGATGATTACCTAATTTAAATACCTGTGCTACTAATGATCTGTCAGAGTTGATGTGTGAGTTGTCTTTTTTTTTAACGTAATTGAAACACAGAATTCTGCAGCACATTAACATGTTAATATTGTTAAACTAGCACAACTGACCTACTTCCTTCTCCCTTGCTATTCTTTTTAATTAAAACTTTTTTTTGACCTTTTTCTGACCTTGTCACAGCATTGACAATTAGTAGCAAAGCACTGTATCCCTTTTTCTTTTATACATCATGCATACATCGAAGGTTTAGTGTCATCTTTACAACTTTACAAGCTGATTTTTTTCCCTCCAGCAGGCAGCCTGGGGTCAGGATCTTGCATACATGACATTACGTTGGAACATGTCTATAGGTTTTGCCTTTTTTTATTTTTTTACACCTTTTGTTTCTCTGTAACTCTGACATAGCAGTGCACAAAAATCTAAGTAATCAGCAGTTTCACTTCAGTACAGCTTTCTCTCCCATTTTTGTGCTCCATTCGAACATAATAGAGCCGTCTTCTCCACATGTAGATTCCCAAATGCATTGAGAAGCTGCATTTAACAAGCTAGTTTATGTGCGGTGCACCTAATAAAGTGGCTGGGGAAACCAAATGTCTCTCACATAAGTTGATATTAATTTGTTCTGGAACTTAATTGAATTTAACTTTTGCAGGTTTTTCAGGAACCTATAGTTTTATTAAGCTGGTGAAATGCATTGTTCCATGTGGAGTTTTTAATAACATTCATATTTTTAAATTCTATGTAAATTCTGTCAAACAAACTAAAGAAAAACAGTATTTTATGTCCCATAATTACACTCACTTCTTCGGCGAAACACAGATTTTATGTATTTGCCCTCATAACTGCTTAATGCTCTGAGCAGAAAAGACGGTCATTTTATCTCACTACATTCAGCCCATTGTAGCAGTCATACATTGTATAATCACGTTGTTATCTATAATTCGGTCATTTTTTTGTCTCAGTGAGATTTCTCAGAAGGTTTTTTTTTTTTTTTTTTTTTTTTTTTGCCAGAGCTCAGAAAAACTGATATTTACACCGCAAATAAATTGTTGTTCAGGGAAAACATCAGCTGTTGTCTGGAGGCCATTTTTAACTTTGTCGCAAACCACCACCGAAACACACAAGGTCACAGCATCAATGCAGCTTTAATCCACAAAACTGGGGCTAAAAGCTGGGAGGACGATTTCCAGAACAGCGAATGGGAGTGCTGGAGTGAAGATGGGGGGATACGAGGGTGAAGAGTAAGGGAGGAAGAACGGTGCCTCGACTTAATGGGGATTTCATCAAGATGACTGTCAGGAGAATAAAGGCGGAGATGATCTCTGCCACATAAACAAGCTCTTTTATGGTGATTACAATAATGAGAAACTGTGACAGAAAAACACTGGCGTCCCAAAAAATATCAGAAAAAAATATTAACTCAATTCTTATTTCCAGTTTTCATTAACAGCCTGAAAAGCTGGAGTTTGATTAACTTTGCAGGTCTGAACAATAAAAACAGCAGGGAACAATGTTTGTATTCACATGCATTATCACCTGCATACAGGTAATATTGTAAATCCACAAGTTCATTGTTCATTTAAATAGGTTTGTTGTTTAAATGAACTTGTCCATCTGTCTGTCTCCCATATATCATCCATCCATCCATACATCCATACATCCATCCAATTAACCATATTTATCCATCAATCTATCATCTGTCTTTTTTCACAATTTAAGCTCAACTTTTATATTTCCACTTTAATAATCTGTTGTAAATCATCAAAAAGGGTCTTGAAACTCAGGAAATGTGAGCCTGGAAAAATGTGGATATTAAAACTGTGTAGCGTCCCTTAATTTCAGATGGGAGTCAGCATCAATAGCTCAACTTTTGTTGTGAAACGGTAGAAATCCTTTTGTTATCAAAATCTGGAATCGGTGTTTTGATCCATAGACTAATTATGTTTATTTAATCAGAACCTTCATTAATGGTTTGTTGATATTTAGTTAAATGTTGACACAGAACCATTTAACCTTGTTTAGCCTCCAGAAGCAACCTGAGGCAAAGGCCATTCGTCTACAGGGAAGCCCGGCAAAGATGTGTTGTTTGAAAGGGAGCAACCGACCGTCGTGGTAGCAGCTTGCACTTTTGTTGAACGTTCTCCAAGCACAATGATGGTTCAGCCATGCGTGACGAAGCCAAGCCCCCTCCAAACAGTAAAGTAGGACAACATCTGGTGTACAGAGCTATAAAATACTAACGCCAAGTTGAGACAAGTTTCCTGGTTCCCAAGAAAACACCATCACACAATGAAGAGCCTCTAAAACTGAGTGTGTGTTTGAACCATGCACAAATCCTCAGGGTCACTGGACAGAGCTGGAGTAGGTGAATGAATTTGTTCTAAAAATTGTTTTAATAAGACGTCAGTGTGCTTCAGCGTGTAAATGGATATATTTCCCATGCAGGACTGGACCGCCGGAAAGAACAGGCTTAACCCACCATGACTGGAACGATTTGCTCAAACCCCCCGGGCAAAAAAAAGTCAAATATTCTGTTTTTATTTAGTTTTATAACTTCAATTTGAGTTCAGTCTTAAAGCCTAGGTGACAGAGTCAGTTCAATTATAAAACTGATTGCTATTAAAGAGCAGCATGATAGTCCTCTTATGTTTAGTGTCTTTTTGGCACAAAATAGGAAAAACATGCAATAAATGACCAAAGACCAGTGATAAGAATTTTAATTTGTTGTTCTCTCGATGATTTTAAAATAATGTAAAAAAAAAAATATTTGCGGGTGGGTTTCATAAAAGTTTTCATCCACGTGAACCCACATAAAGTGCAACGCAAAGCTAAAACCTATGTAGGAATTTAGGAATAGGAATTTAAATATTGTTTACCCATTTCTGTGCGTGGATAGAAACTTTATTTCAGACTCAAGGTCCAACCAAAGAAGAACAAAGTAACAACCAAACAGTTCTGATCCAGACGTTGAAGAGAATTGCAGAACAAATGAAGAAGCAGCAGCGCTAATAACATGAAACATGATCAAAATATCTCCAACAAATACGCATGAGTGTTTTCAGTTCACCTCTTTAGCTGGTTTTATTTGGGGCGATGGCATAACTTCTAGATAAAGCATCTTCAACTAGATCCTTCACTGCCCCTTTGGAGTTTAGATTTGAGCAAACCACAAATATAATCTCCCACATCAAGGATACCGCCGGAGCCGGTTGACTCACTACAAATTTCACTGAGCAGTAAGTCTATTTATTATCACATCACCAGATTCCACATTTCTCTCTCAGTAAGCTGTAGGCACAGGTCCATCCTCACACTACTGGGGAATCATGAGAATGATAAATCTGACGGTTCCTTAGCTGCGCTGAACATTACGGCCCGCAGGACGAGCAATGAATCGCTGATTAGATTGGGCCGCGCTTTGTCTGAGCGTGTGCGTGTTCACTCTTACAGGGGCATTAGGCGCATTTGTGTCCGTACGGGGACTCATTTGTTCGATCCCGGCACAGGAACTAAATATACTTATTTTCTGCTCGCTTCTGTTTTTCCCAAGAAAACAAAACAGCCACTGCAGAAGTAATCTGCATCCAATTTTCTATTAGAGCGGGAAGCAAAGATCCCATGTGGTCCGGTTTTAATGCTGCTGACAGATCTGCTGTCCCAGCCCGCATCAGGAGTCGGGGGAATTTGCTTGAAAAGTTTGGCCGGCTGTAACCTAAAAATCGTTACTGATCTCCATGCTTTCAGATTGTTTGAAGAACATGTTCAGTCTTCTGCTCTTCATCTAATTTATATTTTTGTGAGACTTTTGTGAACTTTCTCCCAGAGTGAAGATTTCTGTTAGACTTTTTAAACTAAACTACTGCTTCAAGAGTCATAAAACTCCATAAAGTAGCAATACGTTTGGATGTTAAACTGTGCAATATGGATTTTTTTCCTGTTGTTTTTAATTACAATAAAACATCTACATTCTATAAGCTAAAGGCAGTCAATATTGCTAAGTAATTTCTTCAAATAAAAGTTTTCCTTACTGAAAATAATCAATAATAGTTTGTTATTAATAGCAAACTATTGACTGGCCTTTATTAAAATCAAGATTTATCCTTTTAGAACAACTACCAATTATTTTAAGCATAAATTGCCCGGAGTCCCTCAACTCTTTGCATATAGGAAGATGCAGCTTGAGTGTTTTTAATTAACTTTATTATTGCAAACAAGAAGCGTAATATAATTAAAAGCATTTAACTATTTGAACTATATACATATAAACTTTGTTTGTTTCTTAAATGGCATGTTTCCATTAAAGCAAGATTTTTGGGGGAATTCCAATTTGTGCAATATGGTCAATGGAAACACAGCTTTTGTGTAAAACTGATACATTGCAGCTATAAAACTTTCAAGAGACTGAATATTGGGTGTTTTTTAAAATTTTGCCACTGGAATCATGTTCATGAACAAAGAAAACGAATGACATGTTTTATGTTTCCCTCTCCATCTTCTCCATTTCATAAAATGCAGTGAGCTTCATCTCATACCGTGTGTTTATGCCATTTCTGTGCACTTGTACACTCAATAAACAATGTGCAATGAATGAAAAGGCAGCTGGAAAGCAGCTCATAAGCTACATATTCAACTTTTTCACTCATTAGTTTCACAAATTTCTGTTTTTCCAAGATTTCTAATCAACTAATCCCTGACTATCCAATCTCTCTGGACATAAGAAAGCCATACACTCAGCTTACTAAACAACACAGAGGTGCCTTTCCTTATGTAATCACTCCCACATAGAGAGTACCAAGCCTCATTAACCCTCTGGCAGGGAGCACTCGTGGGCCACTTTTAAAAGCCCTGCTCCACTGTTGCCTCTATTGCCAGCCTTAGTGTTCCTCTCTTAAAAGCATCCATCTCAATCATCACCATCATTGTCTGATAATGGATGCTTTGTTGCAGCTGTTTCAAAGCAACACGATGCTTTGCACTGTACCTTCATTGGAGAAATTGAGACATCTCTTCAAATTTAAGTGCAGCAGAAGTCATTATTTTTCACAGTTGGTGTTTGAAATATTAAACCCGGTCCGTCTCTACATATACACTTCTTAACTCCTTAAAACTCCATCCCTGTACAGCTTCTCAGTCACTGGGTTCCTAATTATTTGTTGGCTTGTTTGGGGTCTGAAAGCAACTTGCTGCTGAAATGCTGCTATTGGCAGCAGAGCAAATCATTTGGATGCCAACCAATTTCAGAAGCTAAAAGCTTCATGTGGGGAGAAATGTTCAGCATGCATGAGATGAGCCAGGCTGCTCAGGTAGAACATGAAGACAATGTTACCCCTACACCCCCAAAATTAATTATGGGTAAAATGGCTGCAAAGAGAAAAACATTGGCAAATATTCATAACACGGATGAGTCCTTATGCATTTTAGGCGGCCAGTTGGTAACCTATCCATCACTGTTTCATTTTTAGGGATATTATCTGAACTATTAGCTTGTTTTGTTGCTGTTTTCTCTTTAAAAACCACACATTGAACTCTTTGAATTTTACCTATCTCAAGCTTTTGTTTGATTTCATTTAAATAAGTGTTGCCATATCTTCTCAACAAATTGGGGACAACAAGTATTTTCCAACTGAAGTTACAGCAACAGACGGCTGCATCCAACGTGCACAAAGGAGTGGTATAGGAGATCCTTCCTAAGATTATGGAGACATGACTGCTTCCAACAACTTTAATACATTTTTATGATCCTGTTTGTATTTAGATAATATTGTTGCTGTTTTTTCTGCACAGTTTTTGATTTTTATATGTAAAACAGTTTTGAAATTTCAAGTGGAGAGAACAATTTTAAAAACAGAAAAAAAGGTATTTTGTGATACCTTTCTTGATTTTATCTGATTGGTAATATAATAAATTCACAATTAAACAAAGTTATTGTTTTGTTGAAAAGCAATCTGTGCATTCAAGAGCTGTGCACAGTCACCATGTTAAATAATAAGTAATTTTCCGAAACATTTTGGGGGTTCATTTTGCAACAGTTGGCCAGTGTTTGCTGGTTAGTAAGCTGCTTGTTTTCACCAAAGTATAATTAAAGACAACAAACTCACACATTATTATAAAAGAATACTTTGTCTTGCATGTGAAAAAAATGTTTAAGAAGATTTTATTTGATATTTGTGACTAAAGGCAAAAGAAAAATCTTTCGAAGTGCCAGCAAATCTGCATACATATATATACATATATATATGTAAATCTGCAAACATTTACATATATATATATATATATATATATATATATATATACTGCGACAGACTGGCGACCTGTCCAGGGTGTACCCCGCCTCTCGCCCGGAATGCAGCTGGAGATAGGCACCAGCAACTCCCGACCCCGTTAGGGACAACGGTGACAGAAAATGGATGGATGGATATATATGCTTTCAGACTGGATAGCTCAATAGATAAGGCATCAGTATATCACCCGAGAGGGCGGGTTCGAATCCAGTCTGGGTCCTTAGGCAAGACCCTTCAAGCTACTGCCTACCTCATACCATGAGAGATACTAAGTTGCATAACATGCCGGCTCAGACGTCGCCCGGCCAAACAAGGTCTACGTCAGGTGTTGGGGAACCAGAGCACCTTGATGACAAATGGGCTACTGGAACAAGACGGAAATGGGCGAGAGATGAAAATGTGGATCTGTTGGAATGCTACTACTCAAGTAACCCTAGTCAGAGAGGTTAAGGAAGGAATGGTTACTTCGACATCCCCAGTCAACACTAAGTGCTAAACAACTAGTAGCTCAGTGTTCCAACATCCGCAAACGGCAACTGCTATCACAACTTGAGATTGACGAGATACAACACAAATGCTACGGCAAAAGGGAGGAACCCGGATGTCAGAACTGTGGGGACTTAACTAACCCAGTGAGGGGATACACGGCCCCAGCTGAACGAGACAGCTGCTGACCTGAGAGAGAGAATCATGACCCGAATGACAACCAGGCCTCCCCGGCGCCAATTACAACGACTGAGTGAAGTACCATCAGTCTCATTGAGAATGTGAATGCAGCATTGAGAACGATCCCTATCAATACCATAACAGAAACCAATGAGCTGATCTACAACTCAGCATCAGTGATCCTTGAGATGCTTGGCTATAAGAACAACCATGAGACCCAATACCCACCATGGAAAAGACGGTTAGAGGCTAAAATCAAGGTAACAAGGAGGGAAGTGAGCCAACTATCAGAGCTCCACAAGGGTACAATGAAAAGACAAGTACCCAGAAAGTACAGGCAGATGCCCATACCTGAAGCACTCGAAACTGCCAAACAGAGGCTCCAAACCTTGGCCAGCCGCCTAAAGAGATACACAAGGGAGAATGAATCCAGAAGGATTAACCGGCTCTTCTCCACTCAACCAGCTAAGGTGTACTCTCAATGGCAGGGTAATAACAACAGAGCAGACCCACCAAGGCTGGAGACTGAACAATACTGGAAAGGCATATGGAAAAGGGAGGCGTCCCACAACAGCAATGCACAGTGGTTGATCTCTCTACGAGAGGACCATAGCAACCTCCCTGAGCAAGCCCCGGTAACCATCACTGTGACAGATGTCCAAGAAAAGAGTCTCAGGTATGAAAAACTGGACAGCACCAGGGCCTGACATGATCCATGCCTACTGGCTAAAGAAACTCACTGCCCTCCATGAGCGACTGGCAGGCCAAATGAACCAGCTGCTACAAAGTGGGACTCACCCTGAATGGTTAACTGAAGGGCGGACAATCCTAATCCAGAAGGATCCATCAAAGGGTCCAGTCCCACCCAACTACCGACCAATAACCTGCCTCTCCACAACCTGGAAGCTCATGTCAGGCATCATAGCGGCCAAGATAAGCAAACACATGGATAAGCACATGAGCATGGCACAGAAAGGTATCGGTGTAAATAGCAGAGGAGCCAAACACCAACTCCTCGTAGACCGCACAGTTGCCCGAGACTGCAAAACCCGACACACCAACCTGTGCATGGCTTGGATTGATTACAAGAAAGCCTATGACTCAATGCCGCATACTTGGATCATTGAATGCTTAGAGATGTATAACATCAACAGGACTCTGAGAGCCTTCATTGCAAACTCAATGAGGCTGTGGAAAACCACCCTTGAAGCCAACTGCAAACCACTTGCACAAGTGTCCATCAAATGTGGCATATACCAAGGAGATGCTCTGTCCCCGCTACTGTTCTGCATAGGCCTGAACCCCCTCAGCCAAATTATCAACAAGACTGGCTATGGATACCGACTCAAAAATGGGGCCAACATCAGTCACCTTCTCTACATGGAATGACATCAAGCTGTACGCCAAGAGTGAGCGAGACATCGACTCACTGATCCACACCACCAGGATCTACAGCATGGACATTGGGATGTCATTCGGACTAGAGAAGTGTGGTCGGCTGATTACAAAGAGGGGGAAGGTGATCCGCACAGAAGGGGTCTCACTCCCAGAAGGAACAATAGCAGACATAGAGGACAGTTACAAGTACCTAGGTATACCACAAGCAAATGGCAACCTCGATGAGGCCACAAGGAAAGGAGCCACAGCTAAATACCTCCAACAAATAAGGCAAGTCCTGAGAAGCCAGCTCAATGGCAAGAACAAAATCCGTGCGATAAACAGCTATGCCCTGCCAGTAATCAGATACCCTGCTGGAATAATTAGCTGGCCAAAGGAGGAGATAAAAGCCACAGATATTAAGACTAGAAAGCTACTAACAATGCATGGAGGGTTTCATCCCAAATCCAGCACCCTGAGACTGTACACGAGCCGCAAAGAAGGAGGCAGAGGACTAGTGAGTGTGAGAACCACTGTCCAGGGACAGAAACAACGAAGATCCATAAATACCATCATGGGAGGACAAGCCCCTACATGGGATGTACCACCAGCAAATAACCCAAGTGGCTGATATCAGTAAATCCTACCAATGGCTGGAAAAAGCTGGGCTCAAGGACAGCACAGAGGCCCTCATCATGGCCGCCCAGGAACAGGCCCTTAAACACCAGAGCAATAGAGGCCCAGATCTACCACACCAGACAAGACCCAAGGTGTAGGTTGTGTAAGGAGGCCCCTGAGACAGTCCAGCACATAACAGCAGGGTGCAAGATACTGGCAGGGAAAGCGTACATGGAACGACATAACCAAGTGGCAGGCATAGTGTACAGAAACATCTGTGCAGAATATGGACTGGAAACCCCGAGATCAAAGTGGGAAACACCCCCAAAGGTGGTGGAGAATGCCAGAGCTAAGATCCTGTGGGACTTCCAGATCCAGACAGACAGAATGGTAATGGCGAACCAACCAGACATTGTCATAGTGGATAAACAACAGAGGAAAGCCGTTGTGGTAGATGTAGCAATACCAAGCGATTGCAACATCAGGAAAAAAGGAGCACGAGAAACTGGAGAAATACCAGGGCCTCAGGGAGGAACTGGAGAGGGCCTGGAAGGTGAAGACCACAGTGGTGCCTGTGGTCATCGGGGCCCTCGGGGCAGTCACCCCCAAACTGGAGCAGTGGCTACAACAGATCCCAGGAACAACATCAGACATCTCAGTCCAGAAATGTGCAGTCCTTGGCACAGCCAAGATACTGCGCAGGACCCTCAAGCTCCCAGGCCTCTGGTAGAGGACCCGAGCTCAGAGGATAAGAACCACCCGCGGTGGGTGAGAAGGGAATTTTAATTTTTTTATTGATATTTATTTATTTTTTTGTTACTATTTGTATGACTGATGTATTTTTTTGGCACAGTGGGATAAAATTCTGCTCAGAGATTCTGCTTGTTTATCTCTCGCCGTTCTATGGGATCTAGCATAGCAACCGGTGATTCAGCACTTTCTGTCACAGGTTTATAAATTACTCAGCAAGTACTACTTTCTTGTATTAATCTATCATTCATTAACATCTTACATTTTTAAAATTCTGCCCTGTGAGGATTAGTCAAATATGTAACTTTTTATAATTTCTCCTAAAATGTTCTTGTTTTACAAGCAGTTACTTGAAGTGTCAGAAAAAATGGAACCTGACATTTTTCAAATGCAAAGCTTCAAACTTTCAACACACGGTATACAGAATGGATTCCTCTGACGTAGAAAACACAAACCAGATTACCTGCATTGCCAATATAAGGTGGCTAAAAAAAAGTTTTTTAGGTTTGTTTCTAAAACGTGACACTTTATTATTTTCCGGATTTAAATTGCAGTTTGAAGGGTTTTTGAAAACATGAGTCGAACCACAATGACTCACAAACAGCCACAGTTCATGATTTACTGTATTTATCTAAAAGAGCTGGTGAGCAACCCGTTAGTAAATGTCACCGCTTGATGAACTGAACAACATCATGATGGTAATTAAGGCAGAAAGCGTCTCCTGGTCGGAGACGGACCGTTAGGGGAGAGATGTATTCACGCTGACTGACTGTGTCAGGAGTCGGGAGGTTCAGAGGTGTTTCTCCAGTGACTCAAAGAGCCTCCTGGGGAGGAGAAGGAGAATGAGGATGATGATGGAGGAGGCGAGTGCGATCCATACTGCTCTCTAGATGACAACTCAACTCAGAAGTGTGAAACTGTGGTTAAAGAAGTTTTCACACCTGAGAGTTGAACCAAGATTACCAGACTGAGGACCAAAACTGCAACTTTTGTTACGTATTCACCTGCTGCGGTTCTCTTTCACACTGCATGTGGCCAAACAAACCAAACCTTTTGAAAACCTGTTCCTCCTTGCCTGTGGTGGTGCTGCACCAAGAACTGCTGAAGGAAACAATAAAAGAACTTCTGAAGAAGTCACTGAGGCCAACTTTCTTTTTGGGAAAATGTAAACAAAAGTGGAGTGGCATCCGATTCTAGAGGTTGAAGGATTTCTCTTTTGTCTTTGGTGAAAGATCACAAATCTTTTCTCCCAGTAACGGTAGACTCAAGTCTTTGTTTAGGTCAGTGGTGACTAAGCCTGTCACAATGAGCAATAAATCAAGTGATCCATGATAAATTAAATGAGCTCAATAATAATCATTTTTGAGAATACCTGCTAATATTTGGCACCCACTGCAAACAAGTTAGATTCACTACCTGCAACCTTTGCCTGTTTTCCCTGTCTAAGCTGAATGACTGATATTTTGAAATGTAATTGTGGCTACAGAGACCTCAATATCCATTTTTTATTGTTGCTGTTTTGGTTGCTTTATTTGTTTATTTTGGATATTTCAAATGTTTTCCAGTTCCAATGTTAAATGTTCTTTAGTTTGGTCTTTGAGAGGGTGTGCTTGCATTAATATGCCATTAATATTATATTAGCTGAAAATGGTTTCAATTTGACTATTATTTTCTATTGCAATCATTTCAGGGACAATTTTTTGTCCAGTGAAATTTGTTTGGTGTCCGAACTTTTGGCACCGCAATACAAAATCCCCAAGATGAATGTTCTGTTGCCAAAACTTGCTTTTCTCTCCAATAAAAACCCACGAAAATAATATAATTCTTTACAGTTTTTTTCTCCTTTTTTGCACATCAATATATTAAACAAGTCAGTCTTTTTACCAAAACCAACATTACCATTTGCCTCAATGTTTGAGGCAATGAGAAACTTTTTGTGTAATCTGAAAAAAATTCAGATTACATAATTTACACAGTAAACGCAATAGAATAAACCTTTATAGAGGCAAATAAGGTGGTGAACAAAGACATCTGGGCTAGTTATTTTCCATTTTGATGCTCTATAAAATGTTTGTAGTTCATTTCCAGCAACAGAAATAACAGTTTTCTTTTAAAACCTTCACTGTGTTTAGCTCAAGTGCATTTCAGAGAAAAAAAATGCTGGATGTTCATTTTTATGATCCAATTGTGATCCAGAATAAAAGGTTGTGTTGAACATTTTCCATTTAAGATAAAAACTTCACATTGCATGTCCATTAGCTTTCGCCATTATAGACTTATCAGGTGAACAAGCTTATTTTGATGTCATTTTATTGGCATTTCTTATTTAAAGGAAACACCAATATTAGAAAATTGTGTTTTTTGTTGTGTTTTTTATTCTGGGGGAACACTGAAAAAGTTTCACCCACATTTGTCTTGGGAATGCAACTACTGCCTACTCTAACAGGATTATTTTCTTTCTTCTTCTCTCTTGCATTTGCTGTTGACCTGTGGCGGCTGATGGCGGCTTTGTCACCTCGTTGTTTAGGTAAGTCATACTCCTGCAATTACTTTCAGACTGCTGCCCACCTGCTTGGAGATCCATAATGTCTTGGATAACCTCCACAAACACAATTTAACCTTGGTAGAAAACGACCTGAAGCGTGCAGGCATGAAGGAAGCCAGGATGAGTTATTCAGAGCCGTGCCCGTGTAATCAGCCGCCCTAGTGATGGGATTGTTGTGCAGGGTCGTGTTTTAATAAGTGGTTGTTGGTTTAGATGTGACTAAGAAAAGCACAGAGGCATGAGGTCAGGTCAGCAGCTCTCGTAGCGTTCCTCAAGGCCTGCGGGTCACATTTAATATTCATCATCACTCCAGAGCATCTCAGCGTTGTCCTGTGGAGTGTGTCCCGTTGTCTGCTAACTACATTCAGCTCAGTTGGTACTGAGGAGCATGTGGCATCGATTGGGTCAAATAACCCCGTGTTCCTCTACAGTCTGGAAGATTATTTCTATTTCAAGTCCTTACAGTACCTCTCAATCCTTTAAAATAACACATTACAAACACCGAGACTCCAACCTGCGATGGCCGCGTCAAGGACTGAGGCGTCCGTAAATGGGCAAGAAGGTTTTCCAGAAGGTTTGACTGGAAATAGTATGAATCTAGTTACATTTCCTATGTGAGGGATCACTTTGCTACACTGGCAGCCAAGACCAAACACAAGTCCCTTGCCAGTCTCCTGTGTGTGTCTCGCATCGACACGCGTGGCCTACGTTTGCGTGAATTTCTTCCAATCGATTGGTACGTACACGTGTCCCAATTAAAATAGATTGTATTGCATTCTGTATTGTTTGTAACAATGCATGTTTGAGAATGTATTAAGAAAATACATTCTCAAACACTATCATATTATTACATGATACTTACATGGTACAAACATAAAAATATATTATAGAAATGTGATGAGTATTTCTACTGATTCTGCATTTATATGATTTATAGGCCTTTATATGACTTTGTTTTATGTTAAACACTCTCCCAGAGTCTAGATCCTAGAGGTCATGGTGATGAGCTTATTTTAAACTTTACTTAAATTCACACATCTGCCCAAATCAAAGAGTGAGGGTCAGCCCAAATATTAAGGAGCAAATCATCTGTGCATTTGCATCGTAAAGAAAATGCAAAACAACACATTTTAGGGCTGTAACAATAATAATACCATAATATTGCAAAACAGTGATATTTTTACAGAAGATTATCATGATTTCATGACTTACGTCACATATTTCAGATTTCTGCTTTTTTAACATTCTTTCTAGCTATGGACTATTTTGTGTTGATGTCACATAAATCTATGTAAAACAGTCTTTGATTGACATTGTAAACTGATGAAAGGTGGGAAAACTCAGGCATGCAAATGTTTTTGCAAAGTCTGAGAAGGAAGGCAGAAATAAAAAGAAAACAAACTTTAGAAAGTATGAAAATGATACAAAATGATGCGTCGATCATTTAATTATGTTCTTTGTAACCTCTGCCTACCATAAAGCTTCCCGCCACACATCCTGAGCCCATCCTGAGTTGGGCTCAGGATGGATGTGTGGTCCCCGGCAGAAACCAGACTCTCTGCTTGACAAGACGAGCTGGTGCTCAAATTTTAATGAGCGTCCGGAGAGGATGAGGAGGCGGTCTTGTTTACCGGCAAGTTCTGAGCTGGTGTAGGTACAAAATATTGATGATACAAGGTGGGTGTGGGAAATGTAGGCGAGGTTGCCTGTTTCAACTGCTCTGTCAGGACCAGTGAGCGAATTCCTGCTTTATTCTGCTGGTCTGACACATCCAGAGGTGGTTCTACTTGTTAACCCCTCGGTTCCCCAGTCATTAACAGAGGTGTGAGTTTGAAGCACACTAGGAGGTCAGGCGCTCGTTTGTCTCTGATCTGCAGGGAGGTAAGCAAGGAGAAAACAAACATGCACAAAAATGAAGGGAGCTGCGTGTTTCTCTGAGGTTGAAGCTTCGCCACTGAACATGTGAACAGATTTGTTCTTTGTTCTCATGTTATCATTGTTATCATTTATATTAATTTCCAAATATACATTTGGCAAACTTGTTTGCACTGATATATTTGCATTTCCATGGCAACCTGCCAGGACTTCATAAAGACATGCTGGATTTTTATGAACAAGCCAAGGAAATGGTACAATAATTTGCTATCATGAAGTCAAATTACCAAATGGATGGAGCTGCTACACATACACAAATCAATCTTTGTAAGGAAGGTAAAAGAAAAAAAAAATAGAACCAACCTGTCTGATTATGAATTATCCTGGCCAATACAAGCTAATTATTACCAGCTCTCTGTCAGCACAAAAACACGCATGTAAAATTTACGAAGGACTCATGCACGAGTGAACAGAAATTATGCTCATAGAAAAAATAAAATGTGTCCTATTTCATTTCAGGTCTTTCAAGATCTAAATATTGACATCTAACCCCAGGTTTACAAAACTAACAACACAATGCATTGGAAAAGCAGTGCATGAAAAAAATCTACGTTCATCCCATAAATCAGGATCTTGTAGAACCACTTTTGACTTCATTCACTTTGAGGAGGATTATAGAGGATCATCCAACATTTATTCAACATATGTTTTTTTTTTTTTTTTTTTACATATAGCTGGACAAGTCATATAAAAATATATTTTTTTTTCATATGTGAGGTAAGGGGCTGCTCAGGGCACCCTCATCCTGGATGGGCCCCCAAGAGCACAAAGATAGCATGATAGTTGTTTTGAGGTCACCCTGGACAGGTCACCAGTTTGTCGCATCTGCCGCTATTGGTGGAAATATAAGAGTTGTTCACTATAAATGTAGTGTTTATTAGCTGACGTAATTAAAATAACTTGGTGCATTAAATTAATACTCTGTATTTGAAAGTAGTTTATTTTTAGATTGCTACTCCTGTAAGGTTAAAATCAATACTCAATGAAATGACTGACATGATTACAAATGATGTTAATGGTAATAATTATGTTACTAGTAGAGTAAGAATGATAAAACATCTGATGTTGACATGTTGGTATGACACGTTGGACACAAATGGAAATTTGTTCTGAACCCAAATAAAGTTTTGGTTTGGCCCTGAGTTGATAGCATATCCACACATCCATAGTTTTAGACCTTAAGATATTTCTTGAAGAGTTTGGTCAAGTCTGAAGCAAACGTGAGTGGATTTTTTTAAAAACTGCAGCTGAAAGAACAACTTTTGAGTTTTGAACGTCTGCTATCATTATGAGGAAACGTTGAAGAATCCAGGGAACAGCTGACAGGGAGACCAGCTGAACCATGACATTGTTACGCCTCCCCACCATCATTACTCCCATCCACCCACAGCACATCCTCTGTCAGACGAGATTTCTGCATCTTCTTAGAAATGTCAAGCAGGCTATTAATGGCCGCTGCTAATTTACGAGCTTCCTCTGCCTTATTTCCTCACCTCCTTCCATTCTGCCCGGGTGCGGTTATATGGCGATCCACATGGTCAGGATTCAGATGAGATACCCCAGATTCTGAAGGAAGCTTGTTTCCCACCGCACTTTGCATTTATTAGGTTGTAAATCTTATCGTCCATTCATATTTCTGTTGTTCGCATTGCCCCCACCGTCATGCCACCTAAAATAGACCAAATGCCTTTGAATATTGCTATCACCGCTGCGCAAACATTTCAGCTCACGCAGCTTTATCAGAAAGAATAAAATGACACGCAATGAAAGCATTTCCCCAGAAGAAAGGAATGCCATGATTCGCTTTTCTCTTCTCTGAAGGCTAATATGTAATATCTTAGCAGCCGTCCTCGCAAATGCGTTTATTTTGACGCAGATAAATTACCTTTTCGTTCCAGTTGATGCCCTGTCAAAGTACAACACCGCATCATACAATAATATTATTTCTGTCCTGACATAAGTAGCTTATCTTAGTGTGAATTTTAACTGATGATATTTCCATGGTTATTACTCCCCCTTTAATTTTTTTTTCCAGTTCTGACTTTTTCACCCCAAGCAGATTTACATGAATCCATTATTCTAGATATTTGTGAGATTTTTGTTCTGATTAGCTAATTCTTCAAACACAGGCAGTGTGTGACTTCCTGCTATGAATTACTGATGTTAAATTAAGGTCCTCAGCAAAATAAATACATAAAAAAAACAGACTCACTGTGACAATTATCTTTCTAAGGAGTAGGGAGGGAAAGAAAAACTATACTAAAGGGTTTGAGGTTGTCTCAGTTTTACTTACAGAAATATTATGTTAAAAAATGACTAACATCAGCTAATGTGAATGTTGATTTATTCCCACTTTTTTGGTATTTACTCTTTTTCTAGACTCAAGCATCTAATAGTGCTATCTTTAAAACTTTAAATCCTACATTCGTAGGAGTTCAAGTTGTTTGAATTAAGGTGCAGCAATGTTTTTTTTTTACAACGTCTGGGCTCTGTTCAGTACGTCATGCATCATCCATGTACACAGTGCTATATACCTGGTGATTTGTTGGCAGTGGTAATCACCACTAGAGGATCGGTCTCTCCTTAGCTTGTCGATATCTACTCTGAATCCTGTGATGGACTGGTGACCTGCTAGTCGCCTTTGACTGCTGTCTCTCAAGTCCGTCCCAGTGAAAATATCTACATTTTCTTGGTAAACGTAACCAATAACCTTTACTGTTTGATTTCCATTTTGGATTAAGAAATTTTTTTTTTTTTTTTTTTTTTTTTTCCATTTCAATTCAATTATACAATTAGCATAACAATAAATTCCAATCAATGATGTCTGGAAGACCCAAGATTAAATATTCTACGTTTACTGTTTTTACCGGTGTTGGTTCCATGAGAACATCAAAAAAATACTAATAAGTAGAAATTATAACTAAATATGCAGGTTAGTGATAAAAATCACTTCTCTTTAAGTAACAAACATCATAAAATATTGTGATTTAAATGAAAAGCCCATATCGTCCTTCCCTATAACGTAGATAGGTGTACTTTCTGGAAATTCTTATTCGAGTACCATTATGGAATAAAGCCTTTGTCATCATCTTCTCCTCCAGTGGGCAGATGGTATTTTCAACAAAAATGTCAGTCGGTTCTTCTATCACTTTCTTGCCTTTGGGCCAGCAATTGAAATGTCCTCATTTTGGATCTGTACACGGTCATTATTAGACCAAAAAGGCAATATCTGAAATGTCAGTATGTCTAAAAGCCTATAAGTGTTTCCATCCAGAGCAGATGAAGGAGAAGAAATAAGAACAGGAAGATAAAGAGGTGGGTGTGCAGCCTATGGGATCCCTTCTTCAGCAATCAGTTCGCTAAGCTCCAGCTTGCTATTATGCAACGCGACTTCTGCAGGAGGAGATGAGATGTATAATGTGGAAATCCAGCAGAGGATAATCCCGTATCAGCATCGGCAGCCGTCTCTGCATTCTGCTGAGGAGCGCACGGTTTGAGTCACTCCTTCGCAGCTTCAAAGATCCACTCTCATTTTAATTGGGACACGTGTATGTACCAATCGATTGGAAGAAATTCACGCAAACGTAGGCCACGCATGTCGATGCGAGACACACACAGGAGACTGGCAAGGGACTTGTGTTTGGTCTTGGCTGCCAGTGTAGCAAAGTGATCCCTCATATATATGCTGAAGATACAGGACTCTCATTGTGCACAACCTCATTTAACAACATAAGTGTAATTGGAGTGACGCACTGAGAGCCTTGAAATTACAGCTGTCCTGTTATTGGGAAATGCTTCTTCTCTTTATTTGATCACAGACTGAGCTGTGATTGAATCAGTTATGAATGCACGCAGCACATATAACCTTATTATGTCTTATCTGACTTCATCTCCACTTACAGGGCTCTCTATTTGTTACCATTTACCAGCTCTTGTCATCTGATAATGAAGACTACCCGAGCAACACGATACTGAGTCGCTGACTGCTCTGTTATAACACTTTCGAGTGCATTTGTTATGATCTGTAGTTCCTAATGATACTGCAATTGGGAAACTGCGATATTGATTGTAATCATTTATTTTTTATTTTATTTAATCAATTACCTTGTTAGCCTGTTTCTAATAGACCTTTCGGTGTAAATAGCTGGGAAAGCATCAGTGACTGAGAGATTGTCCAATTTAGTCTGCAGGTCTTTAAAATTTTGAAGATTAGATTTTTTTTCTCGCAGATCATGTGACCATTTATTATTATTTCCTTATTCAGGTAGTTAAAAATGTGTTATTTCAAGAAATCACACTGAAAACAATTTAAATGGTGTCAAAGTTTTTCTGGCTGGCATCATTCGACATAAAAGTTATAAAATGTCAAGTTCTGGAAATAGTTTTAGTGTTTTAAGGAAGCTGTTATTTTTAAATAAAGTTGTAAAATCAACTTTTTTAACTTCATATTATGTTATAATTTTATTCTTTTATCAAAATATACTGTTACTTTTATTCTTCCATGAGTCACCATGGCAACAATTAAGTAGTACCTAGTAGCAATACTTGGTTTAGTTTGTGTTTAATTCAAACATATTCTCATTTACAGTCAAACACCGTGATACATATTTACATAAGTATTTGTTAGAAAGGACATAGGCAGAAGTATAAACTTACAATATGCCGCTTATTTACCCCAAAGGTCTGGAAGGAAAGTTTTCCAATGTGATATCAATCCAAACCATATATAACATATATCACATTGACTCTTTGCTTTCAAAGTCAGCACCTTGACTTTGACAGCAAAGTCAAGATGCTGTCAGTGTTTGCAATTTCCACACCAAACACCTCAAAGCCGACCACGTTTCTCTGTTGCTTATTCATAACTGCTGAGTGACCCTTTCAGATTAACATCTTCTGAATGTGTTGGAAGATAATTACAGTTATATTGTCAGCTGGAATCCTCAAGGTTAAAAAAATCAACACTTGACTTCTTCTAACAGCGTTCAGAAATAAGAGGTGCTTCAGTCCTCAATAGTGTGAGGTCGTTTCATTCCTTTTAACTACGAATGTTTTAAAAGGATCAATTGAAATGTCGCTGCCCTCACTGCCTGCTGGAGGGGGGCAGCATCACTTAGTACTTTACCATTCTGAATATCTCTAGCTAAACAGTTCAGATAACCTGATAAGAAGGGAGAACAAATCAACAAGGAGGCACAAAATCAGGTCCAAAGCTGCTAAACTCAACAATCTAAATATTAAGCTATCTATGTGGAGCAAACTCCCCAGACCTTCTCGACTTGACAGTCTACCTTTAAAACCTCATGTAGCTTCAGGCTGAGGCGACAACCATCCATACAGCCATCAGCTCCTGAAAAGAAGGGGCTCTGATCCATCTAATCTGCACCGAAACAATATTAAAAGAGACAAACATTGTTTCATGCTTTGGTGATGACCAGATTCTAGAATATAGAGCTTTGTTTTTCTGTTGATTTTATTGCTTTCCTCCATATTTGCTGCCGTGACACAGCTGGTCATAGCCAGGAGCATCAACATTGGAAGAAAAGTCAGGTTTTATCTGTCAAGGAGGGACAGAAACCAATGCAGATAACATGAGAAGCTTTTGCTTATAAGCATCACACTCAGTTGTAAGAGCTGTACAGAAAGATGCTAAGTTGTTGAGCACAAAAGCACATTTCATCCAACACTTTTGTCTTCAATGTGTATTTATTTCAGATACAGCAACCAGTCAGCCAGAGATCTGAATTGGACAACTTTTATTTCACAAGTTCTGATCGGCGATCATCAGGTCAACAAACTATGATTGCTTGTCGTTTGAAATTTATGCACCTATTTTGAGTTTATTAAAATCAAATGAAGGTCGGCATGTCTAGTGAACTTCAGGTGCCTTCAACCAGCCCTTTCTAGTTCGCTGTAGTCAAACTATTGTTCATTTGCCTTGAAAGTTGTTTGGGGATGTGTGAATGCGCAATCAAACTCTGATGCAGAACAAAAAAAACTAATTCCTGTCCATCTGCAAACCTAGGTCTCAGTGCAGAGACCTGCAGTCATGTAGATCTTGTCCTGACTTTTTTGTTTGTTTGTTTGTTTTTTATTTAGTGTCTAAAAACTGTTGAAAGCAATATTTGCCAATTAGTTGAATGAGCTTCATTATTACTTGCTGAAAACTTTCAATTTGATAAAGATCCAATTTTTCAGTTACTGACAGAAAATTGTTTGAGCAACAAAATTCTGTTTCTTCCTGGAATCAGAACCAAATAGGGGATCTGTGTTTTGTGCTGTATTTATTTTTTCATGCAAGATAAAATAAAGTGCAACTAACATTGGTACTGGGCTTTTAAAATGTCACCGGCTCTTTAAGAAAGTCAGCATAAGTCCTGTCATGCGAAATAAGAGCCTAGGCGAACAGGAGTTTGCATGTAAGTCCCTTTAGGTTGATCAAAACAACATTTGTCCTGCTTATTTATTTAGTTCCATTTCATAGAAAGTTGCATGACCATTGTCCCCCACATACCACCACTGTTATTAGTGGCCAAAGTAACATCTTCAGTATAGATTCTGTAGGAAGAACTGGTTAGATGTTTTTATTTCTGTTGTAACTTTAACCAGCAGAAAGAAAAGCCAGTATAAAACAATGAATTTAAATAGTGAAAAGCTGAGGCGTGCAGGATTCATGTCTTACAGCTGCTGTCTATTCCCTGCAACACTGGTTGCCCATTGCAGCAGTGAGGCAGTGCCATTGCATGCATACTGTTTAGCCTGCAGGCCAGGGCTCAGGAGACTCTGTGGCTGACTTTACCCTGCTTTTAAATACTACATGAAGGCCATTAGGGACCGAGGCTTGCTATCTGTCCCCCTATACCTTTAGAGATACTTTGCAGTCCACTTACAGCATCCAAAAATAAAACCTTCTGATGCGCTGTGTGGGAAACAGATTGCTCTTTTTTAGGGTTATGTTCCATGTGAACCATTAATCATTATTCATTGCTGGTTTGAAGATTGCCTGCGAATTACAATTCCTTTTTGTATTTTTTATCAAAATAAAAGATTAAAGTCCAAAATTATTCTTATTTGTATGTAATCAGATGTAGAACACATTAGTTTATCAAACATTTTCATTTTTACTTTTCAAGTGCGCCATTTGAAAATGGTGGATTTGAGGGTGGACATACTTTAAGAAGACATGTAATGAAGCATCCACTTTTTTTAGTCCTTAATTGTATTTTGTTATGTACTTGGAGTCTCCAGGAGTGTGAAGGTTTAGTTTATCTTTATATTCTGAGTCGATATCTTCATACTCTGTTTGCATCAAATTTTATAACGTTTTTGTCAAGAAGTGCAGTTAGGGAGGTGAGGCAGAAGCTGGTGGACCGAGGTTGAAATGAGGGATAAATAATGAATTTAATGATACAGTCAGGAACACAAAGTCCAAAATCCAGGCAGCCCAGAATGAGCAGAAAGCTAAGGCTCAAAACGTAGCAACTGGAAAACAAGAAACATCTGACACCAGCCTTGACACAACTAGACAGCTTGACCAGACAGATTAGACAAGGACCTGACCAGGAACAAGGGACACAGGTGGGATTAAATACACAAAGAGTAATGAGGGAAACAAGACACAGCTGGGAACAATCAAAGGGTAGACAGGACAACAGGAGACTAAATTTACTGAAAACGACACAGAAACCTAAATTAACATAGAGAAAAACCCAAATCCTCACACTTTTCACAGTATTTTCTGCAGAACTGCTCATGAATATCCAGCTAAACAATTTTGCAAATCTGCCATTTTTTATTTCTTGGAGCAATTTTGTAGTTTAATTTGAAGGATGCCTGATCTACAAGTAGATAAGTCACAATGTTAGGATGTTGGGTTTATTAACCCACACAATTTATTACACCATATCTCTGGATCAGAACATCTTCAAAGTTCCTGGTTAAAACTTTTTATCATTAACAATTAAATGCTCAGGAGGGGGTGGGGTTTGAAGTGCCTCATTTGAATTTAAAGAGACAGTATCAAGTGAGTTGCTCTACAACTCTGGGTTTTACTTTCCAGCAGAGGATGAGATACAAGATTTTTAATGTAGTGAACAGTGATTTACACCTATTTAGAGACAGTGGAATAAATCTAAATGAGACATGATTATTGGCTGTTTGTACATTACTGAGATGCTTTGATTAATTTGTGATTTAATATCTCAATGAGGGCTGCACAGTGGCGCAGTGGGTAGCGCTGTTGCCTTGCAGCAAGAAGGTCCTGGGTTCGATTCCCGGCCCGGGGTCTTTCTGCACGAAGTTTGCATGTTCTCCCTGTGCATGCGTGGGTTCTCTCCGGGTTCTCCGGCTTCCTCCCACAGTCCAAAAACATGACTGTCAGGTTGATTGGCCTTCCCAAATTCTCCCTAGGTGTGAGTGTGTGTGTGCGTGGTTGTTTGTCCTGTTTGTCTCTCTGTGTTGCCCTGCGACAGACTGGCGACCTGTCCAGGGTGAACCCCGCCTCTCGCCCGGAACGCAGCTGGAGATAGGCACCAGCAACTCCCGACCCCGTTAGGGAGAAGGGTGACAGAAAATGGATGGATGGATGGTATCTCAATGATAGGAGAATCTAACATGAGTGGATGGAATTTAATATTCTGTCACATCGCATTTTCAAATACAATATTTTGATATTTTCACAATAGAAATAACTATGTTCAATATTGTTTTAGATTTTTTTTTTATGAGTTGGCCAGATTACCTGAAACTTATCTTTATGTTCTGTTTTTATAAGAGAAAAATATGGTTTTGGATTTAACTTTCTGTTTGACCTTTAGCCTTTACGGGCAAGAGTTTGAAATGTTTTAAATTTGAAAGTGAATTGACTTGCAGAAAAATCTCTTTGCCGTTCAGCCTCTGCAGCCTCGTCTTTGTAAACGCTGGTTTGTTGTCTGACCCCTTTGTCTGGGAGGTTGTTTCAGTTCAGAATAGCTGAAAAGAAACCCTCCTGTACCATAGATAGTGATTTATGTGCAACATTACACCACTTCTTTTAATATTTAGATTTTACAAGCCCACTTTATATTTTTGTCCAATAGTTTAATTATTGAATAAACAAGTTTGATTTTGCTAAAAAAAAAAAAAGTGGTAGTTTTGTCTCTTAACAAAGGTAACATTTGAGATTTTTTGCCCTTTAACTTTAATAAATCTGACTCACTGAGGTCAGTTTAACTCACTCTAATAAGCAAAGTTTTCATTAATGAGAGTGTTTGAATACTAAAATATGACCTTTTTCATGGGGGGCTTTAAAAAGGGCAAGATATTAGTTATAAATCACCTTGTGTTAGTCACCCTTCATCTTAAGGTCAGACACATGAAAATTAAATTACTTCATTGGTCAATGGTCCATAAAAATGAGTTCAGATGTATTTTTTTTTAATCTGGTTAAATAATTAGTTTTAAACGAAGTTACTGGACTAATTGGACCAACATCTCTACATCTTAGCCTTGCAAAAGTATTTATGCCTCTCTAGCCTTTTCACATTGCAGTTATATGTTGTAACTACGAACTTTAATAGATTTTATTGGGATTTTCTTTGAAAGACCGACACACATTTGTTTGTTTTTATTCATCTGGTGAGAGAGAAAAGTTTAGCTCTGGTGCATACAAAAGGATTGTGATGCTTGATTTGATGTAATGTGCTAACTAATTACTAATAAATATATTATTTAAAAAAGATGTTTCTCACAAGCCACATGGGAGGACCCCTGGCATGTGGAGGAAGGTTTTGTGTTTCCAGGAGACCAAAATTCAGCCTTTAGGTCCATATTCAAAACATTATCTCACTTCGAAAAACAGTAAAACTTTCTTGATATTCTGCTAATGTCTAAAAAACACAATTTCACAATTGCTGTGTTTCCATTGAATAAGCAACACGTTTAAAATTGCACATGACTAAGTTTGTTGATGCAATAAATCATGAAAAAACATACCATCCCATCATCTTCCTACCACTTCCTGATGCCGCCTTTGTTGTTTCCGCCAGTAGTAACATCCAGTTGTTGAGTAGGTGACTCATATGGTACAAAAAAATGTTTTTATTGCAGTTTTCCGAAAAACATCTGTTGTGATACGGCTGACGAAATATCTCAGCTTAGCACAGAAAAACTTTTTTTTTATTTAATTGCTGTGTTTCCATTAAGCAAATGGTTTTGCGATTCCAATTTGCACAATTTCATGGCCAATGGAAACTTCACTTTTCTCTGTTGGATGTACTTGGCTTGACGTAGAATCTGTTAATGAATTAAATTGACCATGACTCATGTGACACTCCACTATCTTCTCTGAGTATCATCCAGTGTGGCTGTAAAGACATGGAGGTCATATTTCGTATTGATTACCAGGTCTAGAATTAACAGTCAGCTCCAGTCGACCAGCTCAGGCCATTTACCAAGACTCCTCTTCATTTTCCATCTCTCCACTCCGAACACAAGCTCTTCATATCTACTCTCTGCATATTTCCAAGTGATTTCTGTCAACTCTTGGCTCTTATTTGCTCTGTTTTCTAACTCTCTGCCGTAGATATTCATCTGAGGGCCGCAGTTAGGCTCTTTTGATGTTCTTGGTGTAGGCAAACCACCTCATTTAAAGAGTGCCAAAACATGAGATCGAATATGAAAATCTGGTGGAAAGTGCAGTTGGGTTGACCTCTGCCGTCATTGCTGGACATTTTCAGGCTGAGCTGGCAGATTGAAAGGGAGAGTGGAGACAAAAAGGGAAAGGCCTGCTCTTAAGCATGTAATGTGATCTGTTATCGATGTAGGACAGGTTTTATCAGGAGCTTCCCTCCACAGGAAGGGCGGAGGTCAGGGTCAGTTGTAGAGGAGACCCTCATCCTGTTGATGGATTGCCTTTTTAACCTTTTCCCAGTCGGATCGGGTCGTTTAAGCTATTAGAGCTCAACCCGATCCATTGTTCTGACGGCCGACCAGAGACTGTGGTTAAAGATTCTGATTTTCTTTTTTTTCTTTTTTTTTTGCTGTTTGCATCTTGAGAAAGATCTAAAGCAGATACAAATATATCAGGAATGATCTCAATCTGTAATAATGTATGATGTTTGTTATGAGTTAACTGTTTATAGTACAAATATATAAATACATTGTTTTCTAGTGTTTCATTGACAATAATACAAAATATTCCATTCATTCTATTATAATTATCTGCAATTTATCTGACTTTTTCGCCAGTAACAACATTTCCATGAGCCATGAAATTGCTCAAATTGAAAGTACAAAAATTAATTTGCTTAAGGGAAACACAGCAATTCTGAAAAACTTGTTTTTCAATAAAAAGTCTTTGTACTAGGACGAGGTGGGTTTTTGGCTGTATAGAAACTGTTTCTGCATCACACAGCTGGATGTTACCACTGACCGAAACAACAAAGAAGATGACAGGGAGTGGAGGATAATGGTCTTTGTTTTTTTCAGACAATGCACCAGAGCGGTGATAGCACGACTCCTAAAATGTTGTGTGTCATTCAAACATGTTGAATCCAAATCTATTGTGCAAAATTTGCCCATAGTTTTTTTGGAGGTTCAAAGAGTCCTTCAATAGATGCAGTGTTCGAAAACACAATTTTTTGTGGTATATTTTTAAGTAACCTGACACACCAAAATGCACTGAATTCAGAAAATCATCCAGTTACTTGATTATTCTATGAAATGGCACTATGTGCCTTGAAAATGCATGAAACTTGCCCTTTAACAGAGGAAGTTACTTTTTAACAGTGCCAGGCTGCTCTTTGTGTTTCCTCATATGGTTGAAGGACTTTAAGTGAGATAAAAAAAAAACTAAATTTGAAGATATCTGTAAGGAGGAAATACCTTTTTATAGTAGTTGTTGAAAATATATCCTGTGATCAAATAGTTTCTTTGGAAATCTGAAAAATATTGCCTTGTCATGCTGGAAACCTGCAGTTCTGAAAAGTTAAACTACCTTAAACTGCTAACTCATCTTTACACTATAGAATAGGGAATCAAACCAGGCCTTGATGTAGATCAAGAACCAGTCACTTTACAGCTTCCACAAAAGGTGTCATCTGTGAGTTAAATCTCCCATTTGGCTCTTCACACACAAGAAATGCAGACTGTGCTGCCAAATGACCTTTTTTTTTATCTGTCATAAGAAGAAGAAGAAGTAGCGGGCTCATCCAGGTTTGTGGCAGAAAGCGAGGTGCCGCTGACATCTGCTTGAAACTGAAGCCCAACAAGCGTCTCTCTGCTTTCTTCTTTGTTGGAGCTGTAAAAGCCTGCAGACATACGAGCGAGGCAAAGCCGAGACAAGATTTGAACTCCCGAGTCAAATTACAAAAAAGCAACTGACATTAATATCACAGAGGAGTTGGCGGATCTGGAGAAGATGCAAGGCGACGGTGGAGACGGGGCCTACGTTACCCATCAGTCAGCTTTCTCTCTCTGTCGGCCATGTCGGTTCTTCATTTCTACTTTTCGCTTGGAATGAAACAGAAATCTTGATGGGATTTCCTTCTTCGATTAGCCAAATGTTTTGACATTTTGAGGCTCCTGTTTTTGATTCAGATGGCTTCAAATTATCATTGGAGCTGAACTTATTAGATAAAATTACAAAAAAAATTAGCATATGCACATTTGTCGTCTTTTCATAAACCATGGTGATGGATCGACAGGTGCCCATTTAGACAGCTAATCGCTTTATGCAGACAAATTATCTCTGTGTCAAATGAGCTCCCAGGACACATGGGCTTATTATGAGGGTGTCAGCTTCACTTAAGATCTGTGGATGATTAACATTAGCTGACTGTCAGCAACATCCGCTGAAGGATAACTAAGAAGATTACTTTAAATAGACAAGAAGTGTGTTCATATAGCAACAGTCAGATTTGCTAACTCTGCTGCAGAATCTAAAATGGGTCAGAGTTTTGCCTGACCTCGTCTTCATTGACTTGATGCTATGAGACGTTTCTTCCTCCTCATAAGCTTGTTATGTTTGTGGTGGTACGTCGTTTATATTTTTCTGTGTGCTAAACAGTGCTGGTTCAGAAAATAACACACAATATTATTTCTTTCACTTTTAAGGTCTTTAGCATGAAACACCTTGAGGTGTGACATAAATAATGGCTGCGTCAATCAAACTTGTTACCACATTTAGGAAAAGCATAAACAGTATGTGTCCTTCAAGAAGGAACTAAAAATGTCAGTTTATATAGATTTTACATTTAGAGTGGTACTGGGGCAGTTTTAGACAAAATATTGCAGAACTAAACAAATTGAAACAAAAATATCAACTCAGAAACATAAAAATAGAAAACCTAATAACATATTTAGAGAGTTATCAGTAAAAATAAATAAGTCTATTTGGGGCTTAGTTAGACTTTAAGTTCATATTAAGTAGTTCTGGCATTCTGGGGAAAAGGGTGCCTATGTAGTCTCTTAAGGTCAAGAAAAACTAAAACACAAAGATAGTATTTTCCAGCTAATGAATAAGTGGAAAAAGATGAAATCATGCAAGTTCCGTTGGAACTGAAAGACTTTGCCAGACCTCTTTTTTTCATATTTTAGAAGATAAAAATGTAATTTTGAAGATCAAACCAAATTTTTACATAATGTAAAAGGTTCTGTTTGGTGTTGAAGGATTCTGTTTACAGTTGATCAGTTTAAATACTCAATTAAAATTTACCTGAAAAAGATCCAGGGTGGATTATGTTCTCGCTTCCCATCCGATTTCTCTTTAGTTTAGACAAACTGTATCTTGGTCAGCAGTAGGAAACCCAGTTGCGGGAAATGGCTATCAGTCTGTGAGGCCCCATTGGCTTTAACATGTTCTAATAGCTGTGTACATCATCCAACCTGATCCAACCCATCGGCTCAGATGCCGAATCGAGTATAACATGTAATATAATGGGATTGTCGTCATGCAAAACACCCCAGCTACTTCATGTTAACTTCTTTTATGTTGAAATAGGACAAGCACCCTCTGAATATTGCATATCCTGCTATTTTCAGAGCTAATTCTCCATGTGATTGGGACACTGAAGGAAAGCAGTGATTTATTAAAAGTGGCCTGGGTGTTCTGCTTCATCAGTGTGATGTGACAGCCTGCAGCAGCACAGGCCCACTTGTCAAATACCATCGGAGAAAAGTCCTCTCTTCCACCTCCTCTTTGCGTCACGTTCTCTCCACTGCAGCATAGGTGGGTTTTTCTTCTTCTCCATGAAGTGATCTCTACTAATCACAAGGTGAGAGCCGACTCCAAGGTCCTCAGGTCGGCTGAAAGCAGTGTGCTCTTACAAGATTAGGCCGAGCGTTACTGAGAAGGAAGAGGCACTTGGATATAAGTGAAGCAGCGAGTAGGAGGAATTTGTAGTGCCTTGGAAGGCTCTGGTGAGACAATTACCGCTGGTGCCAAGGCCAATTTCAGTCCTCTTTCAGATGTGCACGCAGGAAAATGAGGAGGGATAAACAGACATGTCGCATATTTGAAAGTGAAGTGTACGTCTTTCGCTGGCTGGTTTTCAAAGCATAAATAAAGGTTAAATTCTAGATTTTTTTAAACTCATGTACGATGGCTTTGAAGACATTCAGAAAAGAACACACTTTTGCTCTGGAGCGTCAGCTACAGTTTTATTTTCACAATGAAAATGCAACTTTTCACTGGAAAAGCCAGATATTTGAACATGTAATTACATAAAAGAAAATTAATATCTTGACAACAGTAACACTTCAGATATTTTAAAAGGCCAAAAACTTGGTTCTGCTTTAATTTGCTTTTCTCTTTATTTGTTAAATTTTTGGTAGATTTAATTGGCATGTTTTCTTTTGGTCTTGATGGTAAATCTTATATGTATATAATTAATTCTAAAAAATATATTTGTTTTATTCTAAAGCTTGTTTTTTATGGTGTTTATCGTTTGTCACTTTAAAAGGGGACCAGAAATGCAAAAGTTTCATTTCCATTTCAGACTCAAATACTTCAAAAAACAGCCCAAGCACTTAAAACCTACCCAGCTTTTTTGACCATAAGTTTATAGTGTTTTTTGATGTCTGGACAACAAGCCATTATAATCTTGGCTGGTCGAGCTCTCAGCCCCTTTAAGTTGTTAATTACCAGTATAAATAACATTTTTTGTTTCAATTTTACAAGTCAAACCTGTAAGAAGAGTTTTAGGCAACTGACAAGATGAAGTTGCCTAAAAGACATACAAAAGCAACATATCATGTCCTAATCTTGAGAAATTAAAGATGACAAAAGAAACAAAGTTATCAAAAACACCAAAACACATTCCAAAATAAATGGTCATTGCTTTTTAAGCACTTTGACTGTTTTAGAATCAGTTCAGATCCAAATGGAAGTACAAAAATGTGCAAACTGTGGATTTTTTCAAAATAGATCTTCTTTAAATACCTCAGATTTTTTTTTTAATCAGCAGTTTAGAAGGGCTTCTTACTCGCGGGACCCTGTAAACCAGAGAAAACCCTGAGGTTTGCATTTATTTGATCCATATCTGATCCTGTGCATTTCCATGAGGAAGCCAACTCTCTTCCAGGCTATTGCAAGAAAGAAGCTGTTACTCATTGACTGTCAGGCAGGTGTGGACTCTGACATTTAGACCTCATTGTTCTGGTGCTGCTGATCCCACCATTGTGAGCGATTAGCAGTGTCCCGGTCCCTCTGCTTAGGAAGGGGAGAACGAACGGAGTGTGGTGGGAATGATGCCACAGATGAACAAGGACAATGCGGCGTCACTAACTACGTTGTCTAATTTGATTAAGCTGACGTGTTGGTGCCTCAGTGACTCTGTGGGTGTTCGCTGGGCTGCAGCTGACAGACAGCAGCGGTCAGCATGGTGGGGCAGTCGGCTCTCTGGGTGAAACATTTTGAATCTCACCTTGTATTAAATTCTTCTTTTAGGAAGAAAGAGAAGTTAGGTTGGGAACCTGATTCTCTGTTTTCTGATTAAACTAGAGGTGGGACAAAACTGTCAGCTTGAAGGGCTGCAAATTTAGATATCTTTTAACCAAAGTCATTTTATTGAGATTGCTCACTTTAAAATATAAAGATGTACTGGTCTGAAAAAGTTTCTTTCAAGATTACTACATGACTGTAACATAAAACTATAAGACCTTTTCGTATCTACAACTAATCCAAGCTGGGGAAAGTAATGAAGGGATGCAACAAAACAAAATAAACTGAGTAAACCAAAAACAAAAAAACAACAGCTTCTTAAATCAACAGGTGTAATTAAGCATCATCAAACAGATTGGTTACAATGCTGCACTTCTATTCAGAATGTCACACTGAAATTTAGATTTTTTTTTTCTATTTATTTACTTCAGTTTTTTATTGCAAATTTTTCTCTTTATCTCCCTATCATTTTAATCTAATACATTTATAAAAAAAAAAAAAAAAAAGGGACCTGTAAATTATTGTAGATCTGAAATAAGAGTATACATGGTAGGACAGAATAGAAAGTGTCACATGGAGTAAAAAGTTGATGTGCAAATAATGTAGGACATATTTGGACAAGACAATTTCAGATATTTAATAAGCTTTGCCTTTTTTCTGCTCCTTTTCAAACTGAATATAAAAGTGTAGTTTTTTATGTTTAATAATTATGTTGCTTGTTTTATTTCTTTTTCTATTTTATCTTTGTCATTTTGCTTATTTGAATTAAAATTTTACAGCTTTGTCCTGTTAAAAATTGACAAACAAAAAACCTTGCCAGGATTGTTTAAAACTGTTAACTTCTAATGTCTTTGGATATCTTTGGATTTTTGGTCTTCATTTTAAAATAAATAACAAGACGTGGGCCTCTTTCTCTTCAGACAGGACCTATTTTCTTAGCCAAGTTTACCACCACGGTCTGGGTGTTTCCTTCACTGTTTATTATGAACTTAAAGTATTCATAAGTATCTGTTTTTCAAAGGCATCACATAAGTAGTGCCAATGTAGATAGATAAAAAAGGAGTACATGTTCAAAAATATATATATTTTGAGAATTATGTCAGAAATAAAAAATTTTTTAGTTCAAAACGTTAAACATTTTTAAATTTGAAATTCAAACATTTTGAAGACTTTTCTATAAAAGTTCTAAAATTAATAAAAAATTTATTGCCACATATTTACTCCTCCTTTCTATCTACAATGGCACCAATACACCATCACGCTTAAGTGCAAATTTTATTCACTGTATTATTATTATTATTTATCTGCATCCACCTCTAACATGACTTGGAAAATCAAATTTGTGCTAAGTGTTGCACAAAATCACTCCAAGGACTTCAAATGGCCCTTGGGCTACACTTTTGACTCCTCTGGGTTAAACAACCCCCAAAAAACAACTGAATTAAAAAAAAAAATTGATAATAATGCTTTGTATAAATATTCACATTGCTTTCAGAGATTGTCCAACCACTGAACAATCTGATGAACAGTGAACAATGACAGCAGAGCCGAGTAGAGTTGAGGGGAATAAGTAGCAGCAGCAGAAGAAGTGGATATTGACTGAAGCTGCCAGGAGCCGATAGAGGGAGTGAGTGGGAGTTATTTGTCTAAGTTAATCCAGGATGATCTGTTGCTCCGAGCAGACACAGACAAGTCAGATGTTGTGTTTACAGGTCAACATCTCTGATTTAAAGCCTACTGCTCTTGGTTTCTCTGGGCGTTATCTAATGCCCTGATGATATTGAAAACAGTGTTCTGCACCTGAGTCCACACTTGTAATTCAGCAGTGAATGGGATACGATGATAAATTATTCAAGGATCTGTTTTTTTCCTCTCTGTTCATGTAAATGAAGAAGTTGGACTGTATAACATTGTATGGAGGCTTTTAACAATCACTTAAAATTAAGGAGGGTTTGCCAAAGAACTAAAGGTTGTATTATATTTAATATACTTTTGTTGACGTTGAAAAACTCTCTGGGTTGAAAACCTCAGGGTCAGCCCTTTGACTTTTGTGCATGATTTTGTTCTGTGGTTTCTTTTCTTTGATGTGAATGAATTGATGACTTAAACTTGTGACTTTTTCTGATAGTATGTTAGTGAAACTTAAAGGCAATACAGATGTATCCCTTATAAATTCACTTTATAAATCAAAGTTACCTCAATTTTAGCTTCATTTTATTGTACTTTTCAAACAAAAACGCTTCCAAATGGCTTCAAAGATCAGTAGGGAGCATCATGGGGATCAAAAAAACAATAACAAGGCTTTCTTATGAACAATCAGTAGAAGACAAAATGGAGACACCTTTAAAGATGATATTTTGGGAAAAGAATCCCAAAATCAGCTCCTTTTTTATTTATCTGCAGCGATTCTTTTAGCACTTCAAGCTTCTATAAATTCAAGAAACTGCAGGTGGGCCAACAAAGAGCTCTGAGGTGGTGAAGGGGCCCATATGACAAGAAATGGCAAATTCATTTAAAATTCCCTCAATGAGACGAGAGGGAATCGTTCTCGTTTTGCAAACGAGAACGATTGTAAAATTTGTTCTAAATGCAACAAGAATGAAACACAGAAGTGAGAGCTCTTCTGACACTCTGACATAAGTATTAACACCAATTGCTGATGTCATTTAAAAAAAAAAAAGGGAAAGGAAAAAATTCACTTTAAAAGTAGTTGGTGAATGCAGTCAGGAAATAACATTTGCTTTCAAGCCAAACAATTTCAGACAAAGCAAATGATGTAACCACATTGGAAAAGGTACCTCTTCCTTTGGAGACAGTGAAGAGATCCAGAAATATGGATCACTACCAGAGTGATACAATATTTTGCTCCTCTTTTAGAATTAAATAAAGAAAAAAAAAAGTTATGCCTCAATAATATGTATGATTATATGGTTCAGTGATGCTAAAGGTCTTTAAATGCATGTACTCACAGACTGGATCAATACTCAGAAAATGTTGACCACTGAGTAAAAGGTCAGGCTTTGCTAGAAGGTGTTATTAAACTTCGTAAACAGCAGAGACCAGTCGGAGATTTGGAAGAGCAGGAAATTAGTATCTGCTTCATTTCTTCTCCATCTTAATACACAAGCAAGAAGGTTCAAAAGGCAGAAATGCTGATTTGTGCTGTGCCTGGACATGTAGAACAATTTGAACCAATTTCTCACAACATGCTCCTAGGTTTGAACTTAGAGTGTGGATAACTTCACCAAACAACCGGGAAAGGAAAAATGAAGAGCTTGATGTTCTAACTTTTTTATCTTATTTTCTGTGTTTATTGGTAAGAAAAACTTTATTTTCCACAAACAATAAAACTTTGATGGAGAAAAAGGGCAAAACAAGGAGACAAAGTATTTTTTATGCTTTGTTTTGTGAGTTTGCTAGCATGAAACACCTATGAGACAGACAGGCTTTGAGAACCAGTTTGGAACAGAAAATATGTAAACAATGTCAGTTTTATATTCGTCTCAGGATCTTATTCTGTGAATTCTAAAACCATTGAAGTCCTACGCAAGAAACAATTGTCGGAAAATGCTGCATTTTAAGTAGTGCTCAACATACAAAAAGAAACTTATTGTAATGTCATATTTCTTTTTTAATCTCAATTGATACATTAAGGAATTATGTTAAGATATTTTGTGTGTCTATCTTTATATCAAGGATATGGATTAAAGAACTGATGCATCAACTCATTTAGTTCATCTCTTGTAAATAAGTATTTATGTGTTTCCTGGATTTATTTAAGTAAAATAACTTTGCTTCTTAGAAAACATCTTTAGCAAAGATCTTCCACAGCAGGTTTAAAGACAAGTATAGGATTCGAAAGCCTTTTCTAAGTATGACTTAATGAAAGAGGTAGAGAACTCCGAAATGTGTGCATCAAAAATTAAAACAACCTTGAAGATTCACATTGGGCGACCGCCAAAGCTAATGTGAAAGCTGTTATTGTGAAAAAGCTTGCAATAGATCCTGGTATTTGCAAAAGTTATGAAAAACAATTGTTTGTGAATCACAAAAAATTGCAAGTACTTTAAATCCCCTTTAAAAGATGTCTTATTTTAATAATTCAGAAGCCAAATATACCCTAATGTACAGGAAGACATTCATGACCTTCCTTACCACCACTCTTGGGAGTTCAGCCTATAAGCAGCAAGGAAAACCAATAACCCTTGTGGATTGGCTGCTGTGCAAACACCACCAGTAGCGTGTCAAGTAGAGTTGTGCCTCAGTATTTCAACTTCCCAACCCAAATTTCAATAATTTTATGGAAATATCCACATTTGGGTGAATTTTCTAAACTCTACAGACAAATCTGCAAAAACTAAACTTTAATCTTAACTTAGAAGAAAAGTTAAGATTAAAAGTTAAGAAAAGTTAAGATTGCACCTTTTCTTCCTACAAAGAAAGAAAAAAAAACGTTCCTGCCAAGTGGTATAAAATAACTCTGGGTAGCATGTAATATGGCATCAAACATACATTTTCTTCAAAAGTTGTATTGTTTTTAACAGAAAAACAATTCCCTCAACTCGATATACATTTAAGCTGGGTGTAAACGCAGGTGAAGAATAAATCACATGCATTTTGTCAGTCATAATATCTCATATTTTCCAGATCATCACCAGCAGAAATGGATCAGGGCTGTTATTTTCCTGCGCTGAGTGATAACGTCGGCCCAATGTCGCCCTTAGCTCAGTGTTGGGATTAGATTTTTATCCTGTGTGATCTATTTACACCTTAAACTTAAGATCTCATCTGTATTCAGATGCTATCTTTAAACCCATGTCTGACGATTCCTTTATTTGCATAAACACTGGATATTAAATCCTTTCTTGTCTTGCTTGTGTTTGCAGTTTTCTTGAACCCTAATAGAAACAGAAATATATTAGAAAGTGGTTGCTCTGTTTATCACGGTGGAGGGATTGATGTATGGACATGGATGGATAGTTTAGTAATCCCATGGGAAATTTAACACTTGGTCACAAACATGTAATTAAACTTAGATTTACAGCTTTTTGCTATGATTGCAGTTCTTTAATAAATTACATTATTGTAACGTTCACTGTGAGTTCATGTTCACAGGCGACTTTCTTGCCTCAGATATTTTTGGTAATATTGCTGTACATCTGGAGATCCTCTAAAACTGTACAGCATTATGACTTGCAGGGTTTTCAGGTCATACTTCGGTACAGTTTGCTTACAGAATATTGATTGATTGACTGGTTGAACTGAGGTTCAAGAAGTCTGATTGAATTGGGAGTGATGTTAGTCTAGACTGCGATCTGAGCAGACGCCCTGCCGCTTCCTGTTCAAAGCTGTCTTCCAGACAGGTCTGCGTTTTGTACGGTTATCGCTTTCATCTGAAAAAACACTCATGATAAAAGCCCAGACCACTCCTGATAACTACAATGATTTAATACAGATTCTCAATTATTCCCATGCTCTCTAATTTCAGGATTTAAAAAGATATGATCAACCAGTAACAATATCAGCATTAATTCATAGGACTCAGGCAGTGGAGCTCACATGCTCTGAGATTAATATTTAGTGGTTACTTTTTTTGCTGAAATCATTGTTCCATAAATGTTTAATGCTGGAGATGGAGGTAGCGTGAGGATTTTCTAAAAGCAAATGATGTTCTTCATTAGGATGAGAAGTCAGTGAAGAGAGGATTGAGATAGCTAGCATTTTTTTTTTTCACTGTTTAATCACTACTTAGTGACATGGACCCACACATGAAGGACTGGTGCAGCCAAGATTGGCTATAAAAATAGAAATAAGTAAATTAATTGACAAATGAATTTATCAATTAAATTTATCAATTAAATATTTGATAAATTTATCAATAAATGTACCCATTTAGTGATAAATAAAAAAGTATTTTTTTTATTTGTCTCAGCAAATAAAAAATAAAAATATTTTTCATTTGCAATCTTTTATTTGCAAAAATTGCAAATAAAAAAGTGATATTCACAACTTGTCATTTTCAACAGTATTAGTTGAACACCACTATTACGTATTTTTCCATCTTTTTTGTGCTTCATAAGATTTGTTTCTCTTTGCTTTAGTGTTTTTTTTTTCTCATTTTTGTCATATTATGTAGTTATTTAATAGTTTTTGGATTTCTATTTGGGTTTCAACTGCTTCTAAAAACAGCAACAAAAAAAAAACAACAGCAAAAAACAAACAAACAAAAAAACAACAGCGGTTTCACAATCACAATTGATGGGCATTGCGCTGTTACCTAGCAAACAAAGCGGGATTCCAGTAAGTTTGGTCACCTGATTTTACCTCTCTATAGACTGTACAATGGCTGCTGGAGAAGACAAGAGCTCTGTTGTTGACTAACCATCCAGAAACCACTTGCTGCATTATTGTTGGTTGTGCAGGAAGCTCCACTTCTGCTTTTCAAAGATGTACAGTTGTGTAACTGTGCATCTGTTTGCAGCTATTTTCACATGTGAGAGTAAACATTAAGTTGGGTGGACGTGGCCAGCAGCAACTTAGTTGAATTTAAAGTAATAAGAAGCCCTAAAACAGCTCATTCTGGTTGAACTGAACAGCCTAACATCCCATTGTCTCATTATCTAAGAATGATATACACTTTTTGTATATTACAAAAAGTGTCATGAACATGTTTTGTGTAGCCCACAGACCTGTCCCAGCCTGTTCAAGGAAGCATAAAAGGTGACCTTTAATGTAATAAAAAAATGGCTCCGTGTGCACTGTACCCCTGATTTATTTCACAATATAAGAAAGGCCTGAACTGCACATTTGGAAATATAGTTCTGGTGCTGACTGCTTGAGTTTTTATCATATGCCTGATTATACAGCAAAGGAAGTTAGAGACCGAAAGGCAAAGCAAAAGGCAAATTCAGGGCCACCCGTGTTAATTCCCCGCCCTGCGGATTTGCCCCACAGATTCACCTCTTAGCTAAAGGTCACCAGCTGCAACAGTGTCTCGGTCGGCTCGGGAGAAATGCACATGTGCTCTGCTGATGCGTTTGTGGCTCCGGAACGGCACAGATAGGATGAGGGGAGGTCCCCACAGACAACAGGGAAAACTCCTGACCCAATGTCTTGACAGGCAGCTTTGGTTTCTTGTGAAGTCCCTGTGCAAACCTGCAGGGAGAGGACCAGGAATCATATTATATATTTTGTGACAGAAATACATAAACAGAATTTAATATCTTTGTAACCTTGTCAATTTAATGCTTCTTGAAATATTTTGTATCAGCAGTATTTTTTGTCTTACTGGCAACCTTGTTGCTTGTTCAGGTGGAAATATGACTTGTTTGTGGGTTGCAAGTAGGACTACAATCAACAAATATTTCAGTAATCAATTATTCTATCGATTACTCTGACGATTAATTGGATTAAAAATATATATATATTCTGCAGATTTTTCATTTCAAACCACCACCTTTGTAAAAAATAGTACAAGCAGTGTCAGATCACTAAAAACAGCTTTTTTTTACTTAGTCAATGAAATCCTCATTTGAAAACACCCTTTTGTTTATATTCAGATGATCTTTTATATGCAACAGAAAAAGTGGTAAACCGATTCTTACTGCACTGTAAGAGGTCCGACAGACACCAGGCGGGTGAATAAGAACTAGTGTCGCTTGTTTATTGCAAACAAACTTCTTTCATTTACCCCATGTCTGACTGCAAACAGCTTCTAATTTGACATAAATGACAAACTTTCTGATGGATCAGAAAGCAGAAAGTGGCTTTTTCTCTGGTTACTTTAATGTTTCCCACTGGGTGCAACACTATTTTCTAGCTGTTTATTTTTCATTATTAGCACAACACAACAAAGCTGTGTTTTTGTAAGATCTGTGGCCGTGGGGGTGATAACAAGCAAAAGAGGAGCTGTTTAGGAAACTGGAGAATTCAAAGTCTTTTTGGGCCCAGTTTAGGTGCTTCGAGAGAAATGTTCAGGATATTTTTACCAACAGAAAGTTAGAAAGACTTGAAGACTTGGCGACCCTGTGGACAAGAATGAACTTTGTCTGCTGCCAACCAGATTGGGGATCGGGATGGAGGTCTGGGTTGGGTTTGGAGGTTTCTGTGAAGTCAAGGGTGACGACCGCATGTCCTACACCCGCCATGAGTCATTTGTCTTAGTTGTGTCACTTTCCGCATTCGAACATTAGAATAATTGGTGTGTATTTGATTCAGTATGGCGGCCGATTCTTGATCCATGGCTTGGTTTTCTGTCATCATGACGGCTGCTGCGGTCTCCGTTCACAGTCGATCCCCCCAGCAGATGGTGCAGAACACAATGGCACGTCTGGTGTTTCATCAACCAAAAAGGACATATCACCTCATTACTCACTGACCTCCACTGACTGCCAAATGTAATTTAATTCACTAACTGAGCCATTATGGACCCCTAATTTAGACCATTTCCTTGTATAGATGATTATATTCATGCTCTTATTTTGAAGGGGGGGACAGATTACACAGAAGTATAATTTCCTCTCCACATGTTTTGTCTCAAATTCCACTTATTCTGTACCCAGAATGCATCGCTAAACATTTTTATGACTGTAGTGAATTAAGTAAAATCAGCATCAGCGTTAGCAAGACTCAACAACTGAAACACTGAAACCATGAGATCCAGAGAACCACTTCCTGAAGCTTTAGCTGTAAAGGCAGGAATGAACTGACATGTTTGAGCCTGGTGAGGATGATATGCTATGTTGTAGCACATGCTTTGTCATGAACACATGCAGGGTCTCAATACAGTAAAGATAGGACTGTAGCACTGCTAAATACAAAGTTGGTGTAGCTCTTTAGCCTTAGCGGAATTGATGTTTATTATTTTGTAAGTCTTGTAGCATAATAGGCTAAGTTAGGACATAGGCAATTATGCTATCAGACTGACGATTTGTTAGTAGAACTGCCTTTTATGTAGTGGTTTCCACCACTGGTTATTTCTATTTAAATGAATAAAACTGCACATTGAGTGCAAATTTAGCAACTTAGATGGTTTGAGAACTCTAACCACATAAAGAATACTTAAGTCAATAACCAAAACTTCAACACAGATGTCGAACTTTATTGGACTGAAAGTTTATGAAGGAAACAAGTAGTTCGATGGGCAAAAATACTGTTAGGGGAAACTGTGTGCGCTAAAAGTTTTCAAAGTTAGTGAAAGCACTAAAGGGAAAACTGCCTCCACTATTACCACATTAATGGAAATGTTCCCTCCAATGGCTATGACACTGTCATCAGCAATACACGTTTTTAATACAAAGCAAACTCCATTTGTATTTGTAACCATGTAATATTCTTTCATTCCCATCCAGACTCATAACAGTAACATCCAACTGGGTCAAAATAAGCCCCCATGTTACCACACTGCTTTTCTTTGTTCCTTGTATTCTAGACTCAATCTGTCAATTTCTTTGTTTTCACTGACAAGTTGTCTCAGTTTGCTTTTAAAGTGACTAACATTGTACTACATCACTCCTCCAAATGACTGTGATCCTTAGTGAATCCTGCATTGATACCGGAAACAAGACGCATGTATATTTTACCAACAAAATGTCATTAGCCAATAATATAATAACAAATATGAGCTATTTAGAAACCAGGGTAATAAAAATTGGAAGTTGATCTTTGCAGAAGAGACAGTACAGGAATCTAGGTTGCTTTTATATTAAACTACAGTACATTGATGTGTTCCTTTTCTATCCTATAGAGAAGATCTATCTTTGGACTAACATTTTTTTTTTTTATTACAATCAGACAGCAGAGAAATACAGCTCATATCAAACTTTTTCATGCCGGCCTAATTGGTCCAATTCCAATCAATGCCCCAAAATATGTATCTGATAGTCTTCAAACCTTCTGCTGTCACAACGACCGTGTTTCATTTCACCTGACTTTTAGGTTAACGTGATAAATGCATCTTAATTCTGCATCAGAATTAAGATCCAGTCACAAACAATAGCTAAAAATTATAATGATAAAAATGATAAAAGAAGTTTGTCAGTGAAGTACATCGCATCACGATCCTACCACTTATCCTGACCCTACATCCAAACAGACTTCTCTACAGAAGTTTCAGAGAATTCTCTATATAAAGCCGTAGCTTCTTTTGTGCTTTCTTTTTCTTAGCTTCCTTTGTATTTTGATTTTGTGACAATACTGTCGGCTTCCATCAAACAACTGTAAAATCAATCCACAGACTGCAGTGTCCATCATGTCTTCCATAGACGGTGATGCTGTGTGATGTCTACATCCTTCTTTGGGGCATGCGGATTGCTTTGGGGACGTAAACCGTTTAAGCAAAAGTCTGAGTAGTTTGAAAGACCACCAAAAACCAAACCTGATTTCAGCAAAAAATTGGAATTCAGTATTTAGACAGTTTATGTGAACATAGCCTTAGTCACAATGGTAAATCATTGAAATCTTTCCCAATTAATTTGCTTTATTAAGTTCTGGCTTTTCTTGCTTCTTCTCCATTCCACATTGCACGTCCTGCAGAAACGCTTCAAACGTCTTTAGCATTCAAGAATGTTGATGTTTGCTGTAATGCATCCTCATTGGGACGAATATTTTTAGTCTATTCATGAAGAATTAGTATTTTCACATATGAGAGTCCAATAGACTTGGTTTGATTGGGGACAGAAATTGCAACATTTGTTACATTTTTAGCTGGTGTGGTTTACATCAAACAAACCAAACCCTTTGAAAAAGTTGTTCCCCTCCTCGTCTGTGATGACAATGCACCAAGAAGTCTCCAGTCTACTTAGGGTTCACATATATTTGAACTGCACCAGAGTTCAAGTCAACCGAACCAAGATCCAACGTTTGATTGTGAAGTCACACCTCCCTCAAACGAACTAGAGCTGGATGAAAGCGGACTAAACACGGCTGGTCTGAATGTAACATAAATCTGTTTTGTTTCCTTGTTTGAGTTATTTCAGGACAGGAACATCTATTGATTTTTTTTATACCTACATCCCAAACTAAAGTTGGGTTTGTTGTGCAGCCTTAGCAAGAACTGCAGCATAATGAAAAAAAGAAATTTACTCACCCATTCTCATTATTGATTTCAGGTGCTCCAACCTCTGGCAGCTTTAAAACAACCTTAATGTGTTTGAAGAGTGCATTAATATTTATGCCATTTATGCACAACACTGAGGGACCTGAAGAAGTCTTTGTGAACAATTTGTGATCTGAAGCTTCTGAAAACCTGCAGATAAAGCTGCAACAATCATGAGTGAGTCAATCCACAGAGGAGCTGTAAAAAAGCTCAGCAGCGTATATTTACACTATACACAGCTACTTTCATACCATAAAGATCATCAGGACTTCATTACCCAGCTGTCACTCTGCTCAGACAGCCGGCCGTAGATTCACAACGCTCCCATATTAACTCCTGCTGCACAGTTCAGACTCAGCCTTGGTTGTTAGTGTGATGAATTTGACTTTCTGGACGTATTAGCCGTGGATCAGTCCAAGATGAGACTTTTCATTACAAAACTGACAGAAGAGACTTAGTCGGCACCATATCCTGCAAATGTTCGTCATACAGCTATCAGCCTATCATGTCTGTGGTCCATCGCTTCTGAGGAAGGATGTAGAAATGGAGGGAGCGAGAGAGAAAGGGAAGATACATCCAGAGGGTGGTGAAATGAAGGTGAGTGATTTGAATGGAAAGGAGGGGATGCAGAGAGGGAGGGGTCTTAGGGGAGATAAAGGAACAGCAATAAGTGCATGACTGATGAAGATGGGAATGAACAGAGAAGGAGAAAAACTGCCCAAGAAAGAAAGAAGGGGGGTTGAGATGGAAGGTGGGCTGAAAAAATGAGATTGAAGACAAAACACAAAGAGGTAGTGAGAATGACATCAATGAGTTATGATAACCCAGAGCGAATTCAATAAATAAACACGTCAGTATAATCAGACCGCTTTAAACGGGATGTCAAAACACCCCTGGAGTTACACTGCTCCTGATTACTCTGTGAACCTCATCACCACAGCGTCAATACACACACTCCCGCTTGTGGCATTAAAATAGAAGACGTTCCTTTATTATAGTTGTAAATCAAAATGGAAATGGGAAGCGGAAGTGAGGAATATTCTCCTGCTGTTAAATCGGTGGGTTTGCTGACAACAGACGCGGGAGAAAAGTAGAAACACCCCCCGGGAAGTAATTAGTATGGACAGTTTTTAGTGTTGACACCGCTGGCTTGGCTTTCAGATCTCTCATTTGCTTTCTCCTGCTGTCTTGGGAAAACATTTCAGTGCCAATTTCAGCATTTTTTTTTTCACCCTTTTCTCCCAAATTGAAATGTCTTTTGTTTGCTTCAGAGGTTTCATGCACAGAAAACCTTTGAGAGCCTCAGAAAAATCATTACCGACCAAGAATTAAAATGAAGAAACCAGACTCTGGTTTGCTGTGGTTTCTAAACATGATGAATGGGTTGTTTTTGAGTTTCTCGTTTCTCGCAGTATCTCTTATTCCAGCTACTGGCTCTGGAAATGTTCCAAATACTTTCTTCTTTTCATTTTCATGGTTATTAAAGGAATTGCTGGATTGCATGTTGGAATATTTGTGAAGGATGTGATAATGTCTGTACTTATGTCTGCAACTGTTCGTTTTGTTGTAATTGTTTATTGCTACTTCAATGATGTGAAGCCGTTGCCACAGATCATGCATCAGCATCTTGTTATGTATTCTGGTGCAACGTAAACAATGTTTATGTGGGTCTAAGGAAGAAAAGGATGGTGAAACATTCAGTCTTTGGTGCATTTCTTTTATGAATTATTAACATGTTAAACTTATTTTATCAGTGGATTTTTTTTTTTATACATAGGTTTTTATAAGATCAGTGAAATTGTAATTCATTAGTAATCTGTAAACTCTTCTGTGTGTATACTTACTAATGAATTATGCACTGGCCTACAATTAAGACACGTCTCACATTGGTGACGTAAAAGTTGTATAAAGTGCGACATGAGGGTTCAGACTCCAGACTCTTTGAAACCTATGAGATAAATATCCGACTTAGGACCATATAAGGAAGTGGGACAAATTAGATCGTTTTTTTTGGGGGGGGGTGTGGGGGGGTGAAAAGATTGGAATTGGATTGCTCAGATTTCCAGGAAAAAGTTTGATATGGGTCACATATGGGGAAAAAAATATGTGTAACATATACACATATTTATGAACATGTCCTTACTCTAAGGCTCTCAGACATCATATAAAATGCTAGTTTTTGTCAAGACAGCTTTAAAAAGACACAATTATGAGCTGTCGAAAGGTTTTCCAGGATATATCTTCTCTTTGATTTGATCCATGATGGTTTAACTTAAGTTTTTAAGTGAATGAAACCCAAACAATATTGAAAAAGTACTAATATATTTTGGTATGATCCTGTGAAAACTAAACACAGTATATCAACTTTAAAGTCTCATACTAACAATCACACACAATGGTGAAGAGTATAAGACTTGTTTTGCAGTTTATGACCATGAACCTGTCTGTATGCTAAAGTATTCTATAGAGGAACAACAGGCCATCTGTCCAACAGCCAAACTGGGTCATCAGTGATTCCAAACACCATTGCAAAGCTATAGGAGAGAGGCTGAAAAAGAATGAATATGATGCAATGACCCAGACGAAGCCTCGACCTCAACCTGATTGAAATGCTGTGGTGGAACCGAGAGAAACAAATTCATTCGAACCTCAATGAGCTGAAGTGACGCTGAAGAAGAGTGGGCCAGAATTCCTCCACACGATGTGAGCGACTCTTAAATTCAAACAGAAAACGAAGCTAAGGGTGGTTCAACAGGCCACTGAATACCAGACAGTGCTTTGTTTTTCCATGGATACGCCTTTTGTATAGTTTTGACATCATCTAAGCTCTCAAAGAAAAAGGAAAAAAAAAAACTATGAATTTGAATGTTTTTATATTCTCATTAAATTTTAAGGAGAAACTGCAGAGTGCTGACCCACGTAACTCACCTTGTGTTTTCTCAGGGGAAGACTAACACCCATTGCACATCTTTCCAGTTCACAAGAACAAGCAACACGACAACAACAAGAGCCACTTGATGTGTTTTTGTCGGCATTCACAGCCATTTGAAAAGAGAAGCAATTCTTGCAAACACCCGACTCCCCTTGATTGCTCACCCTGTTTTCTTTCATCCTTTCTATTTTTCTTTGCTCTTTTTGAAAAGGACAAGTTTAAACATACTGTTCATTCACTGTGCAACTTGTTTATAAAGTTGGGAATATAACCTGATTGTTATGCTTCATCTAATACATAAGCTTATATTTAGCTCATAGGTCCTGCTCCAATCCACTTGAATCAATTGAATGGCTGATGACCAAGCCTCTGCAAAACTTGCTGACCTGCCAAGGAGGTAATTCAGCTTTTTGATTCAGGTGTGTTGGAGCAGAGATGCATTCAAAAGTTGTAGGGCACTGGCACTCGAGAACTGGAGTTGAAGATCCTCTTTTTCTGTCATTTAAATGGCAAAAAAGTAGAAAATCACCTTTTCCATTTTACCAAAGGAAAACCAGAACACTGCATTGAATTTTAACCCTGCTGCTCCTGAACAAACTGGTTGTAACAGTGAGCTAAACTATTTCCTTTGAACCAGAAGAAATGTCCAGTGGAAAAGGTTGCAACCGGCTGGAGTTTAACCGAATGAAAAAGAGTCGCAGCAGGACTACGCCAGGATTGCCTTCTGTGGAAACAAAACATGAGGTTAATAGCAAGACACCAGTGTGAGAAAAAAATTGTCAGCATGTCCTTTAGCAGCATAAGAACACAGCAGCACAGCCACAGAGTTTGCTCCATTCCTCTTTGCGTGAATGTGCCTCGTGCATACGTTCATTCAGATTAAATATTTATTTGCAATCAGAATGTTTGTTTAATCAGAAGAGGTTCTGCTCATAGCTTTTCAATGCCTCTTTTTAATTGCCATGAAATAGAGTGAGTTAATACAGCTGCTATTTAAAGCCATCCACACCAAACTAATGCAGTGGTTACATACAATACAGGACGTGAAAGACCAACCTTATTCCACTGTACTGAAAGAGAAGTTTATATGCGATAGAGACAGAATCATGGTAAATAACAAGCCCACTTGTCATTTATATATTCCTGTCTATACCAAACGTATGTGTATTTATTCTATATGTTTCACTTTCGATCTTATTTGTACCCGCTAGCTAATGGTTTACCTTACATTTTTAGCTGCTCCTCTTTTATAATGGAGCAGCAGTGGTGCCCAAATTTGCCTTTGGGCACCACAAGACAATAAGCCTTTAACTAGCCCTTGGACTAGCCATGTAGCTAATCAGCCATTTAGATAGATGGATAGATGGATGCTAAATATAATGAGCTAGCTGGAGCTAAGCTAGAAATAATGACAAAATGGGTCCATGACAAAAAAACAAAACAAAAAAGCCCAATATGATTGTAAATTTTGTGTTGCCTGAAAAAGAGACAACCGTATTTGAGTTAAATTTAAGTTGGTGCTTAACATAAAATATGTTATCATAAAACTTTTACACAGAGTTCAAGCAGCAGTCAGCTTCTATTCACCACAAATCTGGAAAAATCTTTTGGAAATTAGCAAAACAGCTGAAACACTGAGTTCCCTTATAATCTAGATTAAACATCCACCTGTTTAGATTTGCTTTGAACCATAAAACATGAAACACTGACCAACATTTTTATGTGTTATGACGACACTTGGCAAAATGTTATGTTTACTGATTTTCTCAGATGTTGACTGTGTGCGGTCTTCTGTTTTTATGATGTAAAGCACTACAAACTTCCTCATTGCTGAAATGTGTTTTACAAATAAAACTGATTGAATGATTATTAATTTGCAGGTAACATTTTTTATATTATCTTACAGTCCTGGAATAACAGTTTGATAGAACTCTGAGGGACTTTTCTGGGACATTTTGATGCTTAATGTATACAACAGGCAACATCATCTGCGTGCATCCAGCAGGTCCTGTTTACATGCATGTATATAGGTGCTTACTCAGAAAGTTAAAGACTCATCCGTTGGCTTATCTGTCATCTGTGTAATATTTAGGGATTATTTTTAATCCATCATGCCTTTCTGTTCTTTATGATGACTGAACATCCTATGGTTGTTTCAAATGATGCAACAAATCTGGTTGGATAATCTTTGGAGATTTAAGTCAGACAACAAAAGTGAAAAAACTGCTTACGTGTCTATCAGGCAAAATAATCTCCTGGGTACTTCTGTAAGTATCCCATTGTTATTGAGATCCACTACATCTTCATTCCCGTCCCACCCCTCCTTGCTGAAAGCCTTCTGGACTCAAAGCTCCCCTGGTGTCCGTTGGGTCCTTGCGTCTGCAGCTGCTGGCTGGATGGCGGAGACTTGACGCAGACACCGTCTGTGACCCGAAGAACGGCAGCTGTGACAGGAGGCCGACGTGGCTGTCACTCGTCCTGACTGATGACAGACACGCAGCAGCATCCTGCCAGCTAACATCTGGGAGAGCAAAGGGCCTGACACTCATCCTGACAGCGGGGAATTGCAGGAAGATTCACAAAGAAAGCCGGACGGCTGCTGTGTTTTTCTGATGTGGCTGCTCTCCTTCCCATCACACAGTGAACAAGTTGGTCTCTGCAAGCCCCGTGTCACTTTTGCACCTCAATTCATTTCTAAGAAGGACAGTTGAACTTGAGGAGAAGAGCACAGGCTTGAGGAAATATGCTTACTAACCACAAGTTTCCTTTTCATGCTGCAGTGAGTCAGCTTGGCCCGGATTCTTGCAGCCATCATGGTCCACACTTCAACTTTTAAGAGTTCCAGAGAAAAGCCTTTTAGATCTAATGTGATGATTTCGAGACCATAAGGTCAGAGAACTTAAAAAAGAAATATATTAAAAGCTACTAACTGGATAGTTCATGGGGATTGTTGAGAAGGATTCAAAAATAATAAAATAATGTCTATTGTTGCCATAAAGAAGAGAAAAACTAGACTTTTTGGGGGGGGTTGTTTTTTTGTTTGTTTTTTTTTAAAAAGCATCTTAAAAGAAGTGGACATGTTCACTTATAACCTTTTATTTATTTTTTTGTTTAATTTGGTATTAATTTTGTTATATCTGTTGTGTCTGTAAAACATGTAGTGGAATAGCTGGAAGCACAGTCAAACTGGGGAAAAGCCAGTCACCCATCACCATTTATCTATTACTTAGATAAATGTTTGTTGTGAACATAAAACTCTGGCCAAAGTTTAGTAAATAAATCGCTGCTGCACATGGAGGCAGTCTAGGAAAAATAAAAACTTTGCTTGATTATAGGAGTGAATTTCACAAGTTTAAAAAATAGAAGGAAAAAAATGTAGTCAAACAAACAACTACAGAATACTGTATATTGACTAACAATATTTGTACGAGCTGTTTATTGGGTGTACTCAGTTTGAATTCTCACTAGCGGGCTCAACTATTTGCTCATTTTTTGTGCAATGTAACTCCAAATTATTTGTGAAAAATTCATGCATTTGGGTATTTTTTTTATTTAAAATATTCTACACATAATTTAGTTTTGGAAGCTGAGATATGTAGATTCAGTGCGCGGTGGCACATTATTGTCTGGCATTTGCAAAACAGCCAAGGCAGGAGCGATCTTAATTTTTCTTGGTGCCGAATGGCTGAAATCCCCAAGACGGTAAATAAGGAAAACTGTGAACAATTAGCTTCTGCAGCCGTATTAAGACAGTTTCTACTGTGCGTGTCAATGCATATTAAGATATATTTATTGTTTTGAACTGTTAAAATGTAAAAAACCTGATTACCATCATGTGAAAAATTAGAAGTGAAGCAGTCTCTTCCTTTGATGTCAGTCTTCTTGTGGATGGAAGAAACGGGACCAGATTCCTGTCAGGAATCTGTGACAGGAATCTGGTCCTGTCAAAGACAGGAAACCAACTGATTAATCCAAGCGAAATGCAAAACCAAGAAATTTGTATGCAGGGGATCAAACCTCCTCTCAGCATTAAGTGAAGTTTTAGTCTTTGATCTTACGTGAAGTGCATAAAAACAGCACAAAAGCAGAGAGCACTACTATTTGTTTCCCACCCAGGAATATTGATTGCTAAACGGTAAATTAATGCCTTTTACATTTAAAGCAGAGGGCTCTCCCACTAATTTCATTAATTGGAATAGTGCCTGGAATTAGAATTGAGGCTCATTGGAGATGAGTTGAGGACAGAAACGTGATCCAGACTTGATCATGTATGACAAACTAAAACTGACTCCTGTTTTCTCTCTACAATTGATCCCAGTGAAATATGTTTGAGATGAAGAAAACAGCTATTTTGTCGGCACAAACTATGATGAGAAAATCAAATCTGATACAGGAAATCCACCATGAGGCTCTGGTTCCCAAACAAGCTGCTTTTTTTTCTGCTCCTAAAAATACAGTGATTTATAAAAAAAAAAAAGGGTTTGTTCTTTAAAGATTTATTTTCTTTTTGTCATACTTAAATGTTTCTTATCAGCAAAACAATTTTAATATAAAAAGATGTTTTCAAATGTTGAAATGGGAAAAGGGAAACAAACCAACATGGCCTGACAGAAAAATGGAAATGCCAGTGTTGCCAACCTTCTGAAATTATGAGTTAAGTTTTATTGTCTGACAGACCCAAACGAAAAAAACAACAACACTCTAAACAGAGCCTATCTGACAACATGAACCAGTTATTGGGTTTGGGAGCCAATTCTATTTTTCACATGGTTTAGACAGTTTAAGTTTCTTTAATGAATTGTAGATACTCAGGTTATGTTTGTCTATTTCCAAGATCTGTTAGATCTGAAACATGACACAACAAAGGCAAAAATTTTACTCTAACTCTGTAAATCCCTATAAAATGCTGTATTTCCCTACAATACAAAGAAAGTAAAAATGCAGACAGGGAGTAATGTGAAGCAGGAATACATCCAGACTCTCATCCAAATGGAAGCTACAAACATGTTGAAACAATAACAATCTGCTGAGATTATCAGTTGGATATATTGGCACATTTTCCAGGAACCACATGAAGACTTGAAATGTATATATAAATGTACAACCAGAAAATGTAACGCCACCGTATTTCTACACAGAAATAACATCATTCTGAATGAACTGTGTTTTCCAGAACCTCTCTGCACTTTAAGTCTCTGAAGAATAAAGAGCACCTGGACTGTAATGTTTTCAGAGTTTTTTTTTCTTTTTTCTTTCTGTTCAGTTGGTCAGTCATGTTGTAACTAAAAGGTGTGAAAATCAAACACCGAAGGTCCTCAACGAATTTCAAGGATTCATATTTTAAGGTTATACCAAGAAGTGTGAGCAAGATGAATAAAATATTTCCAACTGACACAAACTGAGCGGAGCAACAGCAGTGCTTTAAGGTAAAGCCGCAACCATGATTTGTAGTTTTAGTAAAATACTGATGGCTGTTTTTACTCCAAACTCAAAGGTTCAATTTAAAAAGAGAGAAAAGTTATGTAATGTCTTGCAAAAGTAAGAAAATTCCTTTTGACATTGTACAATCGCAAACATCAGGATAATTTATTCAGATGTTATATTATAAACCAGCACTGACTAGTGGATAATTGTAATGTAAGAGAGAGATGATTAATGGTTCTACATTTTTTTACTGGTACTCTAACAAATGCGGTTTGCAGTTGTATTTAGTTGTTCAAGATGTACGTTTTTACTAAATTTGTTGTTTTGCATGTAGGTATAAAAGTGCAGCTTCCATTAGACCTGAGAACTTCTATACAAACTACAAGAGGTTCAAAATTAGGAAAGCTTGTGCAGGGAACTGGAGTTTGTCAGGGATTTGTTTAAAATACCACTAACGTATAAATAATAGATCAGCTAGCCATGTTAGCGCGCTAAAGCTGGTTTTTAGATATTTGCTTTCTGCCTAATAAACAAGAACATATTTAACCTGGCAACGGATCACACATTTTTAAACTGTGATTTTTCTTAGTACTTGTAGCCACTACAGATTTGTGTGTTTGTGTGTGTGTGTGTGTGTGTGTGTGTGTGTGTGTGTGTGTGTGTTTGTTTTTTTATTTTTCTTTTAACAAGAATCATCTTTGGTAATTCAATTTCAGTTATTTGTTCATCTGAGGTTATTCTTTATCTTTTTAAAAATATTCAAGCGAATAACAGTTTTGTTGAAAAGTCTGCCACAAAACACAACTGAACAAAAAAACAGGGCAATATTTCACAGTTTTATATGCTGACTATTTTAAACAGTATGTATTGTGTTAAGTATGCCAAGTATTTAACATGGCATGAGAGGCTCTTGTCTCTTGCCAAAGAGATTCTGTATCTAGCAGATCAGCTGGAGCTAAAAGTTCAACACCTTTTTTTTTAAATTCAATGTTGAAGTAAAACTGTGAAGGAAAAAACTTAAATTGGTCCAAGTGCCCATAATGGGGACCAGGACCAGTTCTATAGGGGCACTAGCCCCTCTTGACTCCTGTCTAGAAACGCCCATGGCCATGCCCTTGAGCTAACATGGTGGGGTTAAAGGCTATAACCAGAAATATTCTACAAATGGACAAATAGTAAAAGTTACCCTTTAAAAAAAAAAAAGTAATTCCACTTTTTGTGAAGGCTAGTCTGTTGCAAGCAAAACCCTGAAGGTTTTTTGAATTAATGTCAGAATTTTATGCACAGAATTGAACTTTTAAATTATTCGTTTTATTTCACACTGCTGTTTCTTTCACTTCTTTTGCATTTGTGTCTTTTGTGCCCAACTTTGACAGGTCAAGTAATTATCCCACCTATCATCTACCTTTGTAAAGAACTTGAATCATCAGGGACTTGTTTAATATCTGACTTTGCACCCCAGGTGAGTTCAGTAAGAGGATAATATTTCATCCCCACTTTCCCCTGGCCCTTTGTCCAGGTAATTTGGGTGCATGCAGAGTAATTAAGATGGTTATATTCAACTCCCAGTCAGAGGGCATTTGTGTAATAACCGTTTTGCTTTCAACATTTTATGGTCTATCTCTAAACTGGCAGACAGTTAAAGGGAAAACGTACCTTTAAGAAATACAAGCTAATGAAAGGGACTGCAGATTGAAATTGGGTTTTTTTCTTTGATTTATTTAGATTTATTTTTGATTACATTGTCTAATAATAATCAGACTTAAAAAGGTTTAATTGCTTTTTGTTTTCTAAATAAAATAAAACTTACAAATTATGTCCTATTGGCCCTAAGCAACATGCCCCCCTGGCTTTCTGTGATGTAGCAATAACTTTTCCTGATCTGGAACTCAGGCTGTCACTGATTTGACGCTCAAGCAACCCGAGGCACTGAAGCTCTGGGATTCACACAAAGCCAAGCCTCATCACTTTTATTTTAAAACATGTTTTCAGACCTAATGTCTCTGATTTCTGCAGAGGAGTCATGTTTGGGGTTTTATTTTTTTGTGACTTTTACAATGACCTATTTAGAGACTGCTGTGTTATCAGGATCCCAGATGGTGTTAAAATGAATCTCTGTGAGTCAGCGGGAAACTTTCGTTTTTTTTTTTTTCTTTTCTTACATTTTTTAATAACTGGGAGTATTACAACACCTGTATGCTGGTGTAATGTTTAAAAAGAATTAGGTGGTTTCTGTTATTTGGTTGGATTTTTTATTTTGAATGGCTTGTGTCTTGCACAGTTAGTAAGTTCCAATATGATGTTTTTAATATTGCTTTAAAAGTTGTGCCGTATTTTCCGGACTATAAGTCACACCAGCCATAAAATGCATAATAAAGAAGGAAAAAACATATATTAGTCGCACAGGAGTGTAAGTCGCATTTTTGAGGGAAATTTACTTGACAAAAACCAACAACAAGATCAGACACGTCATCTTGAAAGTTTGAAAGTATCCGTGTCTCTCCAAATCACTACATCAAATGACATTTTCATCTGCGGTGTTGCTTGGAAACAACTCCGCTAACTCCGAAGCTAGCTTCTACAACACACATTATCAACAAAGAGCGCCCTCTTGCGTTTTAGTGTGAAAATAACATGCGATATGATATAATAATATGTTAATAATTTCACATATAAGTCGCACCCCTGACCAAACTATGAACAAAACTGTAACTTATAGTCCAGAATATACGGTACTTCATTTTTGAACATAAGTTTTCTCAGTAAATTCATGTTTCGAATAGCAACCAACAAACGGTTGCTATTTTTATTTCAGTTTCATATGTCATTCAATTTTTGAGAATTGTGTTCTTGTGATTCTTCCATTGAATTTCATTCAAAGCGAGGACAAAGATTATAGGTGTTTACAAAATACTTTCATAATATATTAGCATGACAAACAGTAACAATAGAAAGGGAAAGAAACTTTCTTTTATTTAAAGTGCAAAAAAAATGTATGAGAGCAAATCAAAACCAAATTAGTTTCTTGGTGTCAATATTTTGTGCTGATTTTACAGAAAGGAAGGTGTGCATACAGGGTCATTGTTAAAAGAGCTGCTGAGTCCAAGCACGGCAGTGGTAAGTTCAATGGAAGGAAAAATGTGAGCATTGGGTGTGTAATGGTTACTTTTGAATAGCTGCTTTATAATTACATCAGTTTTAGTGATAGAAACAGCTGAAGATATGATTTTTTTCAGGTACACCAGCATGAAGGCATTACAGCTCTTCACCTTGTAGAAATGCTCATTAGCAGTGTTAGAGTTTTATAATTATGGAATCAAGACCAATCAGATTAGTAACCATTAAGTGAAACTTCTTTCTTTTTGGATTTAAAAAACGGAGTAAAAGTGAATAGAAGTTGGTATAAATGAAGACGGATCTGAGCGATGACAGGAGATGTTACGATGCCGGAAAAACAAAAGCTTCTGCTTGAAGTGAGGTCTTCACAACACTTTACCGTCTCCTGTCTGACAAACCTTTGAGGAAGAAAAGTCAAAGACATCCCACCCATGAAAAAACCTTTAAAACAGGAGGTGAAAATAGTTTTTGGCAGCCTAGTTTCAGTCAGTCAGTCAGAGCTTCCTGCTGACCTACAAAAATTCAGGTTAGTCTTCTGTGTAAATAGCTGAGCTGTCCACATTGATTTTGTTTTAGATTTAAGTGGTAAAAGTAAAGATAAAATGTCCAGTTATAGGGCCAAGGATTAACACCTACATATTTGGTTTGTTTAAACTGGACAGAAGTGATTTTAATGAGTTTCGGTCCCCTGCAGGAGTCTTCAGTGATAAATTAAATCAATTAAACTTTACTTGCACATCACAGACTCGCAGCAAATGTCATCTCAATGCATTTTATAGAAAACTTTATTGATAAACAGAAATATTGAGTCAATCCGAGGCTTTAAACCCGTGTGCCTCGTGCAATAGCATGAATTATCACTTTTTTGTATCAGTTGGTCACAAGGCAAGGCATTTATTAACAGGAGTGTTTGGTTCGGAGATGGATGGTCCCTAAGTGAACCTCCAAACGCTTGAGGAGGGAGCGGGAGAGAACAGCTGGCCGGAATCAGCGTTCATAAACCTTGAGCTAAACGCCCCTTACTCCACAGAGCGCAGATATCCAATATCCAACTTGAAAACAACTTCACTGCGGTGGGAAACAATGAAAATGCCGGAGTAAAGTTTGTTTTGGTTTGTAGACTTTAAAGATGGCGCCAAGCGGCTGCGCGAGACGTAAACGGCACACGCAGAGATGTTGGTTCAAAAGCTCTATACAGGAAAATATTGGAGCAAAGATGCAGAAACTTTATTAATAATTCAACCATCAAAGAGAATAAATAAAAGAAGAAACAAAAACTATATGAGCTGAAACATGTCAAACCTGGATGAAAGCGAAAGGAAAAATTAAACATCCAAACAAGGAAAGAAGGCTTTTGAGAACAAAATGCATAAATAACTGCAAAAATGTAAAAGGGACAAAATAATCATGTGGGAAAATACAAAGAATATTTCAAAGGTTTGGGTGTAGTGATGAAAAAGTCAAATGTAGGTTAACTACATAAGATTTTCATTATGTTTTGCTTAAGAAATTACAGTCAATGCAAATAAACCATGTTGATTGTTGAACATCTGTTTAGTACATGCTTCCGTTGTTGTTCCGATCACAACATGAAATCCACAGATTTAAACTTTTCTACCTCCTATCTGACATCTTATCTCTGACCTTTGATTCAGATGGAGGACTGATCCCATCCCAGGTGAAGCAGGACAAAATGGTCTGACGCCAGAGCAGCTGTCCAGAACTTTTTTTTTTTTTTATTTACTGGGAGATAAATGACTCTGAGCTTCATTAAAAGTGAGAAGGGGCAGAAGCTTAATGGAGCCCTGGAGCACCCTGGGAACCATTTGGTCCCTTTTATCCTTCCCCCTACGTATGACCTAATCAACCACGCTGAGCATCCATAAACTAGGTTTAAACTTTGTAGTTTGGCTTTTTATATGGAATGATAAAACTGTGATAATCAGGTAGTCATTTAAATTTTAGCAAAACAGCGTGACAAATACAGGAAAAATCAGGTTGTTTGCAAGACCTGAATAAAAACGGTTTTAGTTTAAGCTGAAATATTGCTGCCATTGTCCGAAACACTGAAAAAATAATTAAATGTCCTTAAGTTGTGCACCAAATAGAAGTGGTCGAATTTGGACCAGAGACCAGTGATTTTTTTTTTAAATTAATGTATTTTTTAATAATTTTTGAGAAGCTACTAACTAGCTAACTAACTTCATTAGCAGCACTTTGCATTGTGGATCATATTGTAAAATTCTAGTTGTGTATAAAAACATGGCTCATCAGAAACAGTGGTAAAAGCAAAACATTGTCTTGCTTTTACCACTGAATAATAATCCATTTAATATTGACTTCCATCCATCCATCCATCCATTTTCCGTCACCCTTCTCCCTAACGGGGTCGGGAGTTGCTGGTGTCTATCTCCAGCTGCGTTCCGGGCGAGAGGCGGGGTTCACCCTGGACAGGTCGCCAGTCTGTCGCAGGGCAACACAGAGAGACAAACAACCATGCACACACACACTCACACCTATAGGGAGAATTTGGGAAGGCCAATCAACCTGACAGTCATGTGTTTGGACTGTGGGAGGAAGCCGGAGAACCCGGAGAGAACCCACGCACGTACAAGGAGAACATGCAAACTCCGTGCAGAAAGACCCCGGGCCGGGAATCGAACCCAGGACCTTCTTGCTGCAAGGCAACAGCGCTACCCACTGCGCCACTGTGCAGCCTTAATATTGACTTATTACCTCTATATCTAAAAACGAATTTCTGTTAACCACACTAAAAGGCATGTCCTGCAAATAAGAGTGAAACCATCTTTAAAAAGCCTGACCTTGAAGTGACTGCAAGTTTCTTTGTAAGTTCATCTTTATACCCCAAGCTTCATACCAGAGTGTTAAATTAGAGGGGATTGCCAATCCTAGTTTAAGTACGAGTAAGGAATGTCAGAAATATTGGCAATAATGTCAGTGATAACATGAGTGACTTTATATGGTCGCCGTCTCTCAGGCGTTGAATGAAGGTCAAACTCTGAGGTAGATTTTTTTTTTTCTTTCCTCCAATCTCCTGAAGGTAATATGAATCTTGTTGATGTGAAAAGTAGGTTGAAGCTGTCACAAATACTTGAGGATGTTGGGGAACTGGAGTGTAACTTGCCTGAGTAAACAGTCACTTCCACATCCATTGTGTATGCAGACATTTCCACGGAGAGGGTGGATCTCATTGGCCCATGATCTGCCACAGTTTCCCCATCATCAGTGTGTGGCACTGATTTGTTTGGAGGCAACACAGGATTTTTATTTTGTTTTTGGCACATTTATGTCAGCTTTTCCCCAGCTCTGTGTTGTCTTTGGCAATACATAGCAGCACACCCGAGTCGTGAGTCTGCAGAAGAGAAATACTGGCCTTAACACTGACGCAATGGAGTGCATGGACCTGCTAAACCAAATAGAAGTTAACATCATCATAATTTGATTCAATTTAAAGCCTTGGCAGTGTTGCCATACAATTTGGTGAGGATTTTCACATCTTTTCTGTTTTTGCATTTTTTTTGTTTTACACTTGAGAGTTTCATGTTACATTTTCAAAATAAAAACATTTAATTAAGAGGAAAAAAGCTATCCAAACCAACCTTACCCTATATGAAATAGTAATGACTCTTTAAACCTAATGAATAGTTGTGCCACCTATGGAGGCAACCATTGCCATCAAGCATTTACCATAAATGATCAAGAGTCTTTCACATCGCTATTAATGTTGGCTGGATTTCGGCCCACTCTTCTGTGAAGAATTGTTTGAGTTAGTCTGTTTGAAGTGTCTGTTGACTTTTCCTCCATGTTCTGACTAGGCCACTTGAGAGCCTCCATGTTGAGCAGATTCACATTTACATGAATTACTTCAAGTTGTCCAGCTTCTTCAGCTGCCCCAGCCTATGTTACCACCGCCCCAAACTTTGTCAGTTTGTTTTGTAAAATGTTGTAAGTTTAAACCTGATGAAAAGCTTGATTCTATTTTTTCTCATGGGGTCTTTTGGAGTGTTTCCGGTTCAGATCTTAGCCAGACAGTTTTAATCCAGGCTACTTTTCTCATTGCTGATCATTGAACATTGATCTTAACCAGGTTAAATTAAGCCTGTAGTGATTTGGATGTTGCTCTGAGTTCTTTGGTGTCCTCCCATATGAGACACTCCTGTGGCATTTCTGTAGATCGATTCCAAAGTGAAGTCAAATGTTGTAACTTATGTTGTCCAAGTATATATAGTGTGGATGATGATGCTGTGTCTAGGATTTTTGGCTGTGGTCAGCCAGCTGAAATAAGTCTGTTTCTTTGTCTAGTATGATAGACAGACAGAGAAAATGGTTTCAACTTCCTCCTCCTCTCTTTCCTCTTTGGTCTTGCTCTGCATCGATTCCTCTGGGATTTGGGGTTACAGTTCAGGTAATGTTTGAGCTCTGCGGATGCTAATTACCTCCTGGCTGCGTGGGTGAAACAACTTGTTGCAGTGGTTCTGCATCATAACAGCTGTCTAAAATGAAGAGCAGGATCAGAAATCTTTGCAACCACACAGTTTCCAAAACCAGAGGAAATATTTGTCCAAATAACAAACCCTCAAACAAAAGTATACAAAAAAAATTATGTAACAAAGCCACTCCAAATATGGTGCCACCATGAGTGGCATAACTCATGGTCAATGATTACTTTCTCACAAAGGACCTGATTGGTTTGGATAGCGTCCTTCCTTTAATGAATGAAATCATTGTTGTAAAAACTGTTTTTGTCTACTTGGGAAGCAGATATCTGTAATTACTGTTCAAAGAAATGAAGAAACATAAGTGGGAGGAAAAACATAGAGGAAACCTTAAAGTGGAAAGGGAGAATAATTTTGCATGTGGTGGATGGTGCTATATTAAGTTGAATAAAACCCTTGTTTCACAGTGTTATTGTGACACTGCTATGATCTGAATCACGACTGTAATGATATTCATAATCCGTGGCACAGTTACACTAGGCTGCCCTCAGGTATTAGACTTGTGTAGTTGTCATGAACAGAAAAATTGTCTTCAGCTCATTAAAGTGTCTTTTCAAAGCTGTCTGTGGCTGAAAATAACATCCTTTTATATTACAAATAAAAGAAAAATACACAGCAACATTTTGAGCAACCTTGCTTATTGAAATTAGAAATAAAACTGAAAACTTGCTTACGATCTTTAATGTGGGAGTTGTATTTTCAGACATCAACCTAAGTGTCTTCCTCCAGCCAAGCTCTGCAGGAACTGAAGTGATGAAATGCCGCGAGGTACTTACAAAGAGTTGCATATGTATGCAAAACCTTTTAAGTGTGAAAGCCAAACACAGTCACGTTTCAATTTTTTAGATGCATATTGCCTTTCCAGGGGGAAGTACACTCAATTTTCATATTGCAGCATTAATATCCAACAAAGCATTCTCTACTGTAACTGTGGATAATAACACTCAGCACTATCACAGAGACCCATATGCAAAACATTGTTTGCTCAGCTCTTGCATGCATTGGGTGCTCTGATGCTGGGATTGGGGACTAAAGTATAAACCATATATTTAAAAAAGTACTAAAGGGATGTGTTTTTACTCTTGGTTTAGTTTAACCTTTCTAAAATGTTTCCTGGAAATCTGTTTGGCAGTGAATCCAACAAAACTTAAATGTATATGTTTTCATATTTGGGCACACATTTAGCTAGAAAAATATAGGTGTTAAATCTTCTATAAGAAAGAGTTAACACCTATATTACACCTATATTGACTTTCTTCACTCTAAGATCACAACTTTCTTCCAGTCTTGTCCAGGACTCTCACGCAAGAAAAAAAAATATCTCAGTGGAATTTTCTTGGTAAAATAAATGTTAATAGTCGTAACAGGTCACCTATTGGGATATCATTGGTCATCCATCCATTGATGTATTTTCTATTCCTGCTTTAATTCTTATCAGTATTGGGTCTCCGTAGGTGGTCAGTGATCAGGAAGTGGGGTTCAGACGGAATGCACCTTTAAACGTTAACTCATAAGACTCTTCTCCATGGGCGTGCCTGTAACCAGTTCTTCCCCAATAAGCCCCTCCCCAATTTGACGTTTATGAATATGATTATAGAATTTCCTGCTTAGGACCAAATAGCTTTCCAGAAACTGGATTTAGACTTTAAGCATGTTGATATCAACTGAAACAGCTTGACTGAAATAAGTGGGCTTAATCTTGATTTTCAAGAAGTACTGCTCACCCTTTGGGTCAAATAACTTGATGCGCAGTTGTGCAGACCTGAGTTGACGTGACATTAAAATGTGTCATTTATGAAGCAACCGTAGCCAAATTCTAACTCTATCATTTTAAAGAATTAAGACCATGGTCCTTCAATGTAAATGAAATTTGATAATGGCTCTAATTAATGCGGGCAGAGGTATGACCATCTCAACAATGTGGAATGTCAACCAGACAGCCTTGAAATGACTCTAACAAGAATGAAGATCAGACTCTGTTGAACAGCATTAACATTAATTTAAACTCCTAGCATGTTAGTAGATATGGAGTGCTGCATCTAAAGACTAAAAACTGTTTTTAATGCAAGTGCCGCTGCACTCAGAAGGGATGTAGGTGAGAGCTGCCTCCATCAACAGCCCTTACGGCGGCACTCGCACCAGCAAGCTGTTTCCAAACACGTGAAAATCAGTGAGAAGTGGCAATACTGCTGCAGTTAATTAACAGGAACCTCAATGATTTGGCACTGTAACAAACACACAGCCCAGGGGTGGTGGAGGTGGAGCGAAGCAGGGGGGGAGATGGATGGATATTTTTGTCTGTCAGTAAATTTAATGAGACGCAGCCGTGTGAACAATCGGTGCGAGTGGAAGTGCCACCGGCTGGATCTGTGTAACTTCCCTAAAAGACTGTCGGTGTCGGATTGCATTATATTTCCACATAAATAACGGGACTTGTTCTGTAGTGTAAGCGGTTGTTTCTATTTATGGTGCTAGAATTCATATCGTCCTCTCATTCACCCATAAATTCTCCAGTTCTGAAACATTTCACATATTTTTTCCTCAGTTCTCGTGTGCTTGGTCTAAATTACAGGGATTAATGGATGTAAGACTTTACTGCCAGACAGATCCTGGATGATATTCCTTAAAGGACATTTATTATCATCTTTCAGAGCCAAAAAACAAAAATAAAAATCTTAAATATGAAACAAAAATGATTAAGAACAACTTTCTTAAATAAAATGAACACTTACCAAATAAGAAAGTTATACTGAAAATGATCCATATTCAATGATATAGTATTCATGCCTGTCTATATGCATAAATATTGACAAATTATTGAAAATATTTTGATTACCTATTGAAGAAACTTATGAGGGAGTGTGTTATAAAGATTATCTGGGAAGGAGAAACATGAAAACGGTCCAAAGAAGTGAAAACAGGTAATGGGGACATATTGTCTGTGTTGGAAACCATTTTTAATGAACAGTTGTGATCTTGAATTTCAGTGAAGGAAAACCCCAAATCTGAAGAAAGTTAATGCCTTGGCTACTGCAGATGGCTTGAGCAGGGAGTCGACAGACAGACCAATGAATTGACCACAGGTGTTGTTTTTGTTTAAAACTCTCTTTACTGGAGCAGTTTCATGTTTTCACTGAGCTAAAAGAAGGAAGGTACGTTCTGGCTCAGTTGTTTGCTGTTAAACTTACAGACTGGTTCATTCATTATAGGTTGCTTGACAGTGTGTCCCTGTAATAATGATTTGTTAACTACATTACTCCAGTGCAGGTCTGGTGCGAAAGCAGCCAAAAACAACCACTATTTCCAATTGCTTAAATCCTGATGTAACTGTGGCAGAATTGAATTAAAATACCAAAAGTTGAAAACAGTTGGTTATGTAATCATAGCACAGGACCTAGATGCAGTTTGTCCTTTGGCAACACTCTATCGGTATCTACCCAAATTTTCCAAAAGACAGTTAAATAACCTCAGTTTTTCTGTCGCCGCTGGCGTAAATAAAAAATCTGGTTAAAACTTTTATCCTCTAAAAGGGCCACATAAAACCAGCTTACAAAGGGAAATAATTTGATACTCGATAATGCATATTTGCTGTGCAGTAATTGGGGTGCTGTGTACATCTGCTCTGCGGCTCTAAATTGCCTGACAATTAGGTTTCCAACAAGCTCCTCTGTTTGGCTGCCGTCCTCCTGCCTTTAAACGGGAAGAGAGCGTCGGATGTGATTTGCAGCATTGAAGCTTGCCCCAAGTCCACCTGCTGATAATGTATTCCTCCCACTGGTTTTGTATTCATTCCGCTCCAGCCAGGTTCCGTTAATGTTCTGTGCTGTCTCTGCTCTGCACTTGTGGCTCCAGCTGCAGTGAATACTTGTCATATTGCACATGAGCACATTGTTTTTTTTTCCTGAACAACAAATACAGAAATCAAGGTTTGTTTACCTTAACCTGAAAGTAATTAACATCGCCTGTGTTGCATAAAAAGTCCCACTAACCTGGCATTTAGCATCAAAGGAAGCTGTTATTTACAGCTTAATTGTGTTTAAAATATCTCCTCTTGCTTTTAATAAGAAATCTGATGGGTTCTAACATTAACGCTGCACAAAATGCATCCAGACACTCCAACAAATGAATTCACTCCAGTGCCTATTTGATGGCGTGTTCATAAATTATGGATGCTCTTGTTCTGCTGCCCTGCCTCTGACTTTTTCATCCAGGGACATTATCAATGAGCGCTCCTGTGTAATTCCAACCAACAGCCGCCTGCTTTGTTCCCATCTGTCCCGCGTAGAGGCGGACTCTGATGTGAGGACAGACGGGAGCAGACAACTCCAGCTGCTCCACCTGGAGCTCCGTAATAGTTCGGTTTCCTCCGGGTGGAGGTGGTGCCAGACAGCTGGAGGCTGCATGCCTTCAAACTGCCAAAGCTGACGGCAGTTTGACATCACCACACAGCGCCCAAGACTGTTCATAGACTTTTATGTTTTTATTTGGATTTTATGTGATACACAAACACTAAGTAGTAAGTAAATGTGTAAAGAATACTTTTTTTTTTAAATGAATATCTCTCGCTCTGAGCGATGTCATGCTTTTTTTTTTTTTTTACATCATATTTAGAAGACCTAATGGCACTTTTTGAACTTTTGAAAGGTTCCCTTTGGGAAGTTTACTTTTACATTTTTGACCAAGGCGGTCAACATATTGTTGTTTTCTGATTTCTTTATTTATTTTACATTAGCTCTTAAACTCTTAATTCCACTGACTGACCAAATTAAAGAGTTTTTGTTTGGATTTTTTTATATGTTTGATCAAGCTTGTGAAGCTATTACTGCATTTAAGTGTGCTGTACTGGTGCAGCATTATGAAATGCATTTTTAATTCAGTCTATTTATTTATGCGTTTAAACAAAAAACAATGTTTTTAGTCAGTTGAGCGTTGTTTTAGAAATGAAAACGGTGCTTTGTGCATCCCTAAAATATATAAATGCTTTCTTGTGGCATCGTCGTGAGTGGCATTAGATTTACAACGAGACATGTTTTCACCTTAAGGAAAAACTCATATTAATTGTGGGTAATTATGCCGATGTGGATGTCCTTAATGCTCATCGACTATAATGGTAGCATAATTACTGCAGAGTCTGTTCAGTGGCAGATCAAAGACGCAATTTGTGTAAACTCCTTTTTATAAAAACTTATTTTCTACAGGAAACTGTTTTCAGGTTAAACTTAAAATATCAGGAGAAACATTGTTGATATTACTGCTAAAAATGCACTTAAAATAAAGCCAGTCAGTTTTTAGGTTGAAGCAGCAAGTACTGGATGTAACTAATAGTCACTTGTAATCTTAGCCACTCTAGAAATTAAGTTTGAGCAGAATAACCACCCGAAGCATGCACCCAGAGCTACAGTGAGTTTAAATCAAAGTACACTCATCTGTTAGGATGGCCTAGTCAAAGTTCTAACCTGAGTCTCATTGAGAACATTTAGTAAAGCCTGAAAATATTTGCTAGGCTTGAACCATTTTCCAATGAAGAATTATTAAAATGTTTCATTTTCTATTTGAAATTAGGTAGCATACTTCTTCTTTTACATCATATTTATTCACTAATCTGTTTTGACCACAGACACTAAATCCAAATAAAAAATAAAGTTTTTGGTTGAAACATGACAAAATGCATAGAAAATTACTCCCTATAAAACATATTTTAAAAACGTCAGGGCTAACTTATTTACTGATTCACTACACTTTATCAACTTAGTGAATTCTTTCACATACATGCATGTTCTCAAAATAAAAGTGAATGCACCTTGAACTTTTCCATTTTGTGGAAAACAGACTGAACAGAATTGGAGAACGGAGATGCACTTAAAAAACACACTCCCTTTTTATCCCCCCTCCCTTTTTGAAGGTGCCCGAATCACCAGATGGAGCCGCTTCCAAAGTTATGATGTACAACAAAAACAAACATATCACCAGTTTAAACATTCCTCATTAAAAGCTGCTCTTAAATCTTGCACAGTCTTTAGAGTCTCCAAAAGGCAGTGCAGGATTTATTCTCCTAGACTGGTGATGCCAAGAGATTGATTTACAGTGAAAATAGAGCTGGCGTAGTCAATCCGTGGAGTAGACAAACTCTCTCCTTGCTCCATTATTTAGAATAAACTACAGCAAGCTTCACAAAGTATATTGGAGCAGATGTTTTAAGTGATGCTGTTCAAAATTTGAAGTGCTTGAAAGGAGATACTTGAGGGGAAACTGTTTCAAACTTCCTCCAGCACCAATCAAAACAAAAGGAACATAAACCATCAGCGAATACATGGATCGTACACTTGGATCCCCTCTGTTTTGTTCTGATTGATTCATAATTTGCCTCTAATATTAACTTTTTCTTATTCTACTGTAAAAATACAATTACACCAGGATTTCTAATCAATGGAATTTGCATTTTCTCGGGATATAAATGTCTCCATTAAGGCCAATGAATGCCTTGAATTCTGTTAAACTCTTTAATAATATTTATCCTGCCAGAAAACAATGAAAAGCAATGCAGTCATTTATTGTTTTGGAGTTTTTTTTCCTGCAACTGCATGTGTTCTGGTGAACTGCCAAGAAGCCACTCCTCTCCGCTGCTTCTTTCTGCTCTACCTGCGAGAGATGAGAACCAGGTGGAGTCAGTCTCCTGGCAATCAAAGAGTGCACTTTAGGTGTGGCTGACCTCGCACTCTTGTTTGAGAAAGTGGCACAGCATGTGTGGCAAACAGTGCTGATAACATGCAAGGTGCAAACTGTGCAAATCTTTAAAAGAAAAAAACTGTGAAGGACAGCCGGTAAGCTCCTAATACTGTTTCACATGGACTTTGACTGTTTGATTGTTTTAATACAAAAAATAGGAAAAAAAAGAAATGTATATATATTTATATGCACTTGGTGTTTATTAGTTAAAGCAGAACAAATGTTGATAGAAAATGCTAATTTAATTGTTTAATTTCACTATGAAAATTTATTATACTTTAGGATTAAATTATTTAAATCAGTGGAAATTTATTTAGGATTTGTCTTGTTGAGTTCGCAATGTAATTAGATGTTTCTGTTTCTTTTGAGGGTTTTCACCTGTATGACTGGAGCATCATATAAAAATAAATATAACTAAAATGAAGACTCCTTGAGTGAACCCCAGTTATATTTCACAAAAGAGACGATCCTTTACAAGTTGGGAATGCACGGTGAAATCAAACAGGAAAAAAGTTGTCAGCATGAGTATAGAAAAGGTACAATGCACAGATTTCCTAAAACAGAATGAGAAGTGGAATCATTTTGAGCTGATTACAAAACATCAGACTTGCATATTTCACTTTTCTAGAGTTTCTAAGGACTTTCCAACATCTGCTGTTGGAAAGTCTCGAAAAGCTTGGGAGAAAATATGGAAAATTGTATTTCAGGACTTTATTGTGCGTTTTTATGGAATATTATCAGATATTTTGTAGGTTTGTGTTGGTTTTTAACCATTTTCATCTACTCACCCATCAGTCCTTGTTTAATGGTCCTTCAGTTTGTCCATCTGTCTTGTTTATTCTTCCAGTTTGTTTTATACAGCACATTGTCTCAAGGCACTATGCAAAAATATAATTTCAATCCAATCATTCCAATTTATTTTACTTATTGATTTTTTTGATATTATTATACTTGATATTATCATTTTTGATACTTATTTTAGTTTATTTTTTTATTTTTTTTTTTCAAAATAATTTAAAGAGTTTCTATCAAAGGTGTCCCAGCAGATTGCATTGTCATCAACATGTAGCTTTCACTCCTCCTGGATGTAAAGACTTTGGCCAATCGCTTTTCTTGTCGCTGATTTTACAGCAATCCCTCAGACCGATAATGCATGGAGCAACAGTGGAAAGAAAAAACTCCACCTTAACAGGAAGAAACCTCCACCAGGACCAGATCCTGTATGAGCGGTTATCTGCCACAACTGGTGGCTTGGAAAGCCAGAGCAGACGAACAAAAAGAAACTGAAGACTTGATGAATGAGTAGTTTTTATGTTGTTGAAAAGTCAAAAGATGATGCAGTTTTTAGTTACATTAGTCTGTCCTCTTGTCAATCCATCAGTACCACCATCCATCTTTACTTTCCATCTTATCCCTCGTTGATTGACAAATGCTTGTTTTTTTTATTACTCCAATGTCAAAAACATGTCAAAATCTAGACATTTTAATCTGGAAAATAATGTCCTTTTTTGTGTGTATTGCAGGAACTCAGGAGAAAACAATTTTATCACCTACCTGGATAGTAATTGCATTTTGAAAACGAGTTCAGTTTCCTGTTCCAAGCTCATTAAACCTTTTTAATCCCATGTTGCAAGATAATTGCACAACTCTGACTATACTCCATAGGTAGCACAAATTAACTAGATAACCAATATTCACGGGAATTAAAGATATGTAGAAAATTGTGCGTACATTCAGTTTTATTCCCAAGTCCTGGATTTGTTTTTAGTGGGACAAATTCAGGTCAGTGTTTTCTCATCTTCTTGGAGTTAGTTTTTATTATTCTGCTCAGTGGCGACAGCAGAGATTAATCTTTCTTTGACCAAGTGGATAAAGCAAGTAGTTCATTGCACATCTTTTCCTTTGGCCTTTTTTTTTTTTCTTTTGCACAACAGAAGAGGGATTATTTACGCAACAGCACTCTGACCTTGTGCTGTGAGCTGAGCTCACTTCACGGCCCGCCATCCGCTCCACTGTCCCCTTCAACAGACGCTCTGAATGGCGTTAGTTTTATGAAGAAGGTTCTGGTAGATCCTTCCACAGAAATTCATCCACTATTTTGACTTTACTTAACCACAGCACCTTCGAAGCAAGGCTCAACTTTCAGAAGATTGTCTCAAAAGGCTGGGCTTTCTGAACAGGGTGGTAAACCTTGGGGTTGCCACAAAGAGAAAAGATGATTTAGTTATTTTCAATTGCCGCCTTGTTGACTCTACCATGGCTTATTTACATATTAAGTTAGTGAAAATGTGTTCTGTACTGTTAGAAAATGTGTTGCTGAACAGCAGGTTACTCTGAGGTACTCTGAGGTTTGCACCAATGATTTGGTGCAAAATTAGAATAGAATAGAATGTACTTTATTGATTATTAAGGAGTAATATCGAGATTTTTGAGAAGTATGGCCTGCATATTTAGACTTGTCAGACCTCAAGATGAATATTCTTCACTGAATTGACTCTTTAAAATAAAGTTAGAGGTTTGAGATATTATTCCAAAAAAAAAAAACACAGAACAAGACATTTCTTGACACTGTACCACTTAGATTGAAATGAGTTTAAAAAAAGAGAGAAAAAAACATTCCTGTGTTGAAATATGTTGACATGCTTTTTTTAATTTAGGCTATAACAAGTTGCAGAGTTATTTTAAGTTTTCGGCTTTGTTCACTCGTTGATGTGTATTTGATGTTTGTGGGGTTGCAGCAAAAAGCCTGATGGTGTTCAAGTACCTCACAGAATAAGATAATTGTTCTCCATTCACACTGAGGGAGCAGGAGCTATTTGGTAAATGAGAATTGGCAAAATACAAAAAAGATGTGCAGCGTTGTTAGAGATATACCGCAAACAACTTGTAGGAGAAATTGCAACGAAAGATGGCTCTGCAAAATATTGACTGAAGGAGCTGAATGCTTTTTCAGATTTATTGATATAAATCTGGCAGCCCAGTTAGGCCTCCGTCTGGTTTAATGGTGTGAAAACAAAAGCAGAAATGTTCTTGATATAAATCTGGAAAAGCAAGTAAACGTGTATCATTTACTTCTACTTACTTCTGCTTAACAAAATTGCACGCCTTCTTCATGGTCTACCATAATATCCTGTCCGCTGTCCTGGTTTCAGAGTTCAGGGCTGGAGTCTATCTCAACACTCAAAGAGGTGAAAGGTCAAGTAAACCTTCTCCATCAGTTCCAGTGAGGCTGTAATGTTCAGTTTTCTTATGTAATCGTGACATGAAGGGATATATTTTCTGGGTTTGTGATCAGAGGGCTTGTCCTGAGAATGGTATTAGAGGAGCAGTCATGTTGTTATTCAAATCAAGGCTTTATCCTCTGTACATTGACAATATTGGGTCTGTGTCAGGGTCACAGAGTCTGTTTTCTGACTTGATGATGGTCAGATGTGTGTTGATAGCCTTGACTATGTTTGGATGTTATATCACTGCTTAATCTGAGGTTTAAAAACGGATGAACATTTTTTAGGGAAGAAAAAAAAATAGAAATGATAATAGTAAGGGCTATGCAATGTCATGATATATTGCAACCTACTATTAAACTTCTTGACCGGCTCAACCTTAAATGTTTTTAAATGTTGTGAACTTTTTAAAAGCAAGCTCCATGTTGATGTCTACAGAAGTTTGAGGTAAAGTTTGCAAAGGAACATTTGTACCTAATATTGGCAAGCTGTCTCTATATACTGAAGACTGTTTCTATAGTTATTACTAATATTTGTAACAATTTGAAAAATAAATGCAGTCCTGTGCATTAAATTCTTAAATAAATCTACACTACATGTATCTGTCAATGACAGATTTGGTGTACAGAACTGATATTACATTGTTCTATACCTGAACAAATGCAAGATCTTTATATGAGGAACCAAGTTCACAATGCAATGCTCTATACGGAAACTGTGAAAAGTGACACCAAAACAATTTTAACCCCAAATCAATCTGTTTTTGCTGATAGGCAGTCTATGTTAATCAGCTACCTGTAGTATTCAACCAACTCAAAATACTGCACATCTTATGAGATGCTGCAATACTGGTATAGTCCAGTCCAGCTGACTGGACCATGAGCTTGAATGCACCATAAGCTGCTTTTATGGTGCATTCAAGTACATCTCATGCTCTGGATTGTCCAAATATCAACATATAAAGGACTTGAATATTTTGTCTTTCCTCTATGGCAACATTGGTCATTTTCAAGTGGTTTTATTCTGTAATCCATCAATCAAGTCAGTGCTCGGCCCATTTATTCATTATTGATATACAAAAATCAATCTAAATCTGCAATTTTTCTTTTTCTTTTGATCGAACCAAAAACATGTAGATTTTTTTTAAAAATAAATAATTTACCGGCTTGTGACTTCAGTGTACTGTTACACCACTTGTTCAAATGCATCCATGCTTAAACTTATTAAATCAGACATAGGATGACTGTATGAAACATTTTCTCTATATTCATATTAAAGGCTCACATCTTCATTATTATTGTGATATTTAAGTACCTTTTGGAAAATATTCATAGACCCTGAATGGAGTGAGAATTCCAGTTTTTGAGATGGACTGTATCATCTTTGGTTCTTATATTCTAAACCGCCAAACCCTGAATGTGTTTACCGGCTCCTCGGCGTGCCTCTGCTTTTTCTTCCCTTCAGTCCTCCTCGATGGATGAGAAGAAGCAAGACTGCAGTCGCTAATCTCCCATTGCAGTGTTTTATCACCATGACAGGGAGGAAGCCGACAGAGTAATCCTTTAGACAAAATTGCAAGCAGTGTTTATTCAGCACCTTTGTCACGCAGAACAGAGGCTTCATATCTGGAATAGAAAGCACACAGTGAAAACCAGGACACATCTTTGCCTCCGTTTTTTTTTATCAATACTTTTGTTTGGTGAAATTGGTCAAGGATGATTTCAAACTGCCACATCTTTATTCCTCTGTAAATCAAGCTGGTTTTCGGGGATATCTCTGGCTTCACTGGCTTGTTTAAATATTCTAACAAGCTTAACAAGTAGTCTATTCAGTGCATGAATCATTGGTTTTAATTACTTGGAAGACAATTTTTCACATTCAGAAATGAGCGTGTAATTACCCACAGAACATCAGGAATATCTAGATGAGATTTCTTTTTATTCAAAATGTACCTTTTAAATAGTCATATTAAAATATGACTCATAAGTGATTTTTTTTTCTTTTATCACATCTAGAATTTTATTTCTTGTTTGAAAGAATTTCTGGATTTCAGTTATTTGAAAAATAGCAGCCGAATAATTACGACCATCTGCTCGAATAACTTATATTTATATCTTGAAAACAATGTTGTACACACGTCCGCTAATGTGCTAATAACAGAGCTAATTTTCTGTTTAGCACTTTTGCTAACTTAGGGGAAGCTAAATTTTTTCTATTTTTTTCTGGATACTTTCTAAAGTGCTAATTTACTTTCAGTTAAATAAAGTTTGACATCCGTCTTTAACTTTTGGTTATCGACTGCTAAGAATTCTTCAAATAGACGTATATATTCATGCTCTTATTTTGAAATGGGTGAAGACTGTGCAGTCCCCCAATAACTTCATTTCAACATGCAAAACAAATGAACAAGGAATAAACACACTATTTTAATCATATAATTATAGAATTTTTGCATTTTAGCATTAGCTACTGCTAAATACCAAGTTGTTGTAGTGCTTAGCATATCTAACCTTTATGATTAGTGTCACAAGGTTAGCACAACCAATTTTTTTTTTTGTTAGTGGTGCCTACCCGCCTTGGAAATAGTTTTAACATAAACTGGAAGAATTAATTGTGTAGTATCTGAAACGTTCCTAACCACTGAACACATGGAGTTGAAAACATACTGCTTTGTTTCAGTAAATTGGAACATAATCAAGTTTATTTATTTTACGAATTGTATTCAGAAAAATTCACAATTGATTTTCTCAAGTGCAAGTGTTAGGTTGGTACTGACTTTAAAATGATCTTTTTATTGTAACAATTTGATGTGCAAAAAAGTTATGCACTGCTTAAAGTGATTTAATGATTTAATTGCTTTATATTTTGTCTTTATTATGAAATATTCATGAAAAACCTTTATGAAACAGTTTGGGTTTTCTTAACGAAAGATGAGTCTGAGGATTGTTAAACCACATTCTGAAAATACCTTGAAGACATTTTTAAAATCTAAATAAGCAAGTTCCACCTGAACCTTAAATTATGATGAAGGAACAGTGTTACGGGTGAATGTGAAATTTCAAAATGAACATAAATTTAAGTGTCTTTGCAAGAAAATACAACAATTATTGTTTATTCTGGGTCAAAGTGTGTCAATACAGAGTTTAGTTGAAGAGCTATGTGTGTGGTCATTGTTAGAAGCTGAGCAGATTCTCATGAGCCATTAATGGCCTTTCTATCTGGTCTTAGAGCTGATGTATGTTGACCTCAGGTGAAGTCTCAAAGCTGTTGTTATTGTGACTCGGGTCAGAGTTTGAAACTCTAGTCACCGTCTCTGTTTACAGCTAATAAAAACATAAACCCCAGCTTTTAAGTTTTACATTAAACCAATAAAAAAATATTTCAGATAAAGAAATGTTGGCCTACTGATGTGTTCAGGTCATCTGCATTGTTGGTTCTGGTGTCTCATCTTCTTCTTGACTGAGCTTTACTTTTTGAAGTAAACCAACTTTTTAAAGGTATTTTAGATCATTCAGATGCACCAGGGGCTCTTTAAGACACTGATATTCACATAAATGTAGACGTTGAGTTAAAAGTCAGGTTTTACTGCAGATGAAAAGTAACTCCTACCACGTTTCACCTTTAAAGCAGCCCAGTTAGGCCTCCGTCTGGTTTAATGGTGTGAAAACAAAAGCAGAAATTTTCTTTCCTCGCTGCAACCATTAAACAGTCCTCAATCTGACATTCGCTGCATCCACTCTTTCACCATCATTGGGTTCTTTGTCATCTTCCCAGTTCATTTCTCTGCCATTTGGTCCATAAACAACCCTTCTCTATACCCCCCCGCCCCACCCACACCATTCATTTTTCAAACCCAAAGCAATAATATCTCCCCAGGCAGCAAATGCTTCACCATGCATGTATGTAAGGCTGGCGCTTCAGTGCTTTCCATTAGCCTTGGGAGCAAAGAGTTAACCAAAGGCTTTCTGGTGTAGCGGGGAAAATGGTTCTGCAGGGAGAACTACGTCACTGTCTTGTACTCTGTGATTCTTCCAAGTGTTGGTTCCCTTTGCTTGTTGAGTGCTTTTAAGAAGTTGAGCCTATTGTTCTTTGCTTGCAGTCAATAAAACATGTGCCTGCACGCACCAGAGCTGTGTGAATATTTAATCTCACCGCTTGTTTCTGTTTGCTTGTGAAAACGCTGAAAGATCGGAATATCTTTCCTCATCGGTGACTTTGAATTGTTTCCTTTTATACGGATCATTTAAAGCCAGAGCGGCTGAGATCACAAAGGGAATGGGTGCGTCCATGTTTAGAGTGTTACTCTCTGTCTGCTACAGACATTCCTAAGCTTTACTTTATTTTCATCTTTAGTTGGGGATTGGCTTTTTGCACGAAGGTTCATTGTGTGTTTCTGGATTTGAACCCAGCCGTACCATGTAATTATTTGAATTAAAAACTTAAAATGTGTAATTTGTTCAAGTGTTTATGGCAGAAAAAGAGCAAAACGTTAGTTCAAACCACTTCCATATATATATATATATGTATATATATATATATATACATACATATATATATACATACATATATATATATGTATGTACATATATATATATATACATATATATATACATACATATATATATATATATATACATACATACATATATATATATATATATATATATATATATATTATAACTTCTTTGTCAATTTAACCCAAATTTAGATGGCTGTCAAGATTAAGATTGTCCCGAACAAGGAACATATTTACAATTGAGTTCGTACTGGGGGCTGCACAGTGGCGCAGTGGGTAGCGCTGTTGCCTTGCAGCAAGAAGGTCCTGGGTTCGATTCCCGGCCCGGGGTCTTTCTGCACGGAGTTTGCATGTTCTCCCTGTGCATGGTGGGTTCTCTCCGGGTTCTCCGGCTTCCTCCCACAGTCCAAAAACATGACTGTCAGGTTAATTGGCCTTCCCAAATTCTCCCTAGGTGTGAGTGTGTGTGTGCATGGTTGTTTGTCCTGTTTGTCTCTCTGTGTTGCCCTGCGACAGACTGGCGACCTGTCCAGGGTGAACCCCGCCTCTCGCCCGGAACGCAGCTGGAGATAGGCACCAGCAACTCCCGACCCCGTTAGGGAGAAGGGTGACAGAAAATGGATGGATGGATGGAGTTCGTACTGTTGGATTGCTGAGACAAGTGGTGTCTGATATTTTTCTGTTAGAAAAAGCTTCACCTACCATTTAAGAGAAAACATCTCTCTTCAACAACAGGCAAAATAAAAATGCCTGTTGGACTCCAGTAAATCTGACAAGGTGACAACAAGTTACTTACGGACAAACAAGACGTCCGCAAACGACACGCATCCGGCTGAAGGGCAACTAACTTGGCATTGGCTGCAGGCGTGGCAGGACGAAGTGATTGGTGGAGATTGACGACTTAACTTATGTTTTCTGTTTTTCTGCAAGTTTTGCTGTCAGAAAAATATTCATATTGTTTTATGGGAAACCACATGGAAAATATTAACCACATCAGTGCAACCAAGAAAAAAACAGATCTGTCACACTTTTCTTCTCAAATTGGTAGCACTCTGCTATGGAGGACCAAAACTGACATAATAAGAAATAGTCATTTTTACTCAATTTTTACTCCCTGTTGATACACAGCTCTACATAACTGGAATTAGATATATATTTATGCTTTTATTTCTTCTTATGTCAGTTGTGGTCCTCCATACTCTGGAGCCCGAGGAGAGTTTAATCACTTCTATTTTTGCAAATGTTATTTTTTGCTAACTTCCAGCAAACAGTTGATATGATTGCTTTCTTTAAAAGAGTAAAGACACAGAGCTGCAGAAAATAGGAAGATGCATATATCAAAATGCATTAACCCAGTTGGGCTAACAGAAAGCCATTTTCCAGTCTTTGTCTTAGAAGAAGGGGAAATAAACTGTTTCCTAACGTTATAAATTATTGCAGAGCCGGTGCATTTCCTGTAGACGCTTTATTTGTCAAACTCTTAAATCTGGGATTCCATCTTCAACTGGTGTTGTTGCTTTGGTTTTGTTCCAGAGCTGAAACTATGTGAAAATATTAAATTATCCTGAGTGAGAAAATATTGAATTATTCACAAAACTAACTTTTTCCGCCCCTCCTCTAAACCACATAATCTGTCATCTTTTTTCCTCCACAGGGAGACTTTTTACAGCTTTAGACAACATTTTAGTTTTCTTTTCACTCTCCTAACAAATTCACAATAAAGCTTGTTCTCAAAATCAATAATTATTGCCAGTTTACCTTGTCAACACTAGCATCATTTACCACAAATACCAGCATCCTACCACCTGTGTCATTAGAAATATTCTTTGGTTTCAGTCCAATTAATACAAAGTGAATTAAGTCATAAGCCACATCGTTCAACTTAATTAAGACAATGATCTGATGTCATTTTTTTCACAAATATTTTTCTTAATTTATGACTTGGTGCAGAAAAATTGACATTTGTCCCTGTTTCTATACAAACAGCATTTCTCTATGGATCTTTTCAGAGGTCAAACCTGAGCAGGAACAAAAATGATCTGGCAGAAAAAGATCACTAAATAATGTGCCAAGAGGAATGGACTGGTAATTAGGAAACTGGATCCATGTTTAATGAATTAAAGAGTGCAATAAATGCATAAGGAAAGCATAACTATAACAAAATCCTAACACAGAAGAAACTGTTTGTCCTTCATATTTCTACCCATTCAAATAGAAAAACAGTTTCATTCAAAAAAATGAAATGGAAGTTCCAACTGAGTTTTTGAAATTTGAATTTGATGTCAATGTGTTTTTCTTAACTTGCTGACTGAAATATTTTGAAAATATTATCTCACAAACTCCAAAACTGACATTTAACCACATGTTCCCGTTTGCAGTGTAGGACTACCCACATGCTTATTTTGTCTTTTTTACTGAGGTATTTTTAATCCTACTATCAACCTATGTCTTCCAGATTTCATATTTGCTTAGCTCATTTACATGCATGATTTACATCCAGGGGCTGCACAGTGGCGCAGTGGGTAGCGCTGTTGCCTTGCAGCAAGAAGGTCCTGGGTTCGATTCCCGGCCCGGGGTCTTTCTGCATGGAGTTTGCATGTTCTCCCTGTGCATGCGTGGGTTCTCTCCGGGTTCTCCGGCTTCCTCCCACAGTCCAAAAACATGACTGTCAGGTTAATTGGCCTTCCCAAATTCTCCCTAGGTGTGAGTGTGTGTGTGCATGGTTGTTTGTCCTGTTTGTCTTTGTGTTGCCCTGCGACAGACTGGCGACCTGTCCAGGGTGAACCCCGCCTCTCGCCCGGAACGCAGCTGGAGATAGGCACCAGTAACTCCCGACCCCGTTAAGGAGAAGGGTGACGGAAAATGGATGGATGGATGGATTTACATCCAAAATGAATTTGTACTATTTTCAACATATTGTCTTCAGTGAATTCCCCATAAAATCTTTTAAAAGTGATCAGAATTGCCTGCTGCAGTCAGTTAAGTAGAAATTTACAAAAGAGTTTAGTATTTCCCTGTATAAGAAGAAAAAAACACTTACAGTGGACAAATCATGGGAATTTAACAATACTTCATTAACATTAAAAATGTTTGCTTCAGTATTTATTGCAGATTAATCTTTGCTCACGTGACAAAAAACCTTTCTCTTGAAAAAATGTTAAAACAAACAATCCGCTAATTTCTGTCTATTTTTCAGCTGTCTGTTGACTGATTGGGATCATTTAGACATTAAGATTGAATTTTTTGCAGGGTTGTGCTCAGGTTTCTCCTTGTCTTGGCTCAAACAGTAACTTTACATAAGCAATGCGAGATTTATATTACTACCAGAAATGGTGAACTATATATGAAGTATGACAGAAAATAAATACTGATTATGTTGACATGTCACAGGTAGCTGCTACAGGAAATAAAACAAGTAGTATAAAACTTACATGAACAATTTCTTCAAAATTAGTTATTTAGCTATTTGCTTATTTTTTGTAAAACAAAGAATGAAAATAAAAGACACCATTTTTAAAAGGTTCTCTGTTCCAATACATTAAATTAAACAGTGCCTTGTTCACCACAAGCTATAGTTAGCCCAGCGACCCTCTCCTACCTGAAGGGAGGTAAGTCATATTTTTGTTTCGAAGAAATGTCCGGAATGTGCGATCATTATGAAATTGCCTTTGAAACCTTTGGCGTTGGCAAATTTTCTTCAGCGTCGGCACTGCAGTTTTCTTTCAGCACTCAACCAGATCTTCTGGAATTTGTGAGATACAGATTATTCTAGGAAGCAAAACTTTTCCTGCAGAACAAAGTTAGAGAGCACATTTGTGCAGGTGTCAGTTAACAGATGTTTCTGGCAATGTAATACCAGTGTGGGATGCTAATTACATAGTATTATTTAAAAATGCATTGCAGGAGAAATGCTAAACAAGCAGGGCTAGAAATCTAGATTTATTGGACTGCTTAATACCAAGGGCTGTCTGATGTTTGACTTAAAATAATGAAAGTTGACATATATTTCAATTTCCTTGTTTCAGGGTTTTATTTCTGTTTAGTTCCTCCACAACATGACCAAACAAATAAGCATAAAAAATGTTATTCTGCCTGTAAGAAAACTGTGCAGACATGCTTTTTATTTGACACTTGCTTTATAAATTGTTGTTATGGTGATTTGGCATGGATTGTGTAGCCAGTCACCATGGGAACATACCAGGAAGTGGTGTGTTTTGTGAGGCACTGATAGGAAGAAAACCTGAGACAAACCTTTCTCTTGAGTGTCGAGTCATCCCATTCTAAGAGCTCCCTACTGACTGTGGAGTGACCACGAAATACAACTCCATCACAATCAATCAATCAATCAATCAATCAATCAATCAATCAAATTTTATTTGTATAGCACATTTCAGCAGCAAGGCATTTCAAAAGTGCTTTACATCATAAAAACACAAAAATACAAAGTCATCAATTGGGGCGTTCTTGCCTTTGCGGCCACAAAAGGTTTACTGGTTACATTCTTACTGTTTTATATGAAATAAAATACCAAAGGCGTGAAAAGGGCTCTGTCACTTTAAATACAAAAAATGCTGTCCCATTGGAAGCCTTTAAAATTGTGATGCAGCAGCTCTGTGAGAAAGAAAGTATGTTGAGTTACATGCATCCCACCGGTTGATTTAAGGACATGTGTTGGTCCCCTGAAAAGTGAGAACCCGGACATTTTCACCAAGGTATTTAATTCCCGGAATTCCCCAGACAAAATGTGAAATGAGGAAATGTCTGCAGAAAAGATTAATTTTATCAGCAACTTTGGCAGAAGTGAGAGCATCGTACAATACAGATAATTATCCAGCCGGAACAAAGTGCGCAAAACAATAAAATATAAGTTAACAAAGCTTTGAGGCAGAAATATTTTCTTGGGGAAATTTAATAACTGAGGTACTCAAATTATTCGAGGAATCTTTACAGCCCTGATATGATGCTATATTTTCAATCAAGCAAAAAAATTGTCCTACCAAATAACCTGCATTAGCTGTTTTGGATATGGTGTGAACAAATCTAAGACTGAAGATCAGTGGCTTGCTGTCAATAAACAAGCCTTTGGTTCATAATTTCCAGGACAATGTGAAGATGCTTCAGCTTCTCAGTGGTGAAAATAAGAAGCTTGAAGTCACATTGGGTAGAAACATAGATTCAAACTAGACCATTCAGGATCTCTGGTGGCACTTTTGAACAAAGGTTAGAAAAATGTTAATGCCATGACAAAATGAAATTCACACCACAGAAGGGATGAAGAGTGCCCCCAAAGGGACTGAAATCTAATGATCGGAGTGAAACCAGAGGCTGGGAAGAAATCTCCTCACCCCCTGGCAAATAACACATTTGTCTAAAGAACAATGCAGTTTCATCACTGCTGCTTTCCGAAAGGGACAAAATCAGGTCTCATTTTCATTTTGCTGGTGAAAAAAGTGAGATATTAACCATAAGCTAAAACTTTGAGAGGTTTAGCTGATCTCCCATAAATTAAAATGCATCTTTTTTTCTTCTTCTTCATCCAGAAATAGATCAAATACAGTTTTGTAGTTGTTACAGCAGTTTTACATTGGGCCTGTTTGGTCAACTGATGAAAAGCTTTCCTTTGCTAATTATGGCTAATGTATTTTAATATGTACTTGGGCTGAGTGAATTATTAAGCAAAGGCAGCAGAAAGTGAAATGGCTTCACTTTTTTTTTTTTTTTTAAATCAAAAGGCAAACATTTAAATAGTTTGGGTGTTTTGTCATTGCAAATGAAAGATTACATCTGGGGTAAATATTCACAATTAAATTCTCCTCTAATCGTGGAGCAGATTATGAGGATCCTTAGATTAAATGTAATTATCATTCACCGTTTGAGTTGGACTTAATAGGTTTTTAGGAGTAGATATTGATCAAAACAATGAAATTCAGAATACAAATCAGCAAACTGAGCTTGGCTGGCAGCATTTTGGGAGCTCTGGAGGAAAAGTGAACAGGGCTGCAGTCTTTCAGGCATGACTCAGAGTGAAACCGCTGCTGCTCCGTGTTGAAATTAGGCAGTTTAGGTGTCGAGAGGCTTTCCAGATGCATCTCATGGGAGGCGCTTTTGACATTTCCTACTTGGACATGGCCTGAGGGTTAATCCAGGCCTTGTTGGTAAGTCTATATCTTGTGACAGACATGGGAATGCCTCAGCCAGTGAAAGGAGTTGGAAACTGGAAGGTTCGGGAGATGGTGAAGTTTAGAATTATTCATAACCCTGGCAAATTCAGATTTAGAAATTTTCTCAATCCAAAGGTTTTCTTGGTATGAAATGAGAATAGGAGGGAAAAAATGATCAACAGGAGAATTGGTCAATTTAAGTTATTTGCATATTTTTGTTTTTTTTTACAATCAACATAGGTTGCCCCAAATCTTTAAAGGGGGCCTATTATGCTAATTTTTATATTTCCACAAGGGCCTCATGTTCTTTTAAAACCAGAGATCAAGTTCTTAAAAGAAAACACCCAACTTTATGCAATTGGTTAATATTTTTTGGTATCTGAAATAGGGGTTGAACCGACTAGTGCAGGACATCTCGCAAGTTTTTACATTTCATGTCGACCAGCTGCAATCACGTGCTACTCTGACAGTCTGTGCTGACCTAACAGCACAGCATATGCCACAAGACGCAACAAAAATAACTTAATACATTAGTTTAAATGATATGTAGATGGATATATGCATATTTGTGGCTTCACAGTGTTTTTAAAAGGAGGTTGAGTTGCAGCTGCAGTCAACTACAAAACATGTTTGTCTAAAACTCGACCCTCCCTGCTAAGTGGGGATGTCATTCAAGAATCTTTGTTATAATGACCTAACTAATGCATCATGATGTTATGTTGCTGATTAAATAAAAGCCTGTGGTAATGACAGCGTGTGCTTGTCTGACATATAACCGTCACATAGCCATCAGTTCATACCAAGGATATGACAATCTGACAGCTGATCTCACAGAACACTGGCTACACAATGGCTTCTTCAAAACAGATCGAAGGCAGAGAGCAGACCACATCCTGGCAAACAGGTAGAAATACGTCAACAGTGTGGAAATATTTCACTAAAGATGGTTTAACTACCGTAACGTCCAAAATCTGCAAAGCTGTGCTGAAGTACAACAAAAGTACGACCGCAATGCACAGTCATTTGAAAAGGCAGCTGCCTTTTAAATCACTGCTAGCTACTAGCTGCTAGCTCCAGAACAACTAGCTCCCACCACATTTGGTCAACTGGTTTTAACGCTGTATTCGTGCTGGAAAAGGTGATTAGTTGTTGATTTACCATCCACAAAACACTTGCTGCATTCTTGTTGGTTGTGCAGGAGGCTCCACTTCTGCTTTTCAAAGATGTACAGTTTCTGATATGGGCAATCACCCAGGGTGGCAGCTTGTGTGGGGCGGAATGCTGAATAAATACATTGGTAAAAACATATATTTGCCTGCCCTGCGACAGACTGGCGACCTGTCCGGGGAGTGCCCCGCCTCTCGCCCGGAACGCAGCTGGAGATAGGCACCAGCAACTCCCGACCCCGTTGGGGAGAAGGGTGGTCAGTAAATGGATGGATGGATGGATGGATGGATGGATGGATGGATGGATGGATGGATATATTTGCCAACAGTATGAATACTTATGAGCTTAACTGTATCTGCTCATACTGTTGCTTCAGAAACCTTTTATCATAAAAAATAAAAAGATAACTTAATCCACTAAACGTGAGACATAAACAGCTTAAAGTTAAAATTTGAAAACTGCTTGGTGATAAAATACTGTAAAATATGGAAAACAGCTTTCTGGACATTTATATGCATAGTATTTTGTCAGATTTTTTTGCCTTCATAATCAAAGCAAATATGCAATAAAAGGAACTTCCTTTTCAATGCAGCATCACAGTCGTTTAAGTAACAGCTGTTACACTTGTAGTGCAACTGTAGTTAAATCTATTAGACATTAACATTTAAGAACGAACCAAGTTTATTGACTTGAATCTGGTTAAATCAGAAAAAAAAATCTCACTAATTATCTGATGTGAAAGACCAGCACAAAGGCATGCATTGTTGTATAGGTCAGTGATAAATGCATTGTTTTCACATTTTTCCTTCAGCCACATTGTCCCTGTCTACAACCTATTTGATTTTGGGGACTCACTGGCAACAGTCAATTAACAATGAGGGCATTGTTGTCTTTCTTCTGCTTCATTTCCTTCCTTCAATTTTTTTTTTTCCTCATTCGCCTTTTGGTGATAATCAATAATCAATAATAATAATCAATACATCTTAATCCTGAAGGCTGAAAAAATATTCTTTTTATCTTTACACTTTCTACTGCAGCTCTCTTCTACAGTTTGTCTTCATCCTTCCCAGATATAACAATGACATACTCCAGAAGGGGGAAAACATACATGGCATATAAAAGTATCTTGGTGTACTGTTGTTTCCTGATCCAATATTCAGCTGAGCTTTATTATCCCCAAAGGGCTGCAATTAGAGCTGTGCTGCTGAAATCTGGTGGAATACAGTGAAAGACTGCCAATGTAACACCTACAAGTCACCATCTTGCATTAATTAGACTTAGTGATTACGAGGACTGCCAGAAAGAGTCAGCCAGAGAGAGAAATTAGCTTTACAAAGTAAAGACTTTTTTTTGTCCTCTTAATTGAGATTGTTTCCATATATATCCACCGTTGGACTGTGAATTATCTCGTAAATAATGTGTGAGCCATCTTGTTTTGGTAAATTGCACACATCAGCACTGCTCCTGCAGTCCTTAGGGCAAACCCTTTGACAGATTGGTAAAATGATGTAATAAAATTGAAGTAAATTGACGGTAATGCTAGATGTGCTCCCATCATCATGGCTATAACTTCATATATTTTCTTTCAGTCCAATCATAAGGGACGTTTCATTCGTTTTCCTGGGTTTTTTTTTTTCATCACACCAGTGTGTTCTCTGTCTCCACTGTGGCCTTTTCAATTGAAGAGATGTCATGTTTTAAATTAAAGTGTCTATAATGCTTCACAGAAATGAGCTGAAGCTTTATTCAGTAATTGTCGTGGGAAAATGAGGTTGATGCTTTTCTGACAGTAATGGGGGATTTGGTGGGAAAATAAAAGCCCGAGATACATAGTTAAATCTAGAACATGGAACCAAATACAAAAACTATTAAAATATTCTTCCTGTAACTTAATTTCTGTTTTGTTTTAAATTACATCAAACTGATTTTGAAGTAGTAAAATGGCCTTAATTGTTTGTTTGTTTGACCTCTTAACAAACAAGGTCAAACAAAGTAGTTGTTCATATTTAAACCATTTAAAGTGTTTTTGCTGCTTCACCTTTAATTCTTGTGGGATTCCTCAGGGGATTACTTTGATGTCCTTTATTATTATTATTATTATTATTATTATTATTATTATTATTATTATTATTATTATTATTATTATTATTATTTTGCAGATGGTATTCTAGTCTGACAGTCATACTGTCCAAGTGACATTAAAAACTAGCTAAAGTAAAACGATTATCTTGCTTAATTTATGTTATTTCTCTAGCACACATTAAAAACACATTTCACATGAAGAGACAAGAATGTCCAACTTATCTCTAGTCATAAAGAATCTTATTGTGTTTAAATTCATCCCAATACTTTCACTGGGCTTGTTAGATAAGAATATTATCTAACAATGTTGCAATAAGTCTTTGACTTTGCAGCATGCACCTGAAGTAGCATGGAGAAAAAGAAAACTGTGTATTATAACAAACATATGACAGTAAACCATAGCCTCTCAACATTTCTCTTAGTAATTTGGACATTACTATGTCAAAGTGCCATCGTGAAATCTGATAATTCTTTACGTTTTCTTTTTTAATGATGACAGGCTTACGGACATGTCCCAGATACATTTAATCTGCCTCAGCAGATTCAAAGCATATATTTTTACCTCTTTTCTACACAGTGAAGTTGATAGATCAGCTAAATATGTCAGCATGAACATTTTTCTTCAGGTCATCCTCTCCTTTCCTTGAAAGATGAAGAGCAGCTTTGATCATTTAAGGCAGTTATGTCCAACGTCAGGCCTCAAGGACAGGTTTCCCTCGTGTTTTATTTTTTTTCTCTTGTTCAACCAAATGACAATTCATTAGTGGTTTGAATGTTTCTGTGTTGCGGACGCTTCATTGTCAAAGCCACTCCCATGAATGGAGGTTGGCATGTGGACAAGTTGGAAAGTAGGTGTGAAGTTGGGCTGGAGTTAGCAAGCACCTAATGACAACTAACATCTATAAAGCAATGTCCCGGATCTTTGTTTGGTTATTTATTTAGATTAAGTCAGACCTGAAGCACACTGGCTGTTGTGTGTAGTCAGTCCTCACACGTCACTAACGTGAACATTTCAGATTTTTCTTTGGCGTATCGCACCTGAATCAAACTGAGCTAAAACATGTTCCTGCAGAATGTGATGACTGGTTAGTCTGCTTTTATTGAACCCTAGTGTGTTTGTCTAGAAAATCCAGTTGATTTGGAGAAGTGTGAATGTACAATGGAATTCTAATGGAGTCTAAAAAGCAAACCCTGATCTGCCTAAAAACTTAAGTCTCAGTTTGGTTGAAATGACGTGTTTAGAGTGCAGAGTGAATAATCCGATAGCAGGAAGCTAGCCATAGTGTGGGACATTCTTTTCAGATTATTGTGCTTAACTCTGAGGTTTAGTAGAGTTGTCTTGTTGGTTGCCATAACAATGGGTCTGTGTGTAGAGTAAAGATGACCCAGAGAGTGAGGAACAGCAAAATATAAGTGGATTAAAATTGTCTTACATTTGTTTATCAGTTAATTTTCCCTTTGGTGTGACACACTGCAGCCACTGCAATTTTTAAACTTTTAATAAATGACAAACTGGAATAACTGGGTGGTAGAACATGGCCATATGCATATCATCAAATACAATGAAATGTTTCATAAAGAACGAAGCCATGGTTTGTTGCATTTTAGTGAACTAATTTTAACAGCGGCAATTATGTACTATTAAATTATTGACCAGTATAAAAGAGAAATTTGCACTGTCCTTTCTTGCACCTTCACAGAAGACACACTGGTTATATCTAGGGAGAACACACAATTTACATGTCAAAATATCAGCGATTTTCTCACTTTTTATTTGAGCCATGTTTTATAGACATTGGGTGAGAAATAAAGGCGCTACAACAATTTTTGTCAGATTTCTGCTGTTCTTAATGCCTGTTCTCTGTTTTCTAGTGTGTTTTTTTTCTTTGTTTTTTAGTTATTATTATTATCATTATTATTATCATTATTGTAAATTGCTTTTGGCTTGACTTTCAAGGTCTTTGATCAGCCTTGGTATTTATGGGGCATATTATTATTACTGTTTTTACACCAATTACAATGGAAATATTTAAAAATAATAGAATATATTTCCATCTGGTGTGACATTAGGTATGAAATAATATAGTAAATATTTTTTGCAGAACTGTTTTTGTGAGGGAAATCCATCCTTCTAAAGGCAGCTGTATAATGTTCCAAGGCCCAGTTTACCACACACACAGTATTCCCTGTGGGAAACCCTGTGTCTGGAGCCTATAGATTACGTCAGCCTCGGATTGCATTCAGGCACAGATCATTCTGCCACAGGGCATTTGCATCCTTTCATCAATACATCTACTAATGCATGCAGTGGCAGTTCCTCTGTTTGGCAGTGGAGGAGCAGAAGGCCGGGCGATGCTGGGAGCTGCAGTGAGCAGAGACTAGACTGCTCATACTGAAACATCTATAACGTCACACACTCCAGAACGTGGATTATAGCTGGAGGGCACCTCCCTGCTCCTAGCCTTTGTGTTCCTCTCAACCTTACACTGAGGGTTCGTCTTTTCTGATACATGTTAATGTTGTTTTTAAATCCCATCCCTGCTGAAGCTTTTGAATGTTAAAGCTTCTTTGTTAGCTTCCTTAGGAAGTAAATGTATGAAGAAAATAGGCAGTGAATGGGAAAAGTGTAGCGTAGATTAGACAGTATATGGCCCTGTGCATACATAGGTTTAGTATGTGCAGATGAGTCTAAGGATGTAAAATTTGGTCTAGGATTTTCCAGGCCCGTTCATCTACTGTAATGATTCGCTTAACATTCAAAGGGTTCATTTCTGATGCAAATTTAGGCAGCAACAAAGGCTAACTCACATTTCCCTGCAGCCTACATTCATCCACGTTTTCCTTCTCCAAACGTCTTCTGTTTCTACACCTAAATTTAAACAATTTTGTTCATTTTCAAGCAAATATTGGATGGATGGATGGATGGATGGATGGATGGATGGATGGATGGATGGATGGATGGATGGATGGATGGATGGATGGATGGATGGATGGATGGATGGATGGATGGATGGATGGATGGATCTCAACAAAAAAAACACCTGTTTAGAGTTGTATTTGAAACAACTCTGAACTGAACAGGTTCAATAATCAACTATGATCTGAATGACACTTGATATGTTTTGATTGTTGATTCTATGTTGCATGACTTTAGGCTTTTGTGTTTGTTGTGATGTGAAGCACTTTGAAAGGCCTTTCTGCTGAAATGTGTGATGATTGGACAGACAGACAGATAGATGGATGAACAGTTGGATTGTTAGATGGATGGATGAATAGATGGCTGGCTGGACGGATGGGTGGACAGTTGGATGGACTGTTAGAAGGATGGATAGATTGCTGGATGAACATTTGGATGGAAAGGATACCAATCGGTTGCTATGAAAATCAAATGTTCCTAATTCCCATGATGTCCTTCATGTAGTCACGTATCCTCTCTATTCCAACTCAATTCATTTGTTTTCCAAACTTCTAGGCTAAGTGGCTAAGTGCTGGGAGTCTGCTTATATTAATTTGCATAAAGTGAAACCAGGTGAGTTCATTGATATTTGAATTTATGACTTGTTGTGATTGACTGGAATGCTGAGCTTGTTGCTGTTAACAAAACAAACTTCTGATCTAAGCAAACTGAATAAAGGAAGCTGGTGGGTGATGATGTCTTGAACTTCCTCAGAGTGAAAATAAAAATGTCTCTTCTTTTGCTCTGCAGTCGCTCTGCTTAAAACTCTGCATTTGGCTAATTGGTTCGTAAATATTTGATGTCAAACGGCCATAGTCCACACAGCAGGGAGGCTAACATAAGTAAATGAAAGATACCTAGCAAGCCTTTAATCAGGAAACCACAGCTTTGTATAACTTTAACAAGTAACTGGTTTATCTTAACAGGCTGCTGAACTCTGAGGCCATCTCCTATTATGATTTATGGATGATTTTATGAGCACATATAAAAAGATCAATGATGAAATGTTTCCCTTTTCCTCTAATGGGGTCGCACTGGTTATGTATTCTTTCCTTCTAATCTGCAAATTATGCCTCATTAAAAGCTACATCATGAACATGATTGGAAAATTCACCACTCTTATCTGCCGTAGCTGCTTAGAAGGACTTAAACAGATAAAACAGTTTCCTCTCCACTAATTGAGGCCTTGTAGATTCACCAGACTACATCCCAGCTTCTGATACTTCCTGTCCACAGGGTGGGATTGATTCAAAATAGCAAGTGAATTTCAAAGTGTCTTTTCAAGCCTACTCAGATATCGTCAATGTTAGACGAAACTCTTTTCAGATCATTATCTTTTCACTTCTCTAAAGTTATTTTGCTTTGTAAAACTTTGGTTTCTGTGTGAATATCGTTTTAGGCGGTGCCTCGTCCAAGCTTACGAGCAGAGATTGTAATTTATTAACTGGTTCTCTGGTCAGAAGTCAAACTGTTTGACTCCATTCAGAGAGGAAACAGAAGTGCTGCGATATAGGTCTTCATCCATTTCAAAATAAGAGCATGAATATAAACATCTAACTACTTGAAGAATTCATAACTACTTACTGAATTAAAAATGTGACAACCAAAACTTCCACATGGATGTCGGAATTTAGTCCACTGAAAAAAACAGCCAAATAAGACTTAAGAGCTCAGTAGTACAGGATCTATGTTGATATTTACCACAGTTCTCTTTATTTTTAACTTTCAACCAAACAAGTTGGGAAATACAGATTTGTTTTTTCTTCACATGTTAAACCTCAGTATGTAAACTAATGATCAGCTAATCTACATCTCCGTCCAGACCCGGTTGTGTCTTGTCTTTTGGTTGTCTTGGACTGATTTGCAGTGGTCAATTGAAAATCTCAAATTGACCAAAATAAATAAATGATATCCAGTAGACATGCAGTCAGCTGAAGGCCTCTGCGATTACTCCAGGGCAACGATCTGCAACCTTTGAAGACCAAAGAGCCATTTTTATTTTCATTCCAGCTAAATAAAACTTGTTTTGAGCCGCTAACGTTACATGAGCTTTTGACAAAACTCCAATTCCAGTCCTTCAAATATTGCAATTATTTTATATTAATTGAGAAATAATGACAGAAAGAAAAACAGTAAAATACCTAATTATAATAGCTACTGTATCTTGCTCTTGAACATGTATATTTACAGAACAATTACTTCCAACTTGAGGAACAATATGCTACATTTAAAACAAGTATTGCATTATTTAAATGCAATAAAAAGCATCTGCTGTGACAGATCATTTTCAAACAGCCTTTAAACATCATTTTCACCTGCTGTGAAAACCAACGCCACTCTTCATATCTAGATCAGCCAAATATGATGAAAATTTGTTTCACACCTACCTCAGGGAAGGCGTAACGAGGTGAAATATACAGCAGATTGTCTGTAGAATAAGCGATAAACCTCACTCTCTATTACCACCGTGATTTGATTTCATGCTAATACTGTACACACACCCAGCAAACGTTCCGAAGCACTAATGTAATTTTGCTTTGTATGAAGATGAAAAGTAATGAAACTTGAAGCGAGACGTGTTTTGAAATATTCCAGCAGCAGCTTGTCTTTGGTAGAGGGCTGTGCAGGTCTAGTTGATATGAATACACAGAGCACACAGAGGGAACTAAAAAAAAACCTAACAAACTGGGAGGCTAAGGTGTTAGTAATCTTTTCATGTTCAGGCTTGTTTTATACTGTGTGCATTTCAATCTGCTAATTGAGTAATAATACAAACCCATTTGTGGTGGAAGGCTTTGATTGTTGCAGAGTTTGGATCTATTAAAAGTTTATGAGATAAAGAATGGGCAGATGTTTTCTGGATTACCTGAATATAAAGCAGAAATTGGCAATAAGCACCCAGAATTCCAGTATGTCTCATATTGTGATGATTATGTTTGAAATTGAAAAAAAGATATAATTTTGTCTAATATTGCACCTTGTATGTTTCAAAACTTATTGGTAGATAAAATAAAGGGTATTTTGAATGTTCTGTATGTAACAAATTGAGTTAATGTCAAAAAGCCCTCAAAAAAAATATTGAATACATCTAGAAAAACTATACATCTGACAAGACAGGATACTGAATTATCACTGCACAACCTCAATTGCATTAAATAAATTTCAGACATTATTTTCAATTATTTTGCTGCAGTGAGGTATCGTCAAGGCGCAGAAAATTTGGGGGCTGTGAGACAGTGGTGTGCGATTGGAGTGATGAATGTGATGGTGTTTTAGGATGGGTGAGCTCTGAGTTTCATCTTATTTGAAGCAATGATGAAAAGATGACAGATGAGTTTTGCTAAGAAGTCTCCATGAATTATGACGTTTGCTGTAGATGACATTTTTATGTTTAGTGATGGGAAAAATCTGCTGATAGAACGCCTGGAATGGTGCACAGTTGTTTTTATCTTGATATAAAACTACATTTTCCTTTCCTTTTCACTGGAATAAATGCTTCAGTTAGAAACTCTGCAAAACTGCACTGCATCACTATCAACATCACAATCCTTATGGCAAAGAGCATCTCAGAAATCCCAGTCCAAATAACCCAGGGTGTGCTCCGACCAGAGCAAAAGCGGTTCTGTTTGGGAAAGTCCCTTTTAACCAAATCAAAATTTTTCTCCTTGCCTTTCACTTACAGATATAATAACCCTCTTTTTTTTCTAGAAATCAGATGTATGCCCTCCTCCTCTCTGTAGTCCTCTGACTTGGCAGAATGTTTCTGTGTTTGACAGCTTTTGCATGGGCAGGGAGACATATAGTTGGGTGTTTTATTTCACTACGCTACACAGATTTTCTTTTTCACCTCATTCAGTCAAATCCCTCGGAAGAAAAAAAAAACTGTAGCACAAAAGATACTTCAGAGTTGGCGTGTTTGAGCATACCTTGGTAAAGTGAACAGGGTGGCTGTGCTGTAAAAGGTTATTTGAGTTAAAAGCACAACTTTAATGCACTTTGTCCCCGGAATATAACATTTATTAAAAAGGCTTTTTTTCAAACGTTTCCCATCTAAGGGTAGTTAGCTGTCAGCTTGGTTTTAATGCCGTTTTAATAAAATAAATCATACATATTGTATTTTTTTCATTATATGTTTTTTTTTGGGGGGCATTTTATTACATTACAACCGCAAAGTTTGATGCATTTTAATAGGGTTTTATGTGATAGACCAACATAAAAGAAGTTGTTAATTGTGAAGTGGAAGTCAGAACAGGGGTCGTTTTTATTTTTAGACTCTTTTAATCTGATGCTCCTCAAGAAAACCAATCGTCTGTAATTCGCCTAGGTTGTGACTTATAGACAATTAAGTTTATTAATAATTAGACTTTTGTATTAATCTAACTGTTCTCCAATTCCTGGAGAATATTACAAATCAAACAGCATCATGAGAATCAAGGAACACAGTAGACAGGGCAGGATGCTTAGAGTAGAGTTAGATTAGAAAGGTTAGAAAGCTTTAAACTCACTGCAAGAAACTCAATTCATATCTGACATTTTCATGGCAGCCTGAATGGTTCATCTCTTACCTTTTTACCCCCCCCCCCCCCCAAATCCATATTGTCACCTTCCTAAAATCATGGCCTAAGCAATTTTTTGCCGAAAGTTTTATTTTTTTATTTTTTGGTCTAAATTGTCTTTTGCTACTAAATGGAATCTGATATTTTTTAAAGTGTCTCCTGTCAGAACGGTCATGTCTTATGAAGTTTATTTCGAAAAAGGATCCATATACAGATCAAACATGAATGTCACCATTTCATGCTCTGCAACAGGTTATAGCAAAAGCTAATTCGCATCTACAATCCCTTAAATATTAATATTCAGATGTATAAAGTTCAGCAGAGACAATGATTGATCAGATGTTTTCCATCAAGTCTGACTCAGTTTGTGCTTTTTCTTTGCAATTTGTTTTGTGACAGAATCTGCAAAATAATTCTGCTGCTGCAACTACAACAAAATATAGTTCTACTATATTTTGTAGAACTAATAGCTCAGGTTGACTGATACAAATGCATGCCACACTTCTCAGATCTGTTTAATTTCATTCCCTTTCATAATTATCTTTCTGGTTAAAAAAAAAAAAAAAAATCTGACTGAAAACCAACAAAGCATTTGTGTTGTAATGTGGCATGTGAAATATTTCACACCTGATGCAGTCACATCAGCTCCAATATTTAAATGTACTGGCTTCAGTCAAAGTAATGTGATGAAATGAAAGGACCCTCTTATTCCCTGACCAAAAGCACACATAGACCCAGAGCAGATGTTTCTCGTAATGGGAGCACAACAGGAAGTGATTCAATTCAATTTGGCCCAAGGTCTAATAGAACCTCCACCACAGAAGGAGGCGATAAGGTTTCACAATGCGAGCCCATCTGTGCCGCTACGCCTTTTCAAACCCAGCAGTACACTGATGCCGTTAGTGTGAAATGAGAAGAGCACACCCTGATGCATCATAGGTTGTAATCACCTCCTCGAAAGGGGCAGTAAGACCCCGGGCATCAGACGGAGAAAGGGTTAGGATCTGTTTTGCTTTATTACATTCATTGCATGCATTGTAGTAACACATTTTCATTGGGATAAAAAGGGATTAGGAGGCTGGTGGTGATAGGTGACCTTCAGGTCTAATGTGCGAATGTCTGTGTTGGTTTACAGTCCTCAGCGTTTTCTCCGATGCCGCTGACAATCTGCTTTTGGCTCAATCAATGTACAACCCAGTTATAGATTCTGCTACTGCATGAAGAAGCTCAATGAAATTAAATAAGGTACCTGCTGTCACACGGGAACTACTACTAATACAAATATAAATGTATTTTAATGGGATTTTGTGAGACTAATCTAAAGTGATACATAATTTTCATTTTGATGAAGAAAATGCATTGTTTTCCAAAATGCCTTTTCAGATCTCAATGTGTGGTTTGGATTTGCATTGATCCTTTTGAGTCAGTACTTTGCAGATTATCATAGCTGTAAATCTTGGGCTTTCTCAGTTAATACAATATTTTTCAGTTTATATACAGTTGAGGAATATCCATATTAATAAAATCTAATCCGTAGTTTGTCTAGATGTCATCATTGTTGCCTCTAAAAACCAGCATGCATTTATTTCAGGATGGCTTATTGTGCTTCTTTGAACAGGTTAGGATAGGTATATGTAAACATGTTCATTGGATGTTTTCCCCCAAACATTCTTCAAGAAGGACTGGTTGGTCAGTTCTGCCTATTTTGAGCCTTTTTTATGAAATCATGTCACTTTAGTTCAAAATAAGCTGCTGACCGCACCCCTGACTCAATGTTTACGCTCACATGAAAATGGCTGCAAATCATATATCACTGAAAAGCATTACTAGAGTCTCCTGCACAACAAACAAGAATGCAGCAAGTGGTTTCTGGATGGTAAATCAAAAACAGCAGCGATGGTGCAGCGCATACAGCTGTAAACCTAGTTCACCAAACATGCTGGAGCTCTCTTTGGGTTGCTAGGTTACCCAAGCATTGGGGCTTCATTGGGGTTGCTAGGTGAGGCACAGTGCCTGCTGATTTGTGATATTACATTCGGAAGGTTTTTTTTTTTTTTTTTAAATAAATGGCTCATTTTCCAGATAGCAAAATATTTAAGTTATTTCCAAAAGTTGTTGTTTTGTTTTTGAGTGCTTGGGCTATTTTTAGAAGCAGTAGAGATGGAAATGGAAGTATAAAAACTTGCAAAATGTAAATTTTGCAGAATACGTATCCTTTGAGCTCTACTTCCATTTTCAAATATCAGAATATTATATTAGAGTACTACTACCAGATATACATTAACGTATCAAAGCAGTCTTACATTTCTCTGTTTATCAACCAGAATATTTATGTTCCAGGACAGGCAGTTTGAAAGTAAGGTAAGATGAAATTAAACAATATTTTCTGTGCACTTATGTTCTCCTCCTTGTCTCAAACTCTTTTCTTACAGGCCTTAGTGTTCAAAATTCAGATATGATTATAAAGAATCATTTGAAAAGATTCTTTATAAATCCTCTGCAGAGCATTCAAGGTTCCACTGTTTTCTATAAGCTCTAAGAGTATTTTGTTGTTTCTCTCCCATGTCAGAGTTGGAGGATGGCATTGAAGGTGGCTCCTTAGTTCTTCTTTCATTAATCAGACTGGATTGCTTTTGCAAGCTGCAGATTTTAAGTAGTGAAAACAGGTAGCCTGAATCTTACAGATAAAGTTCTAACTTGGCAAAATATTTTATAGTATCAATGAATAGTGTTAATAAAGAACATTCTGATTACACCTATCCCATTAACACTAATTAGTCATAAAAGCGAGTTTAATAGGAGAGTTTCAGTCCTACACAATCCAAACTGTTTTACACTTAAGCAAAGCATTGAATGAAACAAACAAATATTTCAGTTTGTTCATCAGACTGTTTGAGACTGATGCAAACACAAATTTCTTCCGTCTTGATTTGAAGAACAATTTCTGCAGATCTCAGGTTTTCAGGGAGTTTGTTCCAGAGCAGAGGGAAATGGAAAGTAAATTCTGCCTCAGCCTATTTAGTTCTAGTCCTGGGAACACTGAGGGAGCAATTCCCATAAAGACAAAAGTGGTTCATAACAGAGTTGCACTCTACTACCAGTCTAAGTTCATTTCTGAACTTATTTGTTTTGTTTTGTTTTTTTCAATGTATGGACTTCTTACCAACAACTCTGAAAATTTAATGTCAATAGCATCTGTAGAAATAAATATTGCTCCTTCAGGGCAAAATTGACATTACTTTGATATTTTTATGCGGTAAAAATGCCCCCAGTATGCCATATTGTACCTAAATTAGAATAGAGAATATCATATTGTTTCTCTGTCCCAATAAAAGACGAACCACTACTGCAAATGTCCAAACCCAAACACAAAAAGAAATGTTGGTACTCCCATGTATTGTGCAAAATACATGGCGAATCACCATCAAATTGATTTGCTAGAAACAAATAGATGTTTGCCATTATGCCCATCTCTTCTGTTCAGAGAAAAAAACTCACCAGAATGTTGAGCAATATTAAATATTGTTTTGACCCACTACAATGTAAACCAAGAACTATTGAACCTATGACTATTAATTACTATTAAGCACATTAGAATGCAATGAACACTTCCCAAGTGAAAGGATCAGTTGTCCAGTTTAACACATTTCTGTTGCCTGTAGTCACCAACCAACTGAACCCACTCTGATTCACAGAGGTGGGATAAACTTTGTTCCTTTGTTACAGCTTTCACTCACAGTTTTTGCGCCATTGTACTTTTGTACCCAAGAAGATGAACCCATGCGGCGTACGTAATCAGAAGGGCTCTGGGTAAATACAAGGTCTTGTAATGGCACAAAGATGGGCACAAAATCCAACTGTCATGACAAAATGGAGACGCTTGGGAGAAAATAAAAGCCAAGGAAGTCAGAGAGAGATTGCCACATGCCTGTAGGTGTTTTGAATTTAGTCTGGGTTTCACCTGTTAAGTTCTTACTATAAGAAAACAGAGTTTTGAAATTGTACCTCTAGTAAAATGGAGATTTGACCTGTTTTTTTGTTTTTTTTTTTTCAGATCTATGATATCTGGACCGAATAGCTCCCTTCCAATTTAATCTTTATGTTAAACCAAACAAATGAACACCTTCATTCCTTTGGGTGTGTCCATGACACCACTTTGTCGTTATGTTTATTGCTTATATTCTCTCCTGAGATTTTACATTTCCTCAGTACAACTTAAAGGTGTTTTGCTGACCCACTGGGAAACTAAAACAATACATGTGGTCATGAAGTCCCACTGCAGTTGGTCTGTTAGTGCAATGGCTAGATGTTACTGCACACTTTTGAGTAGTTTCCAGGTTGTGATGAGTATGGAAGAGGAAAACACCACATGGAATATTTTAGTTTCTAGACTTCATTCTCCGTCCTGTTTTCGACATAACTAAAAAGAAATCCCAGCTGGTGCAGTGGCGCAAGGGTATCACAAGTTTCAGCTTGATGACTTTTGTTGCATGTCTTCCCCTGCTCTCACAACCCACTTTCCTGTCTGACAGCTGACAAAGGCCACAGAGCAGACAAATCCTTATAAAAACAGACAAAAAACTTTCTCCCAATTGTAGGTTTCACCAACTGCATATTGACTGTTGACCAACTTTCTTAAAGGTTGCACCCAGGCTGGGTCTCCAGTCTCCAGGTCTGGATCTTCCAGATTCTTCACAAATGAGGAAAAATTGGAGAAAGAGATTGATAGGCCTGCGACAGACTGGCGACCTGTCCAGGGTGAACCCCGCCTCTCGCCCGGAACGCAGCTGGAGATTGGCACCAGCAACTCCCGACCCCGTTAGGGAGAAGGGTGACGGAAAATGGATGGATGGATGGATTGATAGGCCAATTGATGCTGCATCTGCAGTGACGGAGATGATGTACTGGTCTGTCCTGGTGAAGAAAGAACATGAGTCAAAAGGCAAAAATACTGGTTGATTTACTTTCCTACTCTCATCTATGTTCAAAAACTTTGGGGTAGTGACCAAAAAAACATGATTTTGATACAAATTGTCTCAATGAGTTTTTTTCCGCACAGAATTCCATCTCTCCCTTAGAGATTGGGTGAGTAGCCCAGCCATCAGGGAGGTGACTCAGAGTAGAGTAGTTGCTCCTCCACATCAAGAGAAACCTTCTTGTTGAGGTGTTACAAGCTTGTCCCACTGGGAGGAGATCCAGAGGAGGACCCAGTCTTTTCATTTTTCGACTGGCCTATAATCATCTTGCGATTTCACCAGGAGGATCTGACCTGAGTGACAGGAGAATAGGAAGTCTGGGCCTCTCTGATAAGGATGGTGCCTGTGTGACCCAATCCTGGGTTAAATGGAAGATAATGTGCGGACGGACCTGGAGTGTGTGTTACAACTAACAGGGAATGGCTTCTCTAGAAAGGTTTACTGTAGGGTTATTGGAAAAATGCTCAGGCTTATTTTGTCCTGACTGTGGAACAGTGGATCAGACCTTTACTCTTGCAAAATTGCAGAGTAAATTTTGCAATTTACTCTGCACACATACCCACAAGTATGTGTACTTGTGGGTCTGGGGAAGGGTTAAAAGACACTTTGTGAGGTTGTGGGAGTGTGGGTTGCAGGAGATACTTTTAATAAATGTCTGGTCCTTGTATGACCAAATCAACAGCTATCTGAATTCTTAACACAAAGTTGAAGTTGTGTCTGATGCACAGTGGACTCTACCACAGATGCTTCCTCTCACAACCATGTTTGCAGTCTTCATAGACAAGATCTCAGCACGTTCTGCTCTCAGTGGTTATTGAGCTTAAGAACTTCAGGGTTTCCGATTTACCTTTTGCACATAATGTGAATGTTAAAGGAATGACCTTCAAAAGCCTCAAAGGATGATTTAAAATAGTTGTGTACAAGTGCTGTTGACCGAGCAGGCACACCATGTGCAGAGGCTTTGTCTTTGGTTCGATTCCCAACCTTCCCCTCCTCTCTTCCTGTCAAATTACTGTTTGGTAAATCTCATTAGTACCAAAAGAGCTGTATAATGAGGTGTTAGCGTGAATTTCCTTTGCCCTCTCATTTTCTCTCATTTAAAAAGAAAAAAAATGATGCACCTGCAGCAGGTGTTTTCCTGCCTTTCAAAAATGCTCTCCCTGAATTGCCTTGCTCAAGGGCACCTCACAGGTAGCTAAAGAGCCAGGAGATCTGGGGATTCAAGTTTTGTCAGAGCTGAAGGCTACATCCACCTCGAGACAGTGAAGGGAATACAGCAAAGTAGCAACGCTGTTTAAACAGAGTGATGATATCATATAGACCTTTAACAGTGGGGAGGTAAAAATACACCACTTTGATTATTGGAGTTGGCAGGCAGACAGTGTGTGTATCCTGAAACGTGAGGCACATATTTGATCCTTTCCTGAGGCACGGATTAGTGGTGGAGTCTGAGTTTTATGTTGTTGTGTGGCTTGTAAAATATGCAGCAGCACTGGTGGGAGTTTTGTATGGCGGACCCCAGAGCACGACTCGGTGGGATGTCTCCTGGAGTGGGACGTTGTGGATTTGTCAGTCAACCGAGACGAGAGTACACATTCCTGTGATTTAGAGAGCTGTGGGGTAATAAGGAGACGGCCTCTGTCAGGTCTCCTCCATGGGTGTAAGTGTCCGTCTTTTGTTGCTCCCTTTCAGCTTATAGACCCCCCTCCAACACACACAGGTCCACGCATTCCTCTTTCACTATGGGAATTCCAGGCACATGTTAGTGAGGCAGCATGGCAGTGTGTGCACCCCTCCCCCTGTGCCGGTAACCCCTTGTTCTCGTGAGGCCGAGGCATTCTGCAGGGGGGTCGACGTATGAGAAAGGAGGAGCATATCTAAGCTAATTCATCAATAACCTTTATTTAATCCCTGCTTTTTCACTTCTCCTCCTCACTCGTTTCTGTCTCTCTTTCGCTCTCTCTCTTCGCCTTGAGGCATTCAAGCAAAACATCCATCCCCCACCTCTTTTTCTCTCTCTGGCTCACATGACTCTGCCTGAACACGTTCGGAGAGCCAGAGAGGGAGAAGATAAATCGGGCAGGAGTGTGTTTCTTGTGTGTGGTGTAAGTTGAATCCTCAGAGGGCTGCGGGTCCTGACTATCACCGAGAGCTAACACGGTGATTATAGACTGGAGACTAGGTGTGGCGAGATGTTTGGATGTAGAGGGGGTGAGAGTTGGGAAGGGGGGCGGCCAGCGTCAGAGGCTTTGTCTATAGTCCTCGTACGGCCCACCAACCAGGAGGAGGCTCAGCTTGTCTGTCAGTGTCTGTCCCGGAGCCAGGCACAGTCTGGGTCTCGCCACGCTGCCGTGTGAGGCTGAGACACTCTTTAACAGAGAGTTAGCTTTAAGGCGTCAAGAGAAGCACCAGTTTAAGGAGCTCTGTGTAGCTGGCAGTGAGGATAGGAGCGAGTGAAGGACTGCCGGTGCTTTCAGCTGTTTTGTTCACTCATTCATTCTTTATTCTGCAAGGATTTCTTTTTTTTTTAAGAGAGCCAACAGATTTACATGGAGTAACACTGCTTTGGAAGAGGACTTACTTCAAAAGGACAGCTTTGATTTGGTTTTAAATTTGAATTTAGATTTAAAGGATGAGATATCAATGATAAAACCACTTGGAATATGGGACTTTTAATCTCTGATTTGGACTATGGGGACAGGCAACTTTGTGTTTGTGCTCAACTCTGGATAATTCTCATAAGTATGTCTCATTCTCTTTCTTTCACTCTTAAGTTTATTTACCTTACTTTATTCATTCAACAATTGTAGGGTAATGGTGTTTGAAAATGAAGGATTCTGACTGTGTGACTTAAGGCTGGTGTATTATGTACAGTTGGTTAAAAAATAATAGTTGTGTGTTTTAAAAAAAAAAAAAAGTGAGTAAAGCTCACAATTCTTCAAGGGTCTTGTTTCCGTACGAAGCTTTTGGGGACACTGCAAAGTCTGTTCCAAATCAAAACAGACTGAATTTAATAATGGAGCGCTTACAAACAAATATTTGGCTTTGTCGTCACCACCAAACTAATAATTAGTTGTAAAACCACAGTCTCTGCAGACTTCTTCGCATCTGTTGTATGAAATCGACCGACTTCTTCCACTTGTGATCCAGGACGATTGGACCACAGTGTCTGTGCATGTCCTGATTTCTCCTCAGAAACAGGATGTCTGATGTTACATCATGAATTATGTATCAGGTTAAGGTCGAGGGCTTGGGCTGGTCACTCCCTAACATCAATGTTGCTGGTATGGAACCAAGATGCTGCTTGTTTACTGGTCTCTTTTGGGGGGTCGTCTTGTGAAAACACCCATTTGAAGAGCATTTCTTTCTTAGCAAAAGGCAGTAATTTAATATATGCCATGTATTTCTGGTATTTGATAAAGTCCAGTAGCATAGCATTAGAAACATATTTATATCCTGATGCCTGAACCACCATGTTTCAGACTACTTTAACTTAAACACGGTCACCTGTTGGACTGCCTGCGTCCCCTGGAACCAGTTTTTCATTTGACCTGTTGATGAGTGATTTTGGAAAACTAAACCTTTTCAGCACATGCTGCTTTTTAATTGATTGGGGTTTCTTGCTGATAGGTTGGCTAAGCTTCCACAATATTTTGGTTTTCATTTTGATTTCAAAGCATTTTACTGAGCAGCTGACTCTTTTCTGCATATCTTGAGAGGTTTTTCCTTGTCGTGCACCAAATGATCATCCACAATTCTGATTTTGGGTGAAACTGATCTTATCTTCTTTTAAACTCCTGTGTTTGGATACTTTCTTTTTGCACTACAAGAAAAACTTAAATCTCCAGACACCTTATTGGTGGTTTTAATTGTTTTGTTGTTTTTAATGACTCTCAAGCCTTGTGATTTTGTAAAAGCAAAATTCTCGTCTTGAAGAGGCTGTATTACTTCAGTTTGTATTGTTTCACAGGCGCTATTCAGTGTCTTTCAATAAAATAAGATTGGAACATTGAAGTTCATTCTGACCTTTCAACATCTGATGTTTTATAAAAGTAAATCGAAAGAATTCAGACTTTTTAAAGATCTTTATTGGTGTTCCCCAAAGGTTTAGTATTTAGAAAACATTTGGGACCTCATAGAGGAAAACAGTCACAACATCCTGTTGTTTGGCTAATATTTTGAATACAAATTCATATTAAATTTAATTAGCCTTGTGTGACTTGTTGACAGTCCAATAATATATACCAGACTGTCATCGTGTGTCAGCAGTAGATTATTATCTGATTAATGTGTGTTGACCTGTTTGTCACTCGGCTGACACAACAAAGAGGCTCCATCTCACTTCTCTGTCCATATAATAATTATTAAGCAAAATTCATATTTTGCATGTCTTTATACTTTTGTGTCTTAGGTGCTTCTAATAGCAGCCCAATCTCTTAAAAAAAATCTAGTCATTTATTGCCAAGTTGATGCTAATTGGTGTCTGGAAAACAAGTTGTTTCAAGGACCTCCTAGTCGGAATGTCGTCATGGTGGAGGAGTAAAGCACAACCCTCATATGGAGCCCTTAGTCCTTGATGCAGAAGTCACAGGTTCAGGTTCAAGTCCCAGCCAGATGACCTTTGCCACATGTCTTCCCCCTCTTTCATTACCTTCTTGTCACCATTCTCAAATAAAAGTCTCCTGAGCCAACAAACTAAAAGACACGAAACAAAAAACACTCCTGGTTGTTAACTCACACTGTGCTGTAACCTAGTAACCCAAATGGCGCTCTACCCGTTGCCTATCGGACTAAATGAAGTTCCAGCATGTCTGGTCAGCTGGTTTTATTACTGTATTCACTACTTAAAAAGACAAGTGTTTTGTTTTTGACTTGCTATTCAGAAACCACTTGCTGCATCTTGTTGGTTGTGTAGCGGGCTCCAATTCTGCTTTTCAAAGAAGTATGGTTGTATTATTGTGCATCTGTTTCACATGTCAGAGTAAAGATAAGGTGCATGGTCAGTGGCATCTTATTTGAATTTAAAGCTCAAAAGAGACAGAACTGAGCAGACTAAAATCTCATTATCTGAAAATAAACATTTTGTGCAAATAATGTAATGAACATATTTTGTATAGCCCATAGACCTATCTTCAAGAAAGCACAAGAGGTCACCTTTAAAGAATCTGTTGAAGAGTTTAATGACCCGTGTTTCTCTCTTCCCAGCTCTTGCAGGTAAAATCTCTCCGACCAGCTCAGATGTCCTGTTCAGCGCCTCAGCGATGGCAGCCAGCCCTCTCCCACCCAGTGTGTATCTGCCTGCCAGCTTCAAAATGTCCAATGCACAACTGGCTTTCTTCTTGCGGGAGGCCCAGATCACAGGACAAACGGTTGGCGGCGGCAGTAGGACCAGCAGCGGCAGCAGCAGCTCCGGACATCCGCTGCAGCGCTCTGAGAGTTTTGTGGTTTTCCAGACAAAAGACCTCCCCGCCATCAACATAAGCTTTGGGCCTTTTGCCCAGGACCAGGCTCTATCCAAGGAGCTGCTGCAGCCAGCCAGCCCTCTGGACATCCCGGGGCAGCTGACAGTCGGCTGGAAGGTGCGGGCCTTCATTGTCCAGGCGAGGGTCTTCTCCAACAACCCCATCGTCCAGGTATTCTTCTACATTGCGGGCCGTGACTGGGACGACTTCAAGGCCCAGGACAACCTGCCGTGCATCCGACTGCACGGCTTCAGGGACGTCCGGGAAATCAAGACGTCCTGCCGCATGAGGGACAACCTGGCCACGTGCTTGGCGCAGCTGGAGCTGCCTCCGTCCTGGTTCAACGCCAACGTGGCACCGCTGGGCCGCAGGAAAAGCTCTGGCGACGGGCTCCTGGATGGCTTAACCAGTGAGACTCTGCAGGCCGAGCTGTACTACACGCTGCACGAGCCCAATCTGGGCGGGGAGTGCAGCGAGGGTCACAGAGGGGGCGGCGGGGCCAGGGGAGAACCTCTGTCACAGCACCCTCTGCTGCGCATCGGGAGTATCAGCCTCTACCAGGTCAGTCAGGACCAGCTGCTGGTGGACAAACAGCTGGACAAGAACATGTTCCTCAGGCTGCCGGAGAAAACGCTCAAACCTGGAGAAACACTGAAGATCCTGCTCTACCTGATGCCCAACTCCACTGTGGAACAATTCACCCTCAAGTAAGACTCATTTCTTTGTTCACTGATTCTCTGGTGGCTTGATTACACACACTCTCCATCTTTGATATCCCATTTTCTGTCTTTTTTATTGAGAAAGTGGCTAGTAGAGATGCACAACAGAGACTCGTTTAGTTTGTTTTTTCTTATTTGCAGGCATCACTAATACATGAATCTAACACATGAACATGATTTTCAACCTAAATCATGGAATCTATTGTGAAATATGTCTACAGCTTTCAAAAAACTTATTTTTTTTTTTGCACATTTTAAACTCAAACAGTTTTGTCAACAAATTGTTGAGCAATGATACAAATAAAACCATGGCGTAAAAGTTGACCACTGTCATGTGACCTCGGCTGTTCAGAATAACTGTTCTGCAAAAGGTATTTGCTCTAAAATGTTCTAGATAGAAAAGTTTATTTATGATAAATGCTCCCTAATATCTTGTGATTTTAGTTTGTGGCAGAAAAGTTTATTTTTAGATAATATATCAACTTTATTACCAGATAATAATATTTTTCATCACAATCCCCTCTTTTGATTAGAAGAAAATATTGAAAATTTTATAATCATATCAGATTTTATTTTGATGTTTTTTTTGCAGCAGATGTTCTTTGGTCTTGTTCTTGCCAGAAACTCTTTTATTTTTAAAAAATTGTTGAAAAACATTTTTTAAAAAAAAATTAGGATGAAAAGCATAAGATGATTATTTTTTTCAAATCTTCCCTCCAACTTTCTGAGGCCCCCACAGCGCCGCCTGGTGGCCCTCACTTTGAAAAACACCGGTCTGAATCACTGCTGGGTCTCACTTGTCCCCGTTAAGGTCAGATCCAACAGTCAGAAAGAGAGACTCCGCAAATACTATAGATCTTACCAACATTTTTTTTTTGTGCAGCTCCACAGAAAGATAAATCCGTAAGGGAGAAAATACTTTTCCCCATTTCTGTGTCTAAATATCCTTGCATGGTTTCTAATAATCATCCCTGCTATGGGTCTCCCCTCTTCAGGCTCAGTATTCAGCCCACAGCAACAGAATTAGAGCAACATTTTTACATTGCCTCAAGATGAATTCTTTCCTTCTTTGATGGCATCAGTTCATGGAGTGAATGCATGTGCAGCTTATGTTGAACAACTCCAATTCATGTAATATTCACCATTTTGGCCTCCTACCACATGAGCTGCTTCGCTGTTTCTGTTCATTACAGAAAGATGAGCATGTAATCACGTATTTCATCCTTCCCATTAATTTCCCCTTCACTGCTCAAAGTGGTGCGCCTGCAGTAATTAAGGTCAGGTAAGATAAAGAGGAAGAGATAGTGTTATAGTGAAGCAGCTCTCTGGGGTTACCTATTTGAAATGTTGGCGTATGACCAGAGATTTCTTCTTTTCTTTTCTTCTCCCATGAGAATGGGCTGCTGCTCAGAGTCGGTTGTGTTTAAAGGCTGGAGGTCACATACTGGAGCATCCCACCCCTCTAATGACAATTAGTATTATCTAAGTACTGAATGCTCCTCATCCAGTCTGAAAAACAAAAAATTTTCTGCTTCAAAGTTTAAATGTTGATGTTCTACTCCATCTAAAGCCAGATTTATTCCTGATAGACTGTTATTGATTTGTGACCATCACCAATTTGTTAATTCATGTTACCATCTGCAATTAAATTTTCCTTTGAATTATGGCATTTATTGTATTGTTTATTATTTATTGTGATAAATTTATTGTTGTCACAATAAATTTGTGACACCATTTCTTTGTGACTGGTGTCCTAAAGAAGCGCATTACTAACAGGAATGTTTTTAAAGAGCATTATTTGTGTAGTGACACAATTGCAGCTCTTAGGTCAAAGCAGTAAATAGCCCTTATAGTCACTATTGTGGGCGAACCACAAGATGTTGTGATAAAACTTTCAGTCCATTTCTCCCACCCCAAGTGTCATCCAAAATAAACTTGGAGAAAAGTTTAATGATGGCATTGAAAGGCTATTTTTGGATGCCTCATATTTTGTGTCACTGTATTATTCCTACATTATTTACCCTATTTAAGACTCATCCGTGCTCCTTAGCATAATAAAGCTCTTAGAATAAATATCGATTTTAAAGATGACTTAAATGAGATGTTCTAGGTGATTTAGGTGAAAAGAGATAATGGCTCATAATGCAAGCTTTTATAGAAATCTCTCTAATAGGTGTCCATTAGTGGCTATCAATTTACTCTTTTTAACATTTTCTTGGCAGAGCGTCTCTCATTTCAATTGAATGGCTTTTGTTGCCTCTGCATTTGAGTTTTAGGATGTTAACTACCTTTCTCAGAGCATTATGCTCATTTTCCTCTCTCTCTGATATTAGAACGTCGTCTCAGAGGGATTTTAATGGCTGTGACGGTAAACGGTACTGCTCTGTGTTAAATGCAAGTTTGACCTGTAATCGGGTTGAAAGATGTTGAGGGAACAGGAGGCCCCAAATCATCCCACTCCTCTTTTCCACACGGTATTTGAAAATGGAAAAATGAAGAATTGTTTGCATTTCACAAAGCTTGAGGAAAGCAGTTTTTTCCTCTTTTTGTTCACTTAAAAGCCTGAAGGAGAGAAGCAACGGCAGGTCTTCATTAACTAATTTAGGAATGATGATGAAACGCTCTGTAAATACGTTTGTTCTAATATCTTACAGACCTAAACCCGGAGCTTTGCAGAGCCCTAATGATGAACTCGTTACTCCTAAAAGCCCTGCTCAAAGCCAGTGCGCTTTCTGCCTGCAGATAGTCTTGTACAGTAAATCATTTCGGAGGTATAAAAACAGAAAAGATCAGAACTTGTACATATTGAATCATTAAATGTTGGCAGTAAAAAGCTATTTCTTTTATTAAGCCTTGAAAAGTTGTGGGTGGATATGATTGTATTAGAATAAGGATGAGAAAATATTGCTAACCTGACAACACAGAAAGAAATCATGTCTGTAAGCAGGACAATGAGATTCTTTGTTTGTATTAGACAAAGACTATCAGGAGTTATAGACCTCTGCTTTACACTTGCTGCGTTTCCACTGACCATGTAATTGCACAAATTGAAATTATGAAAGTAATTTATCTTTTTTTTTATATATATACTTTTTTATGCTATGATGAGGAGGTTTCCTGCTCTGTCCAAATTACTGTATTAAAATTGCAAAGGAAACACTTTTTCACGAGTCATGTGATCAGCAGCTGGATGTTACTAGGATGCTCTAGTAAGTGGGGAAGTAGGTGGAGGATGATGCAATAGCATGATTTTCAAACATGCATTGACAAACTTATTCATATGTGATTTTAATGAAGTTTCTTATTTAATGGAAATACCACAAATGCAAAATTGCTTTTGTTTTTTCACATTATTGGAATATTGACAAAGTCTTGCTCAAATTTGTAATGGAAACGCAGGAATTGTTGATGGCCAATATGAACATAAAATATTTCGACAACAGTTGTGCCACTGAACCACCAACCATACACAATAATTGCATTGAGTCGTCTTTTAATCGACCAACATTTTAAATAGAGATCCTCCGAACAACAAAGTAATAATATTGCGCAAACATTGATTTATCCAGTGTCTGGATAAATCTGAATTCTTACTATAGATGTATTTTCCCCAAGATAAACAATAGGATAATTATAATTAAAAACAGTTTTACTGTGTGTATTTCTAGCTTAAATTGTCTCTCAGAATTGTGGATGAGATCCCAAATACCTAACATGAGGCTAAATCGTAAAGTATTACACCCTTGGAAGGAAAGCACTGATTTTAGAAAGCAAAACCTTTTGTAATTCACACCATTAACAGGAAGGGTGATAAAACACTTCAGTAGGATGTGTCAAAATAGAGGAAGGAACCTAACGTTAGCCTATCACCAAACGTTTCTCTTTTCAAAGAACCTAAGTGGAAGCATATTTCCTGATGACATTGTAATCATATGTGCAAAGTCTGATGGACCCGGACTATTCTGAGGGATCCAAGCCACTCAAAAAAATAAATAAATAAATATCTGTACATTTAATCTAAAAAAAAAAAACATAGAATTGTGTGTAAAACTTGATCTCTGCCTGTCTATTAAACAATGAAACTGAAATCCTTTCTTAGTACAAGCCCTGTAACCAAGCAACCAAGACTAAAAGATACAACTTAGCTTCATAATGTGCTTGATTACGGTTCATATATAAAGAAAACCAAAAATTCAGTAAGTAAGAACATTACAATTCATCTATAGAGATTAATCCTATTCATGAGTTTGGAGCAGAGTTACAAGGCACCTGGAGTTTGACTGAAGCCATTTCTGAACCATAGATGACATCAGAACTGTCTTACTTTTTCTGTGATTTGTCACATTTATCCAAATGCACCTCAGTTTCTCCAAATCTTAGAGAAATTTCTGCAGATTGCATCCAAAGCAACATATGAATCTCCTGCAGCTTTGCATACATGTTTGTTTTCTTTTTAGTTTAAGCTACGTTCTTATTCTTCAAATTTAAAGAAGCAAACAGCATCTGGAAAGCCCACTACTCATTAGCTGAGGTGATTTTTTAGCCTGTTTGAAGGTGTGAGATGAACTTGGCGACGGCAGCATGTTTTCGTGAAATGAGCTGGGCCCTGGGGGTAGCTTCCATCTGAAATGATTTATTCAGAGCTTTGGAGGTGGTTTAGTTGTGCACGCAGGGTTTAAAGACATTCTCACACTTCTTGTTGCAGTAAGACTTTAATCATTAAAGCTCAAACTCTCAAGCATCAGAGTATATGTCTGGTATACTTTCATAGTGTTTTCATACCTGAACCAAAGCTCTTGGAAAACCTGTTCCTCCCCTCGCGCTGCATCAAGAACCACTGAGGGAAACGACACAAAAACCTCTGAAGACACTGAGCGCAATTTTCTACTGTCCTTCTGGCAGACCAGAGTTTTTGTTCCTCGTCAGAAAACAATCCGGACTTTCTTGGCAAATGGACGGGGTTCGATTAAAGCGGACTAAACCTGACTGGTCTGAAAGCGACCTTAGCAACTCTCATTGCTTTTATCAGAGCGAGATTATAAAATATTTCCTTTAAATCAAAGTGATGCAAGGATACAGCCGTCTGAACCTGCTAGGACAAAAGCTGCAGCTAGACTTGTAAAACATGAAAAATCTGCCCAGTCCCCTGCCTGCAGGAGCATTTAGCAGACCAAGTGAGGCATCTGCATCTCTCAGCCTAGAAACGAGGGGCTATAAAACACTGGAGGAGAAGGAAAGGCCAGATTTGCCTCTCCAGAGAGCGAGTGGCCTCAGCAGGGTGTGAATTCACCGGCTCTCAGGGCCAACCGTCAGGCCATCCCTGTGCTTCGAGGAAGATGATTAAAGATGCAATAAGTGTCTTTAAAGATGAATCAGAATGCCTCTCCTCCAGCTCTCCTTTCATCTCCTCCATCCCTTCATTTCCTGACGTGTTTGGAGACGTGGAGCAAAGCCCACATGGCCACTTGTGGAGTGACCCTTTGTCTTTTGCGACGGTTACGCTGTCAGGAATGTACAGTGTGTGTCGACGTGAACGTATATCATGTAGAGGAGGAAGAATCTGCGAGTTGGATTTAGTTACCATGGCAACGCACTGATGTATGGCATGAAGCTGTGAAGTTGTTTGGTTTTTATTGAACTTGCTTGGAATAATATTGCGTCTCTATCATCGGAGGAGTTTTTTCCTTCCGTTGCATTAAAGAAACGTGATGTTGTTTAGAAGAGTAATGTTTACAGATGTTAGTCAGTCTCACAGCATTCCAGCAGCACAAAGGACGCCATCGGCAGGTAACATAGCAGGACTGTGCTGTTTATTAAAGAAAAATTAACCAGATATTAGTATTTTTAGAGCATCTGTTATGAAATCCTGCTCTGTAGTTGTCAAACGATGCTGAGTTAGTGTAAAACTAACAATATGATAAATGCCAATGTGGTAAACTATTTAAAACATCCAATAAAATGTAATAATTTAACATGTTTTTTTTATATGTATAAGACTTTGATTCATCGTCTTGATAAATTTCAATTAATGATGCTAAAGCTGCAGGATGTAACTTATGTAAAAAAGTTTTTTACATATTTGTTAAAATTGTTTCCATGTCATGCTGGTATAAAATGAGACACAGGAGCAGCACCACACGGAGAGTGATTGTCAACACCAAGCCCTGCCTCCTGGCTCTGGTTGTTTCTTGTCAGTCCTGGGAGAAGGAGAATTAGATCTTTTTTTTTTTTTTTTTTTTTACAGATTGTCACAATCTAGAGATGGTTTCAACAAATATGTAAAAAATATTTTTATAAAAGTTACACACTGTTTCTTCAGAAGAGCATCGATAAATATCATTGCTTTGATAATGTGATCAGTTTCAGTGGCCTCGTTCAGAGTGCTAATCGGGTTAGTGATGCTCTGACACTTAAACTCATCCAATATCCGGCTCATTCAACATCTAAATGACGTTCAGGACCAACATGTTCTCTGTCACCAACTTCAAAACGGTAACAGAGAACATGTTGCTGGAAAACGTCAAAATCATGCCATCTCCATGCACATGTGGGCGACTGCTCCGGCTCACAACGTGTGTGCTGAAAATGCGGAGGCATCCTCCTGCAGCTCTGATTAAAGCAGCAGTCACAGGTTTAATGTGTTTATCACTTTGTGTTGGCTGTGTGGTGCATTTGTGGTACATCTGTCCAACCACACAGAACCTCTATTGATGTTTCTGTTATCTCCCAGCACAGTTGCACCCAAAAAGACCACTTAATGATGCTCCTATTTAAACAAAGCACTCTTACCATGCAAGTAAAAGGTGTGCAACTCTTTGCTTCAAAAGGACAACTATTCATAAATCTGACTTTTATGGAACCTTCTGCTCTTCTGCTCTCATCTCCTTTAGACTAGCATTAGCAGCAATTGACAAACACCTGGTAGAAGTACGGGTCTGCTGAGCTCAATTTAAGAACTTCTTCTCAGTCCAACACTCCTGAGTTAGGTAGTAATAATGGAGGAGCATTGTTATGATGACATGCTGAAAGCGGTGTGTGTGTGTAAAAGTAGGAGTTTCTTAAAGAGATAGAGGCCCAATTTTAATGGCTCTATGTGTACAGAAAAGCCATAATGCAGCTCCTTTAACAAGATCTAAATCTAACGATAATGAGTTTTGTATCTCGTTACATCGAGATTCTTCTCATCAATCTCTGGCTGTTAAACACATCCAGACAAAGCATGCCTATTTTTCAATTTCTTTTTTTCATGTAAAACAATTTGAAATCCATAATTTTCCCACTTTTCTCATTTATGCACTGCTTTGTGTTGGGTTGTCTCGTAAAATTTTTAATCTTAGAAGCAGCTGTCATGTATTTTTAATGGATGAAAGGTATGTTTTATACCCATATTCCAGCGGTGTCCAAAATCAGGCTCGGGGGCCGTCTGAGGCCATGACCCCAGATTAAGAATGTTGCACATTTTCAACTGTAGCTGAGACAGATGAACACACTTTATAAAAAACATTTTCAAGCATGAAATCTTCTTAAACAGTAAATGTTCATTATAACATAAAGTATTTTTCTTTTGCGCCTCTTGTCTTTTACTTTGATTTTAATATCAATGAGGTCAACCTTTTACTAAACAAACTTGGGCAAAACACATCAAGGATTTTAGAAAAAAGTTCTCGTTTTTATTGCAGAGATTACACAAAAAACATTTTCCAAGCCAACAAAATCGAAAATGTTCAACCAGAAAAGTTAGAAACCTGTACTCCATTTTCAGAGTTAACAATATATTGTATTGTATATTTCAACTTTTTGTGGAAATATTATGTTTAAATCACAAAAATTTAAAATTAAGCCTTTTTAATTTGAAACAGAAAATCTGCCCTTAGTGCTTTCAATCTGTTGATTTTGGCATTCTGTACCTAATCAATAACTCCATTATGTGAGCAGGAAGGCGCAGACGACTCGCCACTGACAAATCTCCAACACTTTTACAATCGATACAAAGTGTTTTTATTCCTTGACATGTTTATGTTTACCATGCTTTACACGTGTATATTGCTCTTTTCACCTAATTTTTAATGGAACAAACTTTCAGTTCTTCACAAAAAGGAATGTTCAGGATTTATCGGCCAAACTGCCAATTATTTTCCTTTTCACAGGTTTTCTGGAACCTGAAGCTGCTGTAATGAGAAATTAATTCCTCTAAAATCTTGTTTCTTCATATAAATTTCCGGGAAGCAATTCCGACCCAGCGCAGGGTGATGGTGATGTGCCGTTTTAATGAGACCAAACTGCCCCTTCTGCTGTTTTTACAATCTGACAGATTATTAGAAAGTGACTGTGTTTAAAGCATGTGTGTTATCCAGCCATGTGGCACAACATTAGCTTTTATCCCTGGATTTGTTAGGTTTGCCATCTGTGAACACTCGAGGGTGTTTCACTTTATTCCTACCAACTATTACTATTGCCAAGGATATTATAATTATTTTCACTTTGTTTTGCCAAAGGGCTGCAGCTAATGGTTTGCTAGGAATGTTTTGTTCCATGGTTTATTCATAGGCAGACTTGAGTCGCAGGATACAAAAAGGTTTATGTAAGAGTGTAAATAAGAGCTTTGGCACTGCATGCATTGCCAATGATGAGCTGCTGTTTTATACCCTGTTGACTCACAAGTAAACATATCTGCACTGCAGCCCTCACATATGGACTGTTCTCATTATCCTCATCCGTACATTGCAGTTGGAAAAGCGGCATAGTGCCAGAGTTTGGGTACAACATGCAGAATTCAAATGCCTGCAAGTAAAGGCTGGAGGAGAAGAAAGGACACTGGAATCCAGGCAAAATGACCCACATTCTGCTTTACTGGCTTCAGTCCCACAGGGTGAATGAAGCCCTGGGAAATGGTTCAGTGATTTCAAGGTTTGGAAAGTGCTGGAATTCTGTATAGTCCTTGAAAGCGCACATTTCTCTAATACATGGAATCCAACGTTTGATCAAAATCCTACAGTTAAAACCGGATATTTCCATACACCCACATGAAAGACGGATTTGTTTTTTGTCTCACTAAATTTAAATCAGATTAAACATAACTTATTTTAGGTCAGCTACTGTTCCAAAATTATTTCCATTTAGTAAGTACCAGAAAACTTAGCAGGAGCATTTTTCAAGAGATTCATTGTAACTTTGTTTTTCAGCTTTTAATTTGATATGTTAAAAATTAGTGAAATTGGGTTATTTTTGTGTTTAAAACTTTTTTTTATTTGTTATGTTTTATTCTCTTTCATCCCTGCTTTAGAATATAGAACATTATCACAAGATTAGCTTTCATAAGAGCAATAAATGAGAATAAGAAATAGCCATTTCATTCCCTACAAATAGCTTTTGTAGTATTTTTTCTCCTCAGTGTGCTTCTGGAACAGTTTAAAAACTAACCTTAAAATGCTTGAAAGGTGCTTGAATTTACTGTGGGAAAAATGGAAATGTGGTTGCAATTGCCTGGCAGGGAATGGAGCAACTTCCTGACCTGAGTCTCTGCTTCCTTCCGGCTCCATGGTGGCCGCATGTCAGCGCCGCCACCGGAGCCGGCTCGTCTTTTCCTTGGCATGTTGATGGGAGATGTCAGCACCTCTCACCGTGGATCGTGAGCATGTTCAGATCGTATGACTGAAGCGGCCATGCTGGCACCGGGGGGCACCATGTCAGGTCGCATCAAGCAACATGGAGAACGGCTGTTTAACAGTTCACATCCCTGAGAGAGAAAGGGGGACTTCCTGCTCACCTTCAACTTGCTCCCATTCTCAGTGCAAAAGTCTTAAATCTCTTCATATTTCTGTGAGTGTTTCTTCTTACAGTAACCAAACTTCCTTGATCAAAATTTGCTGATTTATTTTTTTTTTTTTGTATGGATGGTTTATATCCTTGAAAATGCTTGAATTTAAATGAGGTCTTTTCAAGTCCTTGAAAGTGCATGGTCTTCAAACTGCACAGTTTTGATAAGTAATTGAAATAATGTTAGACTTACATTTTCTATGTTGAACAACATCATTGGAACTGGGAGATTTTTTTGTTCATATACTGACTAGTCAGATGTATAAGATGTGAGAGACATTTCAATGCAACCCCACAGGTTAATACGACCACCAACATGTTTCACAAGTGAAGATGATGTTCCTCCAGAGTTACCATGGAGATTCTTCTCTGAATCGGTTATGGATGCGGACGAGCAATGCCTTTCTGTTCTGATTAGTTATGAAATATTTTGTAAACCGTTTATCTCTTCCCTTCTACTTCCTTTACTACCTTGTGTTTATTTATCTCATAAAATCCCAACAAAATACATAAAATTTTATGGTTGTATCATGAAAGGTTTAAAGCAATATAAAGTACTTTGCAGGGCACATCTTGTCACAATAAAATTAACACTTGTGTTAAAATGGTCAGGCGCTGGAGCAAAAATGAGTAAAATAAGCAAACAGTAGCCATCACATTAACTTCCTCTTTTATTCTCCTCTTCACAATGAGGTAAAACATCAAAGGGAAGAGTTGGTACCACTCCAGAATCCACCCCTCAGCCCACAACGTCCTTAGAAAAATATAACAGGAGACTAATCCCCCCCACCCCTCCAGTTTTTAATAAACTGAGCTTTTTTGAGTTTTTAAAGCTTCTAGAAAGTTGCATGTGTCAGCTCAAAGCTTGACAAAGTACAGATTTTTATGCAAGTTTTCTCCAGAGTCTGGGAATCTCCAAGGTGATTCAGCTGTTTCCTGGCCTTGAATATACGCGCTAAGTAACTTTGATTGAGAAATTCCTTTTTTTTTTTTTCACCCTTGGTCTATTGAGTATCTCATTTTTGTGCTGTCAGCATGTTGAGGTGAGGTTGAGACAAAAACTAACCCAAGTACAGCAAATTAGAGTACAGCCAATAAAGGCACAAGGTTCTTGCAGGTCATGCATTAAGTTTGGGAGGGGAAAAATCATTAGTGTTCTGCATGTATATGAACTTCATTTTTCCTATCGACCAGAAAAAAACTTTTAATATTAAATTTTTTTTTGGCAGGTGATTGTATTGATTCTGTTTTAAATCAGTTTGATTTAATTATTACATAATTAAATCAAGGTGATTTAATTACATACAGTATTAAGTATTTCAATATAAATACCATGTAATATGGAGCTTATATTTAATATGTTCTACATTAACTTAAAAGGAATAATACATGGATGGACATTTGTAAAATTACTCAGTCAAAAATTAACAGCAATAATTTTGTTTTTCAGGCTGTCACAAGAAAAAAATAGGATGTTCATTTATTCAGTCATTTATAAATGCCAGTTTCAAACAAAATATTAAATAGGATGTTTAAATATGTTAAAATATAAGCTACAAATTCAATATTTAGCTCACTAAATACATAGCTAACAAGCAAGCTAAATACTTAATTTGAAGCTAAATATTTAGCTAAAAAAACTACACATTAGCCAGCTAAATAGTTAGTTCCAAGTTAAATATTTAGTTTGAAGCTAAATATTTCAATATAAACATTAGGGCTGCACAGTGGCGCAGTGGGTAGCGCTGTTGCCTTGCAGCAAGAAGGTCCTGGGTTCGGTTCCCGGCCCAGGGTCTTTCTGCACGGAGTTTGCATGTTCTCCCTGTGCATGGTGGGTTCTCTCCGGGTTCTCCGGCTTCCTCCCACAGTCCAAAAACATGACTGTCAGGTTAATTGGTCTTCCCAAATTCTCCCTAGGTGTGAGTGTGTGTGTGCATGGTTGTTTGTCCTGTTTGTCTCTCTGTGTTGCCCTGCGACAGACTGGCGACCTGTCCAGGGTGAACCCCGCCTCTCGCCCAGAACGCTGCTGGAGATAGGCACCAGCAACTCCCGACCCCGTTAGGGACAAGGGTGATGGAAATAAACATTAAATTCATGCAAAAATAATTAGCAAGCTTAACAGTTAACTCCAAGCCCAGTTTTAAGCTCAAAGCTCGATAGCTCCAAGCTACATAATTAGCAAGCTAAATGTGTCAAATGTAAATATTTTGCAGGATTAATAATTAGCTTCAAACTAAATATTTACCTTGCTACCTAAATAATTAATTTGAAGCTTTATAACACTTATAACCATTTGTGGACCACAGATTAACTAAGCTATAGTTACGGCATGCTAATTTTGTTAGCAACTTACATATTTGGTTGAAACTACATATTTACTTTCAGCTAAATATGAAAATATTTTATAATGTATTTTGTCACACTGAAAACATTGTTTTACATAATTTTTTGCACTTTCCTGGACCCTCTGCTTGTCATGTGGGGGGCTGAATAAAGTTACTCCATGAGCACCAAATGGTGACTTTCTGTAGGCTGATGGACGCCTGCAGAAAGCACTATGGTTTTGGAAAAAGCAAAAATAGATGTGCCACCCTGTGAAATATTCTGTCAAACATTAAATTGGATCGTGGCATTTGTATGAATGTCACTAACACACATGACCTGCATTCGCAGGCCTGCAGAGTACATGCTTAGAAACATCACCTGCTTACAGTGGCTGCATTCAGCTGGACAATGGTTCCTGCCTCTCTGTAGAAACGGTTCAGGGACGGTTTTGGTTGTGTGAAAAAAAGGTCAAGATGTCGACTTGTCGACACAATTGAGAGTCTGTGTGATGTCCAGGAAAAATACATTTAAAATACCAGCTGTAATGCGCCATAGTTAACAGAAATTTAATAGTTTGCTGGTGCTGGGTTGCATCAAAAAATAAGATGTCAAAAACTATCCAGCCGATTTTTTGATTTTTACTTTTGGGGCTCAGAATATGAATTAATCTGTAATCTGCAGAAAAAAACGTCACTTTTGGTGCCAACGTTTGATTTTTCATCGCTGCATAGTTTGTTTTACCTGATTTAAATAGCTTTTTACAAAACTGGTTGCTAAATATACTTCTACATATATTATAAAGTTCTAATTTAATGAAAAGTCTTTTAAAGGATTACTACTCAAGCATTTTCTACTGAAGCATTTTCTGCATTGCTTTGCTTTTTTGAAGAATAATTGAACAGCCACCGTCCTACAAGACGCTACTTTAAAGATGCAACCTGGGATAAATTGACAAAAGCTCAGTCCTCCACATCTCCTCTGTCTTTTACTCGCTCAAAGTGTTCATCTGTTACAGCGACAGTTTACCCCGGTAAATTAATTTTCCTTAACTTTAAGCGAAAGTGATTTTGAATATTTGAAAAATGATAATATTTTATCTCCCCAAAGTTGTCTGGTTATTCTGTTTTTGGCAGGTTTCACCCTCAATCATTAAGAAAATACTGTATGATTAGATTAGACAACCACATCTGTGGTGCTGCTGGAAAATATTGTTGTTTTCTTTTGTGAAATCTTACAAGTAAAATTACAACATTTTTGTTTGTTTAATTCAGTGAAGGTGAGACTGCTCCTTGTTAGCGAGACAAGACAAAGATTGAAGTAGACAAAAAAAAAAAAAATTATAATGGAAATTTAAAAGAAGTGAAACCCTAAGTAGAGAGTATTGACCCAAAAATACAATTGAAGCTATTTATTTTTGTTATTTTGATTATTTTGGCCTACAGACTAAATTAAAACTTAAAATTCTGTTTCTTGAATAGGACTGCTGGGGCATTTTTAGTGACTATTGTATTAAAATATAAACATTCAATGTGATCATTAAAGTTTATCTATTCCGTCTTGACAATTTATTTCATCTGAGTGATCAGCCAGATGTTCACGTCAAATAAAGCCAACGCTTAGTCATAGAGGCAAGTGCTATAACACAATTCACTCCATGTCGTATTAGGTAGGAGAGCTAAATATGGCTAAAATAATATCCAGCTTGATTGTTGGTCTTCAGATTTTTCAAATGTTAGAGTATTTCACAGTTAGCAGCAGGGAGAAAGTGTGCAGGTGGCTGCAGTACTGGCAGATCTTTGTGCAAGTTGAACAAATCTGTAATTTGAACTCAGCTTGGTGCATTACTGGACTGACAAAACTCTGACAATAAATGTAGAGCAGCTTACAGTGGATCTGAAGCTGGAAGAGTAGATTGATGAGCAGCATTAGCCCAGGAAACCATGTCTAGACGTCCACTCAGAGGGAAAGGCAAAGTACACAGTAAGCAATGGGAGATGGGAAGTTAGAAACAATAAGATGAAGTTTGATAAAGCAAGGACCACAACACCAACCAGCTTCTCATTAAATAGTTTTTCTCTTTATTGGGCAACAGATAAGCTCCCACTGACCTCCACAGGGCTGGATGTTTTCTTCGATTTATCATGCTTGACCGTATTGCTTTGCTGCAGCAGCCCTGAAAAACAATGAGAAAACTTTGTCATCTCAAATTATTTTTGGAGTATGGGGGAAGTCTGTATGGGACTAATGGTCAGTGTTGGAGTGGCTTTTATTGGTGAAGACATATTTATTGCAAGAAGTGTGTACAGAAAAGCATATGTCTCACTTGAGTATTTAGTTTTTGTTTGGTATTAGTTCTTTTTATTTCTGGGTGTTCTTTCCAGTCACACTAAACATTATTTACTCCAATCTTGGCTATACGTTTTTCTTTATTCTCAATTCTCAATTGAATTTAACTTTTGACTTTCACTAGATCACTCCTAAACCTTTACATGTTCTTCTATAATTTGTTTGAGCTAGTGAGAGGTGGATTGTTAAAGTGGTAGTGCAGGCTTCATGGTTCCATCAGTTTCATTAAGTAGGATCAGCACCCAAAGTAGCAAAAGATTGTAAGTTGTAAAACTGGCACATTTGTTGACTTGAACTTGTACAGTTCAAGTCAACACTCAACTCAACACAGTTCAAGTCAACACTTGAACTGTACAAGTGTTGACTTACCATGCAGAAACCATTTGCTTCAATCTTGTTGATTGTGCAGGAGGCTCCACTTGTGCTTTTCAAAGATGTATGGTTGTGTAAAACGTTCAGTTGGAGGGTGTGGTCAGCAGCAGTTTGTTTGCATTTAAAGTGACAGAAGCCCTAAAACAGCTCAAATATCTTATTACCTAAGAATGATTTTGTGCAAAAAATGTAATGAACTTGTTTTACATAAGCAGTAGATCTACCCTAACCTGTTCAAGCAAGCATAATAAGTCATATTTAAAGCCTTTTCTTATAGTACTCATATTTCATATCAATCTACATTAGTATTTGCAAGCCATCCAGACGGTCAATAATAGTCTGAAGAAAACTATTAGGGTCTTCCAGTTCTTGTCTACTGACCTCATGCTGGAAATATAACAAACTAAAACAGGAGTTAAAAATTATATTAGAAGAAAAATAAATTAAAACCTTATCAATGTTTTAGAAAAACTTCTGTATGGCGAACAAAGCAAATTGCCCCACGCGTGTGGGAGGCTGATTAATCCATCAAGATGTGTTCAGCTGCGATTAGATGTGCTGTAATCAGTTACTGAGCTCAACGGTACACTTGTCCTTTTGTGCAGTTTGAATAGGTGTTGCATAACTTCAGTTTTTATTCAAGACGTTAATGAGTGACTGACTTTTCACATTGTCTTTACCTTCCATATCAGAGGGGAACAAAGAAAGGGTGGATAAAAAAAAAGCCAGTAAAGCGTTTTCTGTAAGGTGTTTCACTTTTTTGCCTTTTTTCACACATATTGGATCATTTTCTTTCTGCACAAAGCAGCACTTCTCCACCACATGTGGTTATCTTTAAAAACCGTTATGGGTTTAGTGAACACACAAAAAAAAAAAGAGATAAGGTGTTTTGCGCTCCAAGCAGCTTCCATTTACCTTCCCCTCCCTCTTTCATGTTGTCATAGAAAGAAATCGGTGGGGTTTTATTACTATCTCTCCCATCTCTCCTCTCCTTCCTGTTTTTTATGATGGCCTGCCAAGAGATTTGCTGAGCCAATCTGCAGTAATGGACATGGCTCTGCACAGCATGAGGGACTACACTGCCCAGTGGGCTGCAGTTTCAAAGGAACATGTAGTGTGAAGCAGTCGTGTCTCCCCACAGCAATGAACTCTTGCTTTTAATGATGTGCTCTTCTGACTTCAGAGAGGGTTTCTCACAGCTGTTATTTGCAAAGCGGAACATCAAATCGGCTACACAAACATGAATAGGCACTTCGTTTACCGCTTCCTCTTCCCCTCTCCAGCTTGATGCAGCTAACCTTTTAATGAGAGGACAATGGAAGGTACAGCCATATCACCATAAATTTTATTGTGTGATTGGGTTTTGAACTGGTGTAGAAGCTACTTTTCATCCTTTCTGAGAATGCTAATAGAAGGGCTAATTTTCATTTAGCTCTTTACCACTTTTTCTAACTTTGAAATAGGGATGGACAATAAATCAGTGACAATATATGTCACAATAGACATATCTGATAAAATATTCAATATATAGAATATTCAGTGAACTCTGATCCATACCTTAGCAGAATTCAGTTTGAAAGCAAACACATTGTAAAGAATGCATCTCTGAGCTTTTATAATCTTGTTTCCTGGCCCCGTAAAGCAGAAAGAGGAAAACAGCAGCGATATTAAGTGCAAAGCTATACTGGATAAACCTCCCTATTACTCGAGTGTGTTTTTCACACCTACGAGCAGCTGTTACTATTTACAATCTTTTTTTTCCTGAACCTGATAGAAACGCTGTTGCTGAGCACTGTGACCATGAGATAATCTCCAGATGACACTGACGCTGAATGCTTTTGTATCGCTGGGAGAGTTTAATTGGATTTAAAAGAGCCTTAAAAAGTGATTTGGTAAAGCGGGATCTTGTGCCTGTATAAAGCTAACTGCATATTGTTCATTGACCTTGTCGCTTGGGAACTGTGATGGTGTGCCTTTCTAGAAAGAAGTTTTTCATTGGAAGAGATAAAATGTTATCCCATACATGTGTGACATTGTGTGCCAACGTAAACTCACTTTGGAAGTATTTCTTCCAAAGTGCACCAGGAGAAATGATAAAACATTAATGGATAAAATAATGTAGTGTTAGCCCATTAGAAACTCTCAATGGGAAGAATTAGGACAAAGACATGATGCATATTCATAAAGCACGGCAGGCATCCAGGACCGCTAATCTAATAATTGTTAATGCATCAATTGTTTTTTCCCCTTTCTGCTTCTAGTGGCACAATCAGCTTTATGTGCCTCATCAATTTTTACTCTCACCACATTTCCATTTGAACTGGAGCAGTCATCATTCTTGGATTTGCAGTAATGTACTTCAGCGGGAGAGAGCTTTTAACTCATGTATGGCACTCTCTGCCTACCAATACTGATTTGGCGCATAATCATAAGAGAAGTCAGATTGCCTAACATGATTATTTGCCAATATTTCCATAAGTTGGATCAGGGTTGGTCCCAAATTTGACTTTCTCCTGGCAATCTGAACGTCTCAATTCCAATCTTTCCACCATTAAAAAAAAAATCCAATTTGGGCCATTTCCATCTGTGCCTGCTTGATTTTTTTCAAACCGTCCAAGTTGCATTTTCTTTCTCTTCTATGAAATTTTAAAAGTTTGCTCAGAATTTGCAGGACAATTGGACGGAAACATACATGTGATCCAAGCGTAGCTCCAGCATGTTTGGTCAACTGGCTTTACCTCTGTATGTATTCTACATTGGCTGCTGGAAAAGACAAGTGTTTTGTTGTTGACACATCCAGAAAACCATCCAGAAAACACTTTGCTGCATTCTTGTTAGTTATGCAGGAGGCTCCATTTTTGCTTTTCAAAGATGTAGGCTTGTATAATTGTACATCTGTTTGCAGCTCTTGTTACGTTTAAACATTAGCTGGGGGGCATGGCCAGCAGAAGCCTATTAGGATTTAAAATGACAAGAGGCTGCAGAGTGGCGCAGTTGGTGGCACTGTTGCCTTGCAGCAAGAAGCTCCTGGGTTTGAAACCTGCTCTGGGGACTTTTTGCAAGGACTTTGCATGTTCTCTCTGTGCATGGGTGCGTTGTCTCCAGGTCGACCCGCTTCCTACCACAGTCCAAAAACATGATTGTCAGATTAATTGATTTGTCTAAATCCTAAATTGTGTGAGCTTGATTGTTTGTCCTGTGTGTCTCTGTGTTGCCCTGCGATGGACCTGTCCAGGGTCTACCCCACTTCTTGCCCATTGACCGCCAGGGAGGGGCACTAGCACCCCTTCCAAACCCACTATGGATAAGGGTGTAAGATGATGGATGAATGACAAGAGGCTCTAAAACAGTTCATTCTGAAAGGAACTTAAAATAGGCACAACTCGCTCGCAGTTGTAATCTCATAATCTAAGAATGACTTTGTGCCAAATTGTGAAGAACATGTCTGGTATGACCCATAGACCTATCATAACTTATTCAAGGAAGCATGATGCTCACATTAAAGGAACTTCAAAGGGTTTATAGTGTCATGTTCAAACCCCAGGCTTCAATAAAGTGACACCTACCTACAAATTACATTTATATGAGGCTGGTGTTATTTAGGGGGCCATTTTGTTTGCATCTCAGGCTTCTTTCAGAGCAGTCGTTTGAGCCTCCACCCACCTGTGTCCGTCCCCCATCCACTGAAGCCTGGCTCCTCATACCTCCGTGTGAAGAAACCTTTTCTTCCTTCCCTTCTTTCATCTCATCTCTTTGTTCCTGAGTGGAAGCTCCCACTGCTGGAAGGATGTTATGTTAGGCTGATTTAAATTAGACTCATTTGGAGAACACACTCCTCCGAATTGATGTCTTCCAGCAAACTGGAGCAGATTTGTTATGGTCATTTGCTTTGCCCTGCGTTCCTCTCATAACGGCTGTTTAGCGCTACCCCTCACAGCTCTGAACTCAGCCGTGAACTCTCACATTTGTTTTTACCTTCCCTTGCGTGGAGTGGGCTTGGAGTCATTCGGCAGATCAGAAAGCTGCTTTAAACCACACAGCAAACTTGGAGGCACATGAACCTGCTTTCCAGGCTCGTCTCCTCGAAGTGGGTTTGTTGCATACATTTCTAAGAAACTCTTGTGCACAGTGATGAGGCTTTACGGATTCCGGTTGTCTTTGTTTATTCCTTTGTGGGACGTGTTTTGTCTGAGAAAGCTTTTCTTTTCACTGCAGCACTAGAAAGCACGTTGGAGCCGAGGGAGCCAGAGTAGCAGAGCAGTGCTGCTATTTCAGATTAATTTGGAAATTCACACGTTTTCTCAAAGTGACGTTCTAAGTACCAAGAAAAACATCCAACTGTAGCCATTTATTTTAAGAGCTAATGCCGTACTTATTTAATTGTCCACATTCCCCATTTTTCTCTGCTTGTAAAATATTCAAAACTAAAATTTAGCTTCCAGCTCAACTGAACAGAAGATATTCTCTTGTGAGCCATTATTTCCATAAAATTTGATCATACACACCAAGTTAAAACAAACTGCATTGTTCGTTTTGGGTGTTTCACTCTACAGACGGGTATTGATCATTATCGTCTTCCTTCAGTGGCTCTGAGGGGTGTGAAGGAAAGTTGTTGCAGGAAAATTAAACTGCTGGGTATTTGCTCTGACTGCAGTTAATTATTCCATCACAGCAGCCCCCATTAGCTCTCCATCCACCCACAAAGCAACAGCTAAGGACCACAATAATCACTGAACATTACAGCCCACAGACTAAAAGCTATTTGAAACGAATATGGCTCCAAATCAACATTTCCAACAGGAGAGGCTCCTGAATATTTATGAAAATCCATAGAGGCCTTTCTAATGGAACGTTTTAGAACAAATGTGATAAAACTTCACATCGTTTCAGTTTTTTATTATCAATATTCACAGCCATGCGAGTCTCCAAAGTGCTACGTTAACCCACATTAAAGGGTCGCTTGCACTCTCAGATATAGTCAGACGGGTTTGAAATTATATTTGTCAGATATTTTAAAGCAGACCTGCCAACTCTGCTGCAGAACTACAGGTACAGAAACTTAGCAGATAAACCAAGCAGTTTTAGATTTTTTTTAAATGAAATAACCTAATATACATTCCCTCAGAAGTCTACTCATCCCTGTTTAAATATCAGGTTTTTGCTTTGTAAGACATAATATCATTATAAGTCACTGAAGATGACATTTTTCCAGTATGGATGTTTGGGTTTAAGAATCACTTACATCATTAACTTGGTTGCATAAGATCTGTAAAGCTGTCAGCCGAATTATTGTTTTCTGTGCTAAATTGTACTGCAGTAAATTGAAGTACTGCGTTGTTTTAAGCGAGGTTGAGAACTGACGCATTGAACTGGGCGTATCGCTAAAGCTTTGTAACGTGGTGCGGATATAATCTCAGTATGAGGGTTGAGTTTTAGAGAATACTGTAGCAACATATGTGTTAAGAGTTATACCACTTGTTTGGTTCAATCATGCTCAACACAGACCTCTGAAACTATGACTATTGATCCTTCGCTATTATATCACCTAATAACATAATTAGGTGATATAATCCCTAAATAATACATTTTTTCCAGTTTTGATTGTATTGAGATATATTTTATTTCAACAGTGCTATTTGAATTCCTTTTTCTTTATCTACTTTAATAAAACTTGCTTCTGCAGTTGCTGGCCACATTACTGGGCACACCCACACATCCCAAAGTTGCTCTATTGGAAACAAGTTGGCGTAGTGAAATAGTTTTCTCTTGGTAGGTTTAATTTTTCATATAGATCTTGTCATATTGTCAAGTTCCATGTTTGAAAAGTTGATTCCTAAAGCAGAAAAAAAAACAATTCCTGTCAAAATTACCCTTCAACTAATCCTGTTAAATCCATACAGATAATTTAACGTATGATCACACACAGGAGATGGACCCTTCTGTAGTCCTCTTATCAGATGTGATGGGATTATAAATAGAAGAAAAAAATAAGGATTTGCTTTTCCTTTTAAAGCTTGTTACCAGGCAACAACTCAGCAAGGTGTTTGGATGCATTTGTTCAGAATATTAGCGTTTCATTTACTTAAGGAAATCGCTGCATGTCACCAGAAGGGGAGATAATTATCCCCTCCTGCTGAGAGTTGATATTGAATTCAAAGCGAATGCTAGAGGATTGTTTGGTTTCAGTCTTTTCTGGTCCTCCTGCCATGAACACAAAATGTTCAGTTTCAGCAAAATCCTTGCACTCCATTCAGGGAAACAGCTGCATCATCTTTTACTCTTTCCCCAGCAGCCTTAAGCTTACATGTTCATTAATGTGAATGACCCTCTTATCACACGCTGCTGTTAATTGAAGTCTGATGAAAGCAGAAGGACGAGGTGCCAACGACATGGAGGAGGCTTGGCCCCTCCAGCACTTCTGTGTCTCACATCCATCCTCAACCAAGTAGGTGCGTAATTCCTCTCCCTCAGCAGACTCCGGAGAGCTCGTTGTGGTAGCGAGAGCCAATTGGACCTGACAACAGGTTTCTAAAACCGCTCTCCACCTCATCGTGGTGCCCTGTCCCTCAGGGCTCAGTGTTTTCTGCTATAGGGGAACAATGTTGTGTTCACACAGCTGCCTTTCATACTGGGAAAGATGTCCTTGTGTGGAATTACACCAGTCAGCCTTAGTAGGACCAACTAAAGGAAAGCAATACAGAAAGACAGCATCTCATTCCTGCTTTCTGGAGTATTATTCTGGAGTATCTGTTTGTTGTGACGTTTATTTTCCTGCGGTGCATTCACACAAGTCCTTTTAGTCTGTTTTATTCTAACCGTAGTAAATTAGTCCAGAAAGTTTTTTTTGTTTGTTTGTTTTCTAGGAGGTATAAATACATAATCAAACTCAGGTCCACCTACAAACCTATGTCTCGGTTTAGTTGAAGTGAATACTGGTTTGGTTTGAAAGCAGATGTGAACACCAAGTTAACCAGAGTCCGATCCAAAAGCACTAAGCAAACTGTTGCTCAGGGCATTGTGGGTAAATACAACCAAAACAAACGCACAAATCTAGCGCTAGCACAAGAGATTACTTGTACTCTTTCACCAAAAGCAAAAGAGAAATCCTGCAACCGCTAAAATCTGATACTATGTTTACATTTCATGAACAAGGAAGTTGTAATAATGTTTTCTTGGGAGGTTTTTGTGTCATTTTCTTCAGTGGTTCTTGGTGCAAAGCAAAGTATTTGGTTTGTTTGACAGTATAGCATGAAAGTGAATCACAGCAGCTGAGAATGACTTGGTTTAATTGACTACCAGACTATCAGTTGGGAAAAGATCTTAATCTGCATATCCTGAATATTCCTTCATATCTAGTCCAATTTCAAGACTGAACCATTGTATCATGCTAACTATTGTAGGACTCTGGTGAAGGTGAAGGTATACCTTCCAGCTAAAGTCAGTTGTCTTAGTTGGAAAAAGCTGGACTGCACTATGACACTCATCTGCCAAAACAGTTTAAAGACTCATCATGTTTAGTTGTGTATGCATCCAATCCAACAGGTCTCTGTAGAACGATTAGTTGTTGGTAGAGGTATCGCAACCAAAGAGAATGCAAGACCAGGTGTAGCTTCTTTGAGAGAAAAAACTGAGAAAACATAACGTTTAAATAACAGAAAAAACCATTTCTGATACACTTAAGGGTTTTTTTTACCTTGATTTAGCAGCATTTTATGATCTTCATTCTTTAAACCAACCATCTTTGTTGGTGTGGTGCTTCCATGAGATCATCCACCTTCCATTTTGTTTTATACTTTCTTATAACAAAAGAATCTGAGTTGCTGAAAAACAGTTGAATATTTTCTCCCCTTTCTTAGGCTGCACTGCAGACATTTTAAGATGACACCCGGGCACCAATAAACTAATACGTTGCTCACTGTACATTCTAAAACTTAAAAAGCAGCTTAGAAAAAATCATGTATCAAGTGTTGCCTTTATCTATAGCACACCTTTCTGCGAGCCAGCCTTTTATGTGGTCAGAAACCAGCAGGTCGTCGCAGCCCTTTTCATGCTTTAAAAAATGCCATGAGCAGTGCGTCGTGTTTCTGCGGCATCATTCACAGCACAAAGCACCTCAGATACAGGTGTCCGGGGGAACAATGAGCACCAGTGTGGCTCTCTGCCTGGAAAATCCGGCTTTATCTCCGGCTTCCTTCACCTCAGCAGCTGAAGGAAGTAAGAAAAGAAAGAGGTGTGAACTTGGGTGCAACGCAAAGGTATAAAAGAAGATGAGATCTATTTTTCAAAACCACTTCTGAATGCTTAAAATACAGCTGGTCATGTGAGGAGTGAACGTTTGCCTGCGTAGGAACTGTTCGAGATAAAAGGATGCAAAGTACATGTCATGGTTCTGCAAGCTTCTGATAGGTCAAGTCATAACATTGGAGTTAAATGGAGGCACAGCTGTGGATGCATTTTAAGGCAACTCTGCAAACAAACTTTTTCCTTGTGATGTCATGAGAAAGTAAAAACAAATATCCATTGCTTCTTAAACTAATGGCCTATGTAATTTTTTTTGCCAAAGGTGATTTTTGGCAAAAAATAAAAATAAATAATAATAATAGTAATAATAAATCACCACCTCTGCCACTAGGCAAAAAAAAATAAATCACTTTTGGCCAAAAATGATGGGCCATTATTTAAAGAAAGTGATGATATACAACTTCACAAGTTTAGTTCCTCTTTTCTTCCACAGTCAATGTGTATGAAATCATGAAGAGTGTTTGTATATAGTGGAGCATCCGCACACCCTTAAAAACTCTTAAATTCATGTATCTAAAATAAAGGCCCGAAAAGGTTTTGAATTCATCAAAAAAGAAAAAAGTTGTTCTTAAATTTGTTCATTACGTTACTTTTACATTTTGCTGATGGATATTCAATCCCATGAGGCTTTACTTTTATGCAAAACTTTGCATCATCACCAGAAACCATCACTGCGTTCTGTGACTCGAGGCGGTTATGGCAGAAACTGATATACCCCAGCTAGATTTAGCCAGCTAGCCAGGGTAAAACCAGCTAGCTTTTTTACATCCAATGGTAAGTGCTAATTTTCTGACAGTTGGCTGAACAATGTTCACCACTTTTGTTGCCAACCCAGACATATTAACTGTTTGTATTTTTTTTCTCTCTGCAATGACACAGATCTTACATGACATTAATGATGGTCTTAAAAAAGTCTTAAAAAGTCTTTGTGTTGGTGAAGCCTGCAGAAACCCTGATGTTTTTATTTTTTGCAGTGTTGTAACAGTTTTTCAGGGGGGTTTTGCAATATAACCAAACTGAATTTACATGAAAAGAATTAAACTACAAGTACCAGTAATATCTTTGGAAGTATTTCTATTCATTTTTATGTAATATCCCATAAATATCAGCATCCTAGAAGAAAACATATCCTTCCTTATTTTAACTATCTTTAAGTATTTCCCAACCTTGGTGCTCAAGTTTTGCATCAGGGGTGTGTGGGGGCCATTATGGCCCTTGGAATAATTTTGTGTGGCCCCTACCACAGCTCCTCCAGCCCTGCAGCATATGGCGCTAATGCAGATAAACATTTTTGCAAGTTTTTCTTTAGGATGAGATTTTAGAGCTGCCCTCATCTGTGTTAACTGTTCACACATATCGAGGCTTCGGGTTCCTCTGAAAACTCTGGTATCGTCCAGCCTTATTGCGCAGCAAACATGAATCTGACCTCCTCCATAACTCTTCAGATACCCGCCCTTTAGTATGATTGAAATTCTGTCCTGGTCCCTCACTAAGCCCTCGGTTGTTACAGCGATGGCCTCGACCGATTCTGCTGAGCTTCTCGTTCCTGTCTGGGATTTATCATCTCCCCACCCTGGTTGGTGTTTTACTGTTTAATGACCAGCAATTGCTCCCATCATCAGGGTCAGTTACACAGTGCCTGCACCGAAGCTAACGCAGCTTTGTTTGATGCCTCTGGGGTCCGTTTTGGTTGGTTTTAATATTCCAGAACTCACTACTAGAACGATTAAGGAACCGAATATCAGAGTCCCTCCTTGTGACTCTGATATTCGGAGTCACAATATCCGTTGTGTTTGTTGTTGTTGTTTGTGGCCTTCGCTTTGAAGAAGTGGCTCCTGTGAATCAAGATGTTGTCTGACAATAGAAAACAGTTTTGACGTCTTACTGCTGGAATCATTTTTCTCTCTGATCAGCTGAAATCTACAAAAAAAAAGCATTAGGGCCATACTAAAAAAATAAAAAATAAAAATATGAGAAGGAAGTCATACTATGAGAAAAAAGTAACATGAGAATAAATTTGAAATAAGATAATAAAGTAATATTTTGAAAAGTATATTTTGAGAACAGTCAGAAATGATCAGAATAAATTTGCAATATTCACTTCATTCTTGTAATATGACTTTAATCTTGTATCATTTTGATTTTATTCTTATTTGACTTTACTTTTGTGATGCCAAAACTTTATTTTTGTAAATTTATGATTTTATTATTTTACTTAATTTGTAAAGTTTTTTTAATTTTTATTTTAGACTCCACTGTAGAGAACAGGTCAGCTCATCTTAGCTGAGTTTTAAACGTCCATTATGGAAATCTTATCTATTTCATAAGTAGGCTGCTGATCTGTCAGCAAAATGTTACTAACCGTAAAGATGCCACATTTTGAGTTTGCACTTTTCTCTCCATATTCGATATTTTCCCACTCTGAACCTCAGTTCTCTGATATTTGATTTATGAGCAGCAGCTGCTTGTGGATTAACTATATCTGCACAGAAGGCAGTTTTGCTTAAAATGAACCTTTATTTCTTATATTAGTTTTAATTTAACAAAACGTTTTTGTTATATTCCCTTAAATTTCCTTTAATCATTTAGAGTAGAATTTTTATTTTATCAATCCCATTAAAGCTCTAAAAAGAGCCCATTTATTCCCCTGTTGAAGACATTGAATAAAAACGGCACTAAATTCAACCATAAAAGGTAAAGTGAAACTCTGAACTTGTGGTTTTATATGAGGGTAATATATGGTTTCTGCCCAGGTTGGTACAATCTGGGGGCGGCACAAAAAGACCAAGAATCTATTGTTTGATGCAGCTTAAAAAAAATTCTATTGCTCATATACACATCAAAAATAACTTATGAAAAAGTATACTTTTTTTTCTTTTTTTACTATTCTGCCCTCTTATTTAAAAATAAATCACTTAAAAAGGAACTTGAAGTAGGCCAGGGATGTCATACTCCAGTCCTGCAACTTTTATGTCTGCATTAAATAAAATCATACCACATCCTTTCATACTTAATGCATGTAACTGTGTGTGTGTGTGCGTGTGTGTGTGTGTGTGTGGGAGTGTGTGTGTGGGGGTGTGTGTGTGTAGGCGTGTGTGCGTGTCCGTGTGTGTGTAATTTGAACATTAACAGTTCTTGTGAACCAGAATTTTGACAGTTTATTTTTATAAAATATTACATTTCTGTCTCAGATGCTCTGACTCAATAACTAAGTGGAGTTTCTTGACAGTTTTCCAATTAAAATTATCCCTAGTATTCATTTATCACATGCTGCTACCGCCCCATTTATCAACCCAAGCTGCAATCTTCCAGCAACAATGACTGAAAAAGCTTTTTTTTCTGATAAATTGTTGTGCTGCTCATCAGTTCTCAGCTGTCTCAACTTCAGTCTTTCTGTCTCCTCTAACGTGTCCCATAATAACCCCCTTTTCCCACTTTAGTTATATAGACATCAGCGTCCAACTGATATGAGCTCATTTTTATCTTTTGTGTTTAAAATCCAAATGCAGAATTGTATAAGATAACTTGCATAACTTAAAGTACTTCTCAGCAATAATACTTTGAGATCCATGAGGATCCATACATTTCCCGTCCTTCCCCTGCTTGGCACCACTGACCAGCATGCATCAAAAGTTCTGATCCAGTTTTGCTCCAGCTGGAGACTTTTTAAGAACTTCTTCACTTTTACAGCTCCAGTCTCTGAAGCTTTACAGCGTCCATTAAAACTGGCGCATCGCGCATTAATGTAAGCTCTGATTTCATTTGAAGCCATTTTTAAATGAGCAGACCTCAAACTTTTTTTTTTATTCTTAAACACATCTTTGTGTTTTCTGGAGTCTGAGAAGATCAATATCAATTTTATCACTCCAGTTTCTTGCACAGACACAGAGAGTGTGTCCACCAGGCTGTAAAAGCTTCCTGATGAGCTCAACACACCCTCAGGTGGTTTCTCAACTATCTGTCAACTTTTAGCGTCTGCTATTTATGAATGCATTTCCTGCTTTAAGAAAACACCATCGGGTCTTTGGATGGATCAAATAGTTTGCCACCTGCTGTTTGCAGGAAACCGTCGTATGGTCACCAGCATAAATTTTTTTTTTAAAATGACATGCTTGTCAATCATTGCTACAAATTTGATTGAAGATGACCTTTAAAGTGGAACTAAACCCCATTTAAAAGCAGAAACTCAAACACATCTTTAAATATTTCACCAAAGTGGGAGGAGCCAAGAAACACTGAGGCGTGGCCAAACATGGGCATGAGTGAAGGGAGTAGTGTTGGGAAAACACAAGCACTGTTGGCAATTTAGCAACTTTGTCACATATTTAGCAGGTCTTGGGCATAATCTATCTTAAACCTGTCTTGATAGCAAATATGGCTGGACGACTCATTGTCCCAGGATTATTGTGATTATTGTCGTTTTGAAACCATTTTCAAGTAATTTAATGATAATGACACAAAAACACAAGCCAATAATCTTTCATTTTGTAAAGAAGAGTCAAACTAGAAGTGGAAGATGTTTTAAATATAAAAAATAAAACACAGAAAAACAATAAATAAAATGAAAATAAAAAAAATAGAAACTTTAAATCAGATTTTGATATCTGTGTAAAGAATATTTTCAGTCAAAATGAATCATCAGGATGAAAATTATTAAGCTCTTTTTAATTTATCAAGCAATTCATTGCTTTTTATGACAGGCTGACTCAAGAGACGTTTTTCTGTTATTCGAGGCTTTTGGCAACATGTGAAGCAGCAGTCTCCCTGCAGTAACTGTCCTGACTTTTGCCTTCGGGTCGGTACTGCAGATTGCTGTTTGATAGAACCAGCCACATAGACAGTTTCTTCTCTCATTCTGCCTATCTGATGAACACTAAATCCATACCATGCTTATGTGGTATAGAACTGAAATTGATCTGGTTCAATTACCTGCTTTTAAAAAAGCTCACAGAAACTTTGAGAATGCTTTGAACTCCCTGATTCATGTTAGTCAGTATCAATAAACGCTCAAAGCAAAGTCAACAAATGCGTCATGAAGAGGAACAAAACATGCACAACTTGCAGGACCAGCAGACCTAAAGAAAAAAGTGAGACTTTTGCTCCAGAAATTATGCTGCCACAAACTCTGATTACCACAGAAACCGCTCTATGTTTAAATTTACTGCATCATGCAGTGAATGTAGATCAGTGAGCCATGCAGAACTGGCAAGTTGCAACCATGTTTGATGTTCAGTTTTTACAGACTAGCTGCATTTCCATTCACTGTGAATTAAATTGGAATTACAAATATAAATTTGCTCAATGAAAACACAGCAATTTAAAAAAAACATGTTTTTTGGGATGAGGTGGTTTTTCGGTTGTATCAAAATTGGTGTATTTTTCAAAACTTTAATGGAAAAACTTTTTTCGCATATCACAAGTCATCAATATCTTGATGCAACTACTGATGGAAAAGATAAAGAAGACAGCCATAGGAAGTGATAGGAGGAGGATGTGTGGTATGTTTTTAACGCGTTTAGAAATCACACTTTTACACTCCTGCACAGGAGCTGCTTTGATTGTTAGCAGTGACGATGTGATTTATAAGTTGCTTAATTTTTAATTTAGTTGTGCAGTCATGTGTCAATGATGTCTGGGTGGGTGCAACATCATTGTTATGCTATGTTTCCATATTGCACTGGAAATAGAAGTCTGTTGTTTACCATTCGCTCTATGGATTTCCAGGTTTTAGCACGTACAGATTTTTGATGAACTCACACAGAGACTCCTGTGTTTCCTATTTTGCAGTCGGTTGTTCGGGTGATTTCTACAAAACATGTCTTACATTTTTGAAGACGAATCGTCAAACTCCACCGAGGAGCCGGATCAGTATCAACAATGATCTGGTGTTTGCAACCGCTATGAAGTCTGTGGCAGGGGGGAGATATTTGTTGAAGCTGTCTTGTCTGGGTAAACCAAAGTTCCCGTTCTGTATTTTTATCGTCCTGTTTTGAAAATGTGTCGGCACCTGCACAGGAGCTGCTCTGTAGCTGTAGGGTTGCCACCAGCATGACTCCATAAAGGAGGACAACTCAGCAGGAGCAACTGGATAAACAACACGATTCCAGCTGCTGCTTGTGAGCGCAGAAATATAGCGAGGTAACGCCACATCCACCTGGCTGCTGCAAACTCAGTCAATTATTTTGATTTTGAAGTATTTTTTTCAAGGCAGAGTTACTGAAAGTAGTGTATGCCAGCATATGGCCATTGTTTCTGCAGAAAGCAGAATCCCACCCTCATTCTCCCTTCGGTTTCATTTGATGTTTTGTGTGGTGCTGGGAAAATCTCACACACACAGAAAAATGCTGGATAGAAGATCACAGTAATGGAGAAAAAGACATTAAAGTGCAAAAAGAATTTTCTATTTTTAGACAAAAAAGGAAAAATTAGGTTAGTCAGCCAAATAATGCTTGTTAAGATGCCTGTCCCACTCAGATGACTTGTGATTATCCAGATCTACTGAGAACAGAACTGATTTGGCTGCTTCATAGTTGTAGTAAAGAAGTGTGTCCTTTACAAAATAACACGGTGTGCTCAAATATTATGTTTTATATGTTTTATGTAGAAGGTTTAGAAAAAATGCTGTTTTTTTTTTTAAGGAAACATAAATATGCTGTAAAAAAAATGGGATTTATAAATATAAACATGAATAAACATAAAATGCACTAATTAAAAAAAGAAAAAGGGAGCTCTACCCTTTCACAAGATCATCGTCTCGCAATTCATCTTTTTTCAAATTGCACACAAAAAAACAAAACAAAACAAAAAAAAACAGTAATGCATTTTTTATGTTAATTTTTTTATAAACCACTTCTGGACCAGTTCAAGGCATCTAATACGCAAGATGTATCCCTGACATATAAAATTACAAGGTATGATTTAATAAAACTGAATATTTATTTACTTCAATTACAACACAGAACTATATATAAAAATCCTAACATTTACAAGAACGTCTCAGTAAATCAGACTCTGCATTCCAATGAGGCGCGTTTGTCAGATTAAAAGCATCTTTTGTGAATAATCTTTAAGGAGATATTAACCGTTCTTTCACTCAACTCCTCATTTCTGTATTAAAGATACATATTTTTTATTGTTTGTCATATTTTCAATTAGCTGTAAGCAGAAAATCATCACAAATACAAAGGGTTCAAACATCAGTGCATAACAAATCTATATAATCCTTCTCTTAGTGATAGTCATTGAAATTAGTCATTTTTTAAAAATAATGTAATTGGTTGAGATTCACCTGTACCACTCGTTACAGGCGTCTCACTCCCTGCTAATAAAGCAGCAACATTTCAAATAAGGTTGAATAAAATTACCACCAATCAGAGATCTAGAGCTGCAGTTCAGTTTTAGTTTGTGTTTTTAGGCATTTTGCACAATTGATAGACTTCAGTTGTTGCCTTGAACATGTAAATTTGTTATGGGACATAAAAATGAAACTTAAAGCACTATGCCACCATCTTTCTTTAACTTCTGCCAAAGTTGCACATGTGAAGTAAAAGCTTTTCTCACGTTGATTCCTGACCTTGCAGTTTGATCACGACACTTTTTCAACAGATTCTTTTGCTCTGCATGCATGAACAGCATCTCCTTGCCTCCTCCACTGTTTATCCTCCAGCAAAAGTCTCAAGGCACTGTTTGAGAATTTATTGTGAAGCTCCATTTTGAGTCAAAGCCAGACTGGGAAAGGGTTTGTTTCTTCCTTCCATCAGTAACCCAGCGTGCACATGAACTGATGTATGAGAATGACATTGACATGCCGCTAAAAGCAGCAAAAGACGCGGGGGTGCCAGAAAGGAAACTCTCCTGGGATATCAGGAAATGATTGTACGCTGCATCTGAACTGAGCAGCGAAAGTCATTCATCTCTCCCAAGTCTTTATTTTAGCCCAACGAGTCGGAGGGACCGGAAGAGGCTGGGATCCTCGTCAGCTTTTAACCCCGGGCACAAATGGCTGGCTCATTTGGCAATGGGAGGCAATTAGGTTTGCAGATAGCAGGCAGAGGGAAAAAAAAGGGAAGACGAAAGCATGTAAGACGAGGACAAAGAGAAGCGGAGGTAGAGTCTGCAGCGAAGTGGAGCGGAGTGATTTAAATGTTGCCTGGGGAAGTACATTAAGGCTGGGTTGACACAAGGACAGGTCGGCAAGCATTAAAGCCAGCCATAAAAAGGTCAAAGCAGTGCGGCTGCAGTGATTACATGCTCAGTGTAATGGGAGATTATTTACCTTTCTCTGCTTTCTGAGCTTGCTTTGCCTGAAACGTGTGCAGCTAGACTGGATAAATACACCACCGACTGAAACTCTGCAGAAACAGGTTTATCAAGCCAAAGTTGGTTGTTTTACATCCATCCATTCTATCTCTTCCATCCATACGTCCATTCAATCTCTGGACTTCCCACCTCCTAACGCTCATCTTTGGACCCCCAAGACAATGGTCAAGCGATCACCTACGTATATCGGGGAGTAGGTGAATAATTTTCCTTCAAACCTGAGGTGTCACCCCTGATGACCCTGCAAGAATAAGCATGTTCAAGTAATGGACAGATGGACGGACGGACGGACGTTAGCAGCAGGATAGCTGTTAGAAGCAGGATAGCTGTAAAACATTTGCGTAACACTGATAAAGACCAAATTGTGCCTGATTGGTGACTGGGTCAGAGCATCTCGAAAACTATAGCTCATTCAATGTGTTTCTGGTCTGTGGTGGTCAGATACTTAACTGCTTATTTTATTTGTTCAGACATCTAATATACCTCAATATGCATGAATTCTGACAGTAGAAATGGTCACAGACATGTATTTCTGATCGCTGGTTCATATCAAGGCTGGTCTGTATTTACACCCAAAGTGAACTACTCCAGAGTTTGTCTGGAAGCTAACAGAGACCACCTCATGAAGTGGGTTTTGGTCCGTTTGCAGATCCTCCCCTGAACAACATTTTGTTTTGGAGTTACTGAGACCCTGAAAGTTCTCACCAACAATAAGGTCATGGGGACAAACTGTGTGTTGTACTCCAGCCCTTTGTAGATTTAATTCTTGTTGCGCTACATGTGGTTTTCGACTAGTTTTCAGATGAATTTTCTCTTGCTTTACTACTTTTTTCTGTCTCTTGTTTCTAAAGCTGCCACACCAGCTTTTACTCTAGCAGAACACTTCCTGATTATATACATTCCCCTTTTATTTTTCCATCACTCACACTGGACAGAAAAGCCTTCTATCCGACACTGGCTTTTTTAGAGCCAAACAACATAAAGACACGTCTGCTGCGAGTTTCTAATGTCAGAGTAAGAAATGCTGTTTATTCCTGTCTTGATTTAGTTCTGCTGAAGTCTGAGTTGTTCTGCTGTCTGACTAGAATAAATACTTTTCAGTCAGTGTTCAGTATAGGTGGTTTGGCATTTCTTCAAGACATATATGCTCTCTGTTTTGAGAGTCATTTAAAAATAACTTTCCTCAATTATATGTAGTCATACTGAAAAGTTCATTTATTTCAGTAACTTAATTATCAAAGTAAAGCACACTATGTAGATTAATTACACAGAAGACTTTTTGTTTAAATGATAATCTTCCACTTACAGTGAATGAAAAACATTTAAGGCTATGTGACTTTACATCGATAATAAGTTCTTCCACGAGTTCGCAATTGTTTTTGTGATTTTTTTTTTTTTTTGCAATTAGAATCTCCAGACAAAACTTCTTTTTCCAAACTAATGCTATTACTGATTTCTGCTCCATGTATAAAACATACTGAAAGCTGATTATACATCCACAGAAATAAAGCTAGAAAATTTCAAGCATCTCTGTTTTGTTATCCATTAGCATCTTTAGACCTGAACTCCAGAAATGGCTCTTGCTAGAGTAATTAACCAATGACTCAATTTTGTAGCATTTACTTCTCGACTCATTAACACTTGCTACCTACTAGCAAGTGTTTTTTTGTGGTACCACGCGCTCTCCTTTCCTCACTTTTTATCATCTATAGAATATCTACAGGGAAGCAGGTGAGATTTGTTTTCAGTGCTTGGGTTTTGCATTTGTGTGTTTCCTATATATTGCTGGGTGGCACTCAGAGGAGACTGGGAGCATTGCCATTTAAAGCCAGAGTTATTTTAAAGGCCGTGTTTTAACAGTTTGATGATCTGTATAAACCGCTGTGCTTATTACTCAGAGAAGTAAAGGTTTAATTAAACTCCAGCAGGTTGGAGTTGACTGTGTACTGAAGCGAGGCTGTAAAGGTAAATGGGGGGTAAAAGTGAGTGTTTAGCAGCTGAAAAGATCAGCAGAATAATGGAGGCACACATCTATGGCTGCAGCAGAGGTTTATTTATGAACTCTGTAGAAGAAAACTTTTCACAAGTTACAGCAGAAGGTTGGTAGTAATAAATGATTTCAGTTTAATAAAAAAAAAAAAGAAAACAAAACTAAAACTAAAACAAATCCCAAGAATATGTTTGCTCTTCAGAAATGATCTCCCCTCCTCTGTTTCAATATGAGTCCATGTTCAGTATGCAAAGGAGAGACACTGATATTTCATTGATTTTCTTTTTTATTATTATTCTGAAAGTGCTCAACCTGACATTTATATCTTCTCGAAATTAATGTGGCATCACCGTCTCTGCTCTTTGGTAAAAGGGCAGAGAAGCAAGAGTGCACATGAAGATGGATTGAAAAGTTATGTAAACTGAACAAAAATAATTCAATTTCCATCAGATTTAACCACTATGGAGAAGTATTGCACCACGTGTCAATACATGCTGACAGCAGTGACTGAATCAGGTGACTCAGTACAAATAAGTGAGACAGAGTGTGCAGATTAAAGGGAGGTTGTTTGGACAAAAATCAAAACACAATCTTGGTCTATTAGAGCTTTATCAACGACAAAAAAATGTAAAGCTAAACATCATAACGGCTTTTCCAAACTATAACCAATGTTACAGTTAAAGGACATTTTGTGCAAGCAGGCAAAAACAACGTTGCTTCTTTTTTTCCCCCAGCGATTGCAACTAAATTTCTCTTAGTTGTAGTTGAAACTAAAGGAGAAAATAAAATAAAAAAACAACGACGCAAGGTTTAAATTGAATCTTAATTGAAGCTGTTTACATGCAGGCTAACATTAGCACTGAGATGCAGCGGCTCCTGCAAGATGTAGTCTATAAAAATACTTTAAAACTTTCACAAGCAATTCATTTAAAAGTTTGATTGTGAGGATTGTGCTTTTCTGTGTATTTATTTAGATTTCTGTGTTCTGTTGAGTGTCTGTGTTGTCCCGTCTACCCCTTGATTGTTTTCATCTGTCCCTTGTTTCCCCTGATTGTCTCTGTGAGTATTTAATCCCCCATGTATTCCCTGTTCCTGGTCCGATCCTTGTCTCATGACCACTGCTGTTAGTTTGTCATATGAGTTACCAGATGCTACCAGATTCAGAGCTTTTGCCACCGCTCATCTGTGCTGCCTGGATTATTTTGTTTATCATTAAGTCATCATCACAACTCAACCACCTGGATCCTCCGCTTCATCCTCACCACCTACAACTACTAAAAAGTGTTCATTTATTATGTAATGGGAAAAAGAATTTACTAGAATAATAGCTGAAATATTCACTTGTTTCTCCTGTTTATGTTGCAGATTACATTGGGTCCTACAGTATCGCTAACTGGTGCAAGAAGGTTTAATCCTTTTAAGATGGATATTTTATACACACTACAGATTTGTTAAGAAAAGAGAAATAACTAACCAAGTTAAAACAATGTGTCGTTTTTTTTATATAAGAACATTTTTTTATATAAGGACAGCCAATCGCTCAGTTTTAGAATATTTTTAGAAAAAAATACATATACCTCAAACCACCTCACCACTGGCGGCTCATGGCCAACTGCCAGAAAATGTTAGCTTTTTGCACTTTTTATGGGCAAGTGCTTTAATATTCCTTTTACATCTGTTGTAAACAAAAAGCACATAAAAACAAATACGAGGTTAAAACTAAATGTCCAATTGTTCCTTTTAACATACAGCTGCAGCAGAACTCCAGCAGAGTTAGTCAATACAGGAAGCTAAGCAAATAGCTTAACTCTAACAGGAATGATATTTTTGTTTTGTTTTACTTCATCTCAGCCATTTAGCCAGGTAATTGAATTTTTATTATTTTTTTTATTGCTAAGGACGTTTCTTTCATTTTGTTAATAAGGCTCCAGGATAAGTTTCCCTGGCAATTGGCCATATGTTGCCAGTGTTGATGAAATGGCCAAGCCCTTGAAAGGAAAAACACAATAACAACCAACTAATGAGGTATATGTAGAATGTATCGTCTGCTGTTCAATTAACAAACTCTCAGTTCTGACTTTGACCACAGAATGCCCCAGGAACTAATTGCTCTGTGTTCCCGACCATAAATTTTCACTAAATATATAAAATTCTTTATTGCACAGAGAATGGGAGATAAAAAGACTTACTGATTCACCTTATAAAAATACCAAGGAGAAATTCGGATATTCCGCCTATGAAAACTATATCTGTCACCTATAAAACACCTTTGATTATTTTAGCACTTGAATCAGTTTTAATGCACCAACAAATTATGGGAAATGTCCGTCACTGACAGTGCTGTCAATACATTCCTTTATAGCATTGCAATAGAAACATTTTGATTCAAGAAGTGTGGATGTAGAGAAATGTCTGTTCACTGTACCTTTAGGACATAAATATTGTTTTTATTTGGCATTTTAGATTCATTTTCTCTTAACACATAAACCTTCCAATATTCAGCCAAAGTGCGACATCAACAGGGATTTAAAAAAAAGTTTGAGGTGCAACTTTGTTGTGGTTCACTCTGCCTACTCAACACACACAGGACCAATAGGCATATGCAAAATCAGCTCCAATGAGAATGCATATTTTACACCTTGATTCCTGTCTGATTATAAGCCAAATGATTTTCTGAACATTTGCAGCATGAATCTCACCATCATCTAAATAATTTGTTCCATGGGGAGTTTGCAATAGCACAATGCAATAGAAGAGGAAAAGTGCGCTTGGAGTTGGCAATCACAATATTTGCATTTTAATGAGACACCCACAGGGAGTCTTCCAGTGGAGCCCATGTACTGTATGTGAGGGCTGCTTTGTCCCTAATTGACTTTAGAAGCTAGAAGTTATAGATTGCTGCTAACCTTTTAACAATCCATGAAACTAATTACCCAGGCAGCACTTGAGGTGGTTCTGTATCGTCTGGCTTTCTCATGGAAAATAACCTTTTTTTACCCCAACATTTGCTTGGCGCTTTGTACTGCAATTAGTATTTCCTTATTATATTTAGAGATGCACCGTTCCCCTCAGTTTTTCTTCACTTAATTGAAGTCTGTGTTTTTGGATCATTTAGTGCTCAGAGAACACTTGAATTATGGATACTTGCCATTTGGATATATGTTAGCAGAATTTACTCTGAGGCATTGAGATGTAAACAGTGAAGATGTTTCAGACATGTGGAAAATGAGTTGATTTTAGTCTCATTTAATTGAACTCTAGTTCCCCTTCATCCCCTTCATTTTGGGAGATGTGAACGCTGCTGCGTCTTTCAACGGTCTTGGTTCGTTTCATGTAAACTTTGGTGCAGTTCAAATCCGTAAGTGAAAACCAGCGGACCGGAGACTGCTTCAAATGCAGAAAATGGACAACAGCGCAGGACATTCTGGGTAAATACAAATGTGCTGGTCTAGTGCTCGCTGGAGAAATGGCTCCTAAAAGACAAAAGAGAACTCCTACAATCTCTAAAATCTGATGCTGTTCCATCTTTATTTGCATTTAGCGAAGACCGAGGTTGCGTTCAATGTCCTCTTCAGAGGTTTTTGTGTTGTTTCCTTCATTGTTTCTGGGCAATGAGGGATTTGATAAAGGATTTTCATAGACATCCTCCTCTACAGTGACTATGCTGCAGATAAGACACCTGCTGCTTGTGACTAACTCTCACAACTCCACGTTTAGTGGGGCTAAAATAGTACAATCTGGTCATGGATGCTGGGTAATATTTCTTCTTCCGCTCTTCAGTTCATTTTAGAACCACAACCAATCAACTCTGAAATGCCAAAGGGTAGTTGCCATGTATTCAGCACATGGCTTCATGTTTGCCGGAATCAATTTCTCGGCTCTTTATGTTCCTTTAGGCCTGTGTTTGAACTGAAAAAAAAAAAAAAGTAAAAGCTGATTAAACTGTTGGAAAAGCCTTTTTCATGGGCTTTGACTGGTAGATTTGACCCGAAGAAAGGAAGCGGCCGCCTGTGGAGCTGTCACTTTTAAATAAGACGTATGTACAGGTTTTTTCCATGCTGCTGATTAGAGCTTGGGAAAAAGGAGAGTTTTATTTAAAACTCTGAAATTTTCCACAGTGCTAAAAAAAAATGTCAGCAATGTTGTTTGGTTCAGTGCATTGGGAAATCTGAATCACACATTGATATCTCTTTATTAAAATTGGTGATATTTAAAGTGCTTGTTGGGCTTTTGATGTCTTTTAAATAGGATTTTCTGTACTTAACAAAATTCATTCAATAAACTGCAGAACTGCATGGACTTGTAAGACCTTAGAGGGCATGACAATCACATCTGTGTCGAAATATGATCACTCTGTAATGTGATTCTTCTCAAAATAATAAAGATTTGTCATTTTTCATTTGGGAAAGATGACTGAAATGTTTCCCTCATCTTGTTAAATCCTACTTACATTCTCCTGAGCACTGAGACATTCCTGCACATCCTGAACAGCATCACAGTTTCATCTGTTTCCTCCTTGGTTGTGATGCCTGTGCTGAGGTCCATACTGAAGTATCCATCCATCCATCCATTTTCCGTCACCCTTCTCCCTAACGGGGTCGGGAGTTGCTGGTGTCTATCTCCAGCAGCGTTCCGGGCGAGAGGCGGGGTTCACCCTGGACAGGTCGCCAGTCTGTCGCAGGGCAACACAGAGAGACAAACAGGACAAACAACCATGCACACACACACTCACACCTAGGGAGAATTTGGGAAGGCCAATTAACCTGACAGTCATGTTTTTGGACTTAACTTTTCATATTACAACCAGTAGCAGCAATGCATTTTATTGGGGCTTTATATTTCACAACACAAAGTAGTTCTTTGTTGTTGTTTTTTTTACATATTACACTAATAAAAATCTGGAAAGTGGGCAACATTTTTACCCCCTCGCCTGTGTGTGGATGGTGGTGTGTGAGGGTTTCCAGGACGACTCACTGACTTTGTGCTATTGCAATCATGTAGAAAAAGCAGCAAAAGTTGTGAAACTCACCCTACGAGAATTTAGAAAGTTTTCCTTCAGACATGAATGCCTCCAATCACTGGAAGTTTTCTTATAACTGGTATCTTTCTGTAGGATTTTGTAATCTCTGAAGTAAGGACTGTACGCCTGTTAGCTTCAAAATGTCTGATTATTCTCCTGTCCAGTTTGCCGCTTCGTGACTGTGTGGAGAATTCTCTTCTCTCGTAGCATTTACAGTCACGCTTATGGATTTTTTTCCATTTCGCTGTCTTCTTAAAACGTCATGATGTTAAGTAGCCATGCGTTACTTTCAAATGTTTCGCCAAAACAAACATTTGAATGGAAATTCAATGAAACCAAAGCAAACGCCCTAGTCTGGCACAAAAATATGACACAACTCCTTTTTGTATACGTTTCATGAAGAGGGAAGTTGCACTCACTGTCTTCTTCAGTGTTTCTTGATGCAGCGCCCCCAGAGGTGAGGAGGAGAACAGGTTTTCCAAAAGGTTTTGGCTCATTTGACACAGTGTGAAAGTGACCTGCAGCAGCTGAAAATGTAACAAATGTTGCAATTTTGGTCCCCAATTGAACTGGTTCTATCAGGCTATCAGGTATGAAAACACTGTAATGGGTAAAATTGTCAAAAACAAGGAGTTTAATCTTTTTTTTTTTTTTTTTTCTTTTTTTTTGCCATTTCTACTTGAGTGACTTGTTCCTGGTTTTGCCGAGACGCACCACTAATCTTTATTCATCATATATTAATTCCTTGTTTGTTCTGTTAATATTCTAAGCCTTATAGGGGGGATGTTGCAGAACCTTCTTTGTAATCTTTTTATTTATTCATAGTTGATGCATCAGTGTGTGTGTGTGTGTGTGTGTGCGTGTGTGTGTGTGTGTGTGTCTCGGAGGAGGATGATATTTCTTTTACTCCTGCTTCTGTGTGGGTGAGGATCCCTGGGGTGAGCTAGTTTTACGCAAAGCTGTCCAAGTTGAAACAGGAGTTCCTCGGGGGGAGAAGTTGAGAACATTAGGAGAACTGACATCACCAGTTCGCTTGAGAAGATCTTAGAATTTAATCTCTTATTGTCTGTAGCTTGAAAGGAAGCTCAGTTTCCAGTTTACGCTTTGTCCCAATCAGTGGTGCAAAGGAGCAGCAGCGCCTAGTAGTAGCCTTCACTTTCTGCTTGATCTCTCAGTCACTGCAGACAGCAGCCATTGCACCCCAAACTTTGAATATCCACACTTAACCTTGGCTGAGATATTATTATAATCACGTTGCATAGTGATATAAAAATGTCAGCAACTTGGGTTGCAGCATGCCACCAATTTTCCTCCCCTCTGCATCTGTTGGCGAGTGTGAGCTCAGCTCGCCTTATCAAATAAATTGGACAGTGGCTTTCTCCCCGATTGCCTCCTCAGAAAGGTTCTGGCTCACCCGAGGGTTTTCTGCTCGTGGCTGGAGCTGATGGAAAAACTACTTAGAATAATTGTCTTTCAAAAGAGCACTTCCAAGCCAGTGCTGTCACCTCAGCGCTCCAGCATGTGTATTCAGAAGGTGTGTGTGACTGAGATGCTCACAGAGAGAAGGGGAGGGGAAAAGGTAGATAGTTCCGCTGTGATTATGTGTTTAACATGTTTTCACTTCTGAAGACCAGATCCAATTTGTGCACCAACAGTTTTTTTTTTTTGTTTTGTTTTTTTGTCTTGACACCTGCAGCAAAGTGTCGCTAACTGTGCTTCCAGTATAAATGTGCAAAAAATAACTTTGTCGATATTCTGCTAAACACACAATTTGGCGATTGCGATGTTTCCATGAATTAAAATCATACATGAATAAGTTTGTTCACACAATAAGTCATTAAAACCATGATGCACCATCATCCTCCAACTATTTCCTGTTGACTTCTTCATGGTTCCTTACAGTGGCAACATCTGGTTATTGGTCATGTGACTCATGTGATGCAAAAAAATATTTCAATTGTAGTTTTGCCTGTGAAGACACTGTTGCAGTAATCAGTGGGATTGAAGGTAAACAGATGAGTTTCTCTCATCAGAGAGAAACTGAATAGGTGCACTAACCTGAAATAGGTTAGTGCTCTATTCCTGGAATGTTCTTCAGGTGATAGAAGGCTGACTTTGTAACTGTCTTTATGCAATGTTCAATATGTCAATATGAATGTTCGGGTCAGAGTTCATCACCACACCCAGATTTCAGCCTGATCGCGTGTGGTTTCTAGCTATAATATTTGAAGCTGTGTGCTGAGTGTAGGTCGTTCTTTTTTAGGTCCAAAGACAATAACTTTGGACCTAAAGTTTTTTTCTGTTGCGTTGGAGAAAGTTATGGCACCTCCACATATTGATATTTTTTTCTAAGCATCTGATCAGTGTTTAGTATGCAGTCCATTAAAGGACAAAACAGAAACACAACCATATCTAAGGGCAATTTAGAGGAACCAATTAACCTAAAATGAGTGTCTTTGGGCTCTGTGAAGGAAACACTTTGGATTTTCTTTCTGCTCTGCCTTGGAGCCACTCAATAGAAGTATTATTTATTGCATAAATATTGGGCGTATTGCTCATCAAGAAAGAAAAATCTTAATTTGTTGCAAGCAGGAAACAGGTTTTTGTAGCTAATCTGCTTTGAAGTTGTGTTAAGTCATTTATTTTTATTTTCTACCGCAGCTGAAGAGAAGAAGGGACACCACTAGAATGTCCCTTCTAGTCAGTCAGCTTAATTAGAAATGTAGATGTAAGGCTTGCCTCCTGCGCTCTGCTCATCTGAGTTCACCTGCCTCAGGGTTCAATTAAATATGCTTTGTTTCTCACAGATTGCCTGAGAGCTGCTGTTGAACGCCACAAGTTAGCCAGCAACGACTAAGCTGAAACAGTTTGTTTTCTCTGTCATCAGATCACCATTCAGTTCTGCATTTGGTTGTATGAACTGATATAAACCTGGTTTTATCTTCTCATCCTGGTTCTTTGTTTTGATTTCTCTTATTAAGCGTTGGAAAAGACACATTTTTCTCTGGAGCTAAGAATCGGTGGTAACACATGCTGCGAGTGATTACCCGCCCTGCTCATGGTCCACATGCACAGATTGCAAAGCCGCGTGGAATTTCCAGAGGAAGACTTTGTAAAACCATCCGCCGCTTTCAAGAGGGGAAAGCGCGACACCCACAGCAGGCCTTTTTTACTTCCTCTTATTTTTTTCATCTGCTGAAGAGACAAACATCCCCTGTTTCAGTCCTGTAATTGAATTTTGCAGCCAGAATCCAGTCGAGTCGAGCAGAAACACAACTGGGTTTTAAACTTCTAATATGTGAGGTCCTGAAAGGAAGAAGATGAGCTTGTGCGCTTTGTAATTATACTCTCTAGATCTTCTCCATAAACTCCATAATGAGAGCTCTGCACTGCTCTTCAAACCACTGAGTTTTCCTGTCCTCAGGGTTTCCTGATTACATCAGTCCATAAATAAAAAAATAAAAAAAACAAGTCTAAATAAAACCTTATTAACTCAGCGGTTCTGAATCAGACTGTGCAGTTCTAGGAAATATGGTGAATTATTTCCTCTTTTTTTTCTCCTCTAGTGAATTGTCAGATTAAGCCATATCGTGTCTTTGAGCTGCACATTGTTGCGCCCTCTTTCCATTTATTCCAGAACGGGCCGATAACGTCCCTGTTGGCTCGGCCCTGTTGCTCGGCCCGGCCTCTTTGTTCGCTGCTGGAAGAGAGCAGCTCTTTTATCCGCCTCTCAAAATAAGTGTGAGGGTTTTCTGCAGCGTTGGGTTGCAGTCTGCCAAATGAACATCTGTGCAGATTGCAGCTCTGCTCCTCATGGCTGACGCTGTTATGCAGCTGTCATACCGACTGAGACACCTCTTCTGTCTGAGGGTCATAATGAGCAGCCCCTGGAGTCATTTTTGGTTCTAAGCCACACTTGTCAAACTCCAGGCCCAGGGGCTAAATCCTTCCCCCCATAGCTTCTTATGAAACCCCCTAGACTCCAGAAGGATGATATGAGAGACCAACGTTAAACAAGCACAAAACGTGTTGAAAAACTGGAATAGAATTAAATGTAATCATACCAAAATGTAGTTAAACAGTCAAACTCTAACTAAAATAAGTCAAAAGATAAGTAACATGGATTTGGTTCCAACTGAGGTCAGCGGAACAATAACTAGACTCAAACAGAATTGATGTGTAGACAAAGAGCGAAAGCTGCTTAAATATGGGTGGAGTAACCTAAACCTGCCACATGAGGGAGGCACAACATGACAAAGGAACACAAAAGACAAAATTAGCTAAAGCAACATGAAGCAAACTATTTTTAACGTGGCACAAATCATAACAGGAAAACCATTTACCTGCTGTCATCGGTGGCCATGCTAACTAGCCTTAGCATTCACAACAGGCTGACAGAAAGAAGCTATAACATAGCAGAGAGCAAAGAGGGGAACAGCATTTACAGAGGCATGATTGGCACTGCCAAGACCTGCCTTCTGGCTCTGATTGGTAAGAAGGCTTTGACCAATCAGTAGTTGGTTCTTGAAAAAGGCAGAGATCTTTTTTTTCCCCAGATTATGTCTCATACTGTACTGTCACAACATTCTGACTGTGTCATCAGATGTGTGAAAAAATAAATATAAATAAAAATAAATGCAACATACTCTGGCCTCAAATGATTGCCAACTCTCACCTGCAGGTGAAAGTATTTTTTATTTCTGCAGCATCAGCGTTACTTGATGTAAAGATAGTTTGTGATCAATATGGTGGGATAAACCCCATTGAGTATGTTAAAATTAGTGTATAAGCTAAAGCATGTGGTCCTGCATTGACTTCCTCCATTCAATCAGCCAAACATGGTTAATAGATAAATAAATAAGTAAAAAGCTATGAAGCTTATTTTTGGGGAAGTGGCTAGGGAAAATATACTGCCTTCTGATTTTAACTTTTCCTAATGTAAAAATCAGATGTTTATTTCGTGGCAGTTAGTTGCCAGAAGAAAAAAAAAACGCTAATCTCTTAGCAACAGATGAACAACAACAAATATTGTTATTGTTGAAAAACATTAGATTTCCTCTGCTCTTTTGGAGAAAATAGATTTTTTTTAATTTTATTTTATTTTTTTTGGTCGTTGATGGTATTAATAAATAAAACAGACATACAACACAGAAGTAAAAATCTGATGTATACGTTGCGGCAGTTCCTAACCAGAAAAAGAAAAAAACTCTCATCTCTTAATATCATTTGAATAACAAGTAATATTATTGTTTATAAAACATTTTGAAATACTGGTATCTGCTTAGACAATGCAGAGTTGGTACATCTTGCAAAAGTAAAAGTCAGATGTTTACTTCGTGGCACTTGGTTACCAGAAAACTCACTCGTCTCTTAGCAACAGATTAACAACAAATGTTGTTGTGCGTCTTTTCTGGCAACAAATTTAAACAGTAAGCATTTGATTTTTGCTTTTGTAAAATTTACCTACTGGAAAGTTGTTGTGTTTAAGCAGATAAGTAGTATTTTAATAGCATTTATGTTTTATAAAAATTAGTGTTGAGACATTTCAAAAGAGTGGAATAATTCCTACATTTTTTCAACAATAACAATATTTGTTGTTAAGCTGTTGCTAAGAGACGAGCGTGTTTTCTGTTCATAAATTGAAACAAAGTAAACATTAGATTTTTACTTTAGTAATATTTACCTGCTGTGAAATTCTTGTGTCTAAGCAGATAAATAGTATTTTAATACCACTTGTGTTTTATAAACAATTAGTGTTGAGGCGTTTCAAAAGAGCAGAAAAATTTCAAAGTTTTCACCACAATAACAGTATTTGTTGTTAAGCTGTTGCTAAGAGACGAGCGTATTTTCTGGAATTGAAACAAAGTAAACATTTAATTTTTACTGTTGTAAAATTTACCTAATGTAAGGTTGTTGTGTTTAAGCAAATAAGTAATATTTTAAAATAACTTATGTGTTATAAACAATTAGAGTGTTGAGACATTTCAAAAGAGCGGAAGAATTCCTATGTTTTTTCAACAATAACAATATTTGTTTTTAAGCTGTTGCTAAGGGATGAGTGCCTTCAATAGTAACAAAGTAAACATTAGATTTTTACTTTGGTAATATTTTCCTGATGTAAGTTTCTTGTATCTAAGCAGATAAATAGTATTTTAAAAAGGCATTTGATTCATAAACACTTAGTGTTGAGAAATTTCAAAAGAGAAGAATACTTACGTTTTTTCCACAATAACAGTATTTGTTGTTAAGCTGTTGCTAAGAGATGAACACGTTTTCTATTCACGAATTGAAACACAGAAAACATTTGCTTTTTTCTTTTGTATAAGTAACCTACTGCAAAGTTCCTGTGTTTGAGCAAATAAGTAGTATTTCAAAAGTACTTATGTTTTATAAACAATTAGAGTTTTGAGACATTTCAAAAGAGCGGAATAATTCCTACGTTTTCCTCACAATAACTGTATATGTTGTTAAGCTGTTGCTAAGAGACGAGCGTCTTTTCTGGTCACGAATTGAAACAAAGTAAACATTTAGTTTTTACTTTTGTAAAATGTACCTACTGTGATTTTTACAAAAGTAAAATTTACGAAAACGCATCTGATTCATAAACATTTTGTATTCAGACATTTAAAAAGAGCTAAAGAAATCCTATGTTTTTTCAACATTAACAGTATTTGTTTTTAAGCTGTTGCTAAGAGACGAGCGTCTTTTCTGGTCATGAATTGAAACACAGTACCGTATTTTCCGGACTATAAGTAGCTCCGGAGTAGAAGACGCACCAGCCATAAAATGCATAATAAAGAAGGATATAAGTCGCATCGGCGTATCAGTCGTATCAATCATATTTTTTTCATCTTCATTCTTAAAATGGAAGACTTTTAGTTTATCCTGAGAGGTAAAACCCTGCAAATTAAAGAGTATGTACTTTCCTTCTACATATGACGGTATTTGTAAGGGCGTCAAAGAGTTGTGAGGTGCAAGACATGTTCATCAGAGAAGTTCACCATGTCAAATTGCAGAGCTTTACTACGCTAAAAAAAACCTCCTACTTCTAAGCCTTGAGTTCCTGAGCCTTCTGTCATTCGTGCAAAGCGCTCATTACACGCTGGATCTTTTCACCGCGTCACCCGTCACACCTGTCAAAAATGTCACAGCCCTGCGGCAATTACCTTGACGTCTGTATCTTCCCCCTTTTTTATTGATCGTCTTTTTGTGTCTACACATTTACTTCATATCTGGAGTTGAGTTACAGGAAGTGCTTTGCACTCTGCTGCAATTGTCTTGTTTTGCAGGTGAATACAAAACATTTTTCTGTGGATCTGTAGCTGCATTTTCACTACAAGTTTGTGCAAATCTTTCACCATCAGCTTTGGTTTTGAGAATATGGAAAATGGACTGGGGGTCTTTGAGGTGGTGGAGGGAGAGGGGAGAGAGAGGATGAAGCCCAACAAACAAGAGTAAGGTGGGGGTGAAGGGGAGGAAATAGACCAGGGGACAGACGAGCATAAGTCCATGGAGGAAAGATGACCGGTAGACCAGGGGACGAACTTTAGTACAGGGGACCAATATGGGATATTTTCACTCAGAAACTCATCTTCCAGCTATGTACCACCACGATGCTCTCCACCACCCATTTTTTCAAATCGGGAAGATATGAAATTTATTGTGCTGTTCGTCTGTACACCTACACTAACACCATAACCAATAACTACTCAGCCGCCCTCCGTGTTCAGTCTATCCTGTATAAATCCTCCCGAAGCCTCTTCTTCGCTTTCAACCAGCAGCTCCCACAAAAGAGAGGCTGCCGTACTCCAGGCATCGTACCAGTCATTTTAAGGTACTTATTGGTCCCCCAAAAATGATCAAAATCTGGGCATTATCATCAATCAATAAAATCCCAATGAACCAAACTTGAAAACTGGACATTTTGCTGCTAACACTTAGCTTTCATCAACAACTCACAGGCAGAAGTGAGAGCGCTGTGCAGCAAATAGTATCCCGGCCGGAACAAGATGCGCTAAATAATAAAACATAAATTAATGAAGCTTCGAGGCAGATAAATTTTCCTCGTGGAATTTTAATAATCGAGGTACTGAATCATTCGAGGAATCGTTTCAGCCCTAGTAGGCCCTCATGGCTAACACTATGGCAATCAGCCGTCAGAGATGTTAGTATCTTGTTCAGGCTTTGGACTGACGACCCCCTTAATCTTGAGAGATGCTACATATGTGGCATTTTGGAGAACCTGAAGTCAGATGTTTTGAAGAGCTATGCATTCATCACTTTTTATTAACTGTGTGATTCTGTCAGAGGTCCGGTGGAGCCAAATACACATTGTTTAAAAAAAAAATAATAATACACCATTGTCCTCCAACTACTTCCTGATGTCATTTTTGTTGTTTCTGACAGTAGTAACCTCCGGCTGTTGATCACGTGACTCGTGTTTCCAGTGCAGTTTTGTGAAATGCTGAAAAACCTCATTGTCAAAAAACATGTTGGTTTTTTCATTGTCATTTTTCTATGAAGCAAATTTATTCTAGTAAGTTCAATTTGCGCATCTTTATGGTTAATGGAATTGCAACTTCTCTTGTCTTTAGTTGGCCGAACAGGTGGTGTATTCATCTGTAGGAAACTGCATGGTCAGGGGCAAATAGAAGCCGTTTGTTTGAGATGCATGGTTGACTAAATAGGCCCATAAAGTTTCCCAAACAAGTAACAAACTGTTTGTTTTTAAAGTTGCTCCTGGAGATTTAAAAAAAACACAACCCAGGCTGAAAGTTTGTGCATTAGAGGAATCCAATGTCATTCCAGACATAAAAGCTCTTTAAATACAAGACCAAGGACAGAAAGAAATCTTCACTTATTTTAAATAATGCATGCTTACAAGGAATGGAACTAGTTGCATCTGCAATAACACAAAGTGGCAAAAACAGTTTGTAAAGTGGCCCCTCATCGGAGCCACAGAAAGGCTTTGCTGGCCAAATTTAGCTTGTTGTGTGGAAGGGGTCTCGTTTCTACAGTAATGTAAAAGCGAGTGCAGCTAATGCCTCTGAGACATCCGAGTGCTGACATTTCAGTTGTTTATTTACGTTTCTGCTTTCATCTGCGCATCACTTAAGGGACGTTGGTGACGCCCGACTCCATCCATCAGTGTTTCTTTCATTGGCGGCGGCACGACAAGCATTTGGTGAACCGTTGTCACAGCCATCCGCGATCAAACATGTGTTTACGTTCCGTCCCGGTCGGGAGAGTAACAAGCCACTTGTGAACACCAGATACCACAGCTCAATCTGTCTGGGCTGACAGATTGGAAGGAGCTCCTGGTCCATTGGATGATCAAAAACCCCCATGAAACCCAAACTGCAGTTGATTTTGGTGGGTCTGCAAACACATATGATGGTTGCATCGCAAAGAATATACCCAACACGGTGACAAATCTTTGTTTAATCTGAAAGCATTACAATCATTTTACCCTGTCAGACGTATTCCCTCACTTGCTCACTGCTATCAGTACAAATGATGATGCAATCCTTTAACAGAGCCCCATAGTGGCACTCTGACTTTTCATTAGTTACCACTGAAAATTAGATTCAGCTGAGCAGCAGTGGAGCCAATCTGTGGGGACTCCATTGGGAAAACAGTTCAAGCGAAAACAAATGCTAAACTTTCAGATTGCAAATGTTTAAATACAACTGCTGCTGTAGTTTAATGCAAAAAAATGTGCATTTATCTGTGGTGCAATACTTCTGGAATCTGGGTGGCTCCTTAAATGATTTCTGACTAGGAATGCATTCAGAAATTGCCTGATTCAGCCATGTCTAGTGACCAGAAGTTCTGGAAACTGAAAATTCCTTCCAATATCAATGAGGAAACCCATTGGAATGCACATAACTGACTTTAAATCTGTCTGACTGCATATTGCTGTGAATAAAAGGGATCTGTTTTTTTTTAATTATTATTATTTGTTATTTTAGCAATGTGATGTTTATCTGCCGATTGTGGCAGATGAACAGGTTAGGTCGCTTCTCTGCCATTAGCACAACTGCAGTCAACCGGCAATATTGAGCTTGAACAACAGTAAGGTATGCCGAGACAAATTTATTTGTATTGCACATTTTATGTACAAGATAATTAAACGTGCTTTACAGTTTAAAAGAGTTTAAAAACAGAGGTTAAAAACATTCCTCATAAGATAAAACAAGTGAAATGCAATCACTGACTGATTAAATTAGTGAAAAAAACTGTAGCTGAAATGTTTTCAGCTGCCATATCCACAGCTAAAAAGATCCATTTCCAGCCTGGCTCTAAACATTTTGAGAGTCGAGGACTCTATAACTAATTCATGATGATGGTATGTACTCTATGGGGGAGTTGCTGGTGTCCTGCAACTTTTAGATGTACCTGAACAGAATAATTATGAGGTTCTGTAGAACTGATCTACACAATGAGGTAATTAAGCCATTTCATTCCTGCGTTTCGTACCTGTGGCACATCTAAAAACTGCAAGAGACTGACCCTGGAGGACTGGACTTTGACACCTGTGCGCTATACCGCCACCACACAGTGACGATTTTAACAAATATGTAAACACATACAGCTTTAAAGTGGAGGTAGTGTGGACTTTCAACCTGTGACTAAACATCAGGCATACAGTAATAGCCAAGTGCCATTTGTGTGTGTTTTTAGTTTTATTCACTTCTGGAAAGTTTTTCAGAATTTGAAACTTTTCTACTTGACCAAAACATCATGTTTTACTGTAAACTAAACATCTTGGGTGAGATGTCACCAACTGAGGTTGTTCTCTTTTTTCCTTTTCTTCTTATTGTGAAGTTGTTCTTAAATTTTATTTAAAATTTCATTAAAAACATCCTAAAACGTCTTGAGTTTCACTTGCCTTAAGCTGTATTCACTTAGTGTTCATGTTTGTTTGAGTAAAATCTTTCTGTAGACAAATAAACTGTAGACAAGACGGCTCATTAATACAGATCCTTCATTAACCAGTCAGCTTTGGCCTCAACAATCCCCACTCCCCCCCATCCACCCACCCCAATCCCCTCTCTTTTCAAGGACAAGTTTGTTTTGTTTGGGATTTTTAAAATGCTGTGCAGAGTTAACTGTTCGCTAGAAAATAAAGTTTATAGAGCTCTGACTGGGTGTAATTACATTGTTATTATGACATCAAAATGTTTCTTGAAAATAGTCCCGAAGTAAAATCATTTTCATTTATCATGACAACTTGTGTGACAACTTATCGTCCAGAAAAATTTATTGTGACAGGGCTGTGCATGGCAATCCGATGTTTTTTCAAAGGAAATGTTTGAAATGTTTGGAAATATTTTTTCATAATGCCCACAAAATAAAAAAAACCTAAAAGTAGCAAAAAACTGTCCAATGAAATTTGGACTTTATGTAAGTGATGATATTAAGGTTTTCTAATTGCACTTGATGATCTCCATGGTAACCTCCAAATTCTGCTTCTGTATGAATCGTCCTTCCTGCTACAGAATAAAACTAAAACATTCATAGAAGTTCAGCTGCTGAATGTTGCTTTCCATTGGCAAAAATACATATTTTGCATGTTACCAGTGAGGAAACATTATTTAATATGCCAAAAGTAACTCTGACCTTCAGCTGCTCAAAAAAAAAAAAAAAAAAAGAAAAAATCTCCCACATCCCTCTCTCGCTTGTAACACACCTGGAACGTTCCCTTAGGAATTTCCCTGCAAAGCGAATCCCAACGGGCAAAGACGTCTTTGGCAGTTCCAGCGTTCTGGGAAGGAAATTAATAAAACATCTTGAAAGTTTAACGTGTGCGACTGCCACCTCACAGCAGGAAGCTTTAGATTAAATCTTCGCTGTGATCCGTCTTTCCCTGTTGTTCTGGGGCCTTGCAGCTTCCGAGCTGCACTGCAAAAATTCAAAATCTGACAAAGTACTTTGGTCTAGTTTCTAGTGCAAATATTGTAGTACATTTGAAATAAGCAAAACTACCTTTCAAATAATTTTTCAGCTAGATATAGGCTTGGTTTAAGTGAATTGTTCCCTAATATTTGTGAAAAAGAACTAACTCCCCTGGCAGATTATTTAATTTAAAACAAGACATTTTTCCCTTATTTAAAGTGAAATGATCTGGAGCTAGTACTTCTTCATCAATATCAAGAAATCTTTGCTTTAAAAAAAGTTCCTACGTCTTACTGAAAAGATCCTTGTTAGTTTTCGTCTTATTTTAGGCATACTGAGATATTACTGAGATAAATGTTGTTTTTGCAGGGTGTAAATGCTACTATTTCCATTTGTTTTTACGGGAAGAATCCTGCTGCTTTGTGAGTGCCAGGCCAGATGCACAGCAGCCTTTGAATAGACCATATATTCATTTAAAAAAGCGGCGACTTGATATTTTAACTTGTTTTGGAATCTCTAAGGAAATTTTTATGATGTTCCTGCCTTGTCTATAAAACATCATGGCCAAATGAAAAGCAGCACAGCAAATATTTTAATTAGCCACCTACAGTACACTTCGTTCTCAAGTCGTTAAATTTTCTGAAACGTCCACCGTTGCTAATAAAGCACAAAAGATTTGATCCAGAATTTTATATTCAGTGCTGGGGTGTTTCAGCTAAGATTTATAATTTAGTAGAGACACGGCTATATCATAACTCGGCCCTTTGGGTTAGGGAGCCTGAGCTTTGCTCCAAGAGTGCAGAGGGAGCATCTATGTAGTTCAAAGTCACAGTGAGGAAATGTTTGATAGCAGCTGGTGGTGAATCGAGAGAAAAAAGAAGTCCTTCCCCGGTGTATATCTGTCACACATGGAGGCTGTCTGTGAAGCCTTGTGATGAAACAGAAAGATAATACCCATGTTTAAGCATGTAGCACTGAACTATATTGGAAGTTCTGCTTTTATGGTCCTGATGACCGACTGAAGACTTTAACAAGCTGTAAAATCAGCTGTTACTTGGCTTATTTAAAACAGCTTGTGGTATGCTTACAAGTGCTTGATTTTACATTCAAGGTCTCATTGGGCAAAGTTTCGTGCTTGCAAAAAAATTACCATCTAAGCACGTTGCTACTTTAGTGGATTATTAAATCACTGGCTGCTTTAATTGATACACCTTGCCTGCAGAGACACACTTATTAGTTCTGACATGAATTCATTAATTTAACAATGGTCCATGTTACATGAAGGGATTCTACCCTGTACTGGATTGAGACGTGGAGACTGTTGGCTATTGGAGACTTCATAATGAATAATTCATTTCATTCGGGTGTGTTAAAAACATCCAAGACATCAGCTCTTTGAAAAACTTTTTGTTTAAAGCTATATTTACGATAGCGATCAAGTCAGCACAATAGATTACAGGTGAATTAATTTTGAATAGGTTAGGATAGGTTTATGGGCTATAAAAAAAACATGTTCACTACATTTTTTGCATAAAACAATTATTAAATGAACATAAACATAAACTTGTTTCCATCTAACTTCAAAGGTATTTTGCAATTTGTAACTTAAAAAAAAATTTTTTAACTGCAAACAAATGATTTGATAACTTTTAATTCAATCCAATAAAAAATAGCAATGGAAAGTAAGACTAAAAAGTATGATTGACATTGATAATTTTTTTATATTTTGATGGCCAATGTAATCATGTCTCCTGTTCAATGGATGTTCAAATCAGACTTGTATCATAAAGTGTATTATTTCTTCATCAAATATATTATCATTTATAAAAGTTAGGGTTAACAGTGGAGACTACACACTTCAAGTCAGAGTGTGGATATTTTCCCTTATGCATCCTGAAGTACTTCTATAGCACCAATTCACAACAAAGGTCAGTGAATCTGTTTTCTTCCTGTAGTATTGAGGTCATGTGACTCTGCAGACCTTTAATAAGTGAGGATCTATGAAAAGTGAATTATAGGAAACAAGAATTTTGAAGTCTTCTCGGTCTTTGCCTTGATAAGATTGTTGGGTATGTAATGGTTTAGTTGATGAATAGCAGAGATGCGAAGGCGGAGCTTTCCTCATGCTTGGGTTATTGGCTGCTGAGAATTTGACTTTGAAAAATGTGAGCTATTGATATTCTGCTATGAAAAGATAAAAAACTTACTCATGAGCACATATTGTTTCTGTAGCTGCAGCTCACAGACATTATTTCCCTATCAGACTGCTTGAGAGACCATAATACAATGAATAAAGACATTATAATTTATATGCAGACAAAACCAAATCCTCTGCTTGAAAACAGGACACACAGACCCAAAGGAGCAGCAACCCTCTGCTGGACATGTGTCCTTTGTCTTGAAATTTCAAACATGCATTTTGTGTTTTAGATTCGAGCTGAAAGCCTGACAGGTCTGAATAAAGAACTATTATCTGAGTTGGTTTTATCAACTATTCATTCTTGCATATTATATCTTTATGATATTATCCTTCAGTTAATTAGTTTTTATCTAACCTTTAGCATTTTAGATTAAAATTGGTCTTTTTTTTTTCCACAGTGGCTCCTATCTTATTAGCATTTACAGCAGGGTTGTACAAAGTGCAGCCGGGGGGGCATTTGTGGCCCTAGGACTGAGCTTTTTGTGGCCCCCAGCTGCAGTTCCAAAATGATACATATTTGGTCCATCCAATTACTCAATTAAATTCACTTGAGTTTATTTTTATAGCGCTAATTCGCAACACATGTCTTCTCAATGCACTTTACCAGGGAAAACAAAACTGGTGGTTGACTTTATATTTTTAAATCAGGGTGAAATTATTGACATAATTTTCACATAATGTATAAAATTGAAGTACAAATCAAAGTATTTTTCTTTTGATATCCAGACTGTTTATCAATAGAACCACATTTCTACATATTGTACTTACGGTTACTGAAAAGCCAACTTAAATGCACCCAAATTAGTTTTCATGTGATTCACTAAATTTGTCTAAATATAGCAAACATTTTAAAAGAAAGCAAGAATATACTACTGAAAATAAAACTATTTTTAAACTTTGGCTCTTTGTTCCTTCACTTTTTTTGCTGCTTTGGTCTCCTTTAATCACCAACAGCATTTAGCTCACTGAGTGAACACCATGAATTCTCCAGCTCCTATTTTTTTAAATAATAAATGAACAAATAAAGCTTATTCCCGCCAGACTCCCTCATCTTGTTTGGCTTTCCAGCGGCATGTCTCTTTTATTTTGCCGAAAAAACCTCAAAGCTGTTCACCCATGAAGAGAAACAGCACAGATATCAAAGAGTTTGAGATGATTGATAAAATTGCTGCTTGTGTTGCAAGGTGGAAGACATATTTGTCGCTGAAGACTTGTCTTCTGCGGTGAGTTACTGGCTTTGCTGGGCCAAGGAAACTGTGGACGCTTTTAGGAAAGATAAGTTTGATGCCGAGTCTTAAAGCAGAAAATGGTAGTAAAGAGATTAATGAAAGAAACAGAATTTAATGCTATCATTTTGTTTGTTTTTCTAATACTTGGAGTCAATGAAAGATGGTCAGAAATGGAGAGACTAAATCTCACTTATTGATCAGTACGTGTTCACCTTTTTGGAAAGCACAACCTTAACACAAAATTTAATCCAAAATAAGATTATGCAACCAACTTAAAAGTCTAACTAACTCCTAAATCAATGGTCTCTTTTGCTTAAAGGTGCCATCTTTTTGTTTCTAGGCAAATGTTGAAATTTTTTTGTAAATGTGTCTACTTCTGAAATATTTGGTCAAAAATGGTCTCTCTCAGTGCTGCCCTCTTTGGATTGAACGCTGGTACCACAGCTGAATTTTCCTGTTGGTCACAATGGCACAGCTTGACTGATATCTGTGTCACACAGCGCTGGTTCGGATATAAAACCATCTCACACAGACACACCATGATGAATCAGGAGTTGGAAAGCAGGGCGTTGATTGATCTCGTTTCTCAGATCAATCAAGTCCTGCAGGTAGTTTGCTGCAGGAAGATGCGATAAAGTAAGAGAAAAAAGTTGCTGGATTTGTTGATGGTTGGTTTTTTTGGAAAAAAGAGAAAAAAAAGTCACTTGAGAGGTTTGAATTAGGGGTTTGCATTTATTGTTTGTTTATCATTTACCATAAGATGAGAATTTTCATTTATCATTGTCACACTAAATTCTAATTAATATTTAAAACCCACAAAAACAGGCAGTGATGGGGAGGTCTCTGCTCGGTCTCCCTGTTTCTTGTGTGAACTTGAATCAGTACTGGTTACCTTATCCAAAAAACTTGTAAAATATGACAGAAATTTGTATTCCACACAACTGAATGGAGATTTTCTTTCTAAATTGCAACCATGATCAAAGTATACCTTTCCTTGCATGCAGCCAGTGAGCTCACTGATTGTCACTTTGGTCTGAGGTTCTGTGTCTCTAACGGCCCTGCGAAAATGAACTTGCCACTTAACAGATTATTAAACATGCGTACTATTTTTACAGAGTCAAAACGATCTAAAGTGAACTTCTTTTTTTTTCCACAAAAAAATGTCCAGTGTTCAACTTGTGTCCCACTTCAGTCATTATTTCTAAACGCTTTTGATGGGTGCTCTTTTAAAGGGTCATTAAGAAATAATTAAAGACTTGAAAGCTGTAATTTGATTTAATACTGGTTTGCATATTTTATTTATTAAAAGCTGCCAGTTAGATTAAATTGCAGGGAGGAAAGGCAGTTGCTTGGATTTCCTGCAGCAAGTGTCAGAAATGGATTTCCATGGAAGGCAACAGACTTCAAATGAGGGAAATCGGGGAACGCTTAGCAACGGACAAGCATGTTTATTCTGATGAGGAAGAACATCTTTTGTGTTAAAGTGTTTTTCCAAAAGGAAAACGTACATCAATACATTCTAATCTTCACCTATAGTCATGAGGTATGAATCATAACCAGAAGAATAAGAATTTAAAAGATGAGAAAGGCAGACCCAGAACTCTGAGGAGGAATGGTGGTTTTATTTTAGGATCAGATGCAAGGATGGATGGAAGGATGGATGGATGGATGGAAGGATGGATGGATGGATGGATGGATGGATGGATGGGGATGGATAGATGGATAAAAGGAAGTGTGAATGGATAAATGGATGGATAAAAGGTAGGATCGATGGACGGATAGCTGGATGGACGGGTTGATCCATTCAGCATCCGTCTTCCCATCCATGGAAAGACGGATGGATGGATGAATAGATTTTTAAAAATCCTCCAGGATACATCATGTGTGTTGACATTTTTCAAAACCTTTCCTTGGCTAACAGAAAACTAAACAGCTCCAGCAGCAGCTCCAATCAGGGATCAAGGTGTGTTGTGGTCAACAGAACAAAACAGAAAATCTGCTAACTCCAGGGGGATTCACGAGGCAGCTCAGAAATCCGGCCTGGAATGTGAGGTCCAGAAGCTCTGCTGCTTAGCAGTCCGCCAGCCGCCTCGGGCCTAATGGCTGTTGCCATGGCAGAAGGCGTCTGCCTGGAATGAGTAAGTAACAGCTGAAGTGGCTCACGCTGCCTTTCCGCCCGGCAGGATCCGCCGAGCTTCTGAGAATCTGGGCGTGAGTTTTCGCCGCCCGCCGCTGCTCGGCTCGTGCATTAGCCATGCTCTTTCATTAATCAGCATTAACGCGGTCCCGCGGGGGGCCCGGTTCACGCAGCGGGCCCGCGGGGAGCGCTCCATCCCCTCTCATTTGTGGTTCAAAAGTGAAGCGCAGTCTGTGAAAAGGGCCGTCTGATTAAAAGCTTTGCTTCTCCGCAGCCGCTCTCAAAAGATGATGATGAATATGTAGTGGCTTTTATAAGCTGCTGATGAAAGCAGGTAATGAATACAAATACAACTATTATTCATTGGGGTAGCACCCGAACCCAGGAGCAGCGCTGGGAAATAGTTATGCCTTACAACAATGTGTAATTATCATCTTTTATTATCTGTATTTTTTTTTTTACTAGCTGCACTTATCAGGCAGCAAATGGGTGACCTCATTTAGTGATCATCTGAGGGTGTTACGTTTCTCCTTTTCAACCCACATCAAAGGCAACAGGCCTGATCAAGATGCTCTGTAAACGTTACATATTTCTCTTTTATCTACGCTGAATCAGATAATTACTGCATTTCCTCTGATGTGGAGGATTTGATGAAAGAACAAAACAAGGAGTGAAATAAGGCTTTGAAAGTGTGATTTCTGCTTCACATGACCCTTTAAAGACAAGAAACAAATACTTTCTTAAAATTAACTGTGGATTTTGTTAATTTTCCAGTTGGTATGACGTGAATAACCTGATGTGAAGTGATTTATGGAGGGGATCATCTGCAGAAGTAAAGAATATTATGTGTCGGAAAACTTTAATAAAACAAAATGCTTAAAAAGAATTGAAGTCATGTTTGTTTTGCTGCTGTGTTGAAATATCAAGAGCAGAAAATATCTTAACTGGAACTCAAAGAATTCAAACTAACATTTAGTTAACAAATTTACACTAAAATATATTAGGTAGATATACTTTTAAATATACTTTATGAATTGCATAACTAGATAAAAAAAAAATCATTAAAACAATTGTAGCTACATTAACAAACAAAATGAACTGAAAAGAACATAAATTACAAATGTTACTGAAATTCTTGATTGCTGTTACTAATGTAAAGAAGATTGATCGATATAAAAAGTTATTTCATTTATGTTATATGTATATATATATATATATATATATATGGTGGACGACTGTCAAAGCATCTTCATTTCCATACAAGTTCAACTTATTTCTATAGAGATATTCTAAAAACTGAGCTTCATCCATGCAGCTAGGCTCAAAATTATTCAAATCCCTGTCAGAAATGTTAATTATACAAACATTTTTCTTCTAACTGGTGATTAAATTGATGTTTTGGAGATTCCTAGCCAAAGTCCAGACTTCAATGAGATAGTGAATATGTGGAGGAAGATAAATATTTTACACATTTATACGTGTTGAGCACCAGAAATAAATACAGTACCACAGCACAGTCAAAATACCAATGGAGACATGTAAAAAGATGGTCATAAATTATGGGTGGTTTTGGTAAAAGACCACAAGCTCCTTCTTCAGCTGGTGCTGAAGTTGTGTGTTTTTGTTGTTGTATTTACCGAGGATGCCTTGCACTGCGTGTGTATGAACAGTCTATAGATACTGAGACAGAGAAGTGAGGCGAAATAGTTTCTGTCGCAATGAAATCGACCACAACCAAATCCTTACAGAGTGAGGGTAGGTCCTGGAGTTCAGTCCATCAGTTTGTATGCAGTGCAAGTCAGCAGCCCTGCTCGTATAACAGCCTGGCCAAAAGAAACAGAAGCCAGTGATACAAGAAAAAACTAAACTTCTGCATCCTGAGATTACATGCTTGTCAATCAGAGGACGAAACAGCAAAGTTGCTGGAATATATCTGGAAGATGGCAACAATTCATGTTTAAGGCTAGAAACAGGAGGCACAAATCCATGAGTGACAGTTACCACCGACAGACTGAAGACGTGGCTGATATGAAGAAGTCCTACCAACGACTACAGAAGGCTAAGCTAAAGGACGTTAAGAATAGCAGTATTCATGGCAGTCCTCAACTTAACATACAAAAAAAATCCAAACATGTCGCAATGTGACATCACACACACAAGATCTGGCTCTCAAGCTCCCTGTTGGAGGGCAAAAAACTGCTGACAATGACTACCACTGGTTTATGATGTTAGGTTGACAGCATGATGCGCTAAATCTTAAATATACGCATAGTGTATAAAAGAAAGAAAAAAAGAAAAAAAAGTGGTAGTACTTTTCTACCACTTGTCAACAGTACGATCTAGCTAACAAGGACTTGAACATTTTTTAATTAAAAACAATAGCAAGGGAGAGGGAAGTAGGTCAAGTATGCTAGCTTGACTTTGACTATCTTAACATGTAGGTGTGCTGCAGAATTCAGTGTTTAGGTTCAGTTAAAAAAGAAAAAAGGTGACCCACAAACCAACACTCTGACAGATCATCAGTAGTGCAACCACCACTGTGTTCAGACGACTGCTTATTAAATCGCAAAAAAAGCCATCAAGCCTGAGAACATGATACTGCAACAGATTGATATATTTGTGGATGCAATGCATCCACTCCTTTTAATACAAATATTTACAAACATAGCATTCCCTCTCCACCTTTCAGTTCCCTTTCAGAGCAGACTGATGTAACATGTATAGTTTTGTATGTATCCATTTGAATTTCTGAAGGTTTTGCAGGTTAATGTGGTTACATAAAGTTTGTTTGTAAGTATGCATTCTGGGGGTTTTATGTTGTGTAAGAGGACTCTCTCTAGACACTGCATACTACTGAATGTGCAACATATGTTGGTTCTTATGTAAATTGGTGTGTGCATCCATGCATGCATGCCTCAGCTTGCATTCAGATTGGTAAGCATAATTATAGGTGGCGCGAAGATGCTGTTACTTTTTTGCATTTATTATCCTTAAACCAGGGCTGGCCATGTACAAAAATATAGTTTTTTTAATTATTATTTCAAGTTGGAATATATGTTTCACATAAATCATGAATCTCCTCTGTACATAATTTATTTTAGCTGTACAGTGAAGCGTATTTGGTTTTAATTAAATAAAACCAGCATCCCTTGTGCCAGTAAAACATTCAGTGTTCAATCTGTTCCATTCACGTTTTGGTCGATTTTAATGTAAATTCCAGGAGTTTCAAGCATTCTTACTTCTGTAGGATGTTGAGCTAAAATATCAAACATGTCCTCTCTTTGACCTTGACTTTCCTCTGCAGGAGATTCTCCCCATGGAGCTGAAGGTTAGAAAAGCAAGATTTCCCAAGAACAGAATATCATATTTTAGCGTCAGAAACCCAATCGATTGAAACTGGAAAGAAAAAAAAATTGCAATGCAGGTGCAATGAAACACAAGTCCACCCGGCATGTGAATAGAGCCTTCATATGTTGCTAGTTAATAATGTAGAAATGCCCAGTGGCTTCTGTTTGAGGGGTTGTGGAAGCGTTGGTGAACAGCCTGACATGCACTGGTCCCAGCCCACCGGCCTCATGCATCACCGCTTTGCCGTCTCCATTCATCTCCACTGCTGATTCATCTGTGGAATTGCTTTTGCTGTGATGCAACACAAGGTGGAGGTCCACCGCACGCACAGGGGGCGCTCACCCTCCACCCACCACATAAATCATAGCCTGTAATAAAACTGACTGGTGCCGTTCTTTTTCCTCCCCTGCTGTTTCCTCACAGGGTCAAGGCGAAGAAAGGGGTGAACCTGCTGCAGACCAAGTCCAAGAGCGCTCAGTGGAAGGTAGACTGGGAGGTGCAGTCTGGCGCCAAGCATTCCATTACCACCATCAATGTGAGCAAGAACAAGGCAGTGAAGCAGGGGTAAGTCAAAGTATCTGCACTCTCCCAAGCTCCTCTCACACAAATACACTCATATTTCTCCTGATAAGAGACTCAACGTCAACAAATATGTCATAAACCATTGATTATAGTGAAGTTGGAAAAGTTTCCACCATTTTTTCAGCAGTAAAATACCTCTTTAGGACAAGGCACTGGCTGACGAAGCGGAGACAGTATTTTATAGGGCAAAGCTAAAATCTAGGACTGTCAACTTTTATGCTCTTACATGCAATTAATCTAAAAATTTTATGCCATTAATATGACATAGCGCAGATTAATTGAACTACTATCTTGACCTAACAGCCTTCCTCCATTGGAGGGCTACTGAGTTCAAGCAGCACGTTATGATTCGACCCACCAGGAATGACAAACGACAGCAAAGGATGAAGGTTTTCTGTGACGGCAACATAAGTTCAACATTTTTCAGCTTTCTTGTATTGCGTCACTAGTCTGCGTGTGAACATCTACATGTACGAGTTTGACATTTCACATGCACAAATTACACCAGCCACTCGGCTGGATGAGGGATAAGCCACCGTCAAAATTATGAGCACAGATTTTGGTCAAAAAATTATAAATAACACATATTCAGTAAAATAGAATAATATTGAAGCCTTTGATTTATTGTAATAATTCAGTAAGTGAAATGTATCTAATCACATTTATTATGATTTTCTTCCTACAGCTCATGAAAACAAAAACTTTAAGATTAGAATATTAAATCACATCAGTTAAACTGGCCGATCAGAATGGAGGTTTTGTTCCATTTACTCCCATTAAAACATTAATAAACTTTCTTGGATACATGTTTCTATTTTTACATGGTATCTTATTCAGAGCAGCTCTATGTGAAACATTTGTGCAAATATTTGTGGTTTTATTGTGGGTGTTGAATTCAGGTAAATAATCCCTTCTAAAAACACACACAGAGAGAACATCCATCACGTTTTACTCCTGGGGCTTTACAAGAGTAAAGGTTGGCTCCACCTCTGAGCTCCAGCCACTGAGGGGAAGCAACTAAAAATTAGCAACCATCTATCAAACTTTGCAGTGCGTTCGGTTCATTAAGAACCGAAGCAATGGGAGTTTGACTGGAGACATTAGCAACGGCTGCTCCACATACCAGCATCCCCGCGGACGCCCTTATGGCCGGAAGAGGAGTCGCCGGAAGAAACAGAAAATGGCCCACCATTTCTCTCTTGTTTACACCTTTCCTGCCGTATTTGGTGACCCGTGTCTTGTAATCTTTGCCGCCCTGTCAGCATGTGGGAAATGCCCAGCAGGGGTCAAGCGTGGATGGAGGAACCGTGTGTCAGGCTGCATTTAGTCAAAAACTAAACCAGGTCTGTATGAACCTGAAAGGTAAACGACAATTGTTCACTAAAATTCATGAAAAAAAATGAGGTTTTAATGTTTTATTCTGATCAAGCTGACTGGAAACTACTTTAAAGAAGTTAAAATGACCAATTCCTTTTGATATTATCATGTAAAAATGTGCTAAAAGTCTTTGCTGAAAAATATGGATGGACTTTCTGGTAAAATAGTGCAGGAGAATTTAGAAATAATTTCTGTAATTTTTCTTGTGTAGTCTCAGTACTTTCACACCCATTGCAGCAAAAAGTGTTCACGTATTTTAGAATAGAAATATATTATGTAAAAATATAACATAGAAAATAAAAGTTTTTATGTCTTTACGCATATTCAGCGTAAAGACATAAAAACAGAAAAGAATGAGAAAATGTGCCGAGCGAATTTACAGCATAGGAAAATAATACTGTACACTTATTAAGAAATACAGTAGAAATATCCTTTTATAAATTCAGAGGGGAAATTCAGGTGTAACAGCAGCATCAAAAGGTTCACACCAAAAGTGTTGAAAAATATGTAAAAGATTAACAATAAAAGTAAAAAAACTGTGTGGTTATTAGAATATAAATAGTTTTCATAAAATAAAATTAGCACACAGTTACAAGGAGGTGGCAAAATAAGAATCCAGAGGAATAAAAATCTATGAAATGTATTTTTGTATGAAAGGATTTATCAAGAATTAGAAGGAATTTAATACATTTCTTCATATTTAGTGTTTGTCTCTAAAGCTGTAGCTTCAGCCTTCAAAATTAAGTAAATGTAACAATTTTTTTTCTCACACCTGACCTGTGATTTTGATCTAAATTACTTTTATTACATTTTTTCTCATCATAGTCCCAATATATTTTGAAGTTGTACAATATGTTTTTTTTTTTTTTTATATATAATGCTATAATGCTAGAAATTCAAGTCTAAGTTGGTTAGTTAATTAATGTCGGTACGAAGCGAGCGCTTTGAAGCCGACGTCACATTCCTTGTTTGTGGAAACAATCTTTGCTAATAAAACTGATTCTGACTGGTTAAATGTAAGATGCTAACAGTCCATCTCAGCTGTTAAATACAAATTCATCCACCAGTTTAAATGAAACTCAAGCTAATTTAAGATTAAAATACAAACCTAGCTGCATTAATGCAGCTTCACAGTCACTTCTTAAAAGTTTTAGTTCTACCTTCTACTAATTCTTTCATCATCCTCTCCGTCTTTATTCTTCACTTATTTTCCTACAATTCCTCCTCTTTTTTTTTTTTTTTTTTTTGTTAATTAAACTTTACTTAAATGCTGGAACTATCCACTATACTTTGTCTTTTCCTGTAACCGTCCACCTGGAACAATCTCATTCTGTAATAGCAGCTGCTTGGAAACACCGCATGAACAAATGCATTATTGATCGCTGTCAGTGGGCTTGGGATAAATAATGCTCTCCAAAACAGCCTGGTAATATCGCCATTGCACCCGGCGTAAAGAAAAAGTCGATCATTTAATAAGATTCTGGGATTTTTTTATTTTTTTATTTTCCTTTCAGAACTCAGAGGGATAAAAGATAAAAAGTCATTTTGTAAAATGCTGGTACTGACTGACAACCACTGAGGAAAATCTGAAACGGAGAAAATGTCTCTTTCAAAAGAGCAGATTTTGCTCCTTTGGATGACTGTAATGTTCTTTAAAGGATTTAAATCATGACTGAAAATGGTCTTATTTAGTTTCTTTAATGAGAAAAGATGAGTGCTTTTCAACAAACATTTAAGCAAAAATCTAGTGCTTGATTAATGGACTGGTAATCTTTTTTTCAAGATTTTATTTTTGGAAAATGGTGATTTCCTTTTCTTTATTTCTTTCTCCAGTTAACTCTGTGGGTCTCCATAGTTCAGAGTGATGTCACCATGCCCTGAGCCGCCGTTTAGTCTGACAGCCGTGTTTTACAGCTTTTATTGTAGTTATTTGGACTTTAGATTCAGGTTAACGCTGATGCTATAGTAGAGCCTGGTTTTGTTTTTTGTTTGCAGTTTGCCAGAATAAAGTTTTAATTTTACCATAAGTTGTAACATTCAGAGAATAAAGTAGTCATTTTAAGAGAAATCCCACATAAAAGACAACAAAAAAATGAAAATGAGGAATGTTGATCATCTGGTGAAGTGATACTTTGGCACATGTTTAACAGATAATACTTACTACCTAATAGGAATGGAAATACTTCCAACACATCAGTATGAAATTATTGTCAGTAACAGAACTTTAGAACAACTGTGAATTTTGAAGAAAAGCACCACATAAACTCATCTGGCTCCAGAAGCTTTTCTCTCATTAAAAAAAACATTTTCCCCCGAAGATTTTATGACTTATTTTCTGATGAAAATTCATCTTTATTCTGCTTACATCATGACTGTATTCTTGTAACTGAACACAGACTCGTAGCCCGGCCTGCCAGCAGCTTCAATTTGCCAGATTTTGCCGTCGTCACTGCTGGAGGGAAAATTACGACTTTTTAAAAAAATGAACCTGAATACTATTGGTCTTCAGCGTAGACATCAGAAGAACCTCGGAAGCAAAAAACACTAAAGTAGAAGAGAAAAGGTTGTTAAATAGGCTCGTAACTGAGCACATTATGGTCTATTTAAGAGCTCCATTTCCTTTGTTGAACCATTTTAACCTCTGCATACATCGTTTTTATTCTCCTGCTGTTGTCGGCCTGCAGCTCTTTGATCCATTGAACTCTCCCTCTAAATCAGTTCAAACAGACCTCTGATCAAAGTATGAAATCCTCCCCTCAGCTCTGAAAAACCCCGAGCCCTGCTTTTTAATATACACACTTTGTCCTTTGCACAATGTACATCGTTAACCTAATGGGAACAGAGCTCTGCTTTCTGGAGTCATGTTCGCTCCTTCTGCCCTTTGCTATGAAGTTATTTGTCTTTTTCTCTCCCCTTTGATTGAATATAAATTTGTTTATTCATCACTGATCAAATATGCTTGTAAATGCTCGGACTGTTAGTGGAGAGGAGGCAGAGGGGCAGGTTCATTTATTGGAGGAAATGGAGATTATTCCACATAATAGAAAAGAAATATCACTTATTGTCCCTCAGTGGGGAAATTCAGCAAAGGAAGAGGCAAGAGGAAACAAAGATTCACACAAAGATAAAAAAAAAAAAAACATATATTTATAGAAATAAAACAAGAATAGACTGGGGCAACCTGAGAAAAGAACACTGTGACTAGAGTAACCTAAACAAACTCTAGCAATTTTTATGTTAATGAAAAGCAAACAGACTGTTTAAATGAAATGGAAAAACTACGATATTTGCATGAGAAACTAGACAGAAATATTTGGTAAGATTTTGTGGGGGTTTTTGTAATGCATTTATTGTTTTGTTGTATTTTATTTTAGAATTTTAATTTGTTTTTTATTCCCATGTTCTAGTGTTATCTGTTCTTTGCTAAATTAAAATTTATTGGTCTTTGAACTGGAACCAGAAAGTAGTCTCAAAACAATGTTTATCGCAATAAAAACTAGGCAAAATGTACCATGACAGGTTTAGTTGGATTAAAGCAGACTAAACTAAACAGGGCTGGTGTGAGTGAACTCCTGATGTCAGCTTCACGTGGATGTTTAAGTCGGCCTGCAGCAGGAATCATTTTCATGCTGATTCAGGAACTGTTCACCTGGATAGAGGGGCCCTCTGTCTCTCCCTCCCAGTTTCCAGCCACTCGGCCTCATGCGCAGCCACTGTACCTGCGCTGCGTTCCCTCCGGTGGGCCGCGTCGATGACAGCTCCACTGACTCACAGACAGACAGGGCTGTTTGTTTTCAGTGAGTGATGTCGAGACAAATAGGCAGAGATCTCTCCACGATGTTCCAGGGAGAGGAATCCGGTGTAGGGGAGGATCTTACGGAGTTTGATCTCGCTTTCATTAAAAGCCTCGCACGCCAAATTCAGGGGGCGGGCTCCTGCTTTTGTGAGCGAGCAGACAGCGAGCGCTTCACTCTCGGCGAGAGGTGACGTCTGGGCGGAACGGCTCCCATCAGGAGCGGAGAGGGAATTAATTTGCCCCTTCGCAACCAGCGAGACAGTTTAATGTTAGGCTTCTTGAACCCGGGGATTACAGGACCGGCGCGCAGGCTTTTGATAACAGGTCGGCTTTCATCGCTCCTGTATCACCGGCGTGTTTTGCCATAGTAAAAATAAGGTGAACAAACGGGGTGGGGGTTGCAAGAAAATGAGAAAAAGTTACAAAGATGGAGTTGAAATCGACAGAATATGAGACACCAAAACGTGTCGGGTGTCATTCTGGGCAACAAACTGAGTTGGAAGCCTCATATAGAATATTTTTGAAAAATAATTGCAACAACTATTGGAATATTGTTTAAAATAAAACGTAATACATGTAAATATTCCTCCTTGATTATGCAGTAGTTGTCATATTGCTCAGAAAGTCACAAAAAGAAGCTACTGTATTATGCCTATTAATAAAGTAATAATGTGAACCAACTGATACACTTTTTATTAAAAACGTTCAATTTTAATAACATTGTGCATATAAAATACTGGATATAATTTATTATGCATTGAACAAAAGTTTTCCTTCTGGAATTCAGAAATAATTTAATTTAGCAACTATAATTACTATAATTTAGGTAATCATAGTTTACCTAAATTATAGGTGAACTGTAATGTACAATATTTGTTCATATTTGAACATGCTAAAGAGATGAGCAAAGAAAAATCTTGATGTGTTTCAGTTTTTTTGTGAACTTATCAATATAAATGGACAGTAGATATGTTTCATTATTGTAGAATGATGAGTCTAAGAATCAATCGTAGGGATTCATCTTATTCCTTTCTTGGTAAATTATTGATTTGTAAAATAATAGCTTTGTTTTCTTTTTGTAATGTAAATTTATAAAGATAAAGTTCAACTGAAAATCTGAACTCGGTTTGCACAGGTTGCAGAAAACCAGCAGGATTTTCAGTTGCTGGGACTGTAAAGGTGAGAGAGACAGACTTAAAACTGAACCAGGATTAAAGGGCACTGATTGTTTATCGACAAAAAGATCTTTGCATTTAAAACCAATCATTGGTTCATTTCCGGTTTGACAACTTCTTTAAACGAGTAGATAAGGTGAACCAAACCAAAGCTCAGTGGTTTCATGCATAAGGGAGAAAAAAAAAAAAAAGTGTGAAATCGGCTTCCATGCACTCAGATCTCCTGCAAAATATTAAAGAAGTCAGATTCATTTGAAGCCATAATACCTCAGAAAGATTGGTTAAAAACTTAACCTTAAGCTCCTGAGTGCCATTTTTACATCTAAAAACTCAGCTTAATGTAATAAAGTAAGTACACCCTAGAACAAAATTGACAATTCTACTTTTTCTTGTTTTGAATCTGAATGACGTTTTTAATATGTGTAGAGTATTTCTTCCTATTTCTTGTATTTTGAACTTTATGTAAATGTGCACATTTCCTCTTGCCTGTCGCTTTGCTGCTCGAACAGCTGAATTTTCCACACTGAGGGACAAACTGAAGATACTCTGAGACACCAGATTGATATAGAAGTATCTCTATGAATCTTCACTTATTGGTGACCTGTTATGCTTCCAAGAATAGGTCAGGATTGGTCTATACAAAACATGTTCATTACATTTTTTGCAAAAAACCAACCCCAGCTTGGCTTACTAGGTAACAGGCTGGGCTTAGTTGGGGTTGCTAGGTGACAGGAAGGTTTTTGAAATGGCTCGTTTTCCAGCAAACAAGAAACATTCATTTATTGCCAAAAAACAGATGAGGGTTTTTTTTAACTGCTTTTTCTGGAAGTAGTTGAAATGAAAGTATAAAAATTTTTATTTGGGTAAGTTCAAAATGTAAGCGTTTAATAATAGATCTGTTTTAATGTGCACATTGATATGTTTTACTTCATTTTGGGCAATATATAGAAATCCATTCTCTGACAGAAACTTTTAAATGTTTTCTACTGAAAATATTTTAATTATTAGTATACTTCATTTCCAGAAAGATCAGGGTTTCTTCCAGTCGTCTCCAGAGTTTTTCATAAAAATGTTTTGACTGTCCTTTGTGTGTTTTCTTCTTTTTTATTGATCTGGCAGTGATGTGCTGGGGAACGTGGAGGTGATGCAGTTGGATTTTGAGATGGAGAACTTCACCAGCCTCTCGGTGACCAGGAGGATCAACTGGAACGTCGACTATAAGGGACAGAATCCAGTGCCGGACTCGGAAAAGGTCGTAACGGAGCTCACGGTGGTGCAGCGGGACATTCAGGCCATCATCCCTCTCGCTATGGTGAGTAGGATTTTTTTTTTAAAAAGCACTTCTCACAAGGTCTGGAACTGGAGTTTTATGATTATTTTCAATCTTTATAAAGTTCAGAAAACTGAGTACAGGTATTGAAAAACATTAGATTTTCAAGCTACTTTGTAAATACATTTCCCAACAGAGAAAAAAAATCAGTGTTTCAAAACTGAAAGTATATTATTAAATCCTAAGTTGAATTTGGTGAAATGGGATGAAGTTTAAAAGCTGGCTGGGTTGACTGTGCATGCCTGACCCCTATGAAATTAAATTGCTAGGTTTTACATAATCCTGCTGAAAGAGACAGAAAAAACAACCTGCCTGTACAGGTTTAATTTTGAGTTTTTAAAATTTAAAACAGATGGCAAAAGGATAACAGATTTCCCCCCCCCTCTGTTTTTCATTGAAGTCATTAGCAGACCGGATCTCATCAGCCTTGATCCTTTCATTTTATTCCTGCAATCCCTTTTACATTTGAGCAGCGTGGAGATTATTAAAACATTTGCTTTGATGATATCAAGGTATGGTGTTAATTTAAGGGCAATAAGTTGGCATTTTAATATTTATTTTCATGCCTTATATCTTATTTAAGCTAAAACCTTTTGTTGTTTTTCCGTTTCCAACCATATTTTGCTTTTATCTGCTCTTAGCAACCTGTGGGAAACAGTAAAAGCATTGTATAGTTACCTGATTCATGCAGTAAAATTACTGTTTAAACTGCAGCCAGTCTGACTGTTACCTGTAATTGTTCTGCAAATTACAGCTGGTTGCTGAACACTTATCCTACAGGAGGGATACACTAATATTAACAGAGACCTAGAGTGTGTTTTACAACCCAGACTGGTGGTTGTGTTTTCTTCCCTTCGAAAACAGAATTACTGGGCATGTGAAAAACCTAATGGATCCTGTTTTCATTCTGCACATAAAAACCCTTTATATTCATTGAAATGTATGTTTCTACATCAAAGTGTTTCAAAAAATGTGGGTCCAAAGCAGCCATATGAATTTTCTTTTGTTAATTTTTTTTCATGAAATTGAAAACATTTTAAACACAAAGGTTTAAAACATAAAGGTTTAAAACTGTACAACACATTAATTGCATATTAATTACACATTCACATTATTATTTATGTATAATTGCATATTAGATATTATTATTACCCACTGCACAGTGGCGCAGTGGGTAGCGCTGTTGCCTTGCAGCAAGAAGGTCCTGGGTTTGATTCCGGGCCCGGGGTCTTTCTGCACGGAGTTTGCATGTTCTCCCTGTGCATGGTGGGTTCTCTCCGGGTTCTCCGGCTTCCTCCCACAGTCCAAAAACATGACTGTCAGGTTAATTGGCCTTCCCAAATTCTCCCTAGGTGTGAGTGTGTGTGTGCATGGTTGTTTGTCCTGTTTGTCTCTGTGTTGCCCTGCGACAGACTGGCGACCTGTCCAGGGTGAACCCCGCCTCTCGCCCGGAACGCAGCTGGAGATAGGCACCAGCAACTCCCGACCCCGTTAGGGAGAAGGGTGACGGAAAATGGATGGATGGATGGATATTATTATGCATTTACTGTTTTACATATAAACTTCATATTTAATCATTTTATTAATATTGATTTAATAAAATAATAATATTAATAGCCTATTTAATCAAAATTATCATGCAGAATCTCTAGCACTTCAATTTATCCTTAATCCAGCCACATTGTTAAAATATATTTCTCTAGAGTTGATATTGGAAAGTAACAGAGTCTAAATTTCAGACTGAAAATTGACTCATTGAGACTTTATTTACTTTTGCCAGCAAACCATTCAGAGAAGTTTTTGAAAATTTTGTGAATTCCATTTGAAGAAGCTGAAAAAATAGTTATTGTTTCTAGTAAAAATAAATAACTTCATTTCTGACCAGCCTAAAATGAAAAGCGCTCAGCTTGATATATTAGCAGACAGGAAGGTTGTCTTTTGACAGTGCACGAAGACTTCAGGCTTAACTGCATTTCATTTAATAAAATGGAAGCAGGAAAATAAAGTAAACAAAATGCAGTTTTCCGAGGGTGAAATGATGAAACATAATAGTAATCAACACCTACGCTGATGACATGATGATAATTATAAGCCAACTAGTCCAAGTGTCCCCTGTATTTTCCTGGCACCAGGTAGTAATTACTGAAGGCAGTAAACAGATTAAGAAAACAAAAGGACATTAATCAAGCCTGAGACGTCGGGAGCGTCAGACTCCCCTCTGCCTTTTGCCCTAATCATCATAGATTTAAATTATTGTTTTTGGCTATGATGACATTTTACTGCACTTGATGAATTATTGTGAGGATTAGAGGCTTGTGTACAGTTGGGTTTCCTCCAGAGCACTTAGGTTTGGACAAAGGTCATCTCTGTAGACTGAGACTTCTCAGCAGGAGTGTTGAATTGATATGCAGCAACATAAATAATGCTAACAGTTTATTTGTGCGTAGCTGCAGTTCTTAAGGCCCAGTGCTTGGCTTGTCAGTGAGATAACTCCCAGTTGGCTGGTATTTGTTTGCATAATTAGATCTGCTCTGCATATGAAGCTCCATTAAATATACTTGAGCTCCAGTTATGATGTTGTGGATGGCCCATCTGCTGTAACATAAGGTTCACTTAAAATCTCTTGTCCTCCCTTGACACTCGGGATTTGCATGCATATTGTGCCCAGATGTGTTGAGCGGCGCTGCAAAATGAGAAGAGATGGGTGCTTCTACCACTCTGTCTTGTAAAACAACTTCAGCTCCTGTCAGACTCTTGTTTTTGTTTCATAATTAGGAACGTTAGCACAGTTTTCAGTTCACAAGTTCAGCTCACAGTTTTGGGAACCTCGAACAGTTCTGTAAGTCTCATCACTTAACATCAACATTGTGGGTGAAAGATTTGCCCCAAGTATCTGCTGGACATAAGATAAAATGTTACAATCTTGCAATTTGAAGAAAAGTGTTTAAATTTCTTACATAATATGTTATAGTTTCCACAATGAGACAAATTACCCTCTTTTTTGGTGGGTAATTTGATGGAATTTGTATTGGAATAAAAAAAAACAACAGAAAAAAAATAACATTTCTCTCCCATTTACTCAGTTCATTACAGCCCCTAACCTAAAGTCTAGTTAAAGTAAAAATCAAATCAAACATCTCGTTTGCCTTTTTATGCACCAATTAATGTGTATGGCTGAGTCCTGTTCGGTTGCATCGTGGCTTTATCTTCAGATGCAGCATCTTTTGTTGAATATCTTGAAAAAGCAGATGAACGGAAATAGCAGCTTTAACTCGGTGTCCCGATGAGAAGCAACTGGTTAACCAGTTTCCAGTGACGTGCAAACATCTTGAGACCAAGATCATGTTTTGATGTTCATAGCAATCAGCAAGACTTTCATGTAATCTTTTAAAAGGTCCTTTCTGAAGCTTTCCTTTGAACTTTGGCTTCTTTGAGTTTTTGAACTTTTACAGTTTTGATCTTTTTATATCAGACATTTTTGTTCCAGTATAATAATTAGCTGTCACCACATGTCAGTCCATTCATGCTTTGACATCCAATAATTAAAAGAGATTTTCCAACATATAGTTATATTTCACTGTAAGGACAGGCGTTTTTATGGCTACAAAAAAAATATCAGGAGGTGGATGGATATAGGGTGGCATGATTGTTTTCAGAGAAGCTTTGCTCTTTTTGGCCTTTTAAGTTTGATGTGTGAATCATTTTTGCAAATAAAAATCCAAGTAGCAGGATTTGAATTTGAAAATGGCTCATGCAGCTTCATGTGTTTTCAGGCTTTGTTTCTAAAGACTAAAATCTCCTCCTAATAAATCTTTGTCAGGAAAACAAAGCATTTCATGATTCTGAAGTTTGACCTTTTTCTTATTTTTAGGGGCTTTCATCAAACCAACATGTGTGACAAAGACACTAAAATCTCTTATTCAAACTAAATTTTAGAAGATAAGGAATAATTCCGTATTACACAAACTTGCTGTGTTACCAGTGACAATATAAAAGTTTATAAGTAAGTTAGTAATTTGTAAGTATTTTGATAAAAAAAAAAAAAAAAAAAAACATTGGCGCGAGGATGAGATGGCTTTTTTTTTTGGCTGTAAGTTGGGTTATTTTTGTAAAACTGCAGTAGAAACACTTTTTTCACATTACATAACATCTCGTTCTTATGTATGTTATGTAATTCAACTTGTAATGTTGAAAAACAGAAGCCATGTTTTTTAATGACTTATCATATGAACAAATGTCTTCATGTGTGATTTTAATTGTGTTTCTTATTTAATAGAAACACTGCAATTGTAAAATTTTTATTATTTTTTTTTTACACTGATGGAATGTTGACAATTTTGCGCATATTGTAATGGAAACACAACTATTGTTACAATTCATTCATTATATTTTGTTTTCTCATTTTAATCTCGCTTAAAGTCAGCCTCCTTAAATAACATTCCCTTATTTAAGAGAAACGTTTTGAAAAATAGCATTTCTATTTTTGAGCCCAAATGGCTGTCAACAGTTTCTAAAATAGCCATTACAGCGATCCTGCCACAAGACAAAAAAGCTAAAAATGTGTTTGTCTCAAGAAGTTGGATTAACGTTCAGGACAGAAGCATTGATTAAAACATGCTCATTCTAGGCAAAATCTGAAATAAAGTGTTGCACAGAAGATGATCAAGGATGTGACTTTGTTGTCTTCGATTCCAGGTGTTACTTTTGAACAGAGTAAGATCTCCAACATGTTTCTGTTTTTATTTAGCTTTTTACAAGAACAAAGTCTGGTGTTCTGATGTGAGAGTGTAAAGTGTTGATTTCCCTTTTTTTCCATGATCAGTCGACAGTTTCATCTGAGCAACATTTTTTTAAAATACATGGACCATAACAAAATATTCAGCATTGCCCGAAACTGTCATAAATGTATCAGTTCTTAAAAAGATAAAGTTGGTTTTGTACATTAGGAAGTGTACAAAACCATGAATAAAAAGATGATGTCTTTTTATTCATTTTCAGCTCCTGAATGGTTTTCTCTGGGTTTTCATCAAGTTTTAGCCTTTCGTTTTTCTGTTATGTTGTTGATAAGTTTTTGCTGAAAAAGAAAAAACAAAGAACAATGAAAAGTTAGAAATTTCATCTCTTGTTTTGAAGCAGATTGAAAAATGAACCTGGCCCTTTGAAGAGAAACGTTGTCTGTGTTGGTGTGAGACCATCTATCATATATATCATAAGTGACTTTCTGAGAAAACATTTGAACAAAAATGAAATTCTTTGAAGCCTATTGGAAAGCAAGGTTTTTTTCTGCCCAAGTTATAACTTAAACCTTTACAAATAAATCTTGTTTCTGAGATATTTTTTGGTTTTGTTGGATTACAGTGACTAACTGCTTATGAATTCACCTAACCAGTATCTAAAGAGACTGAACTCTGCGTGTATCATTGTTCTCTCTGTATGTTGCTGCTAAATATTGGTCCTTGTAAGTCTGCCGAGTTTTCTATTGCTTGGTTTTCACAACCCTCACCTTTGGATGTTTCCTTCTTTAGTTTTTAAGCATGAAAATACCGCAGCCAGGTTTGTGTTAGGAGCATCATCACTGCATGGTTAAATCGGCTGCTATCAGCACAAAACACCTGACTTTGTTTTTGCTTTGAAGAGGGAAAACAAATCCAAACAAGAAGGAGCCTGGTGAATGGTGCATCACATGCTTAACGTTAAGACATCTACCCAATGTTTAGAATTTGGATCTTTTTTAATTCATTGTTTCTCAGGCTGCAGAAGGCAAAGCCATAAATCACATGCTAATATACATCAACGTTCATTCATAGACACACACACAAACACGCCAGTGAAATGTACAGTTGAAGATTTAATGTCTCACTAAAATATTTCGCCTCAGTACCCATCAAACAAAAAGCCAGAGGCCAGATGGAGCTGCTCGGTAATGGATTTCATTAAATACAGGGACAATAACTGCAAGTAAATGACTCTTATCTCTGGGCAGAGTTTGGACAAAACGGAAAGTTTTCAGTTTGGAGGAACTAACTCCGTTCTGCACAGTATCTTCCAACAAGTCAGAGGTTTGAAAATAATAAACAGATCATTGTATAAATGGTGTTAAATACTTTCAGTGTTTGAGGTTAAGAAAGGTACAAATGTGGCCTTTCAGCAATGACATTTGATGAATACTGACACTTTTTTCTGGCATTTCTTAAGAAGGAATTTTTTTTTTTTTTTTTTTGTCTTAAAATACTTTTGGTGTAATTTGTTGCTGGGAAGGAATAAAATGCCCCCTGCAAGAACAAATTATGCCCCTTAGGTAAAAAGTTCAGGGGCCAGCTCTGTATAGATAAAGACACTGAAGCAGCCAAGCTTAAGTTAGTTCAGAACAGTACAGTATGTACCAAATCAACAAAGCCAGGTTTTGTACCTGCCAGGAATCTGGCTGCCTTTTGCAGACATGGTAATTACTGAAATGATAACTCTGTGCAGTGATGACTGATTTTTTTTCAGGTAAGCATAATTAGAGTTCCCATAGCAGCGTACATTTATGTGCAAAGTGTGCCGTGTGGTGAATGTGCTCCAGATGCCAAAACGGCAAGCAGAGCTTAGGAGGATGATCTCTTTCAATTAGGATTTTACCCCAGAGTCCAGTCTGTTACCCACACAGGCTCCGCTGTGGAAATTAGACAAATTAAAATAAAAAAAGTCAAAAAAGACAAAATCCTTTAATCCAGAAAGAAACTAAAACATGCAGCTAAAGCTTAAAATTCAGCGTAAAGCCTCCTTCTTTAACTCTACTATGTGTTTGACACTTCTTTCTTAACATAAGAAAGAAGAACCTGCTGACTAATGTTGGACAGTGATCCAGAAAATGCTGAATCAGTAGTTGCTATGGTGACTAGAGGTAACTAAAAGTCACCTCAACAGTAACCGTTAGTAACTAACTCTTAGAGTTTGTGAATGTTTACATGCTTAAAACTAAAACGTTTTGGCGTACCTGCATGTTACTTCATGAACTTACTCTGCCAGTAAATGGAGCAGTTGCAATTGTAATTAAAATGCAATTGCGACCGCTGCTGGAGTAGTTTCAACTGGACATTTTGTGGGGGTCAAACAGGAAACCAACAAAAACATCACAAGTGTCGTGTAATGTTTGTTTTGTGTGTTAAATTATAATAAGTGCAGCGCTTGCGTAATTCTCCTCTGACTGCTAAACACTTCTTTGCCTTGCAGTTTAGATTAGACCCACGAGGGGAGAGACGCTACTGTACGCTCTGCAGACTCATTAAAACTGTAAAATGAGAGCTGCGCTGAAATTTAAATGTACTATTTTTAGTTTTAGGAGACTTTCATAAATTTAGACTGTCTCTTGGGTTTCTTCTTTGCCAAGAATGAGAAAACATACCCCCCCCCCCAAAAAAAAAACTCATAAATAAGTAATGTGCATATATGTTTTAGTAAATCGGTGAGGATTTAAAAAAGAGGATAATATTCCATTTGTAGCAGTATTTATTCAGGGTTGTCAGTAAACAGAAGAAAAACATTTATTTAAAATAAATATACCAAAGATGATTTTTTTTTAAAAGTGCTATTCTTCCTACAAAGATCATTAATTGACTGACAGATGTCGGGATGTTTATCTGATCTCAATTTTAAATAACAAATAAGAACTGTCACCAAAACAAGACACTCAAGCAATATTTTTGCAATATTTATCATTTAGTATACAAAATGTCTGCAAGTGCTCAGAGTTTTTAATAGTTTGGATCAAATTGTGAGTTTAAATTACTGCGACAACCTCTAATTCTCCATTTCAAAGACACTTTATGAGTGTCTGTCAGTCTCTAGATTATGTATTGGATGAATTTTAAAAACTCCATTCTTCTCTTTGTTTCCTCTTGAATGAAACTATTCCACTAATGGTTTCTCTTTGAAAATGTCTGCTGTTGTTTTCTTCGGTTTACCCAAAAATCAGTTTACAAAGGACGAAAACCTTTACTGAATGGGCAGGACAAAATATTCCATATGAAGGAAAAGGAGCCATTACTGAAACGTCTCATAAAGCATTTTCATTCGTGTTATGACAATATGAAGCATCTTAAAGTGCTATAACTCCAATCATCTAAAGGTTAGGTGCATGCAACCCTGTGGTGCACTACTCTAAATGTCTATCCTGAATTTTAGACCCAATATGGAACCAAAACGACTTTCCTGTATGATTAAAGTAAAGGGTAATACTTTCCCGTTCTTTCAAATCTCATTTTCTGTTATTTCCACTCACTCATTGGGAGAAAAGTGCCCTTGAAATGAAAATGTCAGTTGATGAAATCCAAGGAAAGATATTTAAGTGCACCGAAATGAGCTGCAGTCTGCCTCTGAGAGCGTCACCTGGACGGCACGGGGGCCACGAAGGTAATGATTTTTAAATGTGGACTTCGCCTACGCTGATGAATTATGGAGGAAAATCACTCCCTGCCTCTCACTGTGTCATGAACGCCTGTTTTTTCCCCTTCTCTCCCCACAGGACACAGAGATAATCAACACGGCCATTCTGACCGGACGCACCGTGGCCATTCCCGTCAAAATGGTCTCCATAGAGATGAACGGAGTCGTTACTGACATCTCGGCCTTTGTGAAGTGCAAGTCGTCTAATGACGACATCCTAAAGGTGCAGTAAACCACATTTCCTCCATGCCTGTGTCTGTGAGATGTGATTCGGGGCAAATGTAATCCCTTTAACCCGCCACAGAACCACAGTCACATCATCAGGAAAGCATAAAAAATACATTTCCAGCTGCCCCACATGTGTTTTTGATTTGATTCCTGCCTTGGATGCGATCAGGGGAGGTAGATATGATTCTACATATAAATCGATAAGAAAACGAATGAACAGTAAAAGCTCCATGAGTTGCTTTTAGATGTGCCAAACCTGCAGAAACAGTTCCCACCAAGTTTCCAGTTGTTTCTCCAGCAATGGGAAAACAGTAAAGCTCCAGAATGATATACTTCAGTTAAATTGATTACATTAAAACTCAACAAGGTGTAGGCCACATCTACAACAGCGCATTAGGGCCATTGTAGTTTGAAAAAAAATGGGAGTGCATTTCTGCCAAGATGCCAAAAGATTCAAAAGTTGAAATTTTGCAAGAAATTTTTTTTGACATTTTGAGATTTAATCTCAGAAAATGTCTGCAAAAACTTGGAAATTTCTGAATTTGAAAAGTTTGTTAGCTAATTAATGACTTTCTGAAACTCAGAAATTTCCATGTTGTTTTCTAGAAATTTTCTGAGCTTCATCTCAAAATTTCTGAGTTTCTTGGCAGAAATGTGCTCTTCTTTTTTTTTTCTACCTACAACAGCCCTAATACACGAGACAGTGCAATTGTTTTTGGACTCCAGTCAACTACAGCAGTCAACTAGTTGATTACTGTATAGGGAGCATTGATGTGTCATTCTGCTGTTTTGCACTGGTGAGATTAATGAAAGTGGTGGTGAACAGTAAAAGCTCCATGTGAGCTTTTAGAGATGTGGTTTAGGAGAAAGTAAATGTTGAGTAATGTATGTTAAAACATTCAAATATGCAGCAGTGTGAACATCACCTCTTCACTTGACTCCCATTTTCAGCTCTTTAAAGTTCACCCTTTAAGACCTTTAGGCGACCTTTAAAAAAAATCTAAAACTGAGTCTGTATTTCAAAAACAACTTTCTATAACCTCAGGAGTTTTCTGAAAAACGTTTCCAAAACTGACAGAAACTGAGATGTTTGCTCAAATCTTCTCTGCAAACAATAATGCATCTGTGGAACCAGAGCAGTTATTCTGCTGAAGCCACAATCAAAGTAAAGCTGTTGACCTTGATTCCTTCAGTGTACCTGCAAAGTAACTGCATTTTAAATATAAGATTTCATTAAGAGAAAAATAAAAAATAAACGCAAAATGGGGAGAAAAAAATCAAATATGATGAATAAGAATATTTTAATACAGTCAAATTTGCTACTTAATGCACGTAAGAGATCTTATATGTGTGTTTAGATTTAGGCCAAATGTCACCCACAAATTTAGTCACTTTTAAATGTCAAGTGACGGTTTAAATGAGTGCAGAGTGGTGGAGTCACCATGGAGGAGCAGAACGTGTGTTTCTGAACCCAGCATGTTTCCGCACAAATTAACTGAATTAAATATTACTATAATTTTTAACTAAATGCTAAATGCTGCCACTGTTGCTGATGGTTATTATGGTAATCTGTGCAGTTTACTGCAGGACATCTCATAGCAACCATGTGTCGGTTCCTTCCTGCCTCTCATCTTCTTTCTGCCTCTTTGTCTTACATTTTCGCAACAATTGTACACCAATTTCTTATTTCAAATGATTTTAATGACTGTTTGGAGCCAAAAGTAATAAAAATATGGATAAACAGTTATTTCCCACAGCCAAACCATCTGTTTCTCCAAAACCATGAGATAGGCAGATGTGTTTATAGTTATTTTATCTGTAACACTCTCAAAGCTGTCTTATCACGGTTTGGATGTGGGAATGACTACTGCCAGGAACGATTTTCATTTAATGACAAATACATTTCTTTTTAAGCACAAGATAATGACCAATTCCGTCCATTTGAGCATATTGGAGAATCTGGGTTGATGTTTTCCAATCGATGTTGCATCATAATGACACATTTTCAAACTGTGGCTGTGGAAACTGGTGTGGGGGGGTTTTCACTTTGATTTAAGGGACATCTTTGTTCAGTTGGGGTTTAGCAATTCATCTTTTCAGAAGATGAAGACCTACAAGTCACAGTTGAGACTCTAATAGTCAATAAAACTGATATGAGGCAGAGAATAGCCATTCAAGTGTCCAAAAATGTTACTTTTCAGAGTTTCAATGCATGGGACTAGAAACATTACAGTCAGACAAATAATGCATCCATGTACTGATCTGTGCAGTTTTCTCTCGTTATCGGCAATTATGACTGCCTTTCCTTGTGTTTAGTGTTGATTGAGGTTTTTTTAAGAAACTAAAGAGACTGCTTTCAGAGAGCAATCATTTAGAGATGAAAATAAATCACAAACTATTTTTTTTTGTTTCTTTTTTGGTCTTGTTTGTTTGAGAGCATTTTGGTTCTGCATCACAATAACCTTGTTAAACAGGATTTTTGTCTTTTTTGTAGGCCGTACAATAAAATGTATTCAGTTTAGAAAAGAAAATGTAATTAACCCCAAACACAAAACACATCCACTGAAGATTCTCTGGAGGTACTAACAAAAAGGAGCTGAAACCATATTTGTTCATCTGGAAAAGTGTGTGCATAACTTTAAAAACAAATCATCATTACCTTTAAAAATAAGAGAAATTATAGAGTACTGTGTTGTTTTTGTGTTTTTGTGATTCTGCTTGAAAAAGTAAAAAATTGCATTATTTATCAGATGCTGTGTGAATATAAACAGCACCATCTCCTCATTATAGTAAAACCTGTTTTTAACGTATGTTTCTGGATAAAAACATGCTTAAAGCATTACTCTAGCGAATTAGGCTATCTTTGAAGCTGCTTGTGAAGGCTTGTAACCACAGTAACTGCACTGACTCACTGGGGTTAGATGGTTCTTCCAGGCTTTCACAAGTTTGTGCATTAGAGAGAGACCAGGAGGAGCCAAATTTAGTTTCTCACAGATCGTCTGCCTCATGTTTTTCAGTCAGGGCCGCAGTGACAGCTGCAGCAAATATGAACAAAAAAAGGTTGTTTTTAAGCCAACTTCTGCCTTTCCCAGAGAACCTGACAAGCAGAAGAAAAAAAAAACAAATGTTAATAATAATAATTCCTTTCAAACCTGTTTCTGCTTTATCACGTCTCCGACTCCAGGATCTTATTTAAAGGTTTTGGGACAGTTTGAGAAGCACATATATAATGAAATCTGAGTGAGCAGGAGGTCAGAATGTAATCAACTTTAAGTTGTCAGCTCATTATTGGCTTCCTCTAAGTGAAATCTTTACATTTTAGCCCACTCATTTCTTCCATTTCAAGAATAATGAATCTGTTCTCAGTGATAATCACATGGAGTCAGATTAATGAAAGCTCTCTCTATGGGTGAGCAGCTCCTGAAGGTCGACTGAAGCAGATTTTACAGACCAGGGCCAAGACGCCATTAGCTGTTATTGTGCTCTGTCTCCTCCTGTATATGTCCACTACATTCTCTCTCTTATCTACTGGACCAACTTCTCTTTGTGCTCTTCACATCTTGTACTAGAGTTTGTACCCGTTAATAACTTATATGCTTGGGAGACAGCAAATTAAATTATAAATGAGGACCATGGCAGGTTTTTGATCAATGTATCAACTGTATAGACTTGTGTCTTGAAGGTGGGGGTGTCGGGGCTTCAGTTACACTGCATTGTGTTGTCAATAGAAGAGAGCAGGTGTTGCAGGGGGTGGCTGGCCTCAGCACGTCATTCATCATTTTTCATGATCCATTAAAGACGAGGCGGCGGGCCGTGTGATATTGAGTGGACTTGCTTCGACGATCCTGCCATTGAACATTCTCGGCTAATTTAAAATGAGCCCTTCAAGCCCAGGAAATACATGAGTCAAGACAGTTCAATAAAACAACCCTCAGAATGGATAAAAGGGGTTCTGGTGAGACTGGAGAGACTTGGAACCAACCCATGAAAACTGCTGGGTACTTAAAAGGTTCCTGGAAGTAACTAGCAGGGTACCTATGAGGTCTGCATTGTATTGTGATGTGACTTACTTTCCTGTAAGTACCCTGTGGCTATCCTATCCTATCCCTATGATACCCTCAAACTATCATAGATCTGCTCTCCTTGTAATTACTCCATAGATTTCTGTAATTTGAATGAAGAAACCCAATAACAACTCTGTTGAGGTTTCTGCTAGGTACTCTATAAGTATCCTACTGATACTGCATTGGTACCCTGCATGTACTCTGAAGATATCCTGGAAGTATCATGTAGCAGTTCTCATGGGTACCCTTGAATTACCCCACAGATCTCTGTAATTTGATTAATGAAGCCCTGTAAGTAGCCATTAGGCATCTGTTAGATACCTATAAGTATACTAAAGCCCCTTGTCCATTGTCAAGTATCACTGTAGCCAGTTAATGTCTGGTTTGGTTCTAGTTAAGTTGGGTGTGTTTCCATTGGCAGTGTGTTCCTCACAATGTTTTGTGTCTAGGGGAAGTAATGTGAGACTGTGGGTGGATTGACAACAATCCAAAATCATTTTGTGGATATACACCTGGGCAGCCAGTTTCTCCAAAATTCTCTCATATTTATTTATATCACCAAGTACTGCATCCTCGTTGTGGACTGAAAATGGTGGTTAAGTTATTGTTGTATAAAGAGTTTGCAAGTACCACCTTACAGTGACGTAAATTTCCCAATTTATGTAGATAAATCAATGAATGCAGCTTGTTGCCAATCAAATAGCTTGTGCAGAACACCCAACTAGGTCCAGCTTGTACAACCCTGAGATGGTTCCAAACAGCAGAAAAGATTTAGACAAATCTGGCTGGGGCAGACAGGGGAAGAATCAGTTAAAGTCACACCTGTGGGAAAGGGGCTTAAACATATCCTATTAGGTATTAGGTGCTGCAGCCATATACCCTTTAACGTCTTTCCAAACCCTGGGCCTCAAGGCCTTGCAAATTTGAGGTGTTTCCTTCCCAGGTGATTTCAATTGATAGGTGTTTGTTGAACTGCAAATCAGCTGAATCAGGTGTTTTACAGCAGTGAAACATGTAAAACATGAAGAGCATTGTGCCTTGAAAACCAGGGTTGGGAAACATTACCCTGTAGGGTAACCTGTAAATACCCTGAAGGTACTCTGAAGTAAAGTGTGGGTACCTGGTAAGGACTGGACTGCATTCAATAGAAAGGTCCTTAGTTCAAACACTTTAACAAAAACTACAACAGGCTTTCACTCGTAGTATAACCTTATTTCAAACCTTTTGCTCTCATTTGGATATTTGCCAACCCACTGGCTGTTGTATTTTTCCTTCAAACTCTGGGAGTAAAAATAGGTGGGAGGCTGTCATTTTTCTTTACTGTCGCTTTTATTTATTTAGTTCTTTCTTCTCTGGAAATAACTAAGCTGCAGTGTGCATGTAGAGCCTGTAGCAGATAAGCCAGTTTTTATGTGTGTGTGAACCTGTGTGTGTTCGTGCGCGGCTGCTGTAAAAGGTGGAACGACCAAAGGGAAAAAGCATGACAGCATTTCACGGGTCGGGAGGATTTGCTGGCCGTGGTGGACAACTCCGACCGTCCCCCACTGATCATTGTCTCCTGTGGGGATGTGACTCACGTAACCCCATCTGAAGCCAGAGATAAGGCCCCGTGTCTGCACATCACATCACACGCCTGTGTTCATCCTGCATGTTTTTTCTCCTCCATGTTAGTGTGACACATTTACCTTTGGTAGTACCATGAATTTAACGTGGACAGTAGTTCAAGATCTCAGATTAAGGCCATGTTTATATTTAATAATTACTGTGAGAACTGGAGCAGAGTTGGACATTTACAATCTCTGGAATATAAAACTAATGTGTCCTGACGGTAAAATATTTGCAGAAGAGAAAAAAAAATTTGGGTACCCCCATAAAGCGATAATTGTTTTTTATTACATCTAAACTAGCGGCTTTAAATTCAAAGATCACCCAAACAACGGATAATTTTCATCATCAATAATACCATCAACAGGCTAATGGGGGCTGCTGCGTTTAGCTAACCGAGCTAAATGAACTCTCTGACAGTGCCGCTCCTCGAGCAAACACATAATATGCATCACATAGAGAAAAAAAATGTCAAAACAACCACAAGACACTGTCCCTGCAGTGCTAACCATATGTCAGCTCTGTCTGTGCCGAAACGCACGCATTATCCCTAAATGACAACGTCATTTGTTAAAATGTCAGAGCAATTAATTTAGTTCAACATTTAATTTTTAAAAGCAAAATCTGGGAGGATTTATGTTGCACTGCAGTGTGAATGAGTGCCGAATAGGATGGCTCCAGGTTTTTTTTTTTACCCATTTTTGCTCTTGTTGGACAAACAATAAAATCAATCGAAGTGGATTGAGACATAAATTACTAGGTGGTTTTGAACTTTATTCAGTGCTATAAAAAGCATTTAATTTTCAAAACGTTAAGGTTTTGATTGTTGATTATTGATCATTTTAATTGAAATAGGCAGCACTGAAGCTACTGTGGTCTGCAATGTTTCCTCACAGCAAGGTTTGCAGGCATCTGTTAATGTGATGGGTGGCGTTTCAGGACTGTCCAATACAAGGATTGAAGAGGATGGTCCAAGAACTGTGTCCGTGTTTTGATCACAGTCAGGCTTCTTCCAGTGCACACTGGACTCAGACATGAATATGAAAACCTTTTATTCATAACTTTTGTTCATATTTTCTTTTGGTAGAAATATTGCTTTTTCTGACAATTATTGTCTCTGGTTTGGTTTTGGATGCTGTGCAGCTGGAAGGATTCTTTTTTTTATTTCAAACATGACAGGAAATCACACATATGAACAAAGAATGCAAAAGACACAGTTTTGTACCACAATAATCTTAACATGCTTGAAAAGGAGTATGAAGTATGAAACTTATGAACTCCTAGCCCATAAACTCATTTTTGTTGTCCACTTTTGGACAGAGGTCATATTGCACAAACCTGGCAACAAAGTTTTGTTTTAACTGTGAGCAGCTCATTAGCATCTGAAAAGATTGATTAATACCTGAACTATGATCCAAAATCACGGCGGACATGAAAATGATGCACAGCAGAGAGAGACGGAAGAAATCAAACCATCTCTTCCATTGAGGATCTTAGGATCCTCCACACCAACTTCATTCCAATCATACAGCCAGACTGAGTTAAAGAGGAAAGCAAGTCTCCTTGGGACTTTCATGTGTTTACTTGGGACTGGACTCTAGACTTGACTTAGCAGCCATAAACCCACATTTATCTTCAGTCTGTGGACATGGCAACCATTTCTGATTGCAAATTTGTTGCTGTATCTTTGCATTTCTTGTTTCTTTTAGCTCCTTATCGAATATTTTCTCTTCTCAGTTTAAACAAGCTATTGTAAGAAATGCAGGCCTTCAAACAAGCATTTCTCTGTTTTATCTGAGTCTCTGTATGGACCATTGCTGAGATTCAACAAATATGAATCTGCATTGATGAGACCAGTTTGGGGTGTTTTGTGGTTTAAAAAGGAAAGTATTTTTTGTATAAATTCAATTCTACTAAACTGAAAAGTTTAATGTGGATTTTGATAATCAAATGAAAACCTTAATAATTTAGTATTTTCTGACATTTTTCAAGCTCTGATATCCCACCTTCTGTTTACCAGTTCAAAATTTCAGCTGACCTTCACCAATAAAAGTGACAAAAAAGTTCAAAGGTATAAGTGGGAAAGAGATCTTTTTCATCAGATCATTATTTTGTGGAAAATAAGTTTTTCAAATTCTGAAAAGGATGGAATCTTCCATGTGAGTAAGAAAATTGACATAGTGAAAATGTTTGAGCCTTTCAGTTCTCACAAGATTTATCCAGTTTTCCACAAATTCAATGGGATGTGATGCCAAACTATTCCAGAACCACACAAAACAATCCTAACAGTTCATTCAATGGCAGAATATCAGCATCACTGCTGTTTCTGCAAGATGTGGGTGAACATGGTCACATGGCATCATCAGCGATGCTGAATGAGAGCTCTCATTAGGGTAAAATCACTGAAAGGACAGAAGCTGCTGCTTTTATTTGGGAAATTAGTTCAGTTAATGTCACGGAATAAATGTGTGAAACGCCCTTCGGTGTTTTCACCTTCACATTAACCCGACCGGTCCTCGATGCGGTGCTCCGAGATCAGCTGCGGATCCGAGGCGGAGCTCCGACGATCCGTCTCCACCCAGGCAATCTGCCGGCGCCCCGGAGGATGCCACAGAGCATTAGCGGCCGTGTGACGGCATGTGGCGGCTCAGAGTGTGAAAGGCCTCGTCAGCGAGCCCCCCCAGGACCACTGATACCCAGAGTCGCTAACAGCTTTTGACTTGCAATTAGCCGGCCAAGTTTATCAGCGGCTGTAGCTGCAGGAGCTGAAAGGCTGCTGGAGCTCTGGGAAGGGTTTTTTTTTTTTTTTTTTTTGGGGTGGGGACGAGCCAGGCTCATGCTGTCAGCACTCTCTGCTGTGATAAATCATAGCTGGCTGGGGGTCATAGTGTTGAGTTTTCTGTTTATCTTTTACCTCTGATCATATATATCAGTAGGTCTTATCATTTTTACCACCTCAGAAAATGCAGTTTCCAATTCCCACCATAATGAGAGAAATTTTCACTCTAGCTTAACATGATTGGGACTTTTTAGAAGAAAAAGAAAATGTCCTACACTATCTTTGGTAAGCCTCCATATTAAACTATTTGAAATTTCACCCCTAAAGTTAAATAGAAATGTAATTCTAAAAGCCCTGAAAAGATCAAGACCCCAACTTTATATGGATTAAGTTTATCAACAGATTAGGAGACAGATTTGATTTTGTAAGACCACCATGATTGGTTAGTTTATAGATATTAAAGTCATATCTACAAAATTTGAAGTTTGTCTTTAAATTCAGTTAAAAAAAAAAAAAAAAGAAAAAGAAAGTTGCATCAGCTGAACCGAAGAGAGGAACCCTATCATCTTCCCAAGGCCTTCCACTCCAGCTGAGGTGTCTGCATGTGGGAAATTATATTACCCAGACCTCTTCCCAGTTATGATGAATCCCCAGCCCTGAGAAGACTGGCCAGGCCGACCTCCATTCGCCGCAGATTAGATCCTCTGATTACAATGCCAGCCACCTCCCAACATCTGATAAATCTTTAGCAGGAGCCCAAAAGCAAAGCCCTCCAGTTCCTCTGCAGTTAATAATTTACTGTTGGGGGTGGAGAGGGTATTTATTATAATTTAAATGAAGCTGTGGAGGGTTTTCGATTTGATGGGAAATCTGAAAAATGGTTTGGAGTTAAATTTAGAAAAGTCGATATATTGAATTCATGCTCTCTGTGCCTCAAATGATATGCCATTACAGGAATGTGTCGTGAAAGGTGAAATGTGTGAATATGTTTATTTATGAGCAGGTCTAAGCAAAGTTCATCGTAAATGTCAGAAGAGTGACATGTTTGCCTAAGAGCTTCGCGTGGCATATTACGTGTAATTGTTCATAGACGATTACAGCGACACGGTTCTGGTGTCGGGGACTTGGTGTGAACGCATAATTTGCTCTGCACAAGCTTAACAAACACTGGGGTTACTTGGAAGCACTAATTTGACTGTATAAAGGATGCAAATGAGATTAGAGAGGAGCTCGCAGCCTGTAAGCATTTTTGTTTGCAGCAGTTGTTATCGGCTTTGTTCTGCCGAGCCGAGGAAGCCTCCGGTTTCCTCACTGCGTCCCAACACAGCAGCTGATTTCTGCCAATTCATTCCAGATTTGCTTTCAATGTTGGCAGGCTCCTCGACTGTCGTGTTGGTCAGAATATAAAAAACTTCCAAACTGTTGCACCGCAAGTAAAAAATACAATTTATTTAGTTTTGGGTTTGCACAGGTCATTCAAAAAATAGACTTTTTTATGGTGCGTAAATCCTGTGAAGTCATCTTTTGTCTTAATATCTGGAAGATGTGTGCAGTAATTGTTTTTTAATGATCTACAGTTGCATTTAAAATGTAACATCTCATTAATTTTAACAACTCAATAAAGTCAAACTCATGGATTAATTGCACTTAAACTAACATTTTTCTAGAATGAGATGTTTTGATGATCATGACTTCAGCTAAATACTATAGATCAATAAACACATTTTATGTTCATGTTATGATTGACAACCATGTGGAAGATTTCTGATTTGATAGTAATAGAACTGACAGTGGCGCAGTGGGTAGCGCTGTTGCCTTGCAGCAAGAAGGTCCTGGGTTCGATTCCCGGCCCGGGGTCTTTCTGCACGGAGTTTGCATGTTCTCCCTGTGCATGGTGGGTTCTCTCCGGGTTCTCCGGCTTCCTCCCACAGTCCAAAAACATGACTGTCAGGTTAATTGGCCTTCCCAAATTCTCCCTAGGTGTGAGTGTGTGTGTGCATGGTTGTTTGTCCTGTTTGTCTTTGTGTTGCCCTGCGACAGACTGGCGACCTGTCCAGGGTGAACCCCGCCTCTCGCCCAGAACGCAGCTGGAGATAGACACCAGCAACTCCCGACCCCGTTAGGGAGAAGGGTGACGGAAAATGGATGGATGGATGGAGAACTGACTGTCACTTACCAAGTATTTTTAGTTTCTAGTGCAAATGTCTTAATTCACTTAAAGTGAGACTTTTCCATTGTTCTTAAATGTAACTTCCCAGTTAAGGAACATCAACCATTTTGAGTTCTTTCTTACTTTTATTCACTATTCAATAATTATTAAACCTTTTAGCATAAATACTGCCTTATATACTGCAAAAACGCAAAATATTACCAAGTATTTTTTGCCTAGTTTCTAATGCAAATACTGAAGTTAAAATAAGGCAAAATTAAATTACATGTTAATGAATCAATACAATTAAAGCAAACTCTGTTTCTAATCAATCTACACAATATTGACCAATCCACATAGGAATAGAAAACAAAAAGAAATCAAATTTTCACACCTCTGGAGTGCATTGAATAACTTTCATGGGAAGCAAATGCATGTTCTGTTTCTGCCCAACCTTATGAAATGTTCTGTGATTTGTAGCAGAAATTCCACGCGGCGCCGTACGCATCATCACAAATCTTCGAGATTCCCCCCACGGCCGATGTGACCATTACCATATAGATGGCCTCTGACGGCTGACCGTGATCTCTTCCAGGTCTCCATGAACTGCGACTATGTGTTCGTCAATGGCAAGGAGACGCGGGGCTCCATGAACGCCAGAGTCATCTTCACCTACGAGCACCTGAGTGCGCCGCTGGAGCTCACCGTCTGGGTGCCCAAGCTCCCCCTGCAGGTGGAACTCACTGACAACGTGCTGAGCTTCATCAAAGGCTGGAGGGTTCCCATTCTGCCTGACAGAAGGTGAGGCTGAGCTACACACACATGCACACACACACGCACACACACATGCACACGCACACACACACACACCCACTCGATCACCAGTGAGAGTTCAGTCTCTGCTCCGAGTCATGTTCCTGGGGTTCATGGCGCAAAACGTACTTTGGTGAAAGTTTCGTTTTCAGAGATGGATCCCCATTCACCCTATTCATGTCTTCTTTGAAAAATGAAAAATTGATAAATGTTAGTAGATGAAGTCATGTCAAAACTTTCATTCCATTGCATCATGTTGCATCCGACCCTTTACATTCCTTTTACTTCCCTCTCCTTCTTTCTGTTGACATTTTCTTTATCTGGTTGAATCCTAAATGCGGCTCTACTCATTCATATTTATCACTAAGTTTAAGAAAAATATAAATTTCTGATTAAAATTCAATATTACAAGCCAATTTCTTTTATCGTATGAAAAGAGTTGAAACTAAAACTGACACAGTCCACTTGGAGCATTCAAACCGAACCAGAGTTCACTTCATGCATGTCTTATTTCAAGTGCACTAAGATATTTGCATTAGGAAATAGAGCAAAACTACTGTAAAACACTTGCGGGTTTAACTGCAGAGATACTGGCAAGCATTAGCTAATGACAAATGTATTCTACAAGTTTACAATTTGGTTTTCAATAATTTCTTTTTAAAAACAACTGCAGCTTTATTTGCACTTCCATTTATCTTTTACTTTGGGTTTTGTAGCACAAAAATCCATTGAAGAAACTGTTCTTACTCTAAGAAAAGGGTGCAAGAGTTCAATGGGTTTAAGTACTTTAGCAGGGTACTGTATTATAGAGTGATTGTGGCAGTGAGAGTCCAATGAGCATGGACTTTTTTCCAGTCCAGGATAAAGTCGGGAGATAGAAACAGGACCCCTGGAGTCTTAATGCTTGTGGCTGCTCAGCAGGAAATGGCAGAGAAGGTTGAGGCGCCCCAGATAACACCAATATGGAGGGGAAACAATGCAAAAAAGGCAGTCAGGAAGGCAAAGTGACACCAGACTTTGAAAGTTAAAGAATGAAGACTTTCGGCTTATTCATGCAAAAATAAATCTTGCATAAAGCTGACTGGATGAATGGTATGTAAAATAAAGCTGGAGGTTTGATTGCGAGTGAACTGAATGAACAGCTCTCATTTCTCAAAGAAAAAACTGAAAAATAAAAGAAACTTTGTGGATTTTGCTTCAAAATTTGAAGCAAAAACATATTGACACCTGCAATCCATGCTGTCCATCAGTCTCAGTATTCTGACTTTCAAGCAATAGCTGCCAGCTGCTGTTGTCTGCAGAGCTTGTGCTGTTTATAATCTTTCTGAGAGGCTCATTTATTCTCTTTTCGCAGTGTCAGGGTTTTTGATGGCTACAAAGTGCTGCACGTACAAGTCTGTAACAAGATCAGCCAATTGATGTGGCAGTGAGTGATTATGAGTGGCGCTTAATTTGTGGCAAAAGCCCGAGCACGAAAAGACTCTATGCACAAATGAAGCCTATTGACCACGCGGACAATGGCCTATATCTCCTTGCTTGTGACTTTGTCGTTTTGTCGCATCTGCAATATAAACAGCTTTAGAAGGAGTGGTGCACTGAAGTCAGACAACAGCTTGTTTCAGTACTTTCATTTTCCAGCCGCCTTTGAGTGAGAGGTACTTGGCACAGAAATTTGGCAAAACCTAAAACTCACTAATGGTGACCCAGGGAAAAGCAAATATCTGGACATTTATTTAGTAACTTCAGAAAGTACCTGGATATTAATTGTGCTAAACAGGCAGGTTTGCTCAATTTTTCCTGCTTGTTTTCATGAGGAATTATGCAAGAAGTATATTACCCATGAAATGAGTTCTGAGTTTTCAAAACCAAGCTCTCACAACTGACTTGATCAAGAAATGCAAACTCAGATCAGAATCTGCTTCCATTTAAACAACATGTCTCGCTAAGCTACAGCTTTTCTAGCTCAGGTGCCACATTAGTTCAGCTCTTACCTGTTGGATATTTTCCCCAAACAAATTTCAGTGTAAAAACGTTGCTCAATTCACCTTTAAATATAGTAACAAGTTGGTACCTGCTGCATCAGGCAGCTGAAAAACAAAACACGGCACGCAACATGAAAGGACATGTCCAACACTGACGACAGAATATCACTGAAAACATAGAGGATCCTGTGGGAAGGACATTCTAGTCGACATCAACGGTTTCATAGTCTGAATGTGGCATCATCAAAAGTGACAGGCGCGCTTTGTGTGCGGTTTCTTCATGTGGCAGAGAAACCCACAGAAAAGTAAAGGGTACATGCTGGCAGTAAAATCAAATGACAGCATGCGGAGAGAAAAGCTTCACCTGTGGTGAGAGGAAATCCCGTGGCTTAGCTGTGTGGCAATCAAAGCAGCCAAAAAAAATGGTTCACTAAAGGCTCCTGATTACTGCTGTCATGAAGGCAGTGAGGAAGTTGGCAGGCACAGAAAATAACTTGGAAAAACAGGCCTGGACTGCAGCTGCATCCTTATGAAAACCTTCGGGGATGCGAAGGATATTGCGGCCAGATTATTCACAATTAGGTTTCAAGTAATATTTTATTTTGAGCAACAAATGATCAGACTTGGTCTGATTTCAATGAGATAGTGGACAACCTCTGCACACAGTTTACTGTGAATCTAGTGTAATCTTTATATGGTGGGTGAAAAATCTAATTGATGGTCAAAATTTGCTGGAGATATTAGCATACTAAAATTATGATTAGCATGTTTTGTTGACTCAGGCCACTGTACTTTTTTGTCAGTTTTTGGTTATATAGAGTATTACTTCTCTAAGCTATGTTTGATCGGTGAATTAAAAATGCCTTGTTTTAAAAAATTACATATTGGAGATTAATACAGGAGTATAATCTTATATAAAAGACTCGTATAAGTCTTTGTCTGGACTCAGTTTTAGAAATATTAACAATGTCAAAATATCTTAAATTACGACACATCAATTCCCTCTGGATAGTTTTTGGAATATTGTTGCTCTGCAATATGTTTTCCACGCAGCCAGTCTCATTTATAATTCCTTCATTTCTCTGACTGCGGCGTAAACATAATATTTGTATTCAGGGTTGGGTAGAAATGAAATTGGTCTGTGCTGACGTTCCCTGGCAGTGGTGATGGTAGCCATCCATGTTAGTTCTAATGCCCGTATTAAACATTTTGTTGTGGAATTGCTTTTGGCTTCACTGTTTGAAATCCATCCATCCATCCATTTTCCGTCACCCTTCTCCCTAACGGGGTCGGGAGTTGCTGGTGCCTATCTCCAGCTGCGTTCCGGGCGAGAGGCGGGATACACCCTAGACAGGTCGCCAGTCTGTCGCAGCACTGTTTGAAATATTTTAATAAATCAAAGAACCATAACGTAGGACTGCATTCTTCATTAGGAACCTGACTTATAGCCTTTTACTCCCCCTCGGTCCATTTTCTCACATCTCAGGAAAGTGCGACACACATTCATCCTGAAAAGCTTTTTGCGTTCTTTACACACTGCTAAATCAGGTCTGCATCTTGGCCTTGATGTTAGAAATAGGTTAAGATGAGTGTGACACACACATGTTAGCCTCGCTGCACCATTTGCACTAGAGAGCATCATTTTGTGAGAGGAAGCATTGCTGCTTTCCACCTGAGGCAAAGCATCTAATTGGACCAAAACAAGCAACTACCCGTAAAATCCCGAATAACAGAACGGAGGCTGGAAGACGTCGGAGCTCTATGCACTTTGGATAACAAGCATGTGGTAATCATGTGCAAAAACGAAATATCTCAAATAGATTCTCTACAGCAACAAAATCTTCCTGGTTCTTGTTTCGCCGCAGGGTTCTGATGAGAAAAAACTACCTATCATTTCTGAGGAAAACTACCAGGACATGTTATTCAGTTTGTTTTAATCATGAGATTTTTTGGAGCATCGATTGTTGAAACTGTTTGTATTCAAAAATTGTCCAGGATTTTTAAAGAGAAATATCACAACATGTATAAGCCATACAATCTCTCAATCTTGTCTTTGAACTTTTATTTTTACTACTTCTAGCATAGCCACTGAACAAGGTTATTATAGTCACCTAAAACTAAATAAATAACAAAAACTGAACTTGAGAAAACATTTTCCTTAACTGAAATCAACAAAAGCAGTGATTAATTTGAAAATTATAATTGGAACTATACCGTGCGTTTCTAAAACAGCTAAAACATGATGAAATTATAGATAGAGATAGATATTCATGTTTTAGTGTCTAAAACCAAAGGTTTGAAACAACTATCTGCATTATTAACAAACTTTGACTATACCATACAGGCCAAGTAACCCCATCACCAACAATGGCACTAAATCAAGTTTCCTGTTTGGTTCACCTTGGTCTTGTTTATTCACCGTCATCATGATTTGCTATAAATACAGATAAATTTGATGTGTACAAAGGCTTCAGAGAAAATTGTAGATAATTATAAGCTGTACGATAGAAAAAAAGATATCCAAGATAATTTAGTGGACTGTTTGCTGACCCTAACTAACTTCTGTAGCTCATCATCACAATGACAGTCTGCAATAAAGAGAGTTATTGTCTTTTTACTTGCGTCAATCTGGCTCCCATTTACTCATCCTGTCTGTTGTTTTCTTCAACGTGAGTCACTCTGACCCCTCCGGACGGGCCCGGGTCTCCCGGCCTGGAGTGGGCCTTTGCTTGGGTGCAGCAGAATTGCTCACTGGCTGAGTTATCCAGCAAGACGCTCTAAAAAAGGAAAGGAAGTGTAATCAAATGAGCAACCCATGTGCACTGAAGCTGCAGCTTTGTGTTCTTGTATCAGAGATTCTAACAAGACCAGACAATATGTTTCCAGAGGAGGAAAGAAATCACCTTTTCAGGTCCACAGTCTGGATGGCAAACTCTCAGTGACCTGAGTCAAGTTGGTAAACTCTTAGACTAACTCTTATTTAGGGTCTTTCTGTCTTACACTGCCTTGTTTTTCCATTCCTTGAACCTTTTTTCTTTCCATTTTGCCACCTTAGAACTGCACGTTGCATTATATGTATTATATGTTGATTTATTGTGATAGGCAAAGACAGTATACCACATAACTGTAAAGTGGAGAGAAATTGTTCAAATATTAAGCAAATAAACCCAAATGTGCGGCAGGCATATGCACTCAGCCCCTCTGAGACAAGCTTCACTGACCTTCATCGCCTTGTTCCTTTTACCATTGCAGTGTGTTACATAGGAACTGTGTTAATGTACTTCACTAAACCCAATCTCACATAAACATTAAAATATTTTTATAGAATACCATCCTAAGCTTTTACACATTTTTATTCCTCTCAGATGGAACAGTGTAACTCATGAGTGAACTCCATCTAAACTGACCGAATTGCTTTCAGATCTACTTGAAGTAATTCCAAAACAGTTTCATACCCTGGTAGGCGTGCAAGATGCTGGAGATCAGTCCAAAGTTCAGAATAAAAAGTTCTGTTGTACCTTGCACAATTACTTTCAGGCCATGATTGCGCAACATCTTCGTTTGAAATCTGAATTACATCTATATTTTTATTTTTAATTTAAAATGAAAGTTCACAATCTGTGAACTATTTTAATGTGATGTTAATTTTTTTGTGTGATTGTTGGAGCCTGGAAACCCGATGTGGACTTTGTAGGTCGCTGAAAACTTCCAAAACAGCCAACTTGTCCTCTTTTGACGTGGGTCAAGGTAAAACCACCGCTGACTGACAAACAGGGGGACACAATTTGTAAGAAGTTATCATCACATTTCAAGAAAGAGTATGAAGATTTTGAAATGGAGATTTTTCTAAAACAACAGAATCTCTTTAATATAAGAAACTGTCTGCTAATGCTCCAGCAGTGGAGCTAATTTATTTAATTTATTCAGCATTTCAGCACTTTTGCTAACTTTGAAAATGCTTATTGTACTTAGCTTCCCCTTCATGAATGTTCCCACTACTTTACTTGGCTTTTTTTTTGTAAACCTGCAGTTGAATTAAGTTCAACACGTGTCTTGAAGTTTTGGTTTTCAAATGTTAATAAATCTTTAAGTTGTTACACATTCATATTCATGCTCTTATTTTGAAGATGGTAAAGAATGTTTATGCAACAAGTTTTTTTCCAAAACAACTTTATATAAAACAAGAAATGTACAGGCACAAAATAACACCTGGACAATAAGATATAAATATAGATACAAAATCTGAGGGAATTGTTGAACATGTAAATTATATCATGTCAAAATTAAATTGTTTTCTTTCCAGGGCAGATAGAATTTGAATTGAAGTTAGCATTTACCACTAGCTTCCACTAAATAACATTCTGTTGAAATTTATGGGTATGAATTTATTGGAGATATTGTGCTCTAATAGTTCAAACGGCAGTTTTCCAGGCTTCTGGCAGTTTGAAAGAAAAAATATTTTAAATATATACTTTACGGATTTTCGACTCTTTCAAAACGGTTATTTTTCATCTTTTGACAACTTGGCAGTATGGATTTGACAAAACCCTGGGGTAATAAATAAATGGATTGACAAAGTGTGATGAGGCAACCTATTTGGAGACTTTGGAGTCGTTTTGTTTTCCGTGCAGTCTCTTGAAAGCAGCCCTTTTTTAAGCAGACCCGGCAGATTGTGCAGCCTGTTGAGGGATGTTGGGTAACTCATACATCTTGATGTCGAGCAGATTGCACTTAGTGCGGGATGCACCTGGCAAGCCTGACCTCGCTGCCCGAGGCCCCTGTGATTAAAAACGGGCATCCATCCAGAACCCTGCTTTGAGGTGATTAGCGTTTTTTTTTTTCTGCTGCCTTGGAGGACTTTGTCCTCATCGCCACGTGAACGGAGAGATTGATTGATTTGTTCGGCGAGGTGCCAAGATTCTTTCCAGTATTATGATGTGAAATTATGCTGTTATTGGAGGCCCTGAAGAACAGAAGGATCATGTTGCAAAGTAGACGTAGTGCCAGGGATACGATAGTGAGACGCTGTTGGTTTAAGCAAGAGATGAAGGAAATTAAATTTTTTTCATACTACTAGGAATTTTTTGCTGCTTCTTCTGTTTATAGAAGCAGTGAAGACCCACATTTTGCATAATAGCGACTCTCTATTACATATCTGGGTGTTTTTCTTCTCTCTGTCAAAGGAGCACAAGGGACAGCGATTCAGATGACGATGACGACGACCGGCGAACAAATCGGGGGTGTGCCCTCCAGTACCAGCGGGCCGTGGTCAAAGTCCTGACCCAGTTCCACACCACTTCCACGGAGGGAACGGATCAAGTCATCACCATGCTGGGACCAGACTGGCAGGTGGATGTCACAGACCTCGTCCAGGACTCCCTGAAGGTGGTCGACCCAAAGATCGCAGAGCTGGTGGACAGGACGATTCTTGTGGGCCTGGAGTTGGGCTCCACTGTGTTGAAGGTGAACCACCTCATACATTAGTGATGAATGCAGCTTTATCGTTAACTAAAACCAATTAAACCTGCAGTAATTGGTTTGACTGCAGGTTTTACTGCTCGTAAAGAAATGCGTTTCTTTACGAGCTCTTCTGCCTGCTCTCAGTGTTAACTTTAAACAATAAATCAGAGCAAGAAGGTGGGACTTAATGCTCTCAATCACCCTCTGTATGGCGCTGCTTATCTTCCCTTCTCTCTGCTATGCTGCAGCTAGCATAGCCTGTCATAAACTCTAGCATAGTCATCAGTGACTTTAGCATAGTCACTGATGGCAACGAAGAGGTTTTGCTTTAACTATTTTTTTTCCACAAGCAAGTACATGAGCATGATTGACAGCGCCAAGACCATCCTCCTGGCTCTGATTGGTTGTTTTTAGTCCGAAGTGGTGCATCTCTTCAGACTCCAATAGTAGCTCTGGGAGAATAAGATCTTTTTGTACAGATTATGTGACTGTCACTGTCAGTATGACGTCTGATCAGTCCAAAGAAAACTTTCACCAACAGTGTTGGAGATTATCAAGATGTTTTTGGAAAACGTGAGACAGAACTTTTTCACTCTTTTGTGTCAGCAGTGGTTCTGGCCTCAGAACCCTCACCTGGAAGCCATCTTTGTCCAGGCTGTTTATTGTTATATCACAAACTATGGCCTCAACCTACTCAACTGAGGGTGGCTGAGGTTTAGATGTTCTTCTTCTACGATATTGTAGATGAGTCATTAATGTGATTCTGGAGTAATTTTGGTAGGCTGGCCTCTGCTGAGAATGTTCATTATTATTTCATATTTTTTCCATTTATGAATAATGGCTCTCTGTGGTTTGCTGGAATCCAAAAGCCTTAGAAATGGCTTTGTAGCCCCTTTTCAGACTAATAGCTATCAATTGCTGGATGTTTATTGGTTCTTGAGGTGGTGTGTTGCTTTTGTTCTAAATTTCTTGCTGTTTTTTTTTTTTTTTTTATGTTTTTGCCTACTTTATGATTTGAGATGCATTTGATTTAAGTGATTTCTTGGTTTTCAGGATTAGTAGTTATTAGGTTAGTGTATGGATACTAAAAGTGAACATGTCGGGTAAATTGCAACTTAACATAGAAGATAACTAGATTTTCACACAAAGCTAGTTTGGATCTTTTTCAACTTTAGCAAATTAAATCGGTTTGAAATTAGCTTTTTTGCACTTACCAATGTTTGATTTTTATTATATGTCTCTGAAGCATTTAACTAATCATCTTGAAGAGAGGAAATGCTTTTGCACAAGGCTCTTGTGGCTTAGAGGGGAAACCTCACAGCACTTTTCTGCTTAATGAGGATAAAGTCAAATTCATGCATGCACCTTGATGTGATGCCAGGTAAAGGAAGTGTAAATCTTTAAATGCTTTTTAAGAAAGTCCCAAGAGGAAAGGGACACATTAGGTAGATGAGAAACAAAACACTTAAAGACTCTGTCCTCTAAGTCCCCCTTAATGACATAAGTGATATCACTTAATGCTGGTTGAGCATCTCTGTCTTTGAACATGAATGAAAAGTGGAGATCCTTTGAAAATTCTAGTATTACATAACTTAAGTTGATAATTATTAAAGGGGGCGTATTTTGCAAAATCCACATTTTGCATGTTTTTTTTTACTTCCATTTGCATCTCTACTGCTTCTGAAAAGAGCCGAAGCACTTAAAGAAACCATGAGTTAATATGTTTTGATGTCTGGAAAATAAGACAGAGGTTTTGTTGTTGAATTACTATCCAGAAGCCACTGACTGTACTTCTGTTGGTTGTGTTGGAGGCTCCACTTCTGCTTTTCAAACACGTATGGTTATACAATTGCACAAATGTTTGCAGCCATTTTCAACAACTTACTGGGATTTAAAGTGACAAGAAGCCCTAAAACGGTTCATCCTGAAAGGAGTTCAACAAAAATCTCCTTGACCAAGAATGATTTTGTTCAAAGTAATAAAGATTTTTGTGTAACCCATAGACCTATACTAACCTGTTCTAGGGAGACTTATAGGTATAAAATTTAAGGGTGTGTTAGCGTCATACTTGAAACAAAAATCAATTCCAGCTTATTTTGTGGTTGTGGCTATCATCTTAATGTTGAAAAGCCTGCATAGTTAGTGATATTTTAGGACAAAGTGGCATAACAATAGATCAAACTGAACAACATTAGCAAACAGTGAGAGCTGTTTTGAAGAACAGCAACATTTAAGTCAAACTGAACAAAGCAAGAGCTCCTTAAATGTTTGTGATAATCCCTCATTATTGAGAGAGTCTCGCACACAAACTTCGTCAGCTGCTGAAGACAGGCGATAAGCTGTGATGGATGGCTGCAACACATACTTTGGGAGGTAATTATAGTATTCATCTCTGTTTTCTCTGCTTTCCTTAGAACCGTTGTTTGATTGCTTGTTTTCTTGTCTTGTTGTGCCATCCTCCCTAATCTCAGCAACTAATTTGGTGACATCGGTGTTGGAACTAAAGCTAGTTATAATAGTATCAGGAAGAAATAAGACATTTTCATAATTTTCTGTTCTGTCTCCACATCTAATCTGTTTACATTATGAAACAGAACCCCAACCCCTGTAAGCACGCTCTGCTGCTCCCCTGCATGTCAATGCTCCAGGTTCAGAGGTCCCTATAAAGGAAGCAGCAGACTTTATTATGCCGAGGCTGTGATTTACAGGTGCTTCAGCGGTCATTTATGGGGACAGAGATAGGTAGCGGTTGGTGAGAGTTTTGATCACCCTGAAAGAAAACGGGTTTTAGCCTGTCGGGGCGGAGAATTGTTGCCTGATGGATGCATTCCATCAAAGCAAAATAGGGAGAAAAGATGTGCCACTAATCCATCACTTTAAATGAGCAATAGCTTGTTTATACTATGTTGAAGGGTATATAAATAATTACGCATCAATTGAACAGCTGATGGTAAAACCTCCCTTGCCGACTCCATTTTGACCCAATAAATCGTCCAAATAAGATGTCAAGAAATCATTGCCTGCTTCAAACATCTTTTCAGCTCACAAATGTTCTGCTGTTTTGTTTATCCAATCAGGTTTCACTAAATTAAAATAACGAATGTTTCAATTTTTTTTGTTTGTTTTTTTTTTTGTCTTAGCTTATGATGCAAACTTTTAAAGATGTCTTACTGCCCTGATGTTCTCTCTCTCTGAGCACGTTAAAAAGTGTGTTGGTTAATGAGAAATTAAACCGGGAAACATCTGTATTTAAGTGTGAACATGGACACCAAAAGTAGGCCTGACATAAATGTTGAGAATTTAAGATCTACGGTATTTTCAATATTTTCTGTGGAAATTAACTCCAAATTATTCATAGAAAATTTGCCTCTTGGCCTGGTTATTTTCTGTAGAGCATATGTGAAATACTGTAAAGAAAATTTGTCTCGGGAATCTCAAATATCCAGATGGAATGCTACTTGACACACTTTTGGCTAGCATATGGAAAGCAGCCAATCCAGAAGTGCTGTTTAATTTCTTTTCTGCTGATTGGCTGTACCCCTAAGAGTAGAGACATAAAAAATTGTAGTTATTATCTTTTGTGGTAGTGCTAAGACATTATATTTAAACTATTAAAATTATAAGCACCAGAGTTCTCACGTATTAGTGGATGTTAACTATTTGCTGAGGGTCCACTGTTTACACAGCCAGTTAAATGAGTTGATGAGGTGGAGCTCAGGCTAAGATAAAGATAGCAAATCAAATAGCAAAGCAGATCAAGAAAAAGTGGCAGAATCTTTGCATCACTGGTGAGCAGAAAATCCCATGAAACAGAGAGACGTGGTGGGAGACGGAGACTTAATCTGATGGAGAACTGAGAGGCCAGATTTGAGCAGAATTCACTGCTGGTCCTCAAATCAGAGATTATTCCTTAATATCTGCAAACATATCTCATCCACAGACAGACAGCAGAATAGAAATAAACACATCTGCACGATTCATTCAGCTTTTGATGTACAAATAAACTTTGTAAAGTTTGTGCTTCAGCGTTTGTGTTTAAGCTGACCCCCAATGTGATAGTGCTCTGTCAGCAGCAGTCAGAAGAAGTAAAGTGTTGAAATATTTAAGTTTTACCATTTGCGTCTCATATAACTGGAGCTAAAATATATATGCGAGCCTCTTCCTAAGTGATTGTAAACATGCTAATTCTTATTTGCTGGCTGTCCTCCTTCGTCTTCCTCCGACTATAAACCTTGACATGTTCTATAAATTTGAAAGAGTCCCAAAAAGGCCGTTGTATCTAGGAGACTTTGCTGCAAAGCTCTGCAGCTGTGCAGGGAACTCTCTTACCATGCAGGTGGTCTGCAGTGGCTTATTTTGCAGTTGGACCATCTGCTTACTTTGCATTTGTGAGAAGCAGTACAACAGCAGGGAAGTTCAAAACATGGTAGAAGTTTGTCATTTTTTTTCTTGCGTTTCAAGTAGATAAATTTGTATTTCAAGAGTGCATCCACTGAAAGCGACGCACTTTGTTATGTGAGACGCACATTAAGAGGCACAAAGCATCTTTGTGCTCGTCATTGTTAATTACCTTGATGGAAAGGGCAATAAAAGGCCCGTCATTTTTTCAGGATGAAGGCGAGAGCTTCCAGCAGACATGCTGTACTCAGGTAACATTAACCTGCCATTTAAGTCCACATTAAAAAACAGGAAAAGTTTCACATTAACACACCTGTTGTGTCTTAAATTGCATTTTCTTTTGGGACTTCATGTAAATGCAGCATTTTGAAAGTGATCTCACAGTAGCTCGTGTTAAGCTCTGCCTAGAAATTGTAGATTTATGCAAGTAAAAAAAATCAAATTATGATTCCTTTTCTCATTTTACTTGAACCATTTTGTGTTTTCATGCACATCCCAAAATGTTAGTATATCTTTTGTAATGTCAAGGACAAAGTTTCAGCAGATTTAGAATCTCTGTTAAAAATGAATACAAGGTCACAAAACTATCAAAATATGGTCAAAAATATTGTTTTCAACGTACGTTTTCCTAGCTGCATAAGTATGCAATATCCATTTATAAATTTACACTGTCAATATTAACAGCAATAATTATATCATTTAGCCTTTCATGGGAGAAAAAGAGGGGTTCATTTTTCAAAGTCATATTTTCATTGTTATTTAAGCATTTAAATTGGTTAATTATATGTGTAGCTGAGAGAGAAATATTTAGCTTATAAACTAGATATTTAAGGAGGTTCCTGCTCAGTCTTCTTCTGTTAGAATGGAAGTGCAATGTTGTTGGTCCACTGCTGTGAAAAATCTTGGCAATGTACAGATCTAGGATAGTTAGCAGCAGCTGAAGGAGTCTGTGATGGAGGGATGTTTTTCTCACGAGGAATAAATCTCAAATCCTTCCTTTTTAAATTTGTCCTACTAACCTGGGTTCTGAAGATTTATTTTAACCTGAAAGAATAAATGGGATTTTATCAAGCTGTAATTTGTTTTAAGACACCAATGAAACCTGCAGTGGCAAATTCAGAATTTTGCAAAGACACAAGAAATGTATGTTTTTGTCTTTTATTTGCATTTCACAAAGAGCACATAGTATATTCCTTTTGAAACAAGTTTTTCTTCCAAAATAAATGAGAATTTGACTTAATCATGGAAAATATTGTTTTTGTTTATTTATATTCAGAGTACAGAGTCATTTCCAGCAGGCGGAAGCTGTCTGAATGCTCTTTATAAACTCAGATGAAATCAAATCTTCATCCTGGTAGTCCCAAGAGGAAGCAGGGTGGGGAAAAAAAGACTTTGACTCTCAGAAAATATAAAGTACTTTCAGGATGGGTTCATATGTCAAATTCTGTTTGATAAGATTTCCCACCAGTTTCCCAATCAGGCGTTAGACTTTGTTTTGCAACATGCGGGGAAAATCCGGTCTCTCAATTAGTCTGAAGGGCATTACTGCAGCTCCACTCTGACTACCGGAAACTTTTGTACCAAGTCTCACGAAACACAACTCCAACTTTAAAGCTGCAAGATTTACATTTGGTCTAATTAACTTTCCTGAAACTCACAAGTTTGAATTTTCTCAAGAGCCAAAAGGCTACAGCAGGATAATGATCCCTCCTGGTCTGCTCACAGTTTTACTTTGAGTTGGTTAAAGGTGCATAATGTAACATTGGTAAAGAAGTTTTTTTTTTTTATATTTGTTAAAAGCTGTCTCCATTTTGTGACGGTATGTTATGAGACAAATAATATGTGAAAAGATGGATTTCCTTCACCCAGCTTCCTGAGTTACTATTGCTGCCTGAAGATGAAAACAGCCAATCATAGCCAGGAGCCAGGCTGTCAATCAACATTATGATTAATGTGCTAATGGTGGAGAAACAACTTTCTGTTACAGGACAATCATTTATCTGCAGTCATTAGTGGCTATGCTAACTAGCTTAAGCAATCATGACAGGCTGTACTAGCTGTGATTAACAACCCTAAGATCTGCCTCTGGTTAGTTCTATATAGACCTAGGAGAAGCCAGTGGAGTTTGATTTTTTTGTTTTAATTGATTTTTTTTTTTTTTTTTTTTAGATTATTAATCTATCACAACATAGTGACAGTTTCAACAAGTATAAAAAAAACTTTTTTTCTGCAGCTTTAAAAGGTGACCTGTCTCCACAGTTAACAGCAGGAACATGTTAAGTTAGCGTGCATGAATGAACTTTCAGCTGACGTTCTGTAGCGACTTGAAGGACGACTTACAGGAAACAGTGTTGGAGGAGAGAAACGCAGAGGCGCATGAGAACAAGGTGACACAGTTTGACGCTGTATGAGCGGGCGCTCAACCAGCAGAGAGTCTCAGCTGGTCGGCGTCGATCTGCTGTTTGGGCTCATCATCGATCTTCAGTTTTGCTTCAGCATCAGTGAGATTTTGCATTGGTTGAGATTCGCAAAGTGACAGACGAGCTTTTTGTTTCTGGAACTTCACTGACAAACCAAACGAGGAACTGGAGCAGAAGAAGTTAATGGACATAAACTCATAACAACGTGAAGACAGAAAGAAATGCTAATAACATAGTTATTCAGCAGCCTTAAATCAATATGTTTCAGGTAGTGAATCTTCAGATGAGAATCTGTTTGTTTTCAGATAAATGTTCAAATGGTGCTTGTCAAGACTTTTTCACTCACATTAGTGGTGTTCAAAGCTGGCAACTTAAAATTTTTGTTGGTCACAAAATTATTCAAGAATATAGATATGAATTTATTTATTATTTATGTGTAATCAAACTCTAATACGGACAAAAAAGCAAACTCCGGTCTGTCTAAAACCCTCGGCCTCGGTTTAGTTGACATGAACGCTGGTCCGGTCTGAATGCATATGAACACCCAGCGGACAGAAGTCCACTCCAAAAGCAGGACAAGAACAACAACGCAAGGCATTCTGGATAAATACAACCACAACTGATGCACGTGTCCAGAGCTAACAGGAGAATTAGTTCACTGTCTTTGGCCAAAGACAAAAGAAAAATCCTACAACCGCTGAAATCTGACAGCACTTCATTTTGGCTTACATTCTGTGAAGTGCTCATGTCTTCTTCAGAGATTTTTGTTTCGTTTCCTGTTGTTCTTGTTGCAGCGCCCCAAAGGTCAGCGGGTCGGCCTTCGGTTTGTTTGAGACAGCGCAGTGTGGAAGCACTCCAGCTGAAAATATGACAAATGATGCAATTTTGGTTGCTAATCGAACAAAGTCTACCAGAACTTCAGGTGTGAAAACATCTTTAGTTTTTATTGATTTTAGCCACAACAGGAGTAGATTATATGCACCAATCCTTAATAGTGTCTCACTTGTGTCTTGTACAAAGCCAAACACACTGATACAATTCTTCTAAATAAGAATATAATATGACCACATCATTTTACATGTGTTCAATTTGGAGTCATGATTGAGCTTTTTATCTTATTTATGCCGACGTCGTTCCAATCAGCAGCGCTTCCTCCCCAGAACGCACCCCATCCCAAAACAATCTGTTTTTTTGTTGTTTTTTTTGTTTCGTGCAGACGCTGTGGGAAACATGGGAAATCAGTAACTGTGGTAAAAGAAAATGAGGCAATCTGAAAGAAAATGAAGACCAAATTGCTTGCACTTCATCGGCACGCGCTCCTCGGAATACATCACAAACAAATTGTTAACAGTCAGGGAGAGAGTCCCTCTCCTGGGTTTTCATTTTTAATGTTTCAAATGCTCGTTTTAAGTCTAATTTCCGACTCAACGGAGCAGCTTTCATTGCGGCGTAATATTTTAAAATCAGAAAACTGCATCAGTGCCAGGAGAGTAAATAATAAATTTCACCAAACTCTTGGGCTTTTGTTTCGATTTTTTATTTTATGTTTTTATTTTATTCGCTTGTCTGAACAATTAGCTTGAAACTTTGGACATTAACTATTAGTAAACCTTTTCTACATTCACTCTTGGGTGTTTCTCTGATCTGCAGCATCTCAGCCTCATTTTTATACCAATTATTAATAGATTTAAAGCTGACAGCCTGAATTTATTTGAATACTAAAGCTGTCCCGAATTTTCTCCAGCTTCAAACAATTAAAGTCCTATTTTAAACTCAAACTCTTAGATCATGTTGACTAAACTGTTTATAGAAAAATATTTTATGTCCCTTTCACATAAAGATTTGCAAATGAGCTCATTTCCTGTGGGTGGGGATAAAACTTTATAGTTTTAACAAGACAAATATATTTATTTAGTGTATGTTGTAAAAACCAACGTGTGGAGATGTGATAATTAGGTGATGAAAGGAAGTTCTGTGAAAAGTTGAATTCAGGACATAGTTATTAGATGATGTTGGATTTAACATCAAACAGGAGTTTATAAACAAAGTCTTACATTCTTACATAAGTGGGCTCCAATTTTCCATTTAATAATGAAACAATCAATGGACTTTTGGAGCCAAATGATTTAATAGTAGGATTTAAGAGAAATTTAAAGTATATTGGTATTGAACAGCATAGTAAAAAAAACAAATAAAACTAAAATCAAAGTGAGCTCAGATGGAACCAAACCTAATAAATGAGAGAAAGCTGAGTAACAAAAATCACATCTGAATGTGGGTGAGCTTTCACAGGAAAACAGGTCTGAGCTGCGAGGGCTAACAAACAACTTCCAGCTGAACAGGAAATGGTCCTGATGCTCACTGGGTTGTTACAGCATAATGTCAAAAAGCAGTCATGACAGCCCCCTGAGCGCCTTTTGGCATTTGGGAGAAACTTCTGACAGAATTCCAGCGAAAATAATCAAAAACAACCGGTGAAGTCAATAGGAACAATATGAGGAGGTAATAAAAGACGTAGAAATTTGATGGAGAGTGAGGAAGACTTTAATGGGTAATACATCACCTTCCTGGACTCGCACTGTTTCCCTGTAATAGGTCAGAGAGAAAAGCAACTAGAAAAGATGGCCTAGATAAAGTTTCAAATGTTGAAACATGAAACATAAAGAAAGTTGAAACTGCCTAAACTGCCTCTTATATCTCGGTGAACAGTTACTTGTTAGTAATATGTGTCTTATTTATGTGTAATGAGATATTTGCACTAAAAATTAAGTTGAAAATACTTTGTAAGTTTTTGTGCGTTTGCAGTGAATAAAAACTGAGAAATAAAACAACATGCTTCAGGTTGAATCATAACCTGGCGGAAGATCACTTTCTGTGATTAAATTTCTCTGTTATGTAATCGATGCACAATGTTGCGTCTCTTTTCAATTTGTTTTGACATTTGGACATAGTTCCCAGTATTGATTTTTTTTCATTTTTTTTTTTTTTACAGTGTTAGATTTTCTTTTTAGTCGCTTTAATTGGCTCTTGAAAGCATCGGCTGCGGCTGAACAGAATGTAAAGCAGCAGAAAATCAATTGCAGGCAAATATTTTTTTTATTTTGCAGTCATGCTCCATCTGACCTCGCTTGGATCACATGTTTTCACACACAAACTGACAATCTGTTTGCTCTGGAGAAATCCCTCGTGTCTCTGTCCCTATTAGCAAATAGACTTTATTTAGTTGGGTTAAGCCCAATTTGTCCCCAGAAACAGAAATGGGAAGTTTTAAAATCAGGAGTTATGAAACGAACTCCCTGCAGAGCGTGATCCATCATCCAGCTGAGTTTTCCTCCAGATAGACTTTAAGAGTTTATTTTATTCATCCATTTACCATCATGCCTTGGGGTTTTGTGGTCTCACAATCTCGTGCATGTATGGGTTTGTGTACGAGACCATGTCTGGAACTCCCTTTTTTCTGGCACGTTAATCCATCACAACGATACGCCGATGGAGGTGGACCTGGGCGAGAGAATTTCATAGCCTCTAGGAACGTCTAACTATATAAATTTCCACTGATATATTAATATCTTCATGTGTCCTGTGGTATTATTGATGCAGATAGTAAATGCGGTAGATACAACACAATATTCCTACAGTGTAGATGGTTTCCGGATAAAGAAGAGTAGAAGACATGAAAAAAAAAATTTATGCATGAAAGGAAGATGGGCGAAGCAAGAGGACTAAAGGTCATGGAGTTTCATTACCTGGGGTCAACCATCCGAAACCACAAAGGAGTGGGGCCAGGAGGCGAAATGTACACTGTAAAACGTCAACATCTTACCAAGTTCTTTTGTCTAGTTTCAAGTTCAAAATGTTAGTACAATGTAATAAGACCAGTAACGTTTTAGCAAGATATAGGCGCTTGTTCAACTGGCAGATTATTTCACTCAAAGCAAGACATTTCCCCATGTTATCAGTGTGATAATCTGCCAGTGGAAATAGTATATTTTAAACAATATTAATGAAATATTTACTTAAAAACAAGCTTATCTATCTTGCTAAAAGGTTCCTTGTGAGTTAGTTTTGTCTTATTTAAAGTGTACAGCTTTATTTGCAGTTGGAAGAAGACAAAAATATTTGGTAAGATTTTTTTATTTAAAGCTAGCTACAAGAGAGAAAGGGACTGTTACAGTTAGACCTGATGTGTTGTACGATTTGGAGGTGATGGTGCTACTGAAAAATGCAGGCAAGGCTAATAATGTTCAGATTCGGAGCAACCCAAATGAAGAGGAAGAGAAGTGAGATCAGATTGGACATGTTGAGACAAATTTAAAGGGGCAATGCTGAGGCGTATTTAGCATGCTGCAAAAACTCAAAATCTTACAAAGTCTTATATTTTAGTACAGAAGTTCCCAAATGTTCCCCAAACACCACTAGCTTCTGACTAGAGACCCCCTTTAGAAGCCCACAGACGATGCAATACAATACAAAGAAATACTGACTTTTAGAAGGTTTCTCGCCTTTAGTCACTATTCAATAATTATTCCATCCGTTTGGCATAAATGCTGTGACGTACACTGCAAAAACACAAAATCTTAAAAAGTGTTTTTGTCTAGTTTCTAGTGGAAACATTTTAATAAACCTAAAATGAGACTAAACTAACTTATAAGTAACTTTTCAGCAAGATGGAGGAGTTTCTTTTAAATCAATAATTCCTTAATAATGATGTAAAAGTGCTACCTGAACTGGCAGGTTATTTCATTTATAACAGGGGAAAATATCATGTTTTAATATAAATAATCTGCCAGTGCAAATAATACTTTTTCATCAATATGAAGGAATTATTGACTTAAATAAACTCCTATACCTCAGAGAAGAGTTACTTATGAGCTAGTTTTGTCTTATTTTAAATGTACTCACAGTATATTTTTTAATGTAAAATCAGCTGCAGCAGAAAAACTTGGCTCAGGAAATGTTGCAAAAAGAACAATCTGGGGAAAACATCAATTTAAATGGACGAGCACAGTTTTGAATCTGGATGCAGTTTGAAATGCTGGGTTTAGGTCAGCTTTGCCTCTCAAATGCCAAGGTTAAGAGCCGTTTAATGCATGAAAGCAGAAAGCTGAGGTAATGGCGGCTGAAGCCAGAAGGTGATGGTGAGACGGCGAGGGCCTGCTGCAGGAGCAGGGAGGCCGGGGAGCGGACCAGGCAGAGGTTAGGAGGCGACGAGCTTGAAAACCATAACCTTGGCATCAGAGATGACTGAGCAGAGTGGGAGAAAAGCTCTCCTTCATGCAGGTGGAGGCAGAGAGGGGGAGTTGAGGAAAAACAGAGCTGCGTTCAGAAAATGCACAAATAGAACATGCCTCTCTGTGTTCCGCCTCTCCAGACATCGAACAGATGCTTCAGAGCTGTCAGATAAATAAGATGTGGTGCACAGCTGGAACATCTGTCCATTGTCTACTGAGTTATTTTAGCATTCTAGCTAGATGTGCACAAACTCAGATCCAGAGCATGCTCCCATTTTGGCAACTTTTATTCATTTAATAAGTTAGAATAATAGTCTTGATGACAGCAGATAAAGAATATATTTATCTTTGCTAATTAAGCAGTGAGTACATGAGGTTGATTGGCAGTGCTCGGCCCCTCCTCCTGGCTCTGATTGGTTGTTGTTGGTGGAGAGCTTTGCATTTCTTCAAATAGCAACAGCAGCACAGGGAAGAGGTGAAGGAGATTAATCTTTTCACAGATTATCTGTCTCAAAACAAAGTCTAGCAGCAGAAAATGCAGTTTTTCTAAAAGTCTCATTCTGCAGTTTCAAAGCTATATTGTTGTTTTAAACATGTTTTTAATTGGCCTGTTTAAAATTAAATTCAAGGGGGAAAAACCAGGAAGGTTTAATTTTACTTTACAAACAATTATGTTCATTGTTTTGAACGTGGCCCTCTCTCCCAGATTCCAGTGGTGGAGAGGAAGACGGGCCCCAAATCATGTTCTGATTAAGGCTCCATACAATCTTGGGCCGGCCCTGCCCAGAATCTGGGGAAGAATGAAAACATTGACCCTATGATGGGCTCTCTCAGGTGCCCCATCTTCACCACTTTGCTTCCATCAGATGGAATATTTGCCCGTCATATTGGCTGTAAATCAAACGAGGTTCCGGTGTGTTTTCAATGACCGCCGGTTGCTTCAAGGCTTCGGCCGGCGGTGATTTTGAAAGCTTGTCAGACACCGAACGCTCGGCTGCCGCCACAGCTGCAGCTTTCACACGCTCTCCGACTCTGGAGTTATAAAACGCTCCAGATGAAGCTGGAATTGATTTCCCCGTATGACTTTAAGAGCGAGGCCGCTGCTCGGCTGAATGGCTCTTCTCTGCGATAGCTGTCCCTCATGACCTCGGCCTGCAACGGCCAAGTGAAATGGTGATATTTTATAAGTGGCCAAAGGGGCTTTGTGCAGACGCCTATCAAAGGGCTGGGATTATCCATGACACTCAGATGTGTGTGTGTGTGTGGGGGGGGGGAGGGGGGGGTTCATCTAGTCGTCACTGTGAGACATGCGTTTACAGCTTCACGTTGTTATTTGCTGTCTGGTAGCAGCAGATGATGATGGACTCCGTCTCAAGTGGGGCTTTTTTATCGTTTGGTTGTTTTATTTTTTTCATCCTCCCACTTTGATAGACTGAGAGGCATTGACACATGGATTCAAGGCACGCTGCAACAAACAGAAGCACACAGCACTTTAATCTAAAATTGGCTTGTCATGGGCTTTATGAGTTTCACAAAGACAATAAAGCTGTTGTCTATTCTGGACTAAAGCGATGTTTGCCAGACCCTCCTCCCCCTCCTGTCATGCGGAGACGCAATAAATAAAAGCTCTTCATCTTTTCTTCTCCGCAGGTGGAGTCTCCGCTGGCAGTGGACGCGGTGCTGGGCGAGGCGTCGTTCTCTGTCACAGATGACAAGGTTTCCATCACAGAGCTGCGGGTTCACTCCGTGTCGGGCCTGACCCTGTCCCTGCAGCCCAGCCCCGGCAACAGCCACACCATGGTGGCCAAGGCGTCCGGTGTCCAGACGCTCACCGCCCTGAAACAGGTAACAGCAGCAATGATCGGCCTGAGGGGAACAGGCAACTGTTTAGATGAGGGAAATAAAAAAAACTACCTGAACGAATCTGATCCAGTATGAAAAAGTTAACAGCAGGGACTGTGTGTGGATGTGTGTGTGTGTTTGTGTGTGGGGGTGTGTGTGTGTGTGTGTGTGTGTGTGTGCGTGTGCTTGTTTATGTTACCTATTAAGGACCCTGTTTGATACATTCACGCACTTTCTAAGGAGACAAAAGTTCATAAATTCTGCTTTAGCATTTCTTCTGTTTTAGCAAACAAATAATTTTTACCATAACAGCTCAGTTTAAATTTTGTTATATCATTTCCATGTTAACACAAACTTCTGCTTTTTAGAACAAAGTTATTGTTAGCACAAATTTTATGTTTGCCATAACTTCTGTTTTGGCATAAAAGCTGTTTTAGCATAAACTTCCATTTTAACATGGGTTTCATTGGCTTTTTTATTTTGTTGACCTTCCTGGGCCAGCGTACCAACATGAAGCAAAAGCGAAAGACGAGCCAACATTAAGGTGGTTCTTTTGAACCATGTCAGAATGTTCTCTGTCGCTGCTGGTGTTTCTATGCATAGAGGACAACATCTGTTGGGAAGAGCGGCCTACTTCAATCTGTCCTGTGGTCCAATTCCTGCTGACAAGACAGATGGAGGGAATTAGTATTAACATAAAAATCAACAACAATTCAGATTCAAACATTCCACATTTGCTGCAGTGTAATGACATTAGCTTTCTATAGAAAAAGAAACCCAGTCACTTCTTGTCCATGAACAAGAACTGGTTCTGGTCACACTCTGTATATCTGGAGTTGTTTGGCTACGCAGGGAATGTCTTGGTGAAAATAAAACTGGGACGGCTGCGTTGCTGCAGGCAGACCTTGGTCAGTGAGAGGTTTTTGGAGAGTTGAATGCATATTTTCTCCCTGGACATCTGGAGTTGGCCTTTTTCCCAGTGACAGAGATGCTGCAGGTGCTGCTCATCTGGACAACGCACAAACACAGAATCTTACCATGTTTTTTGTTTGGTTTTTTTTGTCCAGTTTCTAGGGCAAACATCTTAGAACACTTGAAATTAGACAAAACTAACCTGCCTGTAAGTTTTCAGGAAGATTGCAGGATCTTGTTTTAAGCCAATAATTCCTTAATATTTATTTTTGAAAGTATTAGCTCCCCTGGCACATTATTTCGCTTATAAGGATACATTTTTCACATGTTATAAATGAGTCAATATGTTTTCATCAATATTAAGAGATTATTTAGTTAAAACAAACTCCTATATCTTGTTTTAAGCAAACAATATATTATCAGTCTAGTCAATTTACTCTTATTTTAAGTGTACTAAGATATTTTACCAATAAACTATGCAAAAATATTCACATTTGTTGTTTTTGCAGTTCAACCCAATCCCATATCACCACCACCCAGTATCACCCAGTATCACCACCACATCATGCTGATGTTCAAAATGCTTGGTAATTTTTATCAATGTACAATGAAAGATGAGATTTAGTTTCTGCTTACTTAACTATTTCATTCCGATTCCTGTATTTACTGTCCACAAACTTGAATAAAATTATATCTAAGAAAATGCAAATGAACTAACTGGTCACTATTAAAATACAGAATCCTTCAGGACCAACACCTCAGACGTTTTTATAATAATTCCTTGTTTATTTCAACTATGCGGTGAAATAAATTTGTTCCAAAGGTTGTCAACAAGCACGCAGCAGTTCCTCTTTTAAGCAGTGAAGTGCTGAACGTGCTGTCAGTGTTCGGCAGCAGTCAGGGAGGATGCCAGATAAAAGCAGAGCTAATAAGTTTCCACTCTGTTCCTTTACAACAAACTCAATACCAACTGAGCCTGGAGCAAAAACACTCCTGAAATATGTCTAAATATATTCCACAAGATGGATTTTGCTCTTCAAATTAACAGCAACAATATGTAGATTTTGTTACATTTGTTTGTGCAAAGCAAAAGGCATAGGATCTGTGGGAAGGATTAATTGGGATCCTCGCTTCACCCAGAATAGAACGTGAATATGTGTTCGCCCTCCTCCAACGTTGCTAAAAAATGCAGCAACATCCACACAGAGTATGAGTGAAGGAGAAGTAGGCATTAAATCCCAATTTTTCCTGCTTTCCGCTTCTTGGCCACCTTGAAATTTAATTATTGTAATGTATTGTCCTAAGTGCTCTCCAAGGCCAGGCCGTAAAAGGCAGCCAATTCCTCTGGCGGCACATCTCTCGCCAGGCTGCTGGCTGAAGTTATTTCAAGCCATTTGACTTTGTTTCACTGGAAAACTTTCTAAATGTCCACTACTACTGTAGAAATGAATGAAACACATAAATCCTAATAGAAGTTTACAAAAAAAAGCCGCCTTTGCATTTTTCCCCATTGTAAACCAAGAGCAACTTCTCCCCAAATCAACTATTTTCTGCTGATAAACTGTCTAAATAGGTTATGTAGAGTTCTGTGCAAATTATGACATTTTTGATTGAATTTGTTTAGTTATGCAGTATACTGCATAACTAAACAACAAGCACGCAGCAGTTCCTCTTTTAAGCAGTGAAGTGCTGAACGTGCTGTCAGTGTTCGGCAGCAGTCAGGGAGGATGACTGCTGCCTCCCGGAGGCAGCAGTCCAAAGGAGGAACCACCAACCAAAGGAGGAACCACCGTTCCTCCTTTGGTTGAACGGTGGTTACTGCAGGTGAATTATCCTGTTTGTTATTGCGGCCCAGCTTGGTTAGCGTTTTTGTCTGAGTGAGATATAAAATAATCTCTCAGACACACCATAAGTAGCAAGTCAGGAGTTGGAGTAGTGAGCATCACCATGGTGATTGTTGCTAGACTAATCCCCTCTGCTCATCCTCACACTTGACCACGGCCCCTGTCTGACTTGACTCCACCCACTTAAATTTTTCTAACGTTGTCAGGATGGATTATGCTTCCACAGGTGGATAAATTACACTTGAAATAACAGAATCCAAGTCATTTAGTCACAATTTAAGATGGTGCAAATGTTTGCTCAACTCATGCATATTTTAGAATGCAAGCTGTTCCATTTAAGCATGTAATAAGAGTAAAATTTAATCAAATGAGCTCATTGAAATGATGACATTATATGGATTTATAGAAGTAAATGGCTCCAATTCAGTGCATTATTTATAATCGGAGCCATATTATTGCTTTTTTACTGAAATGACAGGCTTGCCTTTTAGAATTGTGTTTCCGAACCTGAAGCAAAGTGAGTATACATCTGTTCGACGCCTTCTGTTGAAACTAAAGCCTGCCTCTCTTGTTGTCTGTCCTACTGGATGTTAGTTGGCGTTTAAGCAAGCTGCTAACAGAGGGCACTATCAAACGCTGCCTGATTACAGGGATGGCGGGACTTAGACTGCACCAGATTTTCATCCCATCTTTCTCCAGAGGGAGCACGGACGTAAAGAGTGAAAGAAAAGAAGAGATGAGACAAACACAAAGAGGCAGACTCATCATTTGATGCACGTACTGATAGCGTGTCTTTGTCGGCGCCTCTTCGTTTACCAGCACAACCAAAGTCAACCTTGAAGCTGGTTTGTTCTTGTGCTCATCAGAGACAAGAAGTTCCTTTACTTTAATTTGGGGAGGGCTATCCGGTTGTTTGAGAAAATCCCCTTAGGTTTATGGAGGACTGATCCTGCCAAAATTGGCAAGTGATTTACAAAAAGTTCAAGAAAATGTATTTTCCTTTACTTTTCTGACATCTGGACTGTAGAAAACTTACAGGTTCGAAGCAGCCACTGTGCAGCTCAAACGTCACAAAAACCTGCAGCTGTAATAGGCATTGTGTGTTCCTGACTACATGGTACACACAGCAGACAATGAAGTCAAAACAAGATCTTGTTTCATATCGCTACAATAAGATGAGCTCAGTTCATTTGCCTTGATAATTTCAAAGTCCACAAAATAATGCAATTTATTTGAACATATTCATGCACAACTCTGACAGACGCATCATAAAATTTGAAAAGCCCTTTCATCTAAACCTGGCACAAGTTCTTAACTTCTAAAATTTTGAGAGCAATGTTTTTATTGATTTATAGAAATAGAAAGGTTTCATTTTGACCTTATTTTTTTAGATGATTTGACATTTTGTTGTTCACTTAATGTAAATTAACTGATCCTTAATGTGTCCCATTTTTATGTGCTTTGATCAGTTTTTAAAATGCCTTCTGATGTATTAAGATTAACAATCTACACATTATGTAGTTTGTTATACTTATATTTGGGTCTATACTGCTTCTAAAATAGTCCAAGCACTAAAAAAAAAAAATCACACAGTTGTTGTTTTGGCAATATTTTCATTTTATTTCACCTTTATTTGTCCAGGTTGTCCCATTGAGATCTAAGATCTTATTTACAAGAAAGGCCTGTTTTAATAAAATAAACAATATTACAAACACAGCAATGAAAATAACTTAAATGTTTGTTTTCTTCTGGTGTATGTAAAGTGAGCCATTTCAAAAACCTCCTTATTGGTAGCATTCTTTTCTAGCAACCTTAGGGAAGTTCATGCCTGTTACCTAGCAACCCAAGCAGAGCTATAATGGATGCTGAAGAAGTTTGTTGTTGCATTACCATCTGGAAACCACTTGCTGTATTCTTGTTGCATGTGCAGGAGGTTCCACTTCTGTTTTTCAAAGATGTACAGTTGTGTAATTATGCATCTTTTTGCAGCCATTTTCATGTGTAAACGTTGAGTTTGGGGTGGGATGGGCAGCAGCAGCTTATTTGGATTTAAAGAGAGAAGACACCCTATAGCAGCTCATTCTCATAGGCAGAACTGAGCAGACTAAAATCTCATTATCTAAGAAAGATTTTGAGCAAAAAAAATCTGTTAAACATGTTGTATATAACCTATTGACCCATTCTTACCTGTTCAAGGAAATATAATAGGTCATCTTTAACAGCGGTAAGTAAATGGAACAGAGAAACTTGCAAAGGGTCAAAACTTATTTTTGTTGAAACTAGATATGTAATCTGTCTCCCTTCTCCCTGACAGGAGGCCAGTTTGTCTATCTGGATGCTGTTCAGCGACAACACTGCCGCCCCTCTGACTTACTTTGATCTCAAAGACTACAACCTCAATGCCTCCACGCTGGACGACAAAGTTGTGTCAGTATCCCAGGAGCCGCAGCAACGGTGGCCTGTGGTGGTAGCAGAAGGCGAGGGATCAGGAGAAATGGTGCGTGTAGAGATGACCATCTGCGAAGCCTGCCAGAAGACCAAACGCAAAAGCGTCATTGCATCTGCTGCAGTTTATGTCAAGGTCCGCTTTGGCCCAGAGGAAGACTCGGAGGAAGAAACGACCACAGAGGGCGAGATTGAGCTGGCATCTGTCACCAGGCGGACAATCATTGATCCCAACATCAGTGGAAGAATTTATGATACTTCTAATGAGCAGCCTGCCAGTGTTCCCATTGATTACACTAATTTCCCCACCATCAGCAACCAAGAGCGGCCAACTGAGAGTGATGAAGAGGAAGGGGACGATTTTGTGCATTCGTCACGCAACATGACTGATCTTGAGATTGGCATGTATGCTCTGCTAGGTGTGTTCTGCTTGGCTATATTGGTGTTTCTAATCAACTGCATTGTTTTCGTGCTTAAATACCGCCATAAGCGCATCCCACCTGAAGGCCAGGCCAACATGGACCATTCTCACCACTGGGTGTTCCTTGGAAATGGCCAGCCGCTCAGGGCCCAATGCGACCTGTCTCCACAGCAGGTGGAAAGTCCCAGCAACCCTTTGGAGGGTGTACAAACTTGCTGCCATGGGGACCACCACAGTAGTGGCAGTTCCCAGACCAGCGTTCATAGTCAGGTCCATGGAAGGGGTGATGGCAGCTCCGGTGGTTCAACGAAGGACAACGGCGAGGAGGCCAGTTCACCCACCTCCAAACGCAAGAGAGTCAAATTTACCACCTTTACCACCCTCCCCACAGAGGAGCTGCCCTACAACTCCATCCCCATAGCAGACGAAGAGGACATTCAGTGGGTTTGCCAGGATATGGGCTTTAAAGACCCAGAGGAACTCCATGATTACATGCGCAGAATAAAAGAAATAGCCTAAGATTGGAGGTGCATTGTGAAAGCACTGCTCTCGACTTTCTAAAGAGACAGTTTCTTTCTATTTTTCCCCTTTTTTCAAGCAAGTGAAAGATGGTTTTTCACAAACTTTAAGGCCAACAATTGTTCTGGTTAGGGTTTGTTCCATGTAGTTTGCACAGTGCTGTAATCTCATATACCCTCACACAGGAGAGAATGCAAGAAGCCAAAGACTCGACCAGAGGATCTCAATCACAAGAGACGTCTGTAAATCTTGGCTGTAGGAAACATGTTTCACTTGGAAGCTGAGCCATGGAGACATATGAGAGCTGCTCCAGCTCCAGTTTTTCAGGATTTGACTTTTACAAAATCCTGACACGGACAGGAGTACAACAAGGGTTAATGTGTTTCAGTGGCTCAGCAGGACTCTGCAGTACTGTACCTACTCCAAACAAAGAGGCCTTTGATGAACAAGTAACTGTCAAAGACTCTAATTAAAACCTGTTTTAAAACAATTTTGTTTTTGCCAAAGTAGAAAAAGCATTCTTTTAATGGCAAAACCTTTGTTGTTGTCGGTGTAGCACATTCATGATTTGTACTCATCTTCATTACGTACATTTTCTACTTTTCATAAGTAGATGAAAGCAGTGCCCTACTACAGTTCCTGGTGTTCCTGACAAATCTGATGCCTTATAAAAACGGTCACAGTTCACTTATATCAGTGGAGACGCCGTTTCCTCACTGGTAGGAGGCTTGAGACGGCTTATTATAGCATTAAAGTAAAACACTACAGCTATTCTTCAGCCTGAACAGATGAGCGTTGCATGAAAAGGTAACCTAAGGCACAATCAGCCAACTTTTTCCAAATTTGTACATGTTTATAATGTAATTAAACAGTTATTCATATACATTAATAAACTAAATGCTACCATGCTTTACACGCATGTCATGTTGGGCTTACATACATACAGACATTCCTCTTTGTATATAATTCTGTCAAACTGGAGTTGCTGAAAATGTTACAAGTTTCTTTCTCCAAGGAGGAGAAATGGGAATCTGGTTGAACTCTTGGGATCTTTATAATCTTGTGGTCGGTCAAAGTTTCTCCACTGTATTGCTGTGACAAATGTAGATTTTTATTGCTCTGGAATCTCATTTGACTGTTCGATGTGGGAATTTGCTATGCATAAGTCTTGACAGATCAATATTTTTGGAAGATTTATTTCCCTTTTCAAACTTGGCAAGCTTTGAGAATGTAGGAAACTGAGAAATAGACCAACTGAGCTGTGTTTGAATTGCCAAGTCATTCACTCTTAAGACACATATTGTAGCAACGTTCAACTTTCTCATCCATTAGAATGCTAACGTTTCCATACTAACTTTGATGCAAGTGTTTTTATACCCCCAGGAAGCTAAAGCTTCCTGGGGGTATAAAGCTTAATAATAATAATTAAGCTTTAATGTCCAAAGATATTTACTGTCTCAAGTTCAAAGTGACTCATGCTCAAATTCTTTAAAGTTCAACTTGAGAGTTTGGTCTAAACCGCAAAATTTTCCAACCATCAGTTCAGATTTAAGTTGGCATTTTGAGGTTTTTACAGCAAATAACTGGGAATATCCTCCACAATTCTGAAGTGGTGTCTGTACCATCATCCCCTGCTTGGTTCTCTAGTGAAAATGTTATTTTGACTGAATGAACATTTCAAACACAGCTCTGAATACATTCTGACTGAGCACAGCCTCCTCTAAACTCCACAGAAATGCGAAACACCCTTAAGGAAGGTCACTGAATATATTATTGATTTTGTTTCATCATTTACATCGCAGCCATTTCATGCTGTCCCATTCTTTTAGCTGTATCACGTTATATATGACTTCCATGTTTTATTAATAAGTTCCAATAAACTTGGAATAAGTAAACTAGAGCCTGCAAAGTTGCCCCAAACTAAACAATATGAGCAGGACCACAGTGTGCTGACGAACAGCGGGACAAGGATGAAGAAACGAAAATGTTGCCGCTGGCTGTGTGAAATGTGTAGATGTATTTGTGAGGTTGTGTTCGCTTTACAGACAAGCCAGAGCAGCTGAAATCAAGCCATCTATTTTAGTTGTGTTAATTGTTGCCTTTTAAAGTGTATCTGACACTGAACATAAATATTAGTCAGAGAATGAAAGAACTTTAGAAACTGAGGTTTCAAACAAAATAGCACCGTCCAGACAGATAGTTTTCATTTCAGACAGTGTTTCTTTTTTCTAGAGATGACTTTTGAAGGTTAACATTTTTCCAGTTCTGATCTCACATGGAACATATTCTATTAGGGACTAATGAGACAACCGTGAGATCAAAAATTACTTTCTAGGATAGTTTACTCTAATTTCCTACTCTGGATTTTAAGGGCTTTTTTCCCTTTATCCCAACTTACTGACTGGTTTTGGTTTATTAAAGTCCCTTTTGTAGTCGGCATCATCTTACCTGCTTTTCATCCCCCATGTTCTTAAATTAGACACAATCCAGAAATATTATGCAAACACGTTTCACAGGAGAAACTGAAATAGACACATTTAATTCTCTCAGCTTGTTATTTACTATTTAATTATGTGGCAGTTAAATGGTGGAACTGTTTGCTAGCAATGTAAATATTGGAACAAAACCGGCTTTAATTTAGTTTAACATTTACAACAATCAGTAAAATTTTGCTTTAGCTCGTCAACATGTACATAGACTCACAGATGATATTCATAAATCCTGCATTGAGTTTACTGTACTTGCTTTACTGCATGCCCTCTTTATGTTCTGTGTGAGAAAAACGAATGAGTTGTAAAAATGTTTTGATTGCAAGGTGGAAGGTTATTTTTGGAGTGTCTAACGGTGCGTTTCGACTGTAGACTGTTTTTCTAGAAGCTATGTTCTCTCAAAATGTTCTCAAAGGGAAAGTTTCAAGAGAATTTTAGCAACAGAAAACAGCCCTGGTGGTCAGGTAGGATTTTTAAGATCATGCCGAACATTCAAGGTGGGTTTACAGTCACTGAATTTTATCTCGGTTCTCTCAGTAAGTTTTATTTCAGCTCATAACTTTATTTAATTCAGTGTGGAATTATTAGTGTTGTTTGTTGACATGCAGAACATAATGTTTTATAGATATTACATTTGAAAACGTCAGAAACATTTAAGTGGAAAAGAGCAATTGCACAAACACTTTAAATTAATCATGGACTACTTTTCTGTTGTTGGAGGGATTTTAGTTGTGTTTTGTCTTTTTCTGTATCAGCTGCCAAAGTCGCAGGTAAATAAGGCACTTTGTAGCGTTTCCATTACAAATGTGCACAAAACTTAGTCAATATTCCACTAATGTCAAAAAATAAAAAATAAAAAAACATTTTGCAGTTATAACACTTCCATTAACTAAGAAACGCGATTGAAATCACACACAAATACATTTGTTCATGCGGTCTCATTAAAAAAAGAAACATCCTGCCCTGTCTTCCTCCAACTAACTACTTCCTGTCAAAAGAAAGAAAGAAAGTTTCATAAAGTTTACATGTTTCCATCTTTTTCATACATATTTCACATTCCCATGAAGTTTCACCTATTTTTTATACAAGCATTGTGAAAGAATCCAGTTAAATTTCAGCGCTGTAAGATTCCGGTTTCTAATCCCAGAAAGATTTGATTTTTATTTTTTGACATCTATCATTAGAAATCATTTGAAAAAGTCACACATTTTCATGAACTTTGGTTTTACTTATATTTTAGAGAGTAGATGCTGCAGAAGACCAAAAGGTTCTTTACTGTAGAACTTTGCAATCTCAAATGAATCTACCTTTTTCCCTGTTACACATTTCTGTGAAGCTTTTGAAGAGTGTTTAGGATGCAGTCACCAGGAAATAACCAGAGAGGTGGAAAACTGAGGAAGAACTACACTTGTTGGCCATCTTAATTTTCCCCTTCTTAAAAAACAAGCAACTAGACAGGGCTGAAAGATTGTAACAGATTACTACATTAATTACAGTCGAAACGCATCTAAAGTTTGTTTACTGTTCAACCACAGCATGAACTTCATTTATCAGTTTGTCAGTTCAGATTGTTTGTTTTTTTCTTTAAATCTCAGGATGAATGTAGACTTCCCAAACAAACCTGGCAGTTCTGTGTTAAATGTGACTATGAGCCCAAACTGGTGACCGTTGAAACACAAAGTAGAAAACATCAACAGCTTCTGAATTCTGAATTTCCCTGACCTGTTCATGCATTAAATATTCAACAGTCAGATTTTTTTTTCCTCTTTGTGTATTTTCTTTTTTTTTTTTTTTTTGTATCTTGCTCCTGATTTTGTGTTTTCTTCAAGCTGCTAACAGAGACTCCTTACAGTATGTAAATGAGAATTTTGAATTGCATTCCCCACCCTCACAACCACACAGTGAACTGTTGAACTGTGCACGACATTCACGGCTCCAGTTTTCCTGGACCAAGTTACCACCACACTGACTATAATATTGTAATGTACAGAGCACTGTTAAATTTCCTGTATCCTGCTGAAAACAGACCCTTGTATTTTCCTGTTAAATGTAAAGTACTAAAGAGAATCCAATACACAAGTGAAACTGCGTCTGTTTGACTTTCTAAATAGTGCAAAACACCCACAAAGACGAGGTAAGCGTTCCTGCAGATTTTTTTGTTGGCTTTCTGTTGGAACAGTGAAGTAAGCAGCCTCTTGTGAGACCAATTTGTCCATTTTTCTCTGCCTGGTTTGATCATATCCAGGCTGACATCCTGCTGGTTTTTGAAGTGCATATATCATTGCTTTCCACCCCTCACTGTGCAAAGTTTGAGGACCATCCAACAATTCCAGCAGCAGTGGGAAGACGCCACGTGTGACGCTCTAACGGACAAAAATCCACAGTAAGAGGTTTCTAATTTAACTCTGGGGTGTTTGGTCCTCCTGGTCACTTCATTGGGTCCTTTAATTTAGAGGCATTTAGTGATTTATTTGAAAAATAACAAAAATATTTGCCCTATGTGTAATCATACCGAATTCAGCTAATTCTATATTTCCAGGCCAGCTGATGGTAAACAGAAATGATTAAAGATAAGAATAAAAGCACAAAAATGTTTAGATATTCACTGATTTAATGTTCCCTTACACATCATCTAAGCCTTAAAGATAAAATTAGAAGACTCTCAAAGTTATATTTCTTTAGCGTCATAATATATTTGTAAAGTGAAGTAAAAAGCTCAGTGTCGAATGCATGCTGTCATCTGAATCGAATTACTTGTAAATAGCAATGTCTCAACAACTGATTATTCTGAAAAACTTGAGCACACCTACATAAACACTTTGTTTTCTATGCTTTTGTTAATGCAGTTTTGGAGATCAAATATGACTGAGATGCTCCAGAAAATAATTATGAATTATAGTCTTCCAGTGAAAATGTAAAACCCCATTTTTGGGGGGGGTTGTGATGTTTTGCTGGGGTTTTTGGAAAGTAGAGACGGATGACAGTGTCTGGATGGAAATGCTAGAAATCTCTACACAGAGTTAGCATTGCCCACCCTCACTTCTGGTTTATATCTTAATAACTAAAGCATGTTGTCTACAGATTGAAGGTTTTCTTAATGCTATAATTTAGTGTTGATGCTCTAGAAACGTCCTTGAATACATTCACATTGACAGGCTTGTTTTGGTCAAAATAAAAGCGTCCCCAGACTCGCGGCAGCACTGGACTGACTGCTGATTTTATTTTTCAATTTTCCAACCTCTTGAGTTTATCCAAACTCAGTTCACACAGATAACATTTTAAGAAGGGAAACTTTTGATGATTAAACTTAAACATTTAAATCAGGCAAGTTCTGGGTTCCATGCAAAATTAGAATTGGTACAAAATGTCTTTAAGATTTTAAACAAATACCAGTTGCTGAGTAAGTAAAGTTTATTTATAAAGCACTTTTCACAAACATAAAATCACAAAGCAAATCTACAATAGAAATCTACCTTAAAACTATACAAACCACAAGAAACACAGTAAAGTTGAAATCTAGAGTTTAAAATAAAACCCCTTCCATGCCTGACACCAGCAATAATTGTAATTTTTATATTTGGATGCTTAACTAAACTAAAACAAAACTAAAAGCAGAATCTACGGTTTTTATATGATGGGGAGTGTAGATGTTTAAGTGCAGAAAAAAAGTTGAACAAAGTTGAATAAACTTACCAGAGGAGCGTTTCATTATCAGCGACTGCTGTCTCCTTCCATGAAGAGGCAAATCACTGAATCTGATTGGATAAATCATTTCACCTGCCAAGTCTCACCAAAGTTCATTTTAGAAGGATTTCTAGTGGAACATCTAAAACCTTTGCATGAACTTTGACAAAAACGAACACGTTGAACCGTGTTATTTATTCCATCTTTTCCAGAACTGCAGATTAGTTTTCAGATTTCTGTTAAAAGACAGAAAACTTTCAGAATACCTGCTTTAAAGAAATGAAATAAATTCATCATTCTCAGCCCTGAAGGATTGATCTGCTGTTAGACTTTCAAAAACTTCATACAGCCTAACTATATAGCAAGTAATTGCTATAAAGCTATATAGATGGATAAGCTGCATATTTTAGTGGGGTGGGGGGATCATACATCTGCATAGAACTTCATTTAATTTTAACAGGTACTGTCCAAAACTGTAGAAAAATAAAATATTGGTGCATGTTTTGCTTTCTTTGTGAAACTCTGCAGCTTTGCCTGCAAAAGAAAAAAAAATAAAAAATAAAACGAAGAAACATTTTGCTGCACCAAAAGAATCAATGCAGCTACAAATACCAACATTTCCCCTTTAGATGTAAAGATTAACAGTAAAAAAAAAAAAAACAACAACAACAAAAAACCAACTCAATACAGTAATAAATCTAATGAAACCTGCGACCCTGACAGTATGGTACACTTCATGTTTTCATAATCTTCCTCAAAGGAGAAAGAATTCTTTCTAAATCCTCACACTGGTCCAGTTTTCTGTCTTTTTGCTTATTTGCCTTCCAATTCTTCTGTCTCAGTGGCAGCATGTTGGCTCAGTATGCCAAAAAAAAAAAACCCAACAAAAAACACAAGTAAAGGTGAAAAACTAGAGGACAGAAGAAAAGTCAGGCCTAAAATTCAATCCAGCAAAGACCTGAGAGCAGAGCTGAGAAATGCTGCATCCTTCTCTACATCTGATCTCTCTTGAGAAACACAAAGATGACTGAGTTTTACCATGTCAAATATCCGCTTTGGCAATTTCAGCATTCTTAAACCAGTTCATATGTTTAGTTTATTGATTTGTTGATTCATTTATTCGGGCAGAATTCCTCAATAATTTATAAATCAGAGATAAGGTGATGTAAACAGGAAAATATTCACTTTAATATGGACTGAGGCTGAAAAGTCTATACAAAAAATCTTCAGAAAGGAGGAAGAAATCCAGAAATACTGAAACCTTGTTGAAAAGGCAAAAATGTCTCATAGTGGAATATTGAGAAATAGAGGATGAAATCAAGATTTTTGCTCACTAGTGTCTCTTCAAGTATCTAAAAGGTTAGTGGTACTAATTGTAAACAGTAGTTTTGCTAATGCTAAAATGCTAAACCAAAATGTTGTACACAGCTGCCTTAAAGTTGCTCTACAGGAAGTGATATTTTGGAATGGGCTGTTGTAAAAAATATTTTAGAAATTGATTACTCCATCGACTATTTTTATGATTAATCTTTTAATATATTTTTCCGTCCCTCTCTTTCTCTCTCTGCGCTAAATAATAAAACATCATTTTTACGAAGCGTCAAGGCAGATGAATTTTAACAATTAAGGTGCTCGAATCATTAACGCCCTATTTTAGAACAAACCTTTCACTCATGATTTTAGTTTTGTAGCTATTCAGTATCGCTGAGCCTGTTGCTGATTTTGACTAATTGAATGCGTTAACGTTTCTCGATACACACATCTGTTTTGGTTGTACTTACCCAGAATGCCCTGTGCTGTAATTCGCTTCCTGCTTTTGGAAGAAGTAGGTTTGGTATTCAAACCGCATCAAAGTTCACCTCAACCTAATCAAGTCCTATAGGCGGACTTTTTTTTGGTCCGCATTAGAGTTTGATTATGCATTCACACGTCCCCAAAAAAACTGGAGTTTGGTTAAAGTGAATTGAACAGGGCTGCTGTGAATGCACTCTTAATTATCAAATCCAACGACGACGTGAATAACTATATTTGTAAATTCTTTTTGCTAGCACACAAAGTTGTCTGTGTTATTTTTTGAATGTGTGCAATGTGTGCTGAAGGTTGTGGAGAGATTTTCTGTCGTGCATTTTAAACGCAGTGTGGAGGAAATTCAAGATGAAATGCATTCGGATCCTCTCAGCAGCTTTGATACATCAGTGTTGCACACTGGATAACTAACATTATTTTTGCAGCTTTAAATGCGTTACAAATAGCAGCTGATGTTCAGAGAGAACTCCCCAAACCTCATGTCCTCCTGCTGCTTCGCTGTCTGCATAAATTCATCTCTTTCCTTTTTTTTTTTCTCACCCTCCTGCGCTTGAAGGAATGTCTTTTTTTTTCTGTAGCAAAATAGCCTTGTCAAAAAGGACAGCAAAAGCATTATTCATCATGTTGAGGAAGACAGCGTTTTAAAGTTTCATGGAGGCTCAAGGTAGGCCTTTGTCAGCTTGTTCTACTCCCAGCTGCTGCATGTTTGAGCCTTGGAAGCTGAAGGAAAGACGAGCTTAACTTTGGGAAGGATTCCAGCAATAAGGCGTCCAGAGAGAATGTTATGTGTCCTCGAGATATTTGCTATAAGTCTAGTCCTGAATAATCTAGTGGAGGATTGCTCCAACCCAATCCTGCAACTTTTAGATGCGTCTCTTCTCCAACACACCTGAATCAGATGAATGGCTCGTTATGAGGCCAAACGTGATGGCAAGCTGAAAATGTAATTCAGACTTTTGATTATGGTGTTGCAGAGCAATTAAACCTGGAGACCCCTGTTGTTGCAATGCATTGAGTAGCATTCATGTGATTGTCTGATTCTCTGTTTCTTTTACAAAGCAATTGGTTTTCTGAAATTTGGAGTGTTTCATCTGAACAGCTCACAGCTCAGACAGAGAGTAATTGGGGATACCCTGAATCCCACTTGAAGGACAGTCCTTAGAGGAAGCAGTAAAGGCCAGGGATTAGATGGAGGATTTAGCCATCAATACGGCTCTTAAAAGAAGGGCAAAGGTCAGAGTTGAGATGTTCTTCCTTTGAACTGAGACTAGAGAGCTGAGGAGATTTTTAACATCTGGTCAGAATATATTTGTATGTCTTCTAAGTTTGGGGTTTGCGATGCACTTAAGGACATTCTCAGCATTTTTGTTGGGAACACCACATATTGACTGTCAACTGTTGTTCTGTTAAAAAAAAAATTTATTATTTATTAAAACTGAGGGCAATTGTAGATGCAGTTGACTGGTTCTTTGAAGCCAGATTAAAGAACCACCAGGCCTTCCCTTCAACTTGACTTACATTCACAGAACAGGCAAAAGTTACTCTGAGCCAATATTCTTGCCAATCTGTGACCCATATCAGATTTGTTCATGGCAGTCTGAACGGTCCAGTTCTGATCTATTCACCCCCCAAAAATCTGATTTGTACCACTTTCATATGTGGAATCGGATGCATATTTGCTTTCAAAGTGTCTTCAGTCTGAATAGCCATGTTGCATTTATCCGACTTTTGATGTGAGACATGGATCATCATTCTGCACCAGGTGAAGCCAGACACAACAAATCTGGACATGAACAATGGCTGAAAATTAGGCCCACCACTCTTGGATCCGACTTCACCTCCAGACAGACTTGTCTAGAGAAGTTAATGCTCCACAAAAGGCCGTTGATGGCAGTTGTGCTGTATTTTGTGAGCTTCCTTCATATCCTTCTCAACTATCTTAACATAGACACTCATTATTACTTCCTTAAAAAGAGCACTACTGTGTGATGACAACGTTCTTCTTGTCATGCATGGTGTCATAAACCATTCGTACCAAAGTCCAACTTCAGTTGTGTTTAATCAGTAGTATGAACTATGAATGGCCACACACAAAATAAATCTGATTTCAGCAAAAAATTGGAGCAACAAAAGGTAATTTAACTGCACCTTAAAATGACCTGGTGTTACTTATTGAAATAAAGATGTCAGGAAAAAGCTGTTTGTGTTAAACATGTCCACAAATCTAGCATCCAAATAGTTCACTTTTGGACTTTGAACCCCTTTCCAGAGCTCTTCGCCTACATCTTCTGTTCAGCCCGGCCATCATGTTTTTCTCAGAGACCAAACCTTTACTCCTTCTAAATCTTTCACTCTTCCAAGGTAAATGGTGATCATCAATCAAGAGCCACACATGACAGAGCAGGTCTGGGTTGGGATCTTGAGATGATCAGGAAGCAAAATCCAAAAGAGGATCTAGTTGGAGGTCTGATATCATGTTTCATAGCTCAGCCGAATGTGTTTAAAGCAACGCTAAGAATTCAGAAATATGTTCTCGGTAGGCATGGCAGCGAGTAATTGGATGCAAATTTAGCTCTCAGACAGTGAAAATGTGTTCTTAGTGCGTTTCCACCTTCACAGCAGGCAGGGAGAGTCGGTTTGCTTTGAAGTCTGGGCTCAGCTCATGATGTGTTCAGGTCATGTTGGAAGCCATTGCAAGCTTCATCATGAATGTTGTGAATTTGTAAAACTCCCATCATAACCAGCAAATATCCCACTAACACTGACATTTCTTTGAGTAATGATAAAATAAGTCGCTTTCATCATCAATCTTGTGTATATAAAGTAGTTTTTATTATTATAACCTGTCTTGTGCATATTTAATATACAAACAGAGTGTTTTAAATTATTTTTAGAGCTTCTCCAGCTTGCAGCAACCAATCAGAGTCCCTCGTTACAGCAGTAACTTCCATTAAGTAGCTGAGAAATCGTGGATTTACAGCCTCAGTGGGAGTAGAAATCTTGTCTGGTTCCGTTCACAACCAGTCCTCTGCTAGGTGCTGATGGCTCAGGGCTTTCTTCATCCATGCTCATCACCTAAGACGATTTGACCTTAAAAAGGAAATACAAAGATAGAAAAAAAGCTTTTAACTATAAGAAGTAAACTTCTAAATTTTTGTTTTTTCACATGAAAGCTCTCTGCGATGAGTTTATGAATATTCAATCAGTTGGGAAGTTGTTTATTTCTTTATTTCCTCAACCGTCACGAGTTTCTCTAAACATCGTCAAGCAATTATCTACTGTTGCCAGCCTCAAACTGGAAGTAATTGTATTTTATGTTTGGAAAGTGCAGAATCAGGTGATCATGGAGCTCTTTTACTCCTCAAGAAGCTGTTTAATGCTTTGTTGGATAAAGCAAAGACAACTCGGGCATATCTTGGCTAATTAAAACGCTGTATAGCCATCCAAGAACCGACATAAAATGACACGCAGGTATAAAACCTATGAGCTGCTTTAATTGAACGCTTTTCCAATTAGGAAAATATCCTCCTTACATTTTTATGTTCAGAACATTCTCTTAAAAACCTGCGATGGTCTTTTGTAAACGTTCCTCTGTAATCTTATCTTCACAAAGAAGCCGGCAGATCCGTCAATGCCAGCCTTATTAAGAAATCTAATCCAGTTCAAGCAGACGGGTTTAGGTGACTGACAAGGGATTATGAGCCACATTTGGGGCATTTTCAATTAAAACAAAGAATGCAGCTCGTCTTTGGTGAAGGAGATTAATGCTATTGGATTAACAGAGGAAGGGTTGCAGAAATACAAGAAGAGCGAGCCCGGCCTGCCTGTTAGGTCTACCATCATGATTATTAAATATTTTATTCAATTTATACTTAAGAAATTCACATTCAACTACAGGAGGGGTTTATTGTAATCCAAAGGAGAGCCCAGAAAATCTTTGGGAACCACTGCTGTAACTGAACAGGCAACTATCTGAACAGAGAGGAAAAGTAAAGGAGATAAACTGTCTTTTACTTGAAATCTTAGAAAAAATTATGAAGTTTAGTCTGGTTGTTTTGTATTTTGTGTTCGGGTAATTACATTTATGTTTGCAATTTATCCTCAAAAATAGTAGAAATGAATTTAATTTAAGTGATATATGTTGCAGTTATGTGGCTGAAATTGAATAACTGGATAGACAGTAGCAAATAATCCTGGTGGTAGATAGATGGTATGAAGAGGAATTTCTAAAGTTGTAGTCAAAAAGTAATAGCAATATTACAAAGTACCCTGTCATGAACATCACTGCTTACAAATACTGGCAGAGATGAACACAGTGTTTTCAGTAGTGTGGAAGTAGGAATGGTGTGACATGAGTTGGGACAAAGTCTCAGAAGGAGGGCACTGCACTGAGTCAGGGGTCAGAGGGCAGAGGGACTGAAAGATCAGAGTCCCATGTTGGACAGATGGGCAAAAGGGAGGGAGGCAGAGGTGGACCCAAAGGGTTCTGCAAGTTCTGTGAAATATGGAGATGCTATATTTCACAGAACTTGAAATACAGCATAAAGGGCTGGGATTATGAAGGGCTTTGAATATTAAAAGTAAAACTTCAAAGGGAACTTATTATGCAAAATTGCACATGTTTGTACTTCACTTGGGTTTCTACTGCTTCTCAAGCACTTAAAAACTAAAGCCAAACATTTCTCCCTCTAAACACATGCACATGTTTGATTTGGTTGTATTTACTCAGAATGCCCTGCACTGTAGTCCACTTCCTGTCTTTTGTTTTGTTTTGTTTTTAGCAGACTGTGTAAGCAGTCCAGTTGGCGTTAACATACGCATCCGAATCGCTCCAGAGTTCACTTCAACCAAATCAGGATTAAAGGAATACCCGAGTTCATTGAGGCAAATAAACTAGAGTTTGATTACAGTGGACTGAGCATGGCTGGTGGGGATACGTCCTTACAGCTGTAAATATTCTGTCTGTGACATTTGGCGGCAATGAAATCCATCCATCCATTCTCTATGCTTGCTTAAACTTGCATGGGCGAGAGGCGTGGCCCAACTTGGACCATGTCTCCAGTTCATCACACTGTAACACTGTTATATTTTCAGCTGAGTGTGTGTGTTGTTCAGCGATCCACCATGAAATTCTCCTCCAGAGTACTGTGAGTTTCACCGTAAATCAGACTTTGGAAAGAAGTGCTTGGTACGTGCTTTAGTTTTCAAAGATTTAAGACAGAATTGGTTTAACTAGGAATAAAATAAATTGTTTCCCTCGATACAGGCTGCTTAGTTTCAGCTAATAACCAAGCGGACGGTCAGGACAACACACTGTCTTCCTGCTGTAAGTCCACCCCATGCTGCGGTGATGAACTATGGGTGCTTTCGACCCCATCAATAACTTCTTGGAATCCAATAAATGACTTCGGTAAACTTAATTTATTACCAATACAACTAATATTGAACAATGCACGCTCCTCGCTGGTAAAGTAGGTCATGTTCAGTGGGCAAATTGCCTGGCAATGCTATAAACATTCATCATATGTTGGCTGTGATAAATCATGGCAGAGGTTAAAGTGACCGCACTAGTCTTCAGACAGAACTGCCCCGACTTTGCCTTTTATTACACACAGCATTTATTTTGGATAAAGATGGTCATTTTAAACTGACCACATGTTTCTGTTAATGTTATAGACTTTATGCACACCTGCTGACCAATTTATTAGGTACACCATGTTATTATATTTGGGTTGATCCAAAGGCGTATTATGAGACTGAAATCTGTGTGGGAAGGAAAATATTTTCGATTACATTAAACCATTACTACCACTAGCCTGAATATTCAGGCTGGTGGTTCAGGCTGGTGGTAGGTACACAATTCACCATGGAGAAAATTCACCACTTTTCAAATCAAGAGTTATACCTCTGGTAATGCAAATGGGTAAAGTGTAACTGCTGCTTTACACAAGATGAAATGCTTGGATTGGCTCTGAACACTTGCTGAAATAACTGAATTGATCTGTTAAACATTTTTATGTAAAAAACTTTGGCTCAGCTAAATGTTTCTCTGATTTCTGAAGTGGCACTGCCAAAGGAACCACTTTTATTTGACATTTTGTTTCTGAAAAATTACCCCCCACCCTCTTGGCTAAGATAATTAAATGATGCTAGGCTGCTTTTACTTCACTGACTTGCAAAAATCTCTGATTTGAGGCACCACATGTAGAGCAGCTGTCACTTTCTGAAATTTGGGTGAAATAGGTTGACATTTGTGTTGCTTTTTCATAAAAGGCAGGCTGTGCAAAAGTAAAAATGACTGACAAAATAAGTTTGATTTGTCATAAATGGAACAGAACCATTATTTAAATTATTTTGTACCGCATTGACGTGCTGACAGATCACAGGAGTGTTTGTGTTTCTAGTAGTGTTTCTGCACCAAATGTTGGAGACTTCTGAAGTTTTCCTTCTTTCAAAGAGCTCAGTTCATTATTAAGGTAGAGCATGGGTGTCGCTGCTGCCTCTCCGCTTCTCTCAATGTGTTATCAGCCTTAATCTCAGAGACTTTTAATCTTTTTTTTTTCTTTCTGCCTGCACCTAAAATTGTCTGGCTTTGAGTTGCTAGCTGTGGCACGCTCATCAAAATTCTTCAAAATCAAGCATGTTTGAAAGTTTGAACTTCTATCCAACAGAAGCTCTTTGTTATATTATTCCGAGCAGCTGGCATGTGACTGACAGGTAATTAAGACCACCACAGCCAGACAAGAGGAATGGACGTCATGCTACTACCTCTTTATTCTGTTAATAAAAGACTTGCAGGTGCACAGGATGAGCGGTTTTCACATAGTTCTTGACTCATTCAGAGAATTGCTTTGGTGATTTTAATGTTTTCCTGCAGTTTAACCTCTATGCTGGAAAAGAGCATGTTGGTACAAAAGAGTTTGTTTCTAACTGCCGGGCCTTTACTGTTGCTAATCTGATGCAAAGTAATGTTACATGGCTGTCCTTCCTGAAACTTCAAGGTTCTGCTTTAAAATCGAGCTTCTTTTCAGGCTACATATTGTTACATTCAACTGGTTGGCTAACCAGTTAAAAATCAACCGGTCATCTAGTTAACAAAGTGTACCATCAGTCAATAAATCAGCCAGGAAAGTCAGTCAACTCAGAAAACCAACCTGCAAGCCTGTTAACAAACTAGTTGTCCAACCAGTCAACAAATCAGCCAAATAACAAACCAGTAAGTCAGCCAAGCTGCTGGGTCAGCAAACCAACCACCCATTTAGTCAGCTATAAATAAAATGGAAAATCATTTGTTTTACATCCAGCTTTGGCAAACAATTACCACAGTACCACTGAGCCCTCAGCACCGTTAAATGAGGTGAAATTATGTTAGCATTTGAATTATTATTAATGGATCCCTAATTGATCCCTGAGAGAATCATAATTTCTCTTTTCTTGCAGGAGGTATTGCATAATAAAAGCCAATTTTACCTATTATCTGTATCTTTTAATACATTTGAAAGTGATTCAACAGAAAAAAAGCTATCTGTGCAAAAGGAAAATAATTAGCTTCCATTAAATGAAGAGGTGACTACATCTACATACAAATCTAGAATATTAACATTGGTCTAAATAGGCCAGGCTACAGAGGGCTTGACTCTCTATGACACTCTGAACACGTCTTTGATATATTCACCGAGCCTGAATATAATTTGATTAAAATGGGTAGCTTTTGAACAAGCAATACCAACAAAACTTTTGAGTCAAAATCTGTGCTTTGGAATAATAGAAGTGTTGATTGGTCGCTATGTTTTCCAGTATTATGCTCTTCTTACAGTTGATTCACAGATCTAGCAGAATAACAAAGTACTTCTGATTCTTAGTAACGGATGTGGCATGAAAAACGCCTCATGCTTCTCAGGTTTTTATTTGTATAGTAATTTTTATACCCAGGTATACATTTACTTTCACATCACGGTAAATCAGTCATTGGTTACATCAAATTTAAATAAAATACACTGAAGCTTTTTTTTTTTTGTTTGTTTGTTTTTTTAACAAGTATGAGACGCAAGATTAAAATCCTTAAAGATACAGTTGATAGCTGAAAGCAATATTTTCAAAGGAAAAAGACCCTAAAGCGTGTTTGGGGAGCACATACTGCATTTCCCTACATGCATTGAGGGGGAGCTACGGCAAGCCAGAGCGGCAAACACTAAGTTTTGACCTGCGTTCCTTGCTACAGCGTTGAACTATAAACTCTACCGTAACCTGATAAAGTTACTCAGAACTTATATTCCTCTTAATAAAACAATCAGCTTTAAAGGGCAAAAGTTCAGTTGGAAGCGTCAGGAGCCCATTATAAACATTCCGCTTTCACACGGAAAAGTTTGCTAAAGTTAGCCGGGAAGCTAAAAACAACTTGAGCTAAAGTTAACAGCCAATGATGCTGGCTGCTTTCTAACGGAACCATGGTGGTGTTACTGGCAGGAATGTGTCCCGGTCTGGATGAAGATTTGCTACGGAGTCTGCGGGCAGCTGATATTAGAACAGGTTGGTGTGGATTTATTGCGTTTTAATGGTAAATGATGAAGATCAGCAGCTTCAGTGATGGCTTCCTGTTTCCTCAGTGGAGGACCTGGTCTCTTCTGACATGGAGGATCTCGCACAGAAATGCTCCGTCTCCTATAAGGTATTTTTAACTCAGTTAGGTTAATCCGTTCAGTATTAATCACTCTTTAATTTGATCACTCGTCGCTGAAGTTGACAATATAGAAACTATGAAATGGCGAGACGAGATGCCATCTATTTTAACTCTACAGTTTAAATTTCATTTCAACACATTTTGTCTCACATGCACCACGTTTTGAATGATCGTTTTTAACATTAGGTGATGCAGAAAGATGTATACAAGCTACTTTTACTTAAAATTAAGATCTCGTTTGCTGTTTATGAACAAATAACGTTTTAAATGTTTCAGTCATCACAGATTAAACATATTTGATTTGACTTTTTTTTTTATCAAACAATTGACAACATTTTCTCCAACCTGCAACTACAGCTACAGCTTTATTATCTGGTTTGATCACTCCCTGCTCCCACATCGGCTAAACTGATGTAACAGCTGCATGTAGATTTACAAGAAGCTTAGGTTTTAAGATGTATAACTCACCACAATAAGCATCTGAACCTTCAGATCAGGGATTAAGAATCAAGGTCAAACTCTGCAGCAAGTGTTTTGGTTTTAGGCCAGGAGAAGGAGGGCGTAGTTGTTTTCTAGGAGCGATTTGCCGGATTTTCCGCCAAAAGGTGGCGGTCAAAGGTGGCAATACCACTAATCTAGCAAAGCATCCACTGATCCGGGCCTTCACCTGACGCATCGAGGCTGGAGAGGCAGCTGGAGGCAGAGATTTATTTATGTCACATCTTGTCCTCTGGATTTTTCCCAAAATACATTTCACACTCATGTTCCAGTGTGTACCATCACATATATGTATTTTATACCCACTTTCCAAAGCTTCAACTGCTAGTATACCAACTGCTTGAGTGTGGATAAAATTAAAAATCAATATTAAGGCTGTACAATCACAGCAATATTATGAGAGTAGCAGCAATAAGGTCACCATTAGGAAAACATAAGCAAATTCATAAACAATTTTTTCAGGCTACAAACTGTAGACCACCATATTTGTAGAAAATTGACATTTTTTTTGTAGTTCATATTAAAAATACTCTAGATGCAGCTTGGAAAGCTGAGACACATAGGAGCAATGCTACAGGAGTGTTCTTAAAGGGCCAGTTATGCCAGGATGTATTGACACTGTTAAAAATGAATAAATAGCTGTCTCTGCATTTGATAAGTACTTCTTTAAATTAAATATTAAACATATATTGATCCCTAATTGGCACTGATACCAGCAGGCTACTTTAGTCTGTTTCAGACATTGGGTAAGCATAACATGGTTATTCATTAGATAAATTCTATACAAATGTAAGCTTCTTATCCCTTTAATTCCCCAAGACAAGCAAAAAAATCTGAAAGTGGTAGACGTCTTGTGAACATGCATTTGTAAATTTTATTGGTCAGCTTTTCGGTGTGATTGATCCCGATTGGTGACCCACTGATCAGAAAATAAGTAAAAATGTGTGTCCAGCTTTAGCAGCTTCAGTGATGGCTTCCTGGTGGGGAAGTTATTGCTGAAGAAAGACTTCAAATTTAGCTAAAGTACAGTGTTAGAATTTTTTTTTTTTTAAAGAAAACCAGTTATCCATGACATGCTGAAGTTCATCCAGGCTGCGAGACAGTGAGCGAGAGTAAACATTTCAGCAGAAAGTAGAAAGGCTGAAAAAAGTAAAGCAACCATTTCTACTTTTTGAGATGTCAACCAATCTGTTATGAAACATACTGTGTTTGGAAATGTTGACAAGTTTTTTTTTAAGTGAACAATCTTTGTTCTTCTCAGTGAAACGGCTGTCGTAGTCATGCTAGCCAACCAGCTACAGAAGCTAACGCCAGTCTAGGATGAGTCTGCTCTTACCAATTGCACAAGCTTTTCATTGATGGATGTGGAAAAAGATTTCACCTGCAACTGTTTTAGTCAGGATAGCTAAAACATGTTTTGTGTTTGAATCCTTTTAGAGATGCAGAAATGATATTCAATAAGCTAAAAGGGAAAACGACTCTTAAAATGTTTGTGTCTAATGTCTTTTAGAGCGTCTTCATTTTTCCAATATTGGCATGCTTGTTTTGTCGACTTGAGCTTGCCGAAGAGAAACGACCTGCAGAATAATTTGAAATCCAAATACGTGAGCTGGAATCCTGCAGAAGTAACATCCAAAATGCATTTTTGAGTGAAGGGCGACTTCAAACATATTTCCCAGTGGGATCATTGTGTTTTTCAAATATTACTTTTCTCCTCCTCGCAGTCTGCAGAAGGTTCAGGTTCACCCCACTGACCGAGCCAGAGTTTCTGCCCTCTGTGTGTTCAGCCTGCAGACATTTATCTCCTGAGCTGATAACCGGCATCCTGTGGTCCGTCAGCCTCCTGCTGCACATCTGAGCCATTGTTTTGTCCGCAAATTGGAACGACTCTAAGGTCATCGCCGGGCCGCCTGTTGACAACAGCAGTTTGAAAGTTTAATTAAAACTACTGAAGGATTTTCAAGTAAAACACATCTATCTTATGATACATGGACAGACTGGAGTGCCAGCAACATCTGAGCTAATTGAGATCCAGCAGATTTGCCTTCTCTTCCAAAAGAATATACAGTCGGGTTCAGAAGGATCCGCTGACCTAGAAGCAAATCTTTCTAACAATTTGAAATGCATGTTCACAATTTGAGCAAAAACAAGCGGACAGTGTAACGCTGTTGATATAATCCTTTCTGAATCTGGTATTGAAAAGGTTATTAACAATAAGAGGAAAATAATCACAGATATCTGATTTGCACACTTCAGCATTCATCCATATATCTTTTCAAAAAGAAGTGAAAATGAAATGTTTAAGTGAACATCATGAACTTCATAAACATCATGAGCATGAAGGTGATTAATATTATGACATTGTTTATTTAGCAAGTATGGTGTGCAAGTTTCAATTAGTTGTGCATTTGCACTAATCCGCATGGTTTCTGGATAGAACACGATACCTGCTATAGTGTATGGAGGACCAATTCTGCCATAATTCTGAATAAATACAGAAATACTCCTTGGCTGGAGTAGATTGTAAATTAATAAGCAATTTCCCCTTGGGGATCAATAATATTGTATTCTATTCTATAAATTTATGCTTACTTACTGAGGAGTGCATTAAAATGGTTCAAAGTCTTAAAAACTGATGAGAGGTGGGAGTTCATGTGGACCACATCTGCCAGCTTGGGACCCTCTAAAAACACGTATTACTGCCTCAGAAACCTTTTAAACTATTTTGATTCCCTCCAGGACTTGAGTGTATTTGCAATGGACCCCACGGGAAAACAAATTAAAGCAGACCAAAGGTTTCAGGTATGAATACACCCTAAACATAGTCAACAGATTCTTAATATGTTTATGTTTGGGACTTAAGGTTGTAAAACTTTGCTTTTTTTTATCTGCAGAGCCCTTCTTATCAACCTGTTTGCTTGAGGAGTGTGGTTAAAGCAGAGATGCATGTACAAGTTGCTGGAATTTTCAAAGGCTTCTGGTGATTCTTTATTGTGATCACGTTGTGGAACGATTACTTATGGGAAAATTCCAAATTATCCGCTCAGAATTACCCACTCTAACAACTAAAGCAGAAAAATGTAAATAAAAGCAGTTATTTGGCAGGGAAATAATTCCACATTACGTTCACTTGAACCATATAACAGGAGAGAATCAAGCAGATGCCAGTAAGTTGGAAATGCAACGCGACATGCTCACCGATTCAGAACATTATGCACCGTTTAACAGAGCTAATATCATTAGCTTTTAAAGCATCTACAACAGCTTCATTATTATTATATTATATTATATTATTATATTTTCATAAATACCTTTTTTTTATATATATATATATATAAATATTCTGAAGGTTAATCTATAAACAGCCTCCAGAGTTCACCTTAAAGTGCTCTGGAGTTGTTTATAGTCCTAAAGCATCCAAACTGATTCACAGCTTGGTAATAAAATCAATAAATTACACCTTTTTTTTTTCTCATGTTTTAGAAATATAAGGCAGGTTGATGCAGAGTTTAGAAAGCTAATCAATGTATAGTCACATTTGTTTAGACCTGTCTCTCTGTTGGACCTGAAATGCTTTATTTTTTGGGTTCTATGACCTTTTGAGGTTACTTGTAAAAACTGGAAACAGGATATCTTTGAAAGCTGATTGATTAGTTGGCGTGAAAGCCTGTCAGGTTAAATCTTCTCTGTCATCACCGTCTGTTCTAGCAGTCGGTGTCGGTCGATGCCTGTTGTCTTCCTCTGCCTAATTAATGAGAAAGCAAGACGTGCGCGTGAGATTCAATGTAGAAGTTTTATTGATATGCAGGAGAGAGTTTCTCCTTACTGTGCGGAGCAGCGGTGGCGAGACGAGGCTTTGTTGAAGCACAGGAACTTTCCAACCGACGGCGTGTTTAAATGAGCCTCGTTTCTTGGAGGGAAATTTTCAAAGAATAAAGTTTTCTAGAAGAAATTCAGCCAGGCGCTCCATGTGGTTTCCTAACTAGCAGCTTATTCTACTGGAGGATTCCCGTTAGGAATTAAACATGACACCAGGAGGTTCATTTGTGTGTTTGAACTACTTCTAAATAACATATTATAGTATAAAGACAATAAAACGCAAGACGATGTCAGTTGGGAATCATGCCAAAGCAAGGATATATTAGTGCATTGTTTGTCACAGACTATAAAGCCTGGGACACTAAATATCCATTTTCCCATGTACACACATCAACATAAATACAGAGTTTTCTTAAATCTCCACTTTCATCAAAGTTTTTTTTTTTAAAGCTGATCAGATATCTAGTTGCATGTCGGAATTTTACAGATATACAGACTTTGGTTTTGTGTTGCCAGTTTTCTTTGCATAGACGTGAATACACAATTGATTGGAATTTATCAAACTTGAGGTAAATGCCAAGGCAAGATTGCATGTACGGTTTTTTATTTCAATTTACAGCAGAGAAGAAGAGCCAAGAAGTCATACAATTACGTCCCTGTTCTGACGGCTAATATTACATCTCAGTTTAAGTGCGTCCACTTAATTATCTTAGGAATTAGTTGAAGTTTTGTCAACATATTTTCAACAAACTCCAGTCACTTTGTGCATTAGTTGGCAATAGAAAACTCTGAGGGATTAGTTGTGTTGCAGACCCCACCAAGCAGCAAATGTTGAATTTCCGAGTGTGTGTCCAAAACGTTCCCACAGCTCCTCCTCCTTCGGTCCGCTGATGCAGAATTGATTAAATTGCTGCAGACGGCATTTCCAGAGCAGAATATTTATGCAGCGGACCGCCAGTATTCATGGCGGTAGAAACTCGCGAACAGCTGAAATCCACAAATACATAAAAATGCTAAAAACTGCCCATTATAATCATTCAAACACCAAATATACCTTAACATGCATTATGGTAGAGCCTCCACTAGAAATTAATCTGGTGATTATTTTGACCGGTCTTCTAATAAAAAAAATTGGCACGTTCTTCGGATATTCAGATATTTCATTTAACCTCTTAAGCTTATTTTATACAATATCAGAAATACATAAAAAAATGCTAAAAACTTAATAAATAAATCGATCACTTGCAGCAAACCATACATCTACCATTTAATAAATACTTCTAACATCAACAGTGTGGAGCTGTCGATTTTTTTTGTTTTATTTATTTATTTTTTATCAAGCAATTCATAATTAAATAGCAAAAGGTGCTTAATAGAAATTTTTTTCAGAGAATTTGAACTGGGGCTGAAACGATTCCTCAAATGATTCAAGTATCTCGATTATAAAAATGATCTGCCTCGAAGCTTCGTTAAATTATGTTTTATTATGTAGCTTCACTGTGTTCCGCCCAGATCATTGTTTGTGGAGTACAGCACTGTGACATGGTGTCAGTGTGGTTTTGCCAGAGTTTGGGGGACAAATAAGGTTTGAATATGACAGCTTTTTTGGCGTTGGGAGAGAGATAGAGAGAGATGCATTTTAAGCGAAAATCAGGGAAGAAACTAATAGTCATCATTTGTATAACGAAACTTATGACTGAGTGAACACAGTCACAAAATTAACCTCGTGTCACGGCTCTTTTCCGCAAAAAGTGGCTAAAAGTACAGAGGTTGCAGAATTTTGGTGCACGTTGCTGTGAGTTTGTGTTTCCTGCGTTTCAGGCTCTGTTCGCCATCCGCCGGGTGCTGCTGGCCCAACACACGGCGTTCCCAGTGTCAGGCGCCGATCTGTACGAGGAACTATTGAGCTCCACCGCCATCCTCTCCACTGGAAATCCCAGGTAAAGTCAATTTTCCACACACTGCTTCATCTGTCAGGGCCTGGGGGATTTAACAGGGAGCTCAACACCATCACAGGGGCTTACAGGAAGGCTTATCTCCAGTATCAATACTCCAAAGGAAACATTTGTAAGGTTTGTGATTCTGTTCAAGAATATTTATCAGTCCCATCACATTGAATCCTATGATTAGTTTCATTAAGCATAGATATTTTTTCAGTTGTAAAACTGAAAATTAACTTTCTGGCTCGTAACTTTTTAAAATTTTGCTGCTCTGCCAAATTAATTTGTGCTGCTCCGATGAGACGCTTTAACATTTTCTTATTGCTGCCCGGTTTTACAGACCAATCATCAATTGTGTGTAGAGTTCCACCAATTAGAGATTTTGTCTTTTTTTTCCCCCAATTAAATGCATTTTTTTTTCTGCTTTCTGGATAAACTAATAATTATTCCATCTTAACAAAATGCTCTCTATAAATTAAAACTGTGATATCTCTCAAAAACAGAACAAGGTTACAGTGCTGCCAAACTCTGCTTCTCTAGAAAAATAATAACAGTACATAATATATATGTATATTTATTTGGATGTATGTGTCCATATAAATAAAACAATACAGCATTCCAGTATGCTTTATTGTTTTAGAAGTCTGCAGTGTTTTTAGTGTGTCTTATTCTGCTTTCAATGTTTTTATTTCATTATTTGTTCTTTATTTGTTCCGACTGTAAAGCACATAAAGTAGATTGAATTAACCTTTTTCACAACTAAAAACACAGAATTGTTCCATAAAATATGTATTTTTTTTATGCACTCAGATGTAGCACAAGCATGAACTGCATTAGATTAATTCAAAATAACAGTCAGCTCATATCTTTTATGACAACAGGCTGCTGAGTCTATAAATAGGGAAGGGAAGCTTAAGCCTTGGCTTCAGCCTATTCCTTTTTTCGTAAGTTATCGGTTTGTAAAATAGTATTTTGTTTTGTTTTCTTCTTTGCCCACCTCCATCTATGACCCATTTCACTCTGATTTGGGATTTTAATATTGCAACGCCCAAGTAGACAATGTTCGTAGAGCCTGTTATGAAGATCAATTTAACCTGAACTTTCCATAAATCAATACCATTTTTAATTTTTTTAATTTAAAGTTGCAGGCGCTACATATGACATGAATTTTAGTTTCACTTGTATACGTGTCTCATAAAATAAACATGTTTAAAACAAGCTAGCTTTATGTGGATGCGAGGAGCGGCCATATTGGAGCGGCCATGTTAGATCTTGAATTGTCATACTTCCCAAGTGGGAACTTTTCAGGAACTCCGTCCAAAGATGAGTGAAGGAGTCCACAGGTATGAAACCACACATGCAGAGAACTAAGGGGTGTGCAGGATGAGGTGGAGGTCAAGGGTCAACCAAAACTTAAATGTTTCAACAGCGTGCTAAACTCATGTTGCCCTATATTGTCCTTGGCATGACAACTATGACAAATTCAAGGCTCCACAGAGCCTGGTTAACCTCTGCTCAGCCCCTCAGTGGCTCTTGGCTCCCCCCATGTTAGTGAGATGTTTTTTCATTTGTGTGGGGTTTACAATTTAATAAAGACTGAAGCTGTGCAGCCTGTCTGTTTTTGTTGACTTTGGGTTAGGTTAGAGTAGAATAACTGTAGGAAAAAAATATCCCAGAATCTTTTCATTTTGTTCTGATGCATAAAACCCTCAAATGGTAACAGTCTGGCTGTTTTTAGCCTGAAGCAGATCAGGACACATTGTATACTTTTAAATGAATTGCTTTTGACCTTGAAAAGTAGTCGTGCTTGTGGATGTTTTCTTTATTGTTGACATTCAGTTGGAGGTCTTCACTTCATCAGATGAACTGAACTGAAATGCCTGTTTTTAGTTTTGAGCTTTTTACTGATGCCAGCAGAGAATGTGGGTTCTGTTCAGCCGCTGCAGTTAGAAATACAGCCGAGTGGAAAGTGCTGCAGAAGTGGCCAGAGCGCTCACACCCCCGAACCGAAGGAACAATTTGGCAGCTGAAACTGTCGTCTTGTACCGTCGCTCCATTTGGCTCCTATAGCCATCCTTAAGTGGCTTCAGATATATCAGCTGCATTAACTCCACGCTCTTCTTGACCACCTTCCACTGAAAAGCACAACAAACACTGCAGAGGGGAACATTAAAACATTTCATCGGCACGCCGCACAATCAAAATTTAATGACTTGGAAGAAAGCAGAGATGCTGTCAGCGTGGCATTGTTGCAGCTCTGGGAATGGCAGGTTTGATGTCTGCAGCTGCTTCATGATTCTGTTGTCTGTATGGTGAAGCGTGGAAGGGTAAATATTCATCTTTGAAGGGGGGAAAAAAAAAACACAATCTTGTCTTGACAAATCTGCGAATTGTTCCAGCAAAGCATAATTTATAGGATGGGACTTTTACTGCAGTCAGGCCGACTGCTTCAGCATAATAATGACCACAGGTGTTTCCTCCTCTCAGTGGCTCTTTTAAGTGGTTTTTATGAATTAGAGACTTGGAGCAGTGATGTCAAGCTAAATCGCACGTTGGTGAAGCTGCTGTGTTGCAGGTGTGCCTTGGCTGCCCTCTAGTGGTGGGTAGCTGAACAGACAGGAGGTGATCAGGTTTGGAGGCTCAGGGCTCTGCAGTCTGCGGCTCCTTTAACCTTCCTCAATGGCTCTCAATAAACACTGCTTATACAACGACGCCCAAAGTTCCTGTAATATATTTCTTTTATCTTTTCTTGTCATAAGGTTAGAAAATGTGTGGTTTTTAGGACTGTGCCTAATGATTATTTTAGTAATAAACTGCATGACTGAAACTTTGTGAAAACCAATGTTGATCAAGGGAACTTGAGTTCAGAAGAAGGAAGTGGAGCTGCTTGGAACGAGAGGAGATTTAGCTAAGCTAGATTGCACGGTGATTTCTCAGTAATAATCAGGACAATGATGCAAGAGTAAAATGTTCAAAACATTGTGGAAGTATTGAACTAAGAGATAAGACTCTTCTAATGTCGAAACGGTGTAATATTTGTCCATTGTAAAATGAAATCATCCTGTCAGCGTATCCAAGCCCTCCCCTTCACAACACACTTAAATCTGAACTCTTACATGAATTTTCCTCCAATCAAACGCCAAGACGAACCCTTTCATGTTCAGAGTGTTCAGAGCGCGCTGACGAGTTCGGCCCGAGGGTTTTCTCCTTTTTAAATCTGTGACTTTTCAAGGGCAATCACTTTCATCTCGCCGAGTCCTTATGAGAACATGATTTGATGTTCCATCAGCAGCGCAGTCGTCTCCACAATACTGTCACAAGAGGCAGCAATAATGCAAATAAGTCTGTCCACACAGATTTTCTTCTTTTGACAAACGCACAGCGACATTGGGGGAACTGAGTGCTTCACATTCAAGTTGGAGGACCGTGGCTTTGTGAATGCAAGTGGACTCCTGTCACATTTCTTGCCACAATTAAGAAGAAAGGAAGTAAAGAGCTGCGGTCTGTACATAAACTACGACAAATCCAAACACTGTAATCACAGAGAATCGGAACGATCAAGTGTTACATGAAGAGACAAAGAATCGCTTTTATTTCTCGTTTTAAATTAAAACGCAAAAAAACTGACAAGGAACTTATTTATATCTTACAAGTATTTTGTCATTTGACAAGAGAATAATACCAGCCCAAGTAAAGTACAGTGACCCACAGAGAAGCTGAGACAAAACGCTTCTGTTTGAGTTATTCAGGTATATGAAACGTCTGTCATTATTCATGTTTCCATTGGAAACATGAATAATGACATGCAACAAACCACCAAAACGGATCACTCTGCTACTTCCTCAGACTTCTCATTAAAAAGTTGTGACATTGTTTTCAATGATTGATACTGTTGTTTTTCTAAAAAGGAGACCTTTTGGAGAAGGTCAGGTATGTGGAAAAATTGTATAGAAAAATCAATGCTAAAGCTATATCTCACATTTGCTGTTTCTAATGTTGTAGAAAAGTTTCAGAGCTTTACAATTTTATTTGTGCTGTAAAAAAATTGACTTTCAGTGTATGGACTTATTTATATCTTGCCAGTCGGCAGGTTGTTTTAATATTTCTGAAGTCCAGGACAGTGATATATTAGATTTACGTAGATCATCTTGACAAGACGTTTCTTTAGTTATGCAGCATCTATATCTGGACAGCTTTGCATTATCTTCACTTATCTTAAGGATGCTGTCACATCTGATAATGTGGTGGACTCAGTTTGATTGGGGACCAAAGTTGTAATGTGGTTTGCTCTCATTGCACTGTGCCAAATGAACCAAACTCTTTGAAAAACATGTTCGCCTCCTCACCTGACCAGGAACCACTGAAGGAAATGACACAAAAACCTCGAAAAAGACATGATCTCAACTTTCTTCTTTGCCAAATGAACTCAAAAATAAAGTGGCGTCAGATTTTAGCAGTTGTAGAATTTCTGTTTCGTCTTTGGTAAAAGCCATTTCTCCCTCTAGTGCTACACTAGTGCTCTGGATTTGGTTGTATTTACCCAGAATGCCCTGCGGTGTAGTCCACTTCCTGCTTTTGGAGCGTTGTGCCGTCGTGCAGTGGGACCACACCAGATTTCACTTCCACCAAAGTGAAATCTGATCCTCACTGTTTCAGTCCACATTAGAGTTCAGATATCCATTCACACCTTTTCAAATGTCCTGGACTTTCTAGACAAACTATAATTGCATCCTTAATTAAGAGCAGACATGCACCATGTGGTACATATGAAAAGGATTCAGCTTCATCCAGCTGCATTGTCTGTCTTCAGTTCACCTGGAATCTTCATTGCAAATGTTCACCAACTTGTTCAGAAGCTTCGCTCTTGCCAAGAGACGGAGATTATTCCTGTTTTTGTCTCCATTTTATCCTCTCAGTGACAAACTCCTGACGTTCCTTCAACGCCGTCACGCCTCGCTTCCTAATCCCAGTCCAACGTCTTTTTGCTTCTCCCTTTATTCTTGTTCAGCTTCATATTTAGTTTCCATCTCGCAGTGTTCAGTTGCTGCATCTTCGCCGCCCAGAGTTGAAGGAGCCCCTTTCACTTCCTGACAGGACAAGATGAAGAATTAGGAGCCAGTTGTAGTGAGAGCTCCTTTAAGGGAATTGTAAATGTCACAGAAATAGTTGGATTGAGTTTGGCACACTGACGATTTATACCAAACGTCTTTTTAAGTGCAAAATGATGCTTGCAGTGAGTGCCTCTCTCGCACGTCCAGTTTGGATGGATTAGTTAGTTTTATACGTGACCAAAAAGCAAAAGGGTTTTAAAATGTTCTCAGTTTGGAGGACTTCCTAACATTATGCATGGATTATTTATTTTCTGGATGGCTTCATCAATTTTAGATCTGTTGCTATAGATAAATGAAAAACGTCCAGCAGAAAAATGACTACTTGAATCAGTGTGTGCTTTTAATTAAACTCAATCAGATGCAGAATTCTGAGTCTGTTGCTCATAAACGAACCTTTAAGTGCAGATAAAGAATCAGCAACAGCAGAACAATATGTAACTCTTAGTGTTTTAGATTCTGTTATTGTTCAGTAAGTCTTCCACATAGGTATTAAACATTTGGGAAATATGACTTAAAAATGAATTTTTAATTTTTTTATATACCAGAGTCAATTTTGATACATGTAATTTATTTTCTTGCTTCCTATTGTAAAACAAAAATGACAAAGAACATAAAATATTTTCAAAAAGTCTCTTATGTTGGTTGTGTGGCAGAATTAGGATGCACTGAGAAATTTTAATTTGGTCATAATATTAACAGAATAAAGACAACCTTGCCAGAAAGATGTCTTTTTGCTTTATTTTTAATCATAAATGCAAAACATGCATATTTTTGTGACGTTTTGGCTTTCAGTAATTGATCTTTTTCTTCAGCTTAACGATGACTAAATTAGTAGACGATTATTTCAATAATCAATGGATCAGATTAATCGTTTCACCCCTGCATGTTTACCCAGCCAGAGTTTTTAGTGCGGTTTAATCTGAAGCTAATAGTTTATTCCCCCCCTGCCAGTTGTGAGTAATGAGTTGTACCTGGTTCCTTGCAGCCTAGATAAACTGCTGGACTCAGGCTTGTATACGGGCGAGATAACGGAGCTGACAGGAGGTCCAGGAAGCGGCAAATCTCAGGTGAGCATTTCCTCGACCTCCTCCAGCAACGCAGATCATTTCAGCCTCATAAACTTCCCCTCCAGCCAGACCGGAGCTCTTCTTCTAGAGCAGAAGCGACGCTCTCGTTTCAGAAAGTTTCACCAGTTTGTGTGTGTTTTTGCAGGTGTGTTTTGGTGTCGCGGTGCACATCGCGTACCACCTGAAGCAGAGCGTGATCTACATCGACACAACAGGCGGGCTCACAGCCAGCCGCCTGCTGCAGATGCTGCAAACCGAAACCAACAACACAGACGAGCAGGTGAGCTGCTGGATGTTGATTAATCTGTCCATTATTCCAACAATTAATCAAATTAAAGAAAAATGTCTCACTGCTGAGTTTTCATTAAACTGCTCAAACCTTTTCTACAAAATATTGGACCTGGTTCAAATTCCTTATGCGATCCGGTCGGCTCATCCATAAAAGAATCGACAGATGGAATGGAAAGGACTGAGCTTTTCAAATGTTGATATTAGAAGTCATTCTGTTTTAGCTACAGATGTTCAGGTGTTCACTAAAGACCTGCTATGTTGTTGCTTTTAGGCTATAAAAAGTTCTTTATTATATAAAAAGAACTCAAACTTTTTTCTTTGCATCTTTTAATGTATTTTCTAATATTTGTATAAAAAAAGTTTAAGTGAAAACTGCAGAGTATTGCAGTTAAAATAATCGATAAAGCCCTAGATTAATCATTTCAGCCCTGGTTGTTTCACACAAATGATAATATATTTAACATGAAATCAGCTGACAGCCAAAACTTTCTGCCTGCAGATGGAGGCTCTTCAGAGGATCCACACCTTCCGCGTGTTTGACGTCTGCGCTCTGCTCGACTGTCTGTACGGGCTCGGCGGCGGCGGCCTTCACAAGGTTTGTTTGCATAAAACACACCAGCCGCACCTCCGGGACCTGCAGGGAGTTGGGGGGGAGTGAACCTTTCAGCTGTCTAAATGTGTCGCATTGTGTGTGGAGGCGTGTGTCGGCGGCGGCTCTGTCAAGGCGCTGATCGTGGACTCGGTGTCGGCTGTTATCGCTCCTCTGCTGGGAGGCAAACAGAACGAAGGTGAGTGTCTCTCCGCTGCTCTGTCACACTCAGGCACACCCCAGGCTGTTCACATCTGCATGGATTTCATCTGAGGTTAGAATGTGAGGAATGGAGCCCCGCGTGTTTTTAGAAGGATGACATTTACATAAAAAGAACGCTGGAAATAAGAGCAGCAGCATCGTGGAAGTGAAGTTAAAGTAGAGCAGTGCAGAAGAAAAGGATGTTTGTTAAGTTCGATGTTTGAGCTCGTCTTTGCTCTTGAGACTTGAAATGAATTGAGCTCATTCAGCTTTATTGCTTATTAATTTAATGTATTTATTGAATCTCTATTAACAAAGTTCGTACAGGTGCTTGAAATCCTTGAAAATGAATTTCAGCTGGATTTTTCTTTTCAAGGTTTGGAAAGTGCTTGGTTTCTGTTTGAAGTCCTTAAAAGTGTATGATGTTAAAATTACACAGTTTCATGAAAGCCCAAATTTGGAAAATGTCATTTCTGGTCAAAGCCACATATTTTCACAAACCTAATAAAAAAATATCTACCTTTTTTTTTTTAATCTCACTGCCCAAAATTGAATTGAGCTGAACTTTTCTTCCTATCTGAATAACCAAATAATTATTATAATAATTAAAATGTAAAATTTAGTTGTATGTTACTTTTCCTTGTCCCTGCTGCAGACTCAGTTCGACCTTCCAGAGACATTAATCAGTTTAATTTTGTGAGGAACAGAAGTCCTAGAAACTTGCTTTAAGGACAAACTCTGGACTTGTCAGAGAAAATATCACAGAAGGTCAGAGTCCCACCTTTCCCCCTGACATGTGAGTCTCAAGAGCTTCAGCTAAACGATCGAATGTCGCAGCAGGTCAAAGTTCACCTGTGAAGGTGGTAGACGGAGGCATAATCTGATCACGTGCTTGGTTTGCTCCTGAAAGCGTTGCTGTGGATGACTTGTGCCTAACAAATCCTCTGTCACCTCAGAGGAGCTGTTAAAGGTGACCCATTTTGAAAAATTAACATTTTGTACGTTTGTACTTCCATTTGGTTCTTTACTACTTCTAAAAACAGCCAAGTGCTAAAAAACCCAAAACACCCAGACATTTATTGGCAACAAATTAATAGTTTTAGTTTTGGAAAACGAGTCGTTTCAAAATCCTCCTCATATGTCACATTTTCCAGACGCTGCCCCATCTCCTAGCAACCCAAACGGAGTTCCAGCACGTTTGGTCAGCTGGTTTTAATGCTGGATGTCCTGTACAATGGCTGCTGTACAGCACATATAAGTGTTTTGTTGTTCACTTCCCATCCAGAAACCACTTGCTGCGTTCTTGTTGGCTGTACAGGAGGCCCCATGTCTGCTTGTCAAAGATGTATAGTTGTAACATTGCGTATCTTCACTTACTCACAATTGAAATATCTAACATTAAAAACAAAACAACTGAAACCAATACAAAAAGATAGTGCAGTCTGTGCAAACAACTCGTCCTTCAGCAGATGAACGAGTTGAGACTGAAGCTGTTCTTTAGTAGAAAGAGACAAAATCCAATCATTCATACAAATGGAAGTTATTGAGCTTGATTTAATTTAAATTATTTACTTCTTATCAAGACAGGCTTACTAAACAATCTTTCTAGTGAGGGTTGATTTTTACCTTACAAAATAGTTTAAAAAAAAAAGTACAATAATCTGTTACTGTTTTTCTCATTCTGGGTAAAACGCTATGAAACTAGATTTCCAAACTCCTAATATTTCTGTCACTTCATTTGGAGCTTTATCTAAATCCTGGCTTCGGCTGCAGAGTATAACTTCAGGACGCTGAACATATTCTCTCCGTGTTCCAACTTCTCCAAAACGTCCTGCGCCTCCAGGCATGTCCTTGATGATACAAGTGGCAGCAGCTCTGAAGACGATGGCGAAGGACTTCAGTGTTGCTGTTCTGGTAAGGATGTCTCAGTTCTTGATGTTTCCTGCTCTGCATGCAGGCCTCATTTCCACCGCTGGTGCAGAAAAAAAAACAAACAAAAAAATAAAAACGCCTTAAAGCCGTTCAAAAAAAAGGAAAAAAAAGCATGCAGGCACCCTAATTTAGAACTGTGTTTGATTTTCCACAACAATTTGAGCCTTCCTTTCATGTGTTGAGCCGGTTTTATCTGTTTTAAGGGCGTAATGAGCCATAAAACACTGAAACGGGATGCCGTCTGCGCCCGCAGGTGACCAACCATGTAACGAGAAGCGGCAGCGGGGAAGCGCAGCCGGGCCTCGGCGTGTCGTGGAGCCACGTCCCCAGAACCAGAATCCTGCTGGAACGAGTTGAGAGCGGCGCGTCGGGTCGGCGCTCGGCAACGCTCATCAAGTCTTCCAGACAGGTGTGCCAGGAGCGGCGGCGCCGCCGATTCTGTCAGAGGAGCTTTCTGCTGTTGTCAAAACATCTTGTTAAAATGGAGAGCACAAAGTTGTTTGCCCATGGGCTCGGTTTGATAAAGACTCCTGATTTCCATTTAAAAACATCTCCAGGCTGGATTTTAGCGGAAAAGTACACCAGACGCATCAGTCTAATTCATAAAGACAGGCTGTAAATAATGAGTCATGCTGCTCATTTACATGCAGAACACAGAGGCTGTTACCTACAAGCTGGACCCACATGCTGACTTTGTGGAAAATGCGAAAGCAGGCAGGTGGGAAAGGACGTGCCACCTTAATTAAAAATAAAGTACACAAGCCCTAAATCACTTCTAGACGCATAAAAATCTAAACTAACTTGCAGGAGAGACTTTCTGTCGAGCCCTGCTGATATTTTTAGCTGAGTTTTCTTCATCGGTTCATTTTGTTCTTGGAGATTTCTTTTCCTCTGATCCAAAATGTTTCTTCAGTTGTGAAGGTGGTTGGAAGGTCATATGCCCCATTGCTGAAACAAAAAAAACAACAACTGGGGAGTTAAGATTATGGTTCTTGAGAACTTGTTTTAACTCTGTTTATTGATCTGACACTAACCCTATTAACAATTTCATTGCAGAATAAAGGTTGTTTATTTTACTGCTGTAATTGCAATTCAAAGTCCTGATTATTTTTTTTTCAGTTCTCTGTTTACTCAGGAATGCTTCAGTCCTCTCAGAGCTGGGCCTTTCCCTGAGCCTTTTCCCACTGCATCATATTCTTCCACTCAACTTTCCATTAATAGACTTGAATAAATGACTGTGGACAACATTTCCTAACTTATCTAATTTACTGAGCTACACATTATTGTGTATTTATTGGAGATTTTAACAGCCATAGTCCTCTGTTGATCTCATTAAGTTTTCTTCAGTTATCTCTGTTCTTGACAGATCTATTTATTATGCTGCTACTCATCCAGATACTGCAGAGCTTTAATCAAACCTGCAGCAGAAGAGCAGACAGCAGCGAGCTTCCAATAAAACAAACAAAAAAAAAGTTAAATACTGTAATCTCAATCATGATAGTTTAATTTCAAAAATAAAAACATCAGATGAAACAGACAAGCATCCAGTGAATTAATTTTGCTTTTTGTGCCAGGCTTGTCTCATCAAGCAGGATTTTGACCTGCAGTGTTGGAGTCGAGCTGAAGGAGAAACAGGAGGAGGAGGAGAGACGTCAGGAAAGAGGAAGCTGGACGAGACCGACCCCTGACCCCTGACCAGAGGAACGCTGCAGCAACGACCAAAAGGTTCGTTTACGTTGCTGGATTGGAGTTTTTGACAGATTTAAATGCAGCTGATTGAATGACCTGACAGTTACCTGCTGAGTATCGACACATTAACCTGAGAGCTTAAATTCACTCAGAAATCCACATCAATCAGTTAAGGATTAATTTAAATCATCTTTTACATTTTGTTGGGATTTAATTGATTCACAAGTTAATGAATAATCAAGAGAAGCAAAACTTATTTTGTTTTCCAAACACAAATCTGAGAAGTGTGGCATGCACCTTTGCAAAATAGCCCTAGTGCTGTACAATTGGTTGGAGAACTGTTAACTGATTTTTTTATTTTTAGTTGGATTTAAGTCCAGACTTTGATTAGGCCATGCTAACCTAATCGTTGTCCATCTGGAAGCAAAACCTTCATGTAGTTCATGTTTGAACAGTTTGTGTAGTTTTAGCAATAAAACTGGTCCTTCTGAGTACACTCATGAGTTTAAAGTGGCCCAATGTGAGTTTTACACAGACCAGCCAGAGATATGTAAATAATAAAACTAACTTACAAGTAATTTTTCCACACAGTACAGGATCTTGTTTTAAGTAAAAATAAAATCCTTAATATTTATGAAAAAGTTCCAGTGGTAAATTGTTTCAATTATAATAAAAAATTTTCCCCATATTATAAGTGAAATAATTTGCTGAAACATTTTGATCAGTGCGATTGATTTTTTTTTTTAAGTTAAAACAAGATCATGCTGAAAAGTTACCTGTAAGTACATTTGAAATGATACAATACTGTATTTGAACAAGACTAGAACATTTTTGCAGTTTTTTTCTGTAAAATAAAGACATCACACAAGCAAATGTTTTCAGTTTTTCACCAGTATTTATTTGCAGTTCATGATCTTTCTTGCTTCTGTAGTAAAAAGTCAACTCCTGTTTAGTTGTGACCTCATTTTGCTCTGCAAAAGTTTCAATAGAATCATTATTCTCCAAACAAAAAGCCTCCACCTTAAATCTTAGTGTCTGCTGCTGAAATAAAAAAATGACCTGAGAGAATGTTGAACTGAAGAGCTGCCCTCCGACCCGACCCGACCCCAACACTCATGGTGTCTTCCTCTCAGCAGGGAGGAACGACGCGCCGCTTTCGGATGCATTCCCAGATCCAGCTGGGAGAGACCCTTTGGGCCCGGCTGCCCCCCTCTGGGTCGCCCAGCGTGTGTGTAGCCGAGGCGGAGTCATAATCCGGCACCAGGTCCCCGTCGTATGCCACGAAGTACCGCCGCAGTCTGTCGAAGTCCTGAACGGAGACGGGGAGGAAGAGCTTGACTCCGCTGAAGATTCCAACAGCGTCTGGAAGAAGCACAGACTGATTCAGACCTGACGGGCTGCAGGTACAAGATTCACTGCAAAACTGAAATCTGCCTGATCGAAGTGTTGAGTTTCCCTTGTGTTTTTTTTTTCTAGACCTACTTTCTCACAAGGTGTTTATGGTAAAGCATTTCTCTTATTTTAAGATAATTTAAACTTTGATTTAAGGATGATGGATTAGTCAAAACACGTCGAGACAATTTAAACTCGTGAGCTGGACTTTTATATTTTTTTAAGGGAAAATTTTAAATAAAAACATTGAATTTTATTCCTTTTGGTTTTTGACTTCACTGAATGTACACGTTAAAATAAATTTCTATTGCATTAAAACCACCATTTGTCTTCTTTGGATAACTGTGAGTTGTTGAGGTCCACCTGGTTCGATGACGGCATTTTGGACCAACCTTGTCGTTCCTCGGCTGCAGCAGCTGGGAAGACGTTTTGTTTTGTCCGTTGCTCTGAACGCTCTCCTCGCTCTTCTTCACCTGCAGCAAAGGGACACCTCATCATACCTTCCTCCGCTGAGTGTATGTAAATGTTGTGAAGTGTGTGTCACGGTGCAGCTGGTACCTTCTTGGCGCTGGAAGCCTCAGAGGTGGAAGTGCGGGGTTTTGATTTTACAGCCTTTGGTTTGGTCGGGGTGCTGTTACCTGTGAAGGAAAGCAAGAAGAAACCATTTTCTACTATTAATTTAGGTTTTCAATCACTACCTGTGTCTCCATCGACATTTGAACTTCTAAAATAATACAATCATTTGTTTTCATCTGCTGGTCTGGAATGAATCAACCAGATGGTGGCGCTGCGCACGGCCGTAACAAACAGGAAGTGGAGGTTGCAAACTTTCACATCTCTGCTCTAATTTTAGAACATGAACCAAAGTAAATTCCCAACAAGTTGCCTATCAGATGCTCCAGCAACTGTAACTCATGATGTTGTGACTATTTCTGCCCTCTGGTGGTCATTCTGTGCATGTACATCCCAATGCCTGGATTTTCTTTGTCCCTTTGGTCAGAAACAAACTCTACTTTGAGTTTTGCAGAAGTTTCTTCCCCTAAAGCAAACCAGGAGCTCTTTAATAAAACAGAAGAATATTTGGAAATCGTACGAGTACCTACAAAGAGGTTGAGGACCAACATCAGCTGAAAAACTTCAAGTTGCTTCCTTATAAATAATCTAAAACACTGCTGAGCCTGAGGACAACCGAAGTAGGTTCCCATCACAATTTCAGAACAATTGGAAATTTTTTTTGTTTGAGATTCTCACTGAGCATCCATAGCCTGTTGACAGCAACATAAGACAGCCTTAAAGTAAATTAACTCTCTACTGCAGCAATGTAATCTCTGATAATCACTGTTGCCACAAGTATTGGCACCAACATTTCCAACAAGATAAAGTTAATAAAAGGCTGCAAAGAGAACTGGGTAATCAAGACCTTGTAATAAAGAATTATAGTTTTATTTTCTGAAGGACCATGTTGCTTTGACAACTCGACCAATTACTGAGGGCCAAACAGGGTTTCTGCACATTTTACCAACTCAATTCAAGACTTTTTATGACCTTTACAGAAATGTACAGAAGAAAAGGCACTTTTAACCGGTTAAAGCTTTTATGCACAGAATGTCAAAACTGGTAATAAATCAGCACTTCTCTATGACGGAGGTAAAAAAATAAAGAACTAACTAGCTAGCAAAGGTATATTAGCAGCAAGTTAGTGCTCAACTGCCTTGAGTCACACAAGCAAGAAGGCGATTGCTAAATGTTGGTCCACTCTGAAGGTTCTTGTCAATATTATAAGCCTGATCCACAATAAGGAAATGTTAACTTTTACAACACATCTCCAGAAGGAGAAAGGAGACTTTGGGAAAAAATGGGATCTTTTAATAGACGTGTAACTGTTGTGACTCCATGCCATTCTGATTGACAGGCACTTGGGATTTCTCCTCTTTTATTTTTGTGACTCTACACATTGAAATGTCTGTAAAATTATAATGGTCATCAGTGTGACTGTCCACCAGTCTAAGCCCTCGCGTTTGGTTTTGTGTACTTGTATGTATAAAAATGAAGAAAAATGTCATGCACAGTATTACCACCAGGGGGAGCAACGATTGTGGCCGATTTTAAAGTGATTTTCCTTCCAGGAAATTAATATTTTGCTGCAATAAAAACAGATCTGAAGGGATTCCTGAGATTTCTACCAGAGGTGCCTTTAAATCTGAGCAGCACTGTGTTAATCTGACCAATCGGACTCGTCTTTTTGGCTGGAGCTCTCCTGCTGGATGACGACGGCGAGTTTCCACCGCTGTCTCCTCCCGATGAGCCTTTGTCGTCAGACGTGGAAGGACCCACCGTCACTTTAAAGTCGTAGTTCTCCTTCGAAATGCGAAACAGCTCCTGGGCAGAAGATGGAAAGGTCAGAGGTCAGGTGTCTGGATCTCCTTCAACCCTTCCATCAGGTCTTCTGATGACCATCTTGTTAAAACTAAGCAGGAAGAGGCTGGGCGATTACCCTGAGCTGGTGCAGGTTGGTGGCCGTCTTCCAGTCCTTGTCGTCGCGGATTCGCGTCATGCGGGGGAAGCGGATGGAGATGCCGTCGGCGGTGTGCATTTCTGATTTGGAAAACTCTGCGCCGGTGATCTCCCAGACCGGCGCTTGCTGCAGGGAAGGAAACGGAGACAAGCAGTTAGATCCGAGACGCGGCCCACTGTTGTTCCAGACAGTTATTTGTCATCAAATAGAATAAATTGTTTAATGAAGTATTTAGCAAACGATATCTCCTGCGGCGGAAATTATGTTAAATTAAATTATTGTCCAATATGAATGCAAAATGTTTTTAATACTCTTGCATCCTGAGAGACCTGCCAAAAACCAAACTGTTATATCTAGGAAGAATGCATATCAAAACTTTTTTTTATGCTATCACAAGCTACGTTTCCAATACAAGTACACTCAAAGATTTGTCGATTTTCTGCTGGTGTCAAAAAGACAATTTTGCAGTTGTGGGGCTTCCATTAAATAAGATATGCAATTAAAATCACATTTGAATAAGTTTGTTCATGTGATAAGTCATTTGTCTTCTTTGTAGTTTGCACCAGTGGCAACATCTAAGTGTTGATCATGTGACCCGTGTGATGCAAAAAAAAAAAAAAAAGTGTTTCCGTTACAGTTTTGCAAAATAAACCAGTTTTGATGCAGCTAAAAATCACCTCATCCCAGGGCAGAAACTTTGATTGCAAACTTATCTTTGAAATGTCGGATTGCACAATGATATGGAGACTATTCTGACTGGAAAACATCTGAATTCATTTAAGTCATATTTTATACAAATCATAAACACTTTAGAGACAGAATCCTGCTTCTCCATGGGAACAGTGTGGTTTAGCAACCATGACTTGATGCGAAGTAATGACACCAGCAGATGCACGTCACTAGTTATCGTGGCTAATGGATGCTGTCCTATCTAATAATGTAGGTCTACACATCTAAAGGTTCTCCAGGACTGAACTTGAAGACCTCTACTCTAATCCAGACGTCAGCATGTTAAAATCTCACCTCAGGGTCACGGATAATGAAATCAGGATAATAGTTCTTGACAATTTTCAACCAGCTGGGAATTTTCCCGGGTTCCTACACACACAGAGAGAGACATGACAGATTAATATTTGTCAGTATTACATCAGCTCCACATTCCAGCAGCCTCCAAGCAGGTCCTCCTCTGACCTTGCTGATTTTGATCACATCCAACTCCTTCTGGAGTCGGGCCAGCATGGCGTCATCGTAGCCTCCGGAGCACTTGGTCACCGTGCACCACTTCTTCGAGTCCGGGTCGTAGCAGCCCATCAGAAAGCTCGACATGATGCCCCCTGGTGGACAAAAAAAGGGGAATTTATTCTCCCCTCTACCTCCCTACATTTGTTGTTCCTGCTTTTTACGTCGTCTTTAAACCTCATGAGAAGTTTCATTAGCCCTGCTTTGAGAGTTGAACTCCCGTTGTTGTGTTTCCAGTTTTATTTCACACCCATTACCCCCCCTCATAAATCTCCCTCCCCCAGTGGCATCCTCGCCTTATGCATTGCATTACATCTGCATATTTTTCACATGAAGTACTTCGATGCTCATTTGTATTCCCAGTGCAGCACTGTGTTACACTGCTGCCTGCAGAACGTGCAGTCCTTCTTCATGCACTCAGTGACCACAAAATATTAAAAGCACGCCCCTCCACCCAAAAGAAATATATAAATAAGAGTCCTGACAGAGAAATGTAAACAATTGCATTTGCAAGGAGTGGGTGAGAAGCTGGCACTGCAAAAACAAAATCTTACTAAGTAATGTCTAGTTTCTAGTGCAAATACCTCAGTACACTCGAAAAAAGACAAAACTAACTTACAAGTTACTTTTCTGCAATACATATCAGCTTGTTTTAAGTCAACAATTCCCTAGTATTGATGAAACAGTGCTAGTTCCATTCACAGATTATTTCACTTTTGACATTTTTTCATAATTTTTAAATTTAATGTGATGATGACATCTAAACATCTCACAGAAATATTTGATCTCAACCGTTAACAGACCGTTTGATCCTTTTCCGTAGAAGGCACCGAGCACCACCAGGTCTGCCGTGTCGGCCATCGCTCCCTCGTTCAAATAATCCTTCTTCACCTTCAGCCAGTGTCGCTTCCCCGGCTCATAGCTTCCCTGAGACACAGAAGAAGCCCACATGGATTAATTTACCACTTCAGCTACAGCTTCAAGACATTGAAAACACACATAACTTTCACCATCTGACATAAAATCAGACTGACATTAGGATTCTAGCGAACCTAATGTTTTAGGTTTGTTAGGATCAGGATAACTAGTTTTATTGTATTACGTTCTGCAGCTTTAAAGGTTTCCACACACACTAAAGTGTGGATACGTAATCGAAGTCTGATGTGGACCATAGAACACCAACTCCAGTCTGCCTAGAAACTTGAGTCTCAGTTCAGTTTGAATGCATATGTGAATGCCAAGTGGGCTGGTGACCGCTCCAAAAGCAGGAAGTGATTACAGCACCAGCCAAAGACAAAAGAGAAGTCATACAACCGCTAAAAATCTGACGCCACTCCATTTTTGTTTACATCTTGTGAAGGAAGGAAGCTCAGAGGTTCTCATGTTTTTTTCAGTGGATTTTGGGGCAGCGCCACCACAGGCGAGGAGGGGAACAGGTTTTTTAATCGATATTACTCAAAACCATTGGTTGAAGGTATTTTAGAATGTAACTGTGCCAAATACTGAGGAAATGCATGTAAACTTCCATATTTGAAGGAATTGAAGACAACAAATTAGCCAACAGACATAAAGCAGGAAAACAACCTGCAGGTGTCAACCGTTCACTCACAGATCAACCTGACGTTTTTCTTTCCACTGACCTTTACGTCTTTCAGCACCAGGCCTTCCAGTCCTTCTCTGATGACGCGAGTTATCATCTCTGCCAGGTCTCCTGCCCTCTAAAACGCACACAGAATATAAATCCGCAGGTTTATGCAGAGACAAAGCAGAAAGCCTGACTCAACACTTACCGTGACGTGCTTCATCTCTGAGAAGAGGATCCTGTTTGGGACTTCCACCATGTTGTCGTCCAGGAACTTCCTGCGTTCGCAGAGCGGCCTGGAGGACAACTTCAAATTATTAATTTGTGTGTGGGATCACCAAATCACAGATTACAGCCAAGTAAATTTCCTCTTGGTTTTTCTGATGCAAAACTCCCAAATCTACATTTCCTGTTGATTTAAATCCTGGATCATTTCATGGAAAATCTTACCTTTCCATCAAACTCACACCGTTGAAGTAAATGCAGTCGAACACAAACAGACACACGTTGGCGTCTTGAAAGGCAGCTTTCTGAGAGAAAAAGAAGTTTGAAGTCTGACTACAAAGACTGAATCAATAGAGGGAAAGAAAAGAGCAGGGAGAGGTACTCACCTTGTGAACACCCAGGGTGCCAAACGGCAGCGGTTTGCTGGTCTTTGTGTCGATCAGCAGGACTTCAGCATCCAGAATCATGCTGTGGCCGCCGGGGAAAGCCTGAGGGATGTACTCTTTGAAATGGGCCACCTGAAATGCAAAACTTTTATTATTTCATTGTTCAACATCTGGGAGAAAACATTTCCACCGCTGGTTGGAATCAAATAGTTTTGATAATGACTGGTTTTAGGATTTCAGATTCAGATTTTAGGATTTCAAAACCGTAGCAAATTTCTGTCATAGGGTTTAAAACTGAGGAGAAACCAGGGAGTCAGCTGGTTGTAGTGAAACGGCTAAAATCCAAACTCCAACTCTGCTTTTCTCACTGTAAATAATTCAGTCACTTCTACTGTGTTTCCATTAATCACAATAATTTTAAAATTACAGAAAACTGTTGTAATTACACTCCAGTCTCTCCCCCACTTCACTAACCTTTCATTACCATAAACTGCCTAATTATAGACCTTAAGTATTTAATCAGCTGTTTGGATGACAGGCTGAATTGGCAAGGAGCTTCCAGGAAGCTAAAATTGCTCCTCAGACACCAAAATAAGTCCAAATTCAAGCATCTAGAAAACAGTTTCACTGCACTTTTACGCTTTAGTCCACACTGCACCTCCATCTAGTGGACAGAGAGTGCAAAAGCATGAAACGGAACTAGTTTAGTGTTGTATGGGACTTTTAAAGTTGCAGACCTTGCAGAGACAAACTGATGCAAGTCTAACAGGACCAACCTTGTGGGGCAGCACCGGCTTGAGGCTACGGCTGAAGTAGCTGAAGGTGTTTCCGTTCTTGTGGACCTGAACGCGCTCGCCGTCGTATTTTATCTCGGAGTACATCCCATTGGGACATTTCTTCATGGCGTACTCGATGGATTTACACGCCTCGGCCTGGAATCACACAGAACAAGAAAAACACAGACAGACAAGCTTCAATGCGTTGTATTGGATTTTATGTCACAGATCAACACAAAGTTGTGAATATTTGTTATGTGACTGGAAAAATGGATGATGAATAAGTGTGACATGCGTTTGTTTTCACCACAAATTAAAACTAATTACAGCTGAAACAATTATCAAATAGTCAACTACTAACAACATCACTAATTGATTTAGTGTTGATTAATCGAAAATCTTTCAGAATAAAAACGAGGAAATTTCAGAGCTTGAGAAGTCATTTTTGAATATTTTCAACTTTTGAAATTCAGGGGGAAAAAAGGATTTCTGCCAAAAAACTGGAAAATTTGTACCTACAGTGCCTCTAATATGCTGCCGTATTCAGCCGTACTTCTCCACTCGAAAGAGGTAATAAATGTTAGAACTAAAGAAAAAAATAAGCTTAAAAATGAGAGAGCAATTTAGCAGTCTATTAACTAAGCCGTGATAGAAAAGCAATGTTCATAAAGTGTGATGTCAGAGTCGGGCCTCACCAGCATCGGCTGGACAGGCGTCATGAGCGACGCCTCCACGGTCAGGAGCTTCCTGGGTCCAGAGCCGCTGGAGGCATCCTGCTGGTTCCTCAGAACCCTCTCGATCACGTCGCCAAGGTTACGGGAGGCCTTGAAGGCATCGTACGCGTTTGGATCTACCGCGTCTAACCTGAGTGAAGGAGCAGAGGTTTATAAACTGAGTCTGTTCATGCAGGCAGCGCTCTGGGACGAACACTTACACGTGTTTGGCGCCAGCGTTCATCTTCAAGTCGTGCTTAATGAGCCTGATGATGCATTTCAGGTCGTTGCTGGTGCATCTGGGAAAGAGAAGCAGGAAATTCTAACACATGGTCAGGAACCGAGCTACAGACTGCAAGAAGCAGATGAAAGTTTGTGTGTATAAGGTTTTTCCAATTCAAACTAAATATGTTTTTAACAGAACTTATTGGCTGTTAAAGACATCAAAAAACTCTGAAATGCAGGAGGATGATCTTTAAAAGAAAAAGGTAAAAAAAAAAAAAAACCCTACTTGATTTATTCAGTGAAGAATTTTAAAAATAATATAGAAGACAGATGCTGCCAAAATTGGCAAAAAGAAATTGACCAACACATTTAATTACAGTGTAACACAATTTTTTTTTGTCATTTGCCTTTCTTATCTTTGTTTTTGTTCCTTTTTTCATTTGTTTTCCCCCTCTGACTTAATAAAAACTTCATCTAAAGCTAAAAAAAGTCAATATAGCATAACTCTACCAGTTTAACATGGACATACATTCCTTTTCACCCTCCCTGCAAATACTTTGAGAAGAAGAATCTGCCATCTTTTTATAAATTAACCACATTTCATTTGAACTACTTAAACAAATTCATATCAAATACTTAAGCAGATCTTTTCTTCATGGTCACATGAAGCTCAGTCATACATTTAGTGCAAACATTAGTTTGCGCTAAATGTTCTGGTAGGTTCTGCCTCCCAGTCTGACAGGACAAAACGTTACTTTTTGGCGATGCTCTCCAGCTCGCTCTGCTGCTCGTCCTCCTTTGTGAGCTGGGCGAGGCGCATCAGGGACGCATCTACTTCCTGGATTGTCAGGAGGCTCTTGGCAGCAGGAGGAAAATATTTGCTTTCCTCGAAGAAAATCCTCACAGTTTCTGACACGTCGCCCTTCAGAGAAAAATAAAACACAAGAATGGGAGCAGTTTAAAACAGGGATGAACAAATATGACTGTTTGGGCTGAAAATTGTTAGACATTTTTCTCACTGCTGACATCACTCCTCTGTTTCAGTTAAACACTCCACAACCCTGAACTGCATTATCACTAGCTTTGTTTCCATTAGAGGCAATATGAACTACAATGTTCATCACTATGCTTAGCGGTAGCATTATAACGATAACAGTGACTATAAGAATCATTCATTACATCTTTGTTAGACAACTCTGTGTCACAGCATCGCAGCTCCACCAACACAAACACTGCTCTTGAAAACATTCCCATTTGCAATGTGCTTCTTTAGGACACCAGTTACATAATAAAGTGTGATTTGTATCGCTAAGCTGTACATAGTAAGTGCATTTAATCATATTTGCATATTTATTCATGCTTTCATTAAGCAAACGGTGGAGTAAAATCAATCTTGACATAAGGACAGTTTTGGGGACTTTCAACAAATTGGAATTCATTGTGAGAACAAAAAAATGTAATTTTCATAAGAAATGTATCACAAATGGAAGTTTTTTTTAAAGTAAATTCACATGATAACGGGATGCTACTGTCACATAACCAACACACCGCTCTCCAGAAATGCATGAAGGCAACAAAATGAAAACAAACATTGGTTATTAGTATCGGCCCAGGAACAACACTTTTATCTGATACAGATATTGATGTCGATATATTGTGCATCGCTGGTTCAAAAAATGCCTTAACAGCATTTATCGTATCATTTATCATAAATTTCTTGAAATAATTGCGATTTATTATTTTTAAAAAATCCATTTAATGAAGCTAAAACCCCCAAACTGTCCATATTGTTGAGAATTTTAGTCTGTTTTTCCCACTGGTTCTTCAATAAAAGCACCAAGAAGTTTAAACATCTCATTCACTACAGTTATAATTCACAGTTTAAAAATTTAGATCAAACTTCTTTATGTGACTAACAAAAGAAGCATCTAACAAAAAGGAATGTTTTTCAAGACCTGTATTTGTGTTTGCTGTAACTGATGAACTAAATTGTTCTTATTATCATTTTGATTCTCATCACAATAGTACAAAATATTATGATGAAACTTTAAGTCTACATTCCCCACCTCTATTTTAAAACAAACATCTATTTGGATCAGTAACCTGAAACAGAGGATTTCTCTAAAGGTTTTATGCAGAAAGGGCTAAAAGCCTGACATCATGTTCTGAGTTATTCATGAACGCTGCTGAACAGACCTGCTCCAGATCTCGCACCATGTCCTCCTGGTTGGATCTGAATATGCGGCTGAAGAGTTTTACTATCTGCTTATCGTTCAGGTTGTAAACACTTTTAACCACGCCTGGCAGCAGCAGTTTCACCGTCAAGTAAAGATCTCCGTGAAATTTATCTGTTATAGAAAATGAAAAAAAAAACGAAAAAAAAAAAAACAAGGTAAAATCTCAAAATATAAAAAACAACAAAAACAACCCAGCAAACTAAAGTTAAGGCCAACCTCCTCCTGTGCCCTTCTTCAGAAACTTCTCTATAATCTGCGTCTTGCTGTTGTAGCTGTTGTTTTCAGCCACCATTGTGCAGAGTTTGCGAAACTCCCTGAAGAGACAGTCTTTGTGCTGGGCGTCGCAGAGCTGAGAGGACAGGGCGCTGCTAGAGCCGGCTTTGGCTGCCGGGGACGTCGACAGTCCGGGGCTGCTGGAGCTGCCTGAGCTGCCCGAGCTGCCAGCCTTCGCAGCTGATGACAGAATGAAGCAGAGCGATTTAAAAAAAAAATAAAAAAATTTAAAAATGAATATTTTTACACGTTCTAACTTTGACAAATCTGCCAGTTCTACTCGCTGTGTGGTTTTAGCGCTGAAGTACTTTATGTGTTTCAATTTCACACTGATTGTGAACAATCAGTGTGAAATTAGATTTTGTTCAGATTTTGATTGTGAACAATCAGTGTGAAAATACAAAAAAACAAGTATTTTTGTATTTGTTTGGATCTGACTGCTTCTAGTCCGTTTAGGCGGCCAACAGGTTTCAGGGAAAATCCACAGCTGCTTCGTACCTGAAGCCCCTGGTGACCAGTTTATGTCTAAAACATTTGTGTGAAAGTCATTTTAACCAAAACCTTGCGTTTCTGGTATTCTGCTTACAGCAAACTCCATGTCATTCCTCTAAACTGCATCAACAAAATATAAGTTCAGGTAAGAGCAGCATTGAACATTTAGTTGCATTAATCCGGTGTCAATGTATTTTACCTGTGAAGCCAGAAAACTTCCTCGGAGCATTGACAGAAGGGTCAGCAGGGGGGGCCATGAGCTGACCAGTGGTGTTCAACTTGGCCTGGACTTTCTTTTTAGGACTTGCATTAACTTTGGCCATCAGGTCTACAAAACAAGAGGTTTGACAACAATAGAAGTTAAAAAAAAAAAAAAAAAAAAGACTCAAGCATTAAATGTAGATTGACTTCTACGTGCAAGCTTTGTGCTTCTCACATTGCTAATGACTCTTGCTAGTAAGTATTAACAGCTTGCTACTGCTATTCTTAGTCGCTTTGAGTAATGAGACATAGTGAGTGAAAATGTCTGCACATAATTCAAACTTTTGCGTTTTGCCCATTTCACCTATATAGAACGAGATTTTCATTAACTTAAGGTCAATGTACATTTTCTTAGGTGAATAAGACATTTTAAGGCCTTAATTTTAGATAAATGAATTGAACACCCTGTTTAGATTTAGATTGAGCAGTAGGTGATTTATCGGCTCTCTGCTGCACCTGAAACGTGTTTATTAATGAGCTCTTTGTCCTCGTCCTGCAGCTCCTCCCAGCCCTCCAGCTCCGTCAGGTCCTCGATCTTCTTTGTCGTGGCTCTTGCCCTCTCCAGCTTCTCAAATATGCACTTCACGTGATACCACTCTTTCATTTCGCCAGCAGACTCGCTGAAAGGGTTTGGCACAATTTTCCCTATGCGCACGATGCCCTTCTGGATTTTGTCCTTGCATTTCTTGCACCCCGCCGTGCCACGTTTGGCGTATTCCACCAGGAATCGTTGTTCCGACATATTTGGCCACTCGGAAAAGCACCGGCGAACTGAAGTCCAGGGACTGTGTCTTTTTTGAAGATGGTATTGATGGGCTGCTTGGGGCTTTCGCTGATCAGCGGTAGATGAAATTAGAAATGTTCTGCAAAACGGTGGTTGTTTACAAAGGATTAGTGAACCAAAAGGTTGTCGGCCCACACAGACAGTCTTCTGAACCAAGAAAACAAGAAGTCTCTGCATGTAGTTATGACTGTGGGGAAGTTGGAGCCTAAACCAGGAAAAAACAAATGGTTATAGAGGTTAATTTTGATCAGTTTCAAAAAACACATGATACAAACTGAAAGTAGCTGGAAGAAACAAATGAAAGGTGATCAGAATTAGGAGAGGAATGTAGCAACTGCAACAAATATATATATATATATATATATATATACATATATATATATATTGTGGTTTATCAACAAGTTGAAAAGAACAAACATCCAATAATCAGTATGACCTTTCACCCTCAAAGAATGAAAGAAAAATTCAAAATTGTACACTCAAATCTTCAAAGGTCATTGAAGTTGTATTGTGTGATATTTCTTTTATAAAAAGAGATTCGACTTAAAAAAATGTTTTTTTAATTTTCATTCACTCCCGCTGAGAACAATGTCCCCCTCAAAAAACTATGTAAGTTTACTATTGTCTGAACACAAAACTGGTTCATCTCTTAAATTTAGATGTCATTTTATTGAAGGATTCAGTGGCCTTTACAAATAACACACAATCCTCTGAAAGCTTTAATAAATAGGAAAAGGCTGCCGACCTCCACAGAAGAAAGTTGGTCCAGACATTTGATAAACTGTTTGCAATATCTTTCAGCTGATTTGTCTTTTGTTACAAAGATTTATTTTATGAAACTTGGATTTGTTTATTTTTCAACGTTTCGCTGTTTTGACTGAAATCTTAGTATTTTACTTGCACAGAAATTCAGCATCTATGTGGTAATATTAGTATTGCTAGAAATGAGTTTTACACAGACAGTGTAACTATCCAATTTAATGTATGTTTTGGTCACGGTCTTTTATTTTCTAAGCGAAAACTTTAACAAAGACAACTAGAAGTTAGCATTAGTTGTAACCAGTACTGTCTTATAGTAGCTACAACTGATGTGACAAAATAAACCAAACATGACATTGTTGAATAATGTCTCAAATGTAGCCAATAATTACACTTGAATGTTTTTACTGTACCGTGTAGAAGACGCGTAAAAGGAGATGATGCAAATGAATCTGCTACCTCCTCATTGTTATTTAGCAAACAGCTAACTGCCCCCGTGTCAGACCTACGAGTTGTTAGTACTTCCGGTTTTTATTTACAAAATAAAAGTTTTACATGAAATTAAAAGAAGATGCCATATATTGCGGTATGTGACATGAGATGTTATGTGTATGTTACAATTATGTTACCTGTACAAAAAAATTATACAACTGAAAAACCGCGCAGACAATGAGAGTCACTATGTTTGATGCAACACAACGTAACTGCGAGCTACAAGCTGCACTGCAGACCATACACTTGCTGAAATGTGTGGCACAACTGACGCATATCGCCCTCTGCTGCAGCGGAGAAAACAATGGCTAAAGCTGAAACACGGTAAACATTTAAGTAGAAACAAAAAACTGATCGGCCTGTGTGAGCAGTTCGATGGATGTAATTTGTTTTTCTCCCTGCAGACATTCTTAATCAGAACTTCAAATAACATTACTTAGACAGAAAAAAACATTTAGCTAAAATTATTGAAAACCTAAATTTACCAGGGTAATTTACGATATAAATACTGCGCTTATAACGCAGCGCTTATGTTTTCCAAATGTACTTTATTTGGGGGAAAAAGAGTGATTATTATTGCGTTGCTTTCAAAGAGTCTCGGGAATCAAGAGATGGTAAAACATAAAATTCACTTTAAATTTTTCAAATGATGCTACATAAAAGATAAACTCAACAAAAACAGAAAAAGTCAAACTAAAAACACAGCACAAAAATACACAGCCGCCAGCGAATCCCGTTCCCGGTGACCTTAAGTTTTCCCACGGTAGTTTAACGCAACCACAGCCCCCAGCCATTTGTAAACACGCTAAATGCGTTATCGCTACGTAAATTCCGTACTCCATTCTGCCTCCCATAGTCAACCGTAAATTGTCGAGCGTACGTCGAGCGGGAATCACGAGACCTCGACGCTTCAAAGCGAGGACGCGCGGATCAGATGTCGGCAGGAAGATGTTGACGTTATTCCAAACCTAAAGATGAATATTTGTTTCTCTGACGAGTCGCGGAAATATTAAAGGCGAAGAATGGGAAGCAGTACATGCGTTGTCTCGTATGCTGAAAGCTTGGAGCGCAGACTTTTTTTTCTCGGCGGTGAATTTAGGGGAGACTAGCTGCGTTGCAGCAACCTAGCTAGCGACATCGCAGCCCTTTTTGTGGCCCTCAGCGCTCCCTCCCAGCTACACCTAGCATCCCGTCGCTTGAACAACAAGGGAAAATGGTGAGTGGCGAGCTTTTTATTTAACGTTTATCACGTGCGACGTTGTCTGGAGCCTAGTTTGATTCTTGTAGCAACGCCGATAGCTAGTTTAACCCGACGATTGTTTTGACGGAACTAGCTAAACATGGTGCTTAATTAATATTTAAACCTGGGCAACAGTGTCATTTTTGTCTGAGCCAATAGATGAGAAGATCGTGTTCTCTTCTTACCTGTAACAGTAGACAGGCTAATTAATAAGCCTCGCATATTACCTGATTTCTACATGAACACATTCCCTTGTTTTCAAATGTGAAGTAGTATTTACCCCAAAGGGAAATCTCATATCATCCAAGTATATTCAAAAACTGGTTGTGGATGGTGATGCTGTAGCAGTCGGTCTTCCAACGAACCTGAAGAGGCCTCTGACTGACGGTTGTTGCTGGGTGACAGTCTGGTGACTATCTGGCCAGCAGAGTCTCTATTTCACAGAGAAATAGTCATGGTGACGCCATCAGTTGTTGGCAAGTATTGCTAATTCACCTCTTTTGCTTTTGGCGCTCCTCTTTAAGGAGATAATAATGTATTTCCTTATAATATATAATTAATTGAACATAAATGGTATTGTTGTCATGATGAATTCCAGTTAGTGATGTTTAAAACTCCCAAATATGTTACTTTTACTGTTTTTGCCACTCTTTCTTCAATGAAAGCATCAATAAATATTAATACGTTTTAAAATCTGCATATTAAATCCAGTTACGATTTACAAATGAATTATATAAATCCCACTTCTTAATGTGACCGGGGTCCATGTTACAAATTGGAATGTCTTACAAGAGCAGTATTTGTGTTTGTGGGGCTGTTATTGCTGTAACACACAGTCACAGTTACCTAAATAAAATTTAAAAAAGCAATAAACAGTTCTTATTTTCACTTGCATGTCTTGATTGAACAACTTGATTAATACTCTGATGAAATGGCACATCTATGAAAACAAATGGGTTTAACTGGATTTCATTTAGTGGAATAAATGCATAGGCCTGTCCCAATAACAAATTTTGCTGGATGATAAATTGTCCCAGAAATGTTTGCAGTTAATGTTAATATTGTCATATTAAGACCATTTCCAACTAGTATAACAGTAGTTATATTAGCATTTCCACTCAAAGATCAATGAAACTTAAATTTCTAAAGAATATTTAACACTGGACCTGATGAAACATTTTAAATATCCAAAATTTAAAAACAATAATTAAAACAGGTTATGAAGTCTCTGTAGCTAATATTGCATTTTAAAAATATATTAACTTATTCAAGTTAAACTGCTTTGACTTCATAATTTTCCACCACTTTGTTTTGCTCTATAAACATAAAAAATCCCAATCAAATACATTAAAGTTTGAGGTCATAGTTTGACATGTGGAAATGTTCAAGAGGGTGTGAATACTTTGCAAAGCACTTTCCATGAGTTATGGCTTCATTTAAAGGTTTTGTTCCTGATCTATGCTCTGTCTAAACAGCTTTTCCAACCAGCTGCTGATAAATGTGTGCAGCAGTGAATGGAGCTGCTGGTTTTGTTCTCTCCTGTGTTTGTGTATGCCATGCTTTGCTTCTCTGTTACCCTGGAGATGCCAGTCCTGTCATCATTATTGTGAAATATGAGCCACATATAAACATGGGCATTAACTTGCATTTGTTGCTCAGGTCTTTAAATCAAATGCTGATCCTGGTTTTAACTGGGGCAGTTTTAGAACTAAATAATATGAGAATGCACTGCTACTAGCGGTGTAGCGATACAACAATTTCATGATGCGATATTCTGATCACAATACCACATGATGTGTATCACAGTATTTGGCAAACGGTACGATTCAATGCACTTTTACAATTTTCTGAAAGATTGTAGAAGGACAGAGCGATTTTAGAGACATTTTGTGTTCCATAGACTTGGTTTGGATTTACTTAACTGAAAATTGATTAAAAGCACCAACTACACAATACCTGACCCTGACTAGACAGAGTTCAACAGTCTACAGCTGGACAAAATGAATCAAAGATGCAGTGAGAAAATTAGTTTCTGTCATTTAATTCATGTGGATTTGACATAAAACTCCAACTTTCAATCCAAGAGCCTAATACCTGATATATTTAACTGCATTCAAATTTTTTCTACCTTTTTAACACAGTGAAAAAACACAAATATTAAAAAGATGGAAATAAATATCAGTTGTTAGTATCTGCTCAATTTTACTTATCAGACCAATACCGATATGTTAAAAAATCTTCAATATCGGCCAATGACAACATTTATAGGAATAATATTCTAGAAAAACTTAAGACTTCTGAGTTTCAAAAGACATTTCCATGTTTTTTTGTTTGTTTGTTTTGTGAAGGTTCCCAGTTTTCAAACTTGAAAATTTCCTTGTTTTGTTTTTTTTTCTGGAGAATTTCTGAGCTTATTCTTAAAAATTTCTGACTTTTTTTTTTTTTTTTTGAGAAAATGTACTCTTTTTTTTCTATCTACAATGGCTCTAATATGCCATTATACAAACCTTTTGTTGGCAATCCATATAGAATTTAACTTATAAAAATTTACATATAAATATGAAAAAAAGAAAATTGTCTAAAAAGGGAAGCTAATGTTGGCACAAGATGGTAATATTACTGTTTCTGGCTTTGCATGAAATAGAGTAGAAAATATGACTTGCATAGTTAATTGCAGTGTTTGGTTGTGTTATTGATTCTCCTTGCTGATAATGTGTGGTTTAAAGCAAAGCCACATTGAAGAGGCAGAGCTCCATAATGCTAATTGTTCTCCTTACATGGAACAATAAAACTGGAGTTGTAACTTGTCAGAGCAGACTCTTTATTTTTTTTCGAGTTGTATTAAAACCATTTATCAAAAATGAGTCATTGTTTTAGTTTCTGCCAGGAAGTGTCTCTGTGGCTGTAACTGTGATTGATCTTTCTCTAGTAAACGGATATGATGAACAGAAAGCCTCTAACAGGGAAAACATTTTCTGAGTTAATGAGGCAGAGCTGTAACTCAGTGAAAAAGTATTTGCCTCCCAATTTATCTGACAAAAATTGTCAGAATTTTTGATTAACGAAGTTATTTTTGTTGCACCCTGATCAGATCACCTTCATATCATTAATATAGTCCAGTGACCTCCAAAGGGTCGACACCTTTTAATATGTTTGGTATGAAATGTCTCTGTTTTTTGCAGGTTTACCTGCTAAATCCCATAGAAAACCTAAGAGGCTACATCACCAACCGTCCACCTCTGGTCATTTTCATGATCAGTGTCAGTGCGGTGGCCATTGCCTTCCTGACCATCGGGTATTTCTTCAAGATTAAGGAGATAAAGTCTCCAGAGCTCACAGAGGTACGAGAAATCCACACCATTCTTTACAAAACAGTTTCCATTTAATTATGGTAAATGTTTCTCTCCAAGTTACTCATTTTAGGAGGATAATTAGAGTGAAGTGTACGAAACCTTCAGGGTCTGTATAGGTGCTTGAAATTGTTAAAAATACTTAAATTTCAGGTAAATGACTTCTTTTTCCAAGCTTTTCTTACAATTAGGTGTTTTCTAAGATTGGAAAGTGATCGACCTCTGTAAAAATTCTGGACAGACTCATAATAAAGGTTAATCTAACATTTAACTAAAAGCCCGAATTTGGAGAATAAAACAAGCACATTTTTCTCTCTGTGAGGTTTAATCAGATTAACTTTTGTTGTTTTAGATCAGTTAGAATTACCAAACTTATTTCTATTTGCTAAAGGCAAGAAAACTGGGTGAGAACTTTTTTAAAGTGATTTCTTTTGTTGTTACTTTGTTTGTATATTGTGTTGAAGCATTTAGTTTAATTAGGCAAGTAGTTTACCATAGCACGATTTGTTCGGATCGTGTCAGTGTAATGAGTATTTATTCCTAATATTGTCTTATATTTTACATGTTAAGCAGGATTATTTAAATTAAGTTTAAGTTTTGTTTTTTTGTTGTTTTTGTTTTTTGCTAATTTAGCGTTTTGTTAGGTGTGCCTGATATGTCTGAGAGGCATTTCAAAACATAACATTTTATTTTAGTTTTTGTTCTCCCTGATGGAGAAAGTAGGCTACTTTCACATCACATTATTAACAACAGCAATAAATGATGTCATATAATAGTGAATTGGAACTACAAAGAAACAAGCTTGTTTTTGTTTATTTGTATCATTTTGATCTCCAAAGTGGACCTGGAAATGTTAGAAAACTTACTTTGAAGTGCTTGAATTTTTCAGTTTAAGTGAACAAAATCTGAACTTTGCCTCATAGACTTTGTAAAACTGTGATTGCAGACTGCAGAAAGTGATCACAAACTCTGATGTTGTGCTGTTCTGTGTTTGAACACTCTCAGCAGAAGCATGCACAAAGGATTTGCATCTCGGCGTAAAGCAGGATGCAAATCTCAACAACTCGGTGCAGAAAACCTCACTTGGTTTAATAAGTTTAGTTTTGTGCCTCAGGACTGGAACACGTTCCTGTTGCGCTTCAACGACCTGGACTTCTGCGTGTCGGAGAACGAGACGATAAAGCACGGCCTGAACGAGTCGACCACCCCGGAGAGCCTGGTGGTGACCAGCGGCCAGGCCCGCTCCAGCACACAGCCCCCCCTGCTGTTGGAGGACTCAGGCCCCATCAACATCTCTGTCTCCATCACCCTCACGCTGGACCCTGTGCGGCCGTTCGGAGGCTACTCCCGCAACCTCACCCACCTGTACGCCACAGTGCTGGGGCAGCAGGTCGGCCTGTCAGGTGGGTGTGCAGATAGATGGATGGAATTCATTTCTTCTGTCTGGGTTTGTCAGGTGACTTTATTTGGATACAGCAGGCCAACAATAGCTGCAATTCCATTAACCCTATAATTGTGCACTTTGACATTTGGAAAAATAAATTTGCTTAATAGAAACACCAATTTAAAAAAGGTTTTTGAACTAGTATGAGATGGGTTTTTGGCTGTATCGAAATTTGTGTATTTTGGAAAACTGCTATGGAATCACTTTTTTTTTCATCACACGAGTCATATGATCAACAACCGGACATTCACACTGGAGCAAACCACAAAGACGGCGACAGAAAGGAGTTGAAGGATGATGGTGTGGAATGTTTTTAAATGTCTTATCAGGTCAACAAATACGATTTTAATTGCATTCCACAATTTCAAAATTGCAACACAGCAATTATGAAATTGTGTTTCTTTGTCATTTGTGGAATATCAACATAGTTTCGTGCACATTTTGTACTTACATTTTGTGCTGCAGCATTGTGTAGTGGTGACACAATACTGTCTTTTTTTGGTCCATTTCCCAATAATAGGGAAGCTGCGGCCAATACAATCTGTATAGAAAAACAGCTGAATTGACTTAAAATGTTTCTGTTTCTAAACACAGACTGAATACTGTGTTAACAAATTTGTTAACACAGTATAACAAATTTGTTTGATAAATCTGCACCAGTACAGCACACTCAAATGCGCCAATTGCTTTACAAGCTTGGTCAAACAACACAAGTTTAATTTGTTCAGTCAGTGTATACAAGTAGAACAATCAACAGTAAATAAATAATACAGAAACAACAGGTTGACTACCTTGCTCAAACATGTAAAAATGAACAGCAACAAACCTTCTTTCAAATGGTTCAGAAAGTGTAAATAGGAATTCTAAATATAATGTAAAATAAATAAATAAAGCATGACATCACTCAGAGCACAAAGCATAGACTTAGAGTTATCCGTAATCTACACTTACGGATCTGGCACATTGTCTATGACATCTGATCTAGATTTTGTTTCTATTTTAGGACGTTAGTATCTGATTGGTTCATCTCTAGTTGCTGCTGTAGATTCGTACTTTTAAGGTGTTGAGAGTTTCTCAGGCAGCACAAGGTTTTCATACGGGTGCTTGAAAACATCAAAAATACTTGAATTTCAGGATTTGTAAAGTGCTCGATATTCAAAATTATAATAACGTGCACTCTATTTTTGGAAAACAATATTTACAGTTGAAACCAAATATTTAAAGAAAATAAAAAAATGTCAATACACTTTTTTCACCTTCTCAAGGTAAATCAGACTTTTTGTCTTAGGTCAGTTAGAGTTACCAAAATAATTTCTATTTGCTAAATGCCAGAAACCTTAGCAATAATATTTTATAGAAACTTTTTTGTGACTTTCTTGGACCAGTCAGGTTTATAGGATGACATTTCAAAACATAAACATTTTATTTTACTTTTTTTCCTTGTCCTTGTTCTAGAATGTAGAATACCAGTACAAGATATTAATAAATTATGTAACGTAATGAATTTAAACTTCATCTTTAGTTAGTTTGTATCATTTGTTTCCACAAATTGTGGTGCTGGAAAAGTTTTAATGCTTACCATGAAATTCCTTGAAAAGTTCTTGAATTTTACAGTGGGAAAAGTCAACCTGGTATGATACCTTAGTGAGTGTTTTCACAACTTGTTCATACTGGAAAGAAATGTTTTGTATCTTCGTTTTTCTCTGTTCACAGTTTGTTAGAGTAAAATACTTTAACGCTATGCCGAAGCAGACCTTTTTCCTCAGCCTGGTGTATGTAAACTTCTGGTTTCAACTGTAGATGAATGATTTGGCTTTATCATCTAAAACTCTCGTTTTAGAACAGATAACCAAAGCAAATAGAAAGCCACGCAAATATTTGGCGCTGGTGTGGATTTAATCTAACATCAACAGGATGAGCCTGCTCAGATGGAGGTGGTTTTCCTGGAAAAGGTCAACTTGCTCTCTCTCTTATTAAGTTTGAAACTGGTTTAAATGTCACGCACACTCAGAGTCAAACACATTTTGCAAGCAGGTAGGTAAAATCCACTGTGGGAAAGTGAAGGAATGTGGGAAAATGTAGCATCTGCAGGCAGAAACTTGAACATGGAGCTGAAACCCTCGAGGTGAAGCAGGCTGGAGCGTTTCTGCTACGGCTGAATTTTTTTTTGGAAGGTGGGGGCTTATCTAGGTTGGTTTTTATAGATTTTGTTGACTGTCTGGTGGGATCCTGGGTATTTATGATTCCGTTTATTCTCTAACAAATCTTCTGATTTATGAACTGTAACAACTTAAAAAGCTTGGCAGGTTATCAAATTACTTCTCAGTCGCTCCTCTGTCATATCCTGTAGTCCACCTGATAATCTTCTTAAGTCCTTTCTCCATGAAATAAATCTTGCATAAGCCCACAAACCCAGTCTGTCATTCATTATTAAGGAAGTAGTTTAATAATATTGTTGCTGAAGCCCTTAGATTTTCTGCTTATGCAACTTGCCGCTGCATTAAAAGCAGGTAAAACATTGCTCCTCCAAACCTTTATGCACTTTATTGATTGAGTAGTCTCTTCAGATCCACATGTTGGCATTTAAAGAACGCTCTGCTGTGGTGTCTGTGATTTCAGGCCGGGAAGCCCATGAAGAAATAAACATCACATTCACTCTGCCCTTGTCCTGGAACTCGGATGACTGCGTGCTGCACGGCCACTGTGAGCAGGTGGTGTTCAGCACGTGCATGACCATCACAGCAGCCAGCAATATCTTCCCAGTCACATTGTGAGTTGGATGGTTTCCCACAGTTTGCTCTTAGCCTCTCCTCAGACTGCATATGTGTACAAAAAAATGCTTGTATTTCTAGATTCACTAGAGTCACTCCGGAGTATAAGTCGCACCCCCGGCCAAACTATTAAAAAAAAACTGCGACTTATAGTCTGGAAAATACGGTAAATAAATCAGAAGTTAAATATCCTATCTACAAATTTCTATGTCACACCTTCCATTTAAATGTACAGTGTTCTATAAAATCAACTTTATTGAACTTTAAATCATTTTATTATCGTTCCTGTGTTACTCCCTTATCAAAAGCATACCTGGAGTGTTGCCTACTTTCATGCGTTTTTGAGAAATCCTTGAATCTCCAAGGCAACCACTCAGCTCTGCCAAACAGCTGTTTTGTGCACATTTTGTGCACGAAACAGGCACAAAATGTGCCTAATCCCACCTTTGAGACGCAACTCCTCCACAGAACTGCAGTTTTCCAAACGTCCACTTCACAGAGTGCAACTCCCCCACAAAGACTAGCCAGCAGCATTTAGCAAACAGCTGGTGGAACTGCTTACCTGCTCAGCTACTTCTCTGTGCAATGCTGGTAAAAACATTAAAGGCTTAATAGAGAAGCCACTTTTGACATAAAATCAAAGGTGGAGTTTCAGAAAGTAGGAGGTTTTAAAGAGACAGAGGCCCAATTTCAAGCTGTTGGATTACAAAATAAAATTTATTTTAAGTTATATTTGATATATAGCATTTTCATAACAACTGAAGGTATGATTGTTACTTGACTGAATTAGCATTTTTAGAATTTATCAAAAAAAATTAATTTAGGGGAAACTAAACTTTGAATGTTTTCAAAGTTAGCAAAAGCTACAGTGCTAATCAAAAAATTAGCCCAACTAACCACGGCTAAGTTGGATTAGACCACACTGCACACCAAACTCTGGAGAAGCTTTTATTTATTTTGACTTTCAATTAATTTCAGTAATTTACAGAATACATTCCTGAAATAAGACACATTTTGTTTGTTTACAATTTTCTTCAAGAAAAAAGTGAGAATAATTTTTTAAAAAATTGGATTTGGTATCAAAACAAATCTGAGATTTTATTTTTAAGCCGACCAAACTGAGTCACAAGTCATTGTGACATTGGGGACCTGAGATCCTCTTTAGAAACGAAATGCAAAAAATAATCTCATTGAGACATACTTATGCTGTAACTGAAGGATTTGCAGATTTATCAAAGGAAAATTAAAAAGCTCCACGAGTCTCTTCTGTTATTTTATGGGTTTGAAAAGTTTGCATCATGTTTTTTGCCTCCATCCATCCCTGAGAGTAGGATAAAACGCCACGGTTGCCGTTTCACTCCCACATAACAGCTCCTAGGTGATTTACCAACAGCTTATGTAGTCGTGGTGTTTGATCTCGTCAACAATTCAACACCTGCAAATCCCTCTGTGCAGCTTTAATCTGTCCTTCTGCACAGCAAACAATTACAGCTTTAGTTTGAAATGTGAGAGTGAAACTGTCAGACGTAGCACTGGATACGCTGCTGTAAGTTTGAAAAAGAAAAAACAAAAACTATTATAAATGAGTAAATAATAATACAAAATATAGAGACATGCTCCAGGTTGTCAGAAAACAACCTGGAGCAGGGATGTACTTTCTGAAATTAAACAATAACGGTAGAAGCAAACAAAATAAATAAATGTACAAAAATATTGTAGCTTAGAGTTTATCAGATTTATTCTGATGCTGGATAGTGTTTTATTCTTTGAGTTGAATACTTTAAGGTAAATTATTATTATTTCAGTTTCACTTTTGATCATTTAAGAGAAGCATATTTGTTAAAATCTGTTTATTGGCTCAGCTTCTCCTACCCTGCAAGATGCTTATTATCCACTGAATGAACTGCAGTATCAGAATAAGTATGCCTGCATTCTGCTCCTATAAAAATAATGTTTTAAAAAAAAGGTGTGAATGGAATCCACTCAGACTTCCCAGTTTTTCCCCACTTTCTCTTCCTTCAGTTTCTTTTTAAAACTTGATTTATTTTTATGCCAAGTTAATATTTTATTGTGAAATAGTCGCTTCAAAAGTCATCAAATCACATGATTGTGTGCTTTGTGTTTCCCTTTGCAGGCAGCCGCCACACTGCGTTCCAGAGACGTACACCAACGCAACGTCCTGGTACAAGGTGTTCACCACGGTCCGTGACTCAGACACCAAGTACAGTCAGGACTACAACCCCTTCTGGTGTTACAAAGGAGCAATCGGCAAAGTGTATCATGCACTCAACCCCAAACTCACCGTCATTGTCCCAGATGTGAGTTCCAAGTTTCCATTTTCAAAGAAGCTCAAAAAACATTTTTACTTTCTTGGAAGTTGACTATTACAAAACATAAATATTAAAATCTCAACTCTCTTTTACTTCAGAAGTGACAGAAGAGGACGGCTGGTTTGCTTCCTTAACATTTATTTAATGTTTATTTTGTCTCTTGGAGAGGCAAATAAGCAGTTGAAAGTTTACCAGACAGGGAGAGAAGTTTTTGATTACATCACATTTTTTTAATTTCCTGGCACCAGCTGACCTTGCACCATTAGCAGCAGCGTAATAAACGCTTGCAAAAAGCTGCAAAAATCACAGAAATGCACTGTAAAATTTCCCATCATTACTCATTTTTCTTTCGCTGCTCTGAAAGCCAAGAAAAGCACAGACTTTAGCAGCCAGGATTTATTAAACTTCACAGCTGCGTTCCTGGTGATCCTGCTGTCCTGGTCAGCAGTTCAAGCTTTTCCATTGTGTTCACTGATCAACAGAAACTGGCTCATATTGAGTTTTATTATGGAGTTACTATTTTAGTGTCTATGACAATTTTAATTCCTAAAGAACCTTATTCTTTAGGAATATGGTTGGTAAGTTGAATAATAACTCAAATTTACATCTTTCATATTTATTTGATTTTCTTTTGGAAATTACAGAATGGGTTTTTTTTTTATAAGGTTTTACTGGGATACATTTAGAAAAAAAAACAACCTCAGACAATCTAAAATAGAAAATAGAAGTCTTTCAACTTCATCTCTTTGTTTCCATTTTAGAAGGTGAGCAGTTGATTGGTTAGAATGATGAATAGATGACGAGCGCATGGATGGATGGATGGTTGGATGGATTAATGAGTGAATGAGTAAATGGTTGGTTGGTTGGTTGAACTTGTTTACCCTTGTAGGCAGCCTGTGGTGAGTCTTTATTTTTATCTCACCAGGACAATCCCAATGGGATTAAAATGTCATTTACATTACGTCAGCCGTCAATATTATCAATATACCATTTCCTGAAGGGGGCGCTAGTAAAATATGTAGATTTTTATCTTGCATTTATCTCCCTCAGAGGGAAGTTTTAGTAATTTGATCAATGAGGGAATATTTGTAAAGTTTCTGACCTTTAACCTGGACATTAAACTCTTTTCTCTCCAGGACGACCGCTCCCTCATCAACCTGCATCTGATGCACACTAGCTACTTCCTGTTTGTCATGGTCATCACTATGTTCTGCTATGCAGTCATAAAGGGGCGGCCTGGCAAGGTGCGACAAACCAACCCTGACTTCTGTCCTGAGAAGGTACAACAGACACCAGCAGTGCTTTATGACCTCAACAGGTAGTTTCAGCCAAGCGTCAGCTGACCTCTGATTGGTCCTAAGACACAATCAAATCAAACTGCTGCTTTTCTTCTCATTTCTTCAAACCTTCATGTGAAGCTGCTTATATTACCCACTTTCTTCTGCTTTTAAAAGAGTTTGGGTGGAGATGTTGTCTGTAGCTTTGTTGGAGTGTAATGAAGAAACTTCACTTATTAACCCCAAAGAAAAGTTCTTCATCTTTTTCTTTTTTTATAATTTAGTTGGGTTTTTTTTGTTCTGCTTTTCTGTTTTCTGCCTCTTTTTTTGTTCAATCTTCTGTGAAGTTGCCACTGTCAAACTGTGGACAGACTCTTCTAGACTCTTATCTGGATCCTTTTACTTGTTCCAGCTTCTGCTGGTCATGTTGGCATCAGGTGAATTTTTAGATTTGTATTCCAGCTTAACATTGAACATTTGTTGAATTTTTTATCTTTTAACTATTAAAGACTTTGACAGCTTAATTGTTGCAGATGGATTATAAACTGCAACACATGTCAAATATTTATTTCTCCCTTGAAGCAATAATGATAGCCGTGCATGCTTTTTTTAGCTGGTTTAATGTTATGTCGAGTCCACTTACGCTGCACACTGCATCGCTGAAAACAGCAATCTCATCCACTTCATTTTTTTAATATGTAGTTAAAATAAAATCCTCCAATTGACTTTTAAGAGAAATGCAGTGTGCACCCTTGAATTTAGAGTTTGTCCATTCATTGTTTCATAGTCCGTTTTATTTCCTCCGAGTCTATAGAGGTGATCCCACCTTTAATGGTAAAATCTGATCGCTCTACAGCTGACTTGATCCCATCAAGTCAGGTTTAACACTGAAGACCTTCAAAAGAAGATTAATTTCATTTTATTTGGTTAATTAACATATTCTTCCATGCCACAGTTCAGTTCACAAGAGCAGTAATGGTCAAAACATATCTCTCTGCTCTACTAAAAAAGAATGAAAGATTTCATAATATTGAAGGGTTTTTTGTCAGTATTTTGAGTGTTGATCCTTTTTTATAGCTTCCGTTATTTTCTCCGATCTGTTTGAAATCGACTCTTGCATTTTTGGGAGGCAACAAAAACTTTTTAGACTCTGATGGAAAAACACTAAATGTAAAAACACTGAAACTGGAAATACAACATTTTTCCCACTGAAAAACTCTCTTCACCGCAACTGTAAATTTATAAAAATCTAATTTCTCTCACATAATTATCTCTTAATTTTATACTTTTCTAACACTGAACAAATCAGACCAAACTGAAAATCAAAGAAACCTCTCTGCTTTGTTTTCTGTTGAAAGGTGAACTGACTTGCATTTATTTCTTTTGTTTTTTTTGTTGACAGGTGGCGCTGTCAGAGGGTTAAAAAGATGGCAGAGAGCTCTGCCAGAGGTTACCTGTAACATGGACTCAGAGACACAGAAGAAATAAAAAAAAATCTACATCCCAGTTGCCTAGTGATCCCTGGTAATACACGAAGGGGTACAAACGCTCTGTGAATGCATTACTCTCGCAATGTTGGGGTTTCTCCAACCAAAGATATACAAGTGCCTGTATCTGTGGTGTAAATATTTGTTGGATCTCTTGACCATTCTGTGCAAAAGCTCTTTCTTGTTTATTTTTGTTTGGGATAGTTTAACCCCCTTCCCCTCCATGTCCCACATGTGCCATCCCAGGACCGCTCGATAAACACAGATGAAGGCCGGACTCAGTAACTTTACTGTGAATTTTCCCTAGAGCCGCTTTTAAACTGATCTTAAAAACTTGACGGGTCATTTGAAATGTAGTTGAGTTGTCAGAGGTTCTCTCAGTTCAAACAGCAAGGAGACTGAAAGAAGTCAGGAAAACAATTTAACGCCCTTATTTATTTTACATCTACAATCTTAAAGGAAATTGCATCCATTAATATATGGGAGGTATCCGATCAGTCCCATCATCTCTGCATAGTTCGGGTTGACAAACAGATTTCACCCGGAAAGCGTTTTTGCCTTATTTTTTCTCCCTTATCACCTATCTGGCTCCCATCTCGCCTCACTTTGTGTAGTTTTTATCAGACATCTTCCCGACTCCACCTGGAAATATAACGCAATAACATCTTGCCTTACCTGTGGTGGACCAGCTGAAATCAGACGAGACCTGACCCACCTTCACACCTTCACAGACCGTTTATTTTGGTTGTTTCCTGCTGATTATTAGGCCTGCTGTTGCTAAACGACTGCCTGCTTTTCCTTTTCTTTGTTGTTCTATATATAGCTCCAGTGTGTTGTGTATATAGTGACACCCAGTGGCAAAATACAGAAATTGCAACGAAATGAATTCCCAGAAACTACGTATCAGCGAAAGAGTAATAATTTTTTCTTATTTCTTAATTTTTCTCTTGCCCCAAAATGTCACACACTGGAACTCAATATTTAAATTATCCGTCGATTATCATTTTTTTGAGCCACCTGAAAGTGCAATTTCACACCAATTGCACATCTTCAGTTTTATCACATATTTGGAGCACCTTCATAATTCTGGCACATTTAGTTTTATTTTTAGCAACTTCACGTAATGTTTATTGAATTTGTCTCAATTTCAAACTGATCTGCACCTGTAAAAAGTGATTATATTAACTTACTAGCTAGTGCTGTCAAAATGTAAATCCAGATTAAATCAACCGCTTGACAGCATCATTCAGAGGCGCTGGTACATTTATGTCGGGGACTATTAAAAAAAAAAAAAAAGCTTGTCAGCACTTAACAGATGTATTTCTACATAAGGGTTGCTGACCTTTTAGTTGCAACTGCTTCACTGCATTAATACTACCACATATTTATGATTGGACACAAATCCGTTAGACAAAATGTGCAAAACCCCACAGCTGTGTGAATATGCGTGAGTGGGTTTGGGATGTTTGTACATTAAAAAAGTGGCTGTAGACTGACATTCTCTGAAATCTCCTTCATAGAGACTTTTTTTTTAATAAACACCTGGAAAAAAATTTTTATTGTTGAGTTGGCCTCATTCTTAGATCAGCTACTGTTATTCAGTATGATCCGGACATTTGTTAGGAACTTTGGGTTTTCTTATGTTGAGAAATGTCAAAAAAAATCTGGACAAAATGTGACTTATTTAGAAATAGTAAGCTGTGATTTCAATTTTTTTTTTTTTGTAGGAAAATATATCATATCTCCAACTTTAAACATAAAGGAGGCGTAAAAATTCTCACGTAGCCACCAGAGGGTTCTCCTAGTGACTGTTCATGAATATGTGCAATATGGCTCATAGTTTAGGTGCTGTAACTATTTATTTGGGTCTTAGATTTCTTTTTGGTAAGCTGTCAAGAGAAGATTAGGTTACCATGGCAACCGATGACTAGTTTTTTTTCCTCGACTTGCTCAGTATGTAAGTTTTGGGCATAAGCTTCATTGGTTTCCTTCCAAATTTATTGCATTTGTGTTTTAATAAATTTTTTTTGTACAATAAGACACAAAACTCTGTTAATTTAACTGTGCTATCATGATCTAACCTCCCAACAGTCTCTATGGAGGAGAACAGAGTTATAAGATCTACTGTGTGCCTGCTTGACATGTAATATGGTTTTGTTTCCCAGCTGTGGTTACCGGTAACTTTGACTTACCTCTGTACTATAATTTTATTTCATATTTAATGTACCTGTTGAATGTACTTTTTTATAAGCAGCGTAATCGAAATCTGAGATGCAACAATTCCAAGTGAGTTTAAACTATGATATAATTTGTTTTTCTCTTCATTTCGTTTCAGTTTGAAAGGCTTTACTTGAATCCAGTTTTTGAGTGGTATTTACGTGACATTTACACGTTATAAGATGTATCTTTTTGTGGTGAATTTAATTTTGTGGCATCAGATGCTCTATTTTTGGGGGGGGTTGTGTGTTGGTGAATGGTTGAAAACTGTTTTTGTTTTCTGAACAAAGTCTTCCTGATTCAGATGTATCACAATCTGTTAACTTTATCATCTCATTTTGCTTCCACTGTTGTTGCTTTGAAGTCTCATTATTGACAGGTGTGATGGATGGAAACTGGGTGTGTGGTTGATTGTTGTTGCCAAACTGTCATTATTATCATGTGTAGCCTGAATTTGCCTGCTTCTTATCCATGTTTGAGTGATTTTCTTTTTGCTAGAATTGCCTCTGATTTACAGCAGATTGCCTTAACATTGTCCAGTTTTACTTTTCTTTGTTTCACATATTGTAAATCACGCCGGCTTAAGAAACAAATCAAGTGTACACTTAAAGGTTTTTGGGTTTTCAATGCAGTTTTACATGCTCCTCTTACGTTGTACCGTTTGAAAATGATGGTTGCTTTACAAAATAACCTTAAATGCAGTGCTGTCATTCCACTCCCCTATCCTCCCAACACGTTAGCAGCGCTTTTACGCAAGTATTAAGCCAACTCTGTGCCTTCTGCACTGTCCAGCTGCATCCTTCTCCCTGTACATACACTAGATAGGATCATAGGTTTTCATGTGGCTAAGGCGTCATTCAAACCCCTATTTCTCTTCAGTGGAACTGCTGTAAATGAATTCAAATTTAAATAAATAAATTGTCTCAAAAGTTCAACAACTTTGTCTCCCTGACTGTCCTTTAATCCAGTTACTTTGCTGCTGTCACGGTTTCTGTGGGAAAATCAATGAGCTGTCGGAATAAATGAAGCAAAAACCGATAAGTTAAATGTAGTGGAAATATTATGTGCTGGAAGTTGGATGAGTTTTGGAATTAAAAGATAAGAAAGAACAGATTGTTTTTTTGTTGTTTTTTTTTTTAACATTATATAAAGGACTAAAACTGGCAATGTTCTTGGAACCAAACTTCCATAATTTTCATTTGATTAAGAATTATGAGTTTTCTGGAGGCCTGTGAAAAAGTATTAAACATTCCCCTCCGGATTTCTTCTGTTTGGTCATAAATGTTTCAGTTTGCTAACCAATTTTAACATCATGCTAAGATATTGTCAGTAAATACAATCTGCACTAGTTAAATGAGGAAAAGCTAACCAAACCATCCTGGCAATATGTCAAATATTAAAAATTAAGTGTCTCTTTGTTAAATAAAGAATGAACTGAGACTAACCATTTTAATTTTCTAGAATTAAGGCATTACTTCCATAGAACCTGTCTGACAACATGAAGTAGGCTACAAAGGCTTAGACAGAGCCCCATGGTTCTGCGATATAAAGAAATTCAAAGACAGATGAGAAAGAAAAAATGTTTCAAAAATGTTCAGATGTTTTCTTTTTTCTTTTAGAAAATTTGAGATGAATCTCAAAATTTCAGATTTTTTACCTTGAAAATTTTGGACTATTGAAATGCAGACATATCCATGTTCTTTCTAAATTAATCCGAAAATTTGACTTCAGATTAATCTGAAAATTTGATTTCAGATTAATCTGATTGGCTCCTACACAGTCGCCCTGTGTAGGAGCCAACTTCAATGCATGATGTGAGGCCAACATCATGCATTTTTCTTGCATAAAAAACAAGTAAATTTAATTCCTGCTGAGGTAAAATGGGAGTCATTTCTGCAGAGGACTCTGATGTCCATGCATCAGTGGGAGGATTTTAAGAGGAAATCAACAATCAAGTGACACATTAAAAAGCTGTCATCGTTAGTCATCGTCTATTTACTTCTAAGGAAGAGTGGTTTCTGAAACCCACTGGGTATCATCAGCCCTTTCATGTTATTTTTAAGTCATGGTGACTCAGACACGTGAATTGAAATTCAGCAGGAATGGAGTGATTAAAATCCAAACATCACACCCTGGAGGAGATTCGAATAATTCCCACAAAGATGAAAAGACACGTGCAAGAGTCTGAAAGCAGTGGTTACCTAACCCCAGTTTGAGAGCTACTATCCTGCAACTTTTAGACGCATGCCTTCAACAGACCTGAATCAAATGAACGGCTCATTATCAGGCGTCTTGGAATAAGGTATGTTGGAGTGATGCAATTGTTTCTTTCATTTTTATTTTTATTTTTTCTATCTTGTCAAGTTCACACTTTGATCATTTCTTACTCTAAAGAGCCAGGCAGTGTTTGCCTCCACTTTCTGGATGATCAGAAAATAGGGGTAGAATTTGGTTTTCCCAACATGAAAGCATCCATCAACTTCATTGAGAGGGCATATTTAAATGATTGTCATTTTCACTTAAGATTCAAGAAACACAATATGTCTTTGTTTGTTTGTTTTTGTATGACCAAAAGCCAGACATTTATAAATCGTCTCATCCTGACTTATTTTGACATGTTTGGTGACATGTTGTGCTAAATCTTGTCTCCCTGTTAAAGATGTTCCCCGTGTGCCGGAAGCGCGCACGTGCAATGCAACCAGGGGGAGACCTGGATTTTACCAGAAACCTTAGAACAACGGCTCCTTGTTTGTAAAGTGAGTAAAAGTTTTATTAAATACAGTTTTCGCGTTCTGCTTAAGAAGAGCACTGCTAATTGCAAGAAAGTGAAGGCTAACCTTGTTCAGTTTCACCAGCTTAAGCCAACACTAGCGAGTCTAAACAGACATGTTATTTCTTTTTAGCTAATGTTAGCTCAACATTTATTTATTTATTTATTTATTTTGAATTCTGTATATTCTGAAAGTGGAACATTTTTACCTAATAAGATTAAAATCCATGATTGGCTGTGAAATGAGCCCAAACTGAATATTTAATTGATACATTAGACTTTATGTATATTTTTAACCACATTTTTAAGACAAACATTTTCAAATATCTCACACAAGGATATACAAGTTACAAACTAATCTTTAAAACTTTATATCATTATCAAATTCTTTTTTTTTTTATTTCAATGTCACCAATTGAACAAAATATTGAATGAAAATAATTAGTTATTTTCATTCATTAATTAAAGAAAAAAGTTATCAGTTGGTTACCTTACTTGAAGCTCACTGTGCTTCAAATAAAGATAGTCATTTTTAAAAAGGATAATTATTGTCTCGACATATTTTGACGTGTGAGATGCATGTTTCTATTTTCGACACCAGAGGGCAGCAGTATGTTACAAGAATAGAGGTGAGATGCAAACACAACACAATTGGAAGCAGGACTCAGGTAATTTTTTCTGTCCGTTTTTATACCAAGTCATTTAGGGGATTTTCATTTAATCTAAGCATGGAGATTATTTTCTATTTACACATGTAGGTAGCAAAATACTTCAGTCTTTGTTCTTGTAGAGCTAGATGTTTGGAAAATTAATTCAGCTTCAATTACACCCTCAATTCATATGTTTAAAAAATTAGTAATGTCATTGATCTGTTTATGGCATCAGCATTGAATTCATGTTTTGGTTCTTGAAGAAGAGAAATCTCTTAATTTATATTAACGAAAATCAGACAAACTGAAGAGTTGAATTTCAGATGCTGTTGTGAACAAAAATGGTTGAAAAGGTCACCCTCATTGCTTCTCTTATTTAGGAGGCTCCATGGTGGCCAGGGCTGCAGTGTTTTTCTCAGAGTGCTTGTTTAGAGACCATAAATCATATTTTTCCCAGAAGTGACATGCTTTTTCTGATAGAGATCGTCACCCTTGGATTATTAGCACTCAGTTGTATAAACATAACTGGATGCATGCCTCCAGTGGACTTTTCTTTTCTTGGTGTCTTATCTTATGCAATCATTGCTTACTTTAAAAATAAAACGACAGATGGTAAATTCCACATACCCTGTGGTAACAGTTTTTCATAATTCAGCACATATTACATGCTTATCCACTGATAAACTTAATATTTCCTTTGAACAAATAACATTGTTGTTTTTGGCTGGCAGGAAAGCTTTAGAAGGTTCTCTGCTGGAACCAGCTTGTCTCATTGTTTGCACTACATACTTGTGTGAAGTATAAATGCTTACCTGAAGTAATTTAATTTAGAAGCTAATTAATTTTTTAATAAATAAAAGAAATAATTTAACCTTGTAGCCTTTTGTTTCTCTGACGTCAGCGTCTTTTTTGTTTGTTTGTTTATGCACTTCAACTCTGAGCCATCAGCATCCAGAATGAAATTGCTGTTGCGCATCATTTCCTCCTGATAAACAATGTCACCGTGCTGTTTGCATTTTCAGCGCAGTTGAATTCAGTGAGCAAATCATCTCCTCTGCTCACATTTCACATCAGACTGAACCATCTGAAAAAATGACCATTTATTTCAATCTGGTCATTATTTTAATGTTCATTTTACAAAGATCTGGTTCAGTTTGTAAAAACAGATCAACCTTGCTGAACAATCAATCTCTGATCTCAATATCAGTTGGTATTGCAGTGATCTCTTATTTGCATACTTTTATACTGTAACCTTGGTAGATAATTTTATAGCAACTAAATGCTTTACTGATTGATTAATCTATTGATTATTCTGACGAATAATTGTGTAAAAAAGTTTCAATGTATGCAGATTTTTCCAGTTAACCACTTAAGCTGATTTTATGCAATGTTAATATATATAAAGTAAAAATATACAAATTATTTTGTAATTTTTTAAAATAAGAAATAAACATTTGTTGCCTAAAATGCAACACTATATCCGTCCTTTAGTGAAGGGGCTGCTTGATTATTTGTTGCAAAGGATGCATTTGCAGCTAAAAAGAAAAAAATACTAATAACATTAGCCCTGCCTGCTTGGCACATCTGTTAATTTATTTATTAATTTTTTTTATGTTTCTACATTTGAAAAAAATTATAAAATTTTTTTGGTAAACAAATTAATAATTGGATAGGAAAAAGTGCCTAACATGAGTATTTTTTTGGTCTTAAATTACATTCAAGTGGCCTCTCATTGCTATGTTGTTAAGATCCTCCAATCTTTGTAATTCTGTGTTTTATCTTGCAGAATGTAGCCGTCAGAGGAGAGGAGGGGGCGCTGTGATCCATGCGTTTATCTTTAGTCGCATTGATTATTGTAACAGCGTCTTCACAGGCCTGTTCAACAAATCAATCAAACAGCTGCAGCTGATCCAAAACGCTGCTGCTCGCATTCTCACTAGAACCAGGAAGATAGAGCACATAACACCAGTTTTAAAGTCCCTCCACTGGCTCCCTGTAGCTCAAAGAATAGATTTTAAAATACTGTTGTTAGTTTACAAATCACTGAACGGTTTAGCACCACAATACATTAAAGATCTGCTGTTGTTATATCAACCTGCCAGACCTCTCAGGTCTTCTGGTTCTGGTCTGCTCTGCATCCCCAGAACCAGAACCAAAAGAGGAGAAGCAGCTTTCAGCATCTATGGACCAAAAATTTGGAACAAACTACCAGAAAACTGTAAAACAGCGGAAACCCTGACTTCCTTTAAATCTCAACTAAAAACACACCTGTTTAGAACTGTATTTGAAATGTAATATGTATGGATTTGGATTTGCATTTGTGGATATGTATGTAAGTTGTAGGTTGAGACCTTTTCCTGTTGTGGGCAACGGGGCCCGACGAATACCCGTGGTTAAACGGACGGCGGAGTCCGGCGGTAACAGGCGCTTAAATTCCGTGTCAAAAAGAAAAGGGAAGAAGGAAGAAAAAAAAAACACTTGGTATTTTATTTTATTTTATTTCATTTTATTCTATGTTGCATGACTTTGTATTTTATGTTTATGATGTAAAGCACTTTGAAATGCCTTGTAGGTGAAATGTGCTATACAAATAAAATTTGATTGATTGATTGATTGATACTGAGATGGACGGAACAACCAACAATACCACACCACAATAGGCTGTGGTGTTTTAAACAGTGCTCACTTGAATCTTAATAAATCTACCAAAATCTCTTAAACCTATCCCACATACACATCCCAGTATTTGTGTATAGAGTGTAGAGGAAAGAGATTAATGAAATGCAAAGTGAAGTGATGTGAAAACTTTCCTGAAGAACTCAAAAAGTTTGAAATTAATCTAAATACAAATTTCTAAGTTGAAAAGTGGATTTTTACTTCTCAAACTTTATTTCCTTGGTTTTACTAGAATTTTTCTGAGATTAATATCAGAGTTTTTCTACCAAATTTTGGACATTTCAAACTTGGAAATGTCCTTGTTTTCCCCAGAACATTTCAGTTTTTTGGCAGAAATGTACTTCTTTTTATCTTGCCTACAACGGCAAAGTATAAGGTTTCTCCCTTATACATTTCTTGGTGGAAAACCTTTTTTTTTTAAATCAAAAGTACATCATCCAAGTTGACAGTAAATTGGTGAAATCTGTATTTGCTGCCAACAGCAAACACAAGATGGCGTTGTTTTATCTGTGGTCTGCCAACAGTGTTCTGTCTTTTTGTCAATGGACAACTGGAGAGTTTCTGCTAAACCTGGAGGGAGCGATTGCAATGTCATTTATTTTTGTCTTTATGTAACACCAACCAGCTGTTGACCACAGACCCTCAGTGGCATTATTGGGAATAAAGTCGTGTTTGTCAGATGTGATGTAAATATACAGGCAGGTTGTGCAGCCGAGCTCATCACTGTGTTTCTGCGCAGGTGTTGACGTGTGATCACCGATGTCCGGTGAGAAGAAAGGTGTAATTTTACAGCGGCATGCACAAGTGCAGCTTCAGCATGAACGTGTCTGCTGCAGCCGGGCGCATGCACACTGACAGCCACGTCCACGTTTGGAGCAGATGGTAAGCAATTATGAAATGTGTGATAACATCAGGGAACATAATTGGAGCACTGGGAAGTGAAAATGACTCTGTGGTTCTTGAATGAAAGACCGAACAAATGTGTTTATGTATTTATTAGGGCAAAGAAGATTAAATCTTTGAGTTAAACGTTTGGTGACAGAAAAGAGATGAAAGGATTAGATGAAGTGAGAGAAATTGAGGCTTTAAACAGAATTTTTTGCCACTGTCGACAGCTCTGCAACTTTATACTTTGTTTTAATTTCCTCCTGACAAGGATTCACAGTTAAAACAGGAACCACCTTATGTGGTTTATCTTTTATTAGACAAAATCTTTTTAAAAACCCCAAAAGTTTGCAGATGGCAGATTGGACATAAACTTTTACCTGAATATACTTTTTACTTGCTTTGGTGACAGTATTACAATTTTGCACCTTTTCCAAATTTTTGTAGTTTCACCATTTGCCACGAAATTTTAAAACTGGAGTAAAAATGCAAAACTAATTTTGTTCTGACTTTATTTTTACCTGGTGAGCAGTGAACTTTACTGGCAGTTTCCTAATAAAACAGAGTAATCATTTCTTTGGATCAATTGAATTTATTATGTTTTCCTGATTTAAAACCAAAGTACAGTTTTCCAATTTTTTGCTTTGAATGTTTTCTGTTTTGTTCATGGAGATTGTTCTTAATCTATTGTCTGTAAGAACAATAGGTCTCTTACTTTTGAAACACGCTTTTATTTTTTTTAAGTTTTTTTGACAACTGCACAAAAGTTTGTGTTAGAGTAAAATGTATTGGTTGTTTGTGGTCTGAAAATGGGGGGGAAAGAAGTCTAATAAAAGACAAAAACTTAGTTTTATATTTAATGTTTTCAGTTTTAAAAAGATTGTAGTTGGTTATTCAGAGTGCGTTCACACCGGCCCTGTTTAGTTTGTTTTCATCCAACAAACTAGCATTTTTTCATTGATATTGTCTGAATTAAACTCTAAAAAAAGTTAACTCTGGTCCGTTTACAAACTTCGGTCTCTGTTCAGTTGAAGTGAAGTCTGGTACGCTTTCATTGCATAGGTGAATACTAAGAGGACTGGAGAGCACTTTCAAAGCAGGATGCACACTACAGCGCAGGGCATTCTGGGTATGTACAGCCAAAATAAATTTGTGTGTTTAACGCTAATAGGAGAAATGGTCAGAAAAAATAAATCCTACAACCGCTAAAATCAGACTCCACTCCATTTTCATTTTGTTTTTGTGGAGAAGTAAGTTGGGCTCAGAGTCTTCTTCTGAAATTTTTGTGTTGTTTCCCTCAGTGATTCATGGTCCAGCTCCTCCTCAGGTGATGAGGGGAATGGGTTTTTCAAAAGGTCTGGTTTTGTTGGTAGGTACAAAAGCTTTGGACACCCCTATTTTCAAGATACTTTCTTGCAAATTTGTAACTGTTCAAACTCAGAAATTTTCTATTTTTTTCTTGAAACTTTTAGAGATTGGTTTCAAAATTTTTAACATTTTTGGCAGAAACATACTTTTATTTATTTATATATATATATATATCTCAATGTGTCTACAATGACCCTTATATGACATCATGGTTTACTGACTGAAAAACAGCAAACAAACTGAAATTGAGTCTCTAAACATCAGTCTATGGCTCATTTTCCTCATGCATTCCTCTGTGTTTGAGTGTGGCATGTCTCTGGATGTCCCCTCCCACTGACAGATGGATGGGGTTAATATCATAATTAAGCACCGCGGCCGACGGTTCCTGTTTACCACTCGGTTGCTAGGCAGTGACATCAGCTGATCCCTCCCTCTCTCCTCTCTAATCCCTTACGCTCTTGATCGCCCGTCTCTCTCAGCTCCGTCTCTCCCAGATAGGCGGCGCAGACACGGGCAGAGTGTGGGGGTATAGGACGAGCAGAGAGCAGGGGGTGGATAGTAGCGTGTTTGTGTATGACAGGGTGGCAAACGGCATGGTCTGGGTGTGAGGACACACTCCGGGAGTCTCCATGTAGAGCGACATCACCTGGACCCGTCCAGCATTCAGAGAAGCAACAGGCGGCAGGAGCGCTCCCAGCAGCTCCTCGTTTTCTACCTTTTTTTAGGTTTTTTTTTTTTTTTTTCTTTCTTTTTTTTTTCTTTTTGCGTTGTTTTGGGAGTGAGCTCCGGGCTGGACCGCATGCATGACACAACGCAAAGGCGAGAAACCCACCATCAGCATCCAAGAGCACATGGCCATTGACGTGTGCCCCGGTCCCATTCAGCCCATCAAACAGATCTCCGATTACTTCCCCCGTTACCCGCGGGGCCTCCCCCCAGCGGCGCCCCAGACAGCGGGCCACGCCGGGCCCCTGCGCTCTGCCCTCTCCACGCCTGCGGCCGCCACCACCACCTCAGAAAGTGATCGCCCCAATGAGGACAGCCCTGAGCGGGTGTGTGCTGGAGCCTCCGCCTCCCTGCAGGCCGTCAGGAAGGACGAGGAGCCGGACGTGGAGGGATACGACTCAGACGACTCCAGTGAGTGTTTGGTTTCTTACTGCATCTCTTTTTCTGCCGCCAGTTGCCAGGCATCCCTCCGATGTGATTTTATCTCCAAGCTTTTATTTTTTTTCTCTCTATCTCCAATCGTCTGATTCGTACATGAACATAGTGTCTCTGCGCCGCCGATAACTCTTTTCGTCTCAGTCGACAGGCAGCCAACTGTTGCTGCTGCTGCAAATCCAGCCTCTCCTCCCCTTCCTTCTGCTGCTCGGCTCTGGTTCCTCTGAAAGAATAATGCGTGTGATTTTTACTGCAACAAAGCATCGAATGAGTCTGTATGTGTTGATAAGAGTGTTTTTTTTTTTTTTTTTAAATCACCCATGTCTGAGGCTGATGTGCTCGGGGTTTGGTTTCACCAAGCCGCGTGATTCATGGCTTCTCAGATAAACCGCCCAGTGGAGCTCATCCACATACTGTACCCAGAAAGGCAACTTCTGTCTGGCTGGCTGGTTTTTGTTTGGGTTTGTGACTCATGAAGATGTAAGGCTTTTTTATGAATTTAATCTTACTGAAGATTTATGGAAATATTAAACCGTCAAACACCATGGATCCACGTTTTCTTTTTTTTTTTTCATTTCCAAACCCACCACCAATGTCTGAGGTTCAGTTTCGATCAATACTGATCCAATTCAGAAAAATATCGCTGAATTGACTGCAATCGTTTCACATATTGTTCCCAGAAAGGCAAATTCAGTCTGTCGGACTTGTTTTTCTTTATTTGTAACACTTTTAAGATGCTAAGCTTTTTAAAAAATTTTATCTAACTGGATATTTTTCTGGAACAATTAACTGAAATTAACCGGTTATTGAAATAACTGCCAACTAATTTAGTAATCAATTAATCTTGAGAGTAGTAAGATCATTTGCAGAAAGAACAACTTACTTAGAGCAGTAACTAAGGCAAGACTGTAAAAAAAATACATACATTTGGGTTCAAGATTGAAAAAAACCTTCTTTATCTGTAAATATGTTCTACCCAGAATTCCCCAAGTGTCAAGTTTTAGCTTCACCTGCTTCAAATTCTGTAAATAAATGTAAATAAATCTCCTATTAAGCACCTTTTGCTATCTATTATTAATCAATTATCTCAAAAATAATCAACAGATTGGCCCTACATCGAATTGATGTAAAGTTAAGCAGAAACGACCGAGCTTTTCACATCTTAGAAATATTTTAGCTGCAGTTGCATCCTTTGCTACAAATGATCAAGTGTTGACTAAAGTAATGCTATGTGATTGCATCTTAAGGAATAAAATTTAAATTTTTATTTGTTGAATTGTTTTTTTTGTATTTCTAGTGTTGTATAAAATAAGATTAAGTGGTTACCTGGAAAAATCTGCAGAATGTGCAAACCTTTTTATGTGATTGTCAGAATAACCAATAAAATGATCATTATTTGCAGTCCACCTGAAAATCTATGAAAATACCAAACAATGAGAGAGATACAAATTAAAGTAAACTGCTTTCTGAGCACACTTGTTCCTTCTACCTGAATCTATTTATTTTTCCAACATTGTTGTCTGATGGATCAGAAGCAGTGAAGGTATTTCTGTTTCAGCTTCCAGCTGCTGAACAAGATGAGCGCCTGCCATCATGTTCGACTCTTACCGAACGTTTGCTGCAGGCATACTTTGCAGAAAGGGCTTGTGATTGCAGGTTAATGTGTGACAGTAGTGTGCCTTCTGCAGGAGTTAATCCACCCAGAGTGGCATGCTGTGGGGAGGGTTAGGCCAGCTCTTAATCCAGAGCTGGACAGGAGGGTTGGAGGGCAGAGGTGGGGGATGGTAGGCAGTAGAAAGGATGGATTCTCCTGGCAGATGTTGCTTTATGACCTCCACTGGGCAGCCAGGGTTTTACTCAGTGAAGGAGCACAGAGTCTGTTAATCAGTCAGACCAGTTCTCAGCCTGTGAAACAATTCACTTTTCTGTGGAGAGACTCTGAGGATTTTTGGCTTTGGCTGGAAACTTTTCTGACTCAGAATTAAAAATATTTCCTGCCAAGTGAGTCTGTTTTCTTGAACGCTTGTGTTTTCCAGCCATTTATATACAAACAGACCAATTAAAAGGTTATGGCAAATTTTACATTTCGTCTAATGCTTGGATGTGCCGAGGCTGATCTTTTAAATTAATATTTTTGAAGATTCAGATTTGTCTTTAAGGATGCATTTACACCAGCTCTACGTAGTCCGCTTTAAGCGAACTGCGGTTTGTTTTTCTAAACACTTCTGTTTATATGGGAACGTGTGAATGTGCAATAAAACTATAGTGGACAAAAAAGGAAACTCTGGTCCACCTACAAACATCAGTCTGTTTGATTGATATGAACTGTGGGCCATTATGAATGTATATGTGAATGTCAAGAGGACCAAAGACAACTATCACAGCACGAAACAGACTACAACGCAGTGCATTCTGGGTAATACAACCATAACAAACACGAGAGTCTTGCACTGGCAGGAGAAATGGCTGTGATTAGAAAAGATAAATTTCACAATCCCTAAAACCAAAGTGTAAACATTTTGGTTTACACTTTGAACGAAGTTGCTTTTAGTATCTTCTTTAGAGTTTTTGTGTTATTTTCTTTAGCGCCCCCCAAATGTGAGGAGGGGAATGGGTTGCTCAAAGGGTTTGGATTGTTTGACTCAGTTGAGTGTGAAAAACAAAATGCAGCAGCTGTAATCTAACAAATATTGCAATTTTGGTCCACAATCAAACAGAGTATACCGGACCTATTCTTATTGTGCATGAAATAAAAAACCCCAAAAAGCTTTTATTTGGTTTTATAAAACCTACAGTGGAAGGGCAAAAGTTGGAGACCCCTGAGCTTGACTAGAAGATTATAAGCAGCACCGAAAAAACATTTGTTTTAACCTTTACGCTCTGAGTGGTTAGCAATTATTTCTAATAAAAGCTGTAAGAACAGTTGCTGTTCAAGAGCAACAACAGAATTGTCATTTTGAATTTTCTTTTTTATCTTATGTTTGCAATTATTGCAGTTAGCACAGCTAGCATTACAAAAGCAGCAGTTTTTTGTGTGTTCCCTGGAGGATGTAGATCCTTACCATAGAAGAGGAGTTGTATGTGTTTTCTAGGCAGATGGTGCCACTTTATAGCACAATCAAGTAACTGTCTCCTTCAGTTATTTTGAAGTCTTAATTTTTAGTGGGAGAGTTTTGACTTTGCATCATAGCTGTTTCTGACTACTTCAGATTCCGTTTGTGAGTCAATTTTGAGTCTATAGCAATGTCACCAGATCGTAACAAGATGGAGAAGAAGAAAAATGAAAGCATTGTTTGCTTCGGTCATCTTTTACTTCTGTATTTACCATGTCTGGCTTCTTCTGGTACAGAATTGTGACTCGTCTCACGTCAATGACGTAAAAGTCAGATGAAATTCGACACGACCATTGAGACTTCAGACTCTCTGAAATTTATCCAATTTAGTACCACTTATGGAAGTGGCACAAATCAATTTTTGGGGCTGATGAAAAGATTTGAATTGGGCAGTTAAGACATTAAATTGTGGCAAAAAGACAGAAAATATGATTTTTGCCTCGTGTGAACGTAGCTTAAGTAGTCTTTAGTCAGAACTGCACAGAATTACAAGTCAGTGTTGTCAAAAGTAAAAAAAAAAAATAAAGAGTTGGGCAAAGAGAGATTGTAGTAGTAATTATTCCAAATCTTGATTGATTTTTCTAACAATGTTTTAACTCGCCAAACATGAGTGATTGCACGACAAACACAAATGTTGGGTTTGAAAGTTCAGTTCATTTAACACCAACCGCTACGATGAGGTCACAGTGACACACTTACAGTACAGTTGCTGTGTTTTTAGCAGCAGAAAGCAGCGGCATGAGCATCACGAACGAGTGTTTCCCTGATCCTCTAAAGCAGCTGAAACATCCCTGAAACTGGAACACTGGAGGAAGAGCTTAGTCATTTGTTGTGAAGGGGGAAAAATCCTGATGCCAGAGCTTTGAAGCTGCATTTTAGAGCTGCATGTTTTGCTGTTGCTCAGCATCACTGAAGAAATGTGGATCTCACTGTATATGTACGAGAACAAAACAACTGAAGAAATGTTCAGCTAGAAAGATAACTGATTTATTCAGCTGATAATTGATCTTTTCTCTGTCGTAAATTGAGATCTGTTTGAGCCTAGTTTGATCACCATTGTAACACAATCTAAACTTGAATGTTGGGGAATGGATTAGAGAAATAAGCCTATAATTAAAATAATTTAAAGCACACAGATCATCTATGATCAACTAAAGAGTAAAGTCTAAATAAAAAAGGATCTGTTATGTTTCTTATATAGGAGGTCATTTTGTGAACAAATTATTTCTGAACATGAGAATATGTTGTAATTGTAAGCTCTTTTTTTCTAACTTTGTCAGCAGTCTGAGAAATAACCATAGCAGTAACAGATGAATTTATTTCAAATTTTTGACACATCTTTAACAGGGCTGCTGAGAAGCGTGGGGAGTGTGTTTTCCTGTAAAATAATAGCATCTGTTCAGGTGTGTTACATCAGTTTGTTTATGTTTGTGTTGACAACGGCTCCGATCAGTTTCCTGGAAGCCACTTTTTATTTTTCCTCTTGCAATTTTCTGTTTCCAACACTTTTTGTTGCATCACAATTTATCTCTGGAGAAATAACAGAAACCAGCCTGATCTCTCTTCAAGCTGAGCCAATTCCCTAAATGTTAAAACAAATTTGTTTTGGTAACACCGATGTAGAAAGCATTTTTTTCTGCCTTGAAATGGGCTGCACAAGTTCAGAGATCCCAGTTGACACCCACATTGTTGTCCACCACCATGTCACAATGCTTTTAGCTTTTGTCAATAAACTGAAAAACACAGCCGTGGATCACAGAGCTAACATTTCACAGCCGAAGTTGCAGATAAATCAGCTGAACATCAGTTCATGCAAACATCAAACCAAAGTTCCTCTCCATCCTCTTGCTAATAAGTCTATTAGACAAAAACATCTGCCAGAGGATCATTTTAATGACTTTGCAATCACCTGAAGAGTCATCAGTGTGGTAGGATAATTACAATGTCAGCTCCGCTTCCCACAAGGAAATAAAATGTAAAAAAATCCCAAGCAGGAAAGCAAGTACAGCAACAAAGAACAACCAAAGCAGGCGACATTCCTTTACTTGTTAGCAACTAAAAGTAGTATCCAATGAATGCAAGCATTATGAAAATACGATGCATTGCGAAAGAAATGAATAACAAATGAGTGAGTCTGATGCAAAGTTCCAATAATCCCTGGCTGCTGCTGCTGCCGTGGGAGCTGAAAGGAGATGGAGAAACATAAGCTACAGAAACAGGACTGCTTTAATGGCGTCATCACAGACGTCTTTATTAACGCAGACTATTATGTTGGTTGAAGTTGATTAAGGTGCTTATTGCTGTGTCTGAACTTATACTGATTCTATACTTTTGGAGTCTGGTTGAGATCTGCTTGTTTCCACGGGGGAAACCTATGAAGTCATGAGTCAGTTCCTGGCCAAAAAAACAGCCTTTTGCTGTAATGACCAGCTCATTTGAATAAATTAAGTTGACTAAGAAAAGTTTTTTTACTTTTGATCATTTTTATTGGTTTATCGTTTCCGTTTTCTTAAACTTTTGTGCTCCACAGGGTGATATAGGGCCGTATGCGTTGGTCATATTCAAGTGAGCTAAACATTAGTAAAAACAGCTGGCAAAACGCTAAGGCATTGAAATAGGGCAAATACTTTTGCATATAAGTGCAATTAAGGGACACCAATGACCCCAACAGTCGTGTTTTTAGACTGTTGGAGGAAGCCGGAGTACCTGGAGAGAACACATGTATGCACAGGGAGAACATGCAAATTTCATGCAGAAACACTTCAGATTTCCAAAATGTTTCACCCAAATATCAAAAAAGCAAATATTTAGGAAATGTGTTTAAACTTTTAAATAAATCGAAATAGATTTGAGCAAGTTTGACAAGAGAGAGATAACAATGCCTCAACTTCTGGGTCAAAAAAATGCTGCAGCGAGAACAAAAGTAGTCAAAAGAATAAACAGCGGTGAGCTGTGGGTTTTCAGCCGCACGGGGACAGTTGGACACAGCCCACAAACAGTCAGTGGGTCTCAGATTCAGCTGTGAAAAACAAACCAAAACATTTTGCATATACAAGATGTCTTGCAGTTATGCATGAAAAATGATTCAGCCGTATGTGATTAAGAAGAACAACTCTGACCTTTCCCTTTCTGGCAACAAAAGCGGCTGTTATTACTCATAATGCTTTTGCAGGGAAACAAAAGAATAGAAATCTATTTCGAATGATTTATGGCTTGAACATGTTTGGCGGCTGTTTGATGTCTCACAGCAGGGATTTGAAAAGAAAACAAAGGGAAACAACAGAGGTGAGTTTGAGTATAGTACTGTGAAAATTTTGTTTCTACTGCTTAAATGATTCACGGCCACAAAGTTTCAAAATGTTAAAATCAAAGATAAAACTGAGGAAAAACAAAATGCTGCTGCAAATGTTATTTATTAAGGTAAAAAAAAGCCCTATTGGAGCTTATAACTGCTCAGTTCATATACGAGCCAATTAAAATCAGGAGATTTTTTGTACCAAATCAAATTTTTTTTGCTTTTTTTTTTTTTTAATCCCAAATGACAAAATTAGTCAAAATGTGGCTTTTATTTCAATTATCCTGCTTGCAAGTGCTTGCAACAGAGTATTATTAATTCATTAAAACTTTTGTTTAATGATGAGAATAAAGTCTTATATAAATCATAATATAATTATTAATATTATGTCTTTATTCTCCTAATATTTTGAAATTATTCTTGTAATAAAAAAAATTAAAATTAACCATAGCCTGGCCCTAATATTCTATTACAGACTTCACTTGAGTTCAAAGTCCAAATAAGTAGAAACTTTAACACACCCTTGACTGCCTGAACTAAGAATTTTTTTTTAGAAAATTTCCAACTTTCTAAAAAAAATCAAATTGATTTATTGCCTAATTTATATTGTGACTTTTTTATTGATATCACAATAGTACCACAAAATATTGTGATAACCTTTAAGTCCATTTTGTCCACCCCTAATAAGATTAACTTCTCCCTTTGGTGTGGAACGATGTTTTGTTTAGGCCATATTAACTCTCTTTAGTTAGTAGTGGGCTTGTAATAATGAAAACAAACAAACTGCGTTGAATTTGAAGCATGCTCAGCCTCTGTGTTTCTCCAGGTTGCAGAGTCAAGTACTTTTTTATCACACTGGCTACGAGGCCGATCCCATCATTTGAGGACTCCTACATATGAATCACACTCTGAGGTGAAGTAATTCCTCCCTCCTGGTGGTGTGGCAGGCACCGCTGTGGTGAAAATGAAAACGCTGCCTCAGTTTGAATTTGCTAGTCTATCAACAACTTGGGAGAGATATCGTTCAGTGTGTTGTTCTGTGCCAAATGCAAAAGAAAAAGCATTGCTCGCCTTCCTGTTTGTGATTTTAAAGCAGCCACTGCCGTCCCAAATTGGCTCCTCGCCGTCCTGCGGGACGTGATCCAGTATCTGTATGCTGCTCTCTGGGGGGTGGGTGGAGTTGGGGAGGCAGTGCTCTCCCTCATGAACCAAATCACACAGGGACATCTCAATCCTGGCTAAAAACCTGCTGGCTAATCAGCATAACAGCAACATTTTCTAATTTATTGTGACTCAACCTTGAGTTTAATTGAAAGGGAAAAGTGCATCCCCCACCAAGTGTCCATTCCCACCCACACACACGCATACACACACACCCAAAGGGGGGGTAATCAAAAACCATTTGAACATGAGGATCTGTGCCACATTAATTAATGAAGGTTTGTAGTGCTTGTTGAGGGCCACATGCCAGCCGGGGCCCAGAGAAGTGACCGCTGTGACCCACATGGCCAAGCCGAGTCTTGTGTTTTTCAGAGATAAGCGTCTCCATCCGTGAGCTGAGCACCAGCGTTTGCTTATAACAGGCAGCCAGGGAAAACAAAAGCGACCATGGAGGATCTGAAGGGAATGAACGGTGTCCTTTTACATTCATCACAGAGATTCATTCAGAAATGGAGAAAACATCCTAGATTCTAAATCTGCTTGTTGAGATTTATAAAACCATGGTTTTCTGAAAGCAATTTCTCTATGTAGATGGCAGCTGCACCTCAGTTTGTTTTCAAAGTTCCTCCTCATGTTCATACTTCATGAATGTTATGCTGCATTTCCATTTCCTTTCCTCATGTTCTCTCTCTTTTTCCCCAACTTTATTTCAAACAAGAAACAAACAGGTACAAAATAAAACAGGCATAAACATGAATAAAATATCTAAGTGTATTATAGAACATGTAAATTAGGTCAAATTAAATTAATGCCTGCAGATTGTAGTCTTTCACGGGCAGACGTAATTTGAATTTAAGTTAGAGCTTTAGCATTAGTGAAACTACAGGTTATTATTAGAGCTTAAGATTTAGAAGAACTACCTTTGGCAAAAATAAAACAGTAATTTGATTCCCTGCACTGAAAAGATCGCTGGCATAAATTGCTAATTTTTGTTCACAACACATTTGCGATAAATCAGTCACCCAGTTTCTGCTGCTTTCCTTCAGAAAGTCAATCATAAAAACGCCTTCTGTTTTACTTTTTCACATGCTACCCCAGATCTTTTGAACAAAGCAGCGGTAGTGTGAAAATAAATGGCAGTAGAGGGTTGCGCCATGCTCTGTGATGTAGTTAATTAAAATAATTTGGAGATCTGACTCTAAAACAAAGTGGCTGAAACCAAAGTAATTTTCCTCCTAAGCCTCTAGAAGCTGCTGAGTGGCCCGGTGAGAGCACTTTTTCACAAAGCTTTGATAATGTCGGGACCAGAAACGGCAGTTAAATGTAAGACAGGAATAATCTAATATTTCCCAATGCACTGTCCTCATTTAGATCCAGAAAATTAGTAAAACTCTTTCTTTTTTCCTCACTTTTTATCTGGGTTATGTAAACCTGCAGGACTAAGTTATGTTTCAAGTTGAGAGCAGACATCTTTTAGCATGGTGTACCTCGTAATAAACAAGTTGGCAGTAAAGTCCACTGGGGATAATCTCCGCAGCACTTATCGTCCGCCTTTTAAAGGAAATAAGAAAAGGAAGCACAGAGCCATCTGTTGCTTGTCCTACAGCTGATCTGTTTCTAGACCTGCGTAAAACAGCATCCTCCTGGAAACAGCCCCCAAGCCTCATAACACTCAGTTCAATGTAAAGAGCCATTCCGGAGCTGCAATGCCCAGCACAGTGGAATCCTATTAAGAGTGTAACTGCAAGCTGCCAAGCGGTAGTAATGAGTCACTGTGGTGTCCCATGTTTTGTTTTCTTGTGAATGACCCAACAAAGCCGGATAGATTTCAGCGAGGTCACATTATGGGTTATTATCCTCCTGCCTCTCAACAGAAACAGCCGAGTGCCTTAAGTTGGCTGTTGCTCTGCTGCAGCAGGAAACTCTGCCTCTCCCCTCACTTCATCCCGCTAAGCACATTATGTAATGATAATGCCAGCTATTATACAGATCCATTTGACGTCTGGCGCTGTCATCAGCTGGGAGGAATGTTGTTTGGCTTTAGATTCTCACACTTTATTTGAACACAGACGAAGACATTTTTAAGCGCTTCAGCAGCTTTTAAAATGTAAAATCCACCTGCTATTTATGCAGCATGGCTGCCCCGTAGCGGTGTTTCATCTGGGGAGAAACAAACAACAACGACAAAAAAAAACAACAACAAAAAAACAGTTACTTAATTTGCCCAAATTAACTCCCGATGTCTGATCAGTTCTCTGCCCACAGAAAACGATGAATCAAAACTCACCTAATGTAACCACAGCTACTCTGAGTGGGCAGTCTGTCCGCTGAGAGCTCCGCTCACCAGTTTTTAAATTCTTGCTTTTTGTCTGTTTTGTGTCCTCTGGCTGGAAGCATGAAGGCACCGTGTACGGTTTAATGAGGTACATTAGGGATATCTGAGCAGGCAAGTTCAAAGCTTTCATGTTTTTCTTACTTCCGAGTGGCTCTTGCAACTAAGCGAAGAGTTGCCTTATGCACTTGATCATTTTAAGATGTAGCTTCAGAATAAGCTACCACAGAATAAATTTTATGTAATTAACTTCCAGATTTGAACACAGTGGACAAAGTTAATCCAGGCCCTGAACAGAGACTCAGAACAAATCAATGTGTGGAATTGCCATGACTTTCTTTAGCTGAACAGAAACAAAACTTGATTACTGCAACTGTTTCTTCACAGGTCTATCTTTACAAATGAACTTAATTGATTTGATTACCTACCCCAAGTTCAAATTCAACATGGCTGCCTTGCATACAAAACCTTGAGGGCTGTGTACCTGCACATCGAATAATATAATTTGTGTAATACACAGAGCCTCGTTGTTCAGTTTCTTTACTGAAGCATGTTACATCCTGTACAGCCTCTTATTTGTGGACATGTTCCTGTTGAGAAATGTGTTTGTTAGTTTTGACTTCTGAGAGAGGTGGAACACGGTAAAGGCTCATTGGTCTGACATACACAGCTTCAATATGACAGAAGAGGCAAGAAGCAGCTCTGTCTCTGGCAGTGATGAGAGGGAATCTAGACCAGGGGAAGAATATGTTGGACAATTTTTGATGTTTTAAACCTGTTGTTCCCCGGAAACCTTGAAATCTGCTCTGCTCTGAGATTTTCATGACTTTTTTATAACATTTGAGAATAAAAGGTAATCATTTTATATTTAAGAATACTATTCCAGCCACTTATTATCACCTCATTGAATTTGTTGATGATGAACAAAAGGAACGTCTCCGATTAGTAGGGATGGGCCGACAAATCGTCTGGCCGATAAATCGGTGCATCCCTAGTGATTAGTGTTTTTATCCCTTCTGCATCTCGCTTTACGTATTTTTGCTTGGCTTCATCTCTGAGATCTTCTGATGGTATTTAGGGAAATAGGTAACCATTTATCACAGACCATATTGCAACACTGAATCAAACACTACTTGATATAAGAACACACCATCTGGCTACAAATTGGCATCTGTTCTGGTATCTTGTGTACTTGAAGCTTTACAAAGAGATATTTTTTTATTTTCTGTAAATACTAAGAAACCCATCAAGATCTCAAGCTTCACTTCGTTTTTGAGTATCTTGTAATTAGTATCTGCTTTCACTTTCTTCAAGCTTTTTAGGATTCCTGGTTATGTAACAGAGCAGGGAACAACTTGTGTTGCTGAGAGATTTTTCTTTTCTGCATATTTAATTAGCACTCCAATCTTCAGATAAATTTCGTTTCAATCTTTAACCTTTAGAGCATCTAAAGTTGTGTTTATACTTGTAAATGAAACTCATCAGTGCTAACTACAGTTTTCTGCTAAACAAAGGTTGGGTTCAGCAAAAATGAAAGTGTTTTTATATTAAATGTTTTCTTTCATTTTAGAGGCAAGCGGTCGTTATGAACCCACCAGCCTATAAACAGGCTTTACTGTCCAAGGTCAGCTTTCCATTGAGGGAGGAAATACTGAACTTTGTTCTTTGAAACGTTGCTTTACCTCACCTCTGACGGATCAATAATAGACCTCTTCCTTTCTCTAGAAAACCTCCGGCCTTCAGTTGTTTTTCCCTTAGCAAGGTGAGGTCAGTGAGGAGTTCAGGACAGTATGAAGACACTCGTTGAGCTAAGATGGACTGATAAGTTAAACAAAGGATTTCCTTTTATATTGTGTGATTTCCTCCGACTCTATTAAGGTGGATTTGATTTCCTCTGAGGGCGGAGGGGGATGTCTTTCTTGCCAGATGGTCGCCTGACTGCTGAGGGTTTTAAGATTATGCATGTAATCTCTAATCTTGCTGTACCAGAGTTGCAGTGGTATTAAATTTGCATGTAATCTTGCTAAATATGTTAAGAGAGTCATACTATGGAAAGTAAAATACAGGAGCCATCGAAGCAAGAAGGGATTATTTTTTACTGGTAACACTTAGGAAATGTTACATGTTGTTTTTAGATGTTTTGCCAAACTTCGTTGTTCTGATTCTGTATTAAAGATTTGAAACTAAATCTGAGGATTTCTCTGGATTGACACCAAGGTTAACCAGCTTATTTAACACCTGGTAGATGGTGCAAATCTTAACCATCCAACTGATATTTTATGGTAAGAGTTACTGTTAAATGATGAAAATGTCCGGGTTCCATCGTTTTTTGGGGAACCAAGTGGCATCTTTAAACTGACGCTTAGATCTAGGGTAACTTTACAGACAAATTAGAAAATTCCCAGTGTGTTGATAATTATGACTTGTTTTTATTTTTGTGCTTTCATTTCACTGAAATGTTGTGAATGTTTTCTTCTGTCCGTGTTGCTGATGGAACCTTGTATAAATGCTGTGAAATGTTCTTATAGCAGGTGTTACACAGTGATGATGAGTTACAGTTTTGATGAATGCGTTTCATTATAAAACTGTAGCTGCATCTGTTCTGTTTACTTCTCAGTGCTCATACAATAACTCATCTTGAGTTTATTATGACTTGAATTCATTCACCATAAATATACCATCATCCATGGTAGCAGTTATATTGGGATTCCTTCAAATCTTAAAATTTTGTGCCTACGGTTGTTCTGCCTTCCTTAAATCCCCCACAGATGTGACTAGATGATGCGTCTCGGTGCTGTAAACATCCTCAGAGAGTTCAAGTCCATTAGCAGGTCCAGCTGGATCAGTTCTATTATGCATCAGATATTTCAGAAGTTTTTTGTTGTTTTTTTAGTGGAATGAATGCTGCATAAAAACATAAGCCACATTTATTATTCATTCTGCTGCAACTTTCTGTTGAAGATACCAAACTTTGTGAGGAAGTGCAAAAACAAAGACAAATGGATAAGAGTGTGCCTGTCATGATAACAGATTTTGTCAGACAATAAGCACAATCAAATTTTGTGATAAGTGATAATATTGTCACTTTTCATAATGGCATAATTATGCAAGTTCACCCTCTCAACCACGAGTAAAACGTAACTTTGTAAAGAATATTTAACACTGGAATATTGAAAATAATACACAGCAAACAAAACAATAAATAAAATGTAAATAAGAAACACTAACAGGGAAAACCATATATAAAATGGATTATGAAGGCTTTGTACACAAAAAATATTGTGAGAATGAAAGAAAATGATCAAGCACATTTTAATTTATCGTGATTAATGACTAATTGCTTATTGCAACAGATTTTATCTTACCAAAGCGTATAAAAATTGAATCGAACCCTAACTCTTGCTGAAAAATAAACCCTAAATGCACAAAACGTTTTCACTGAGCTGTTAGAAATGAGCTGAAAAACAGATTCATATTTAGAAACATCAAAGGTGAAATTGGGAAAGTAAATACAGTGGACTGGATGATTAGAGGAGAAGGATATTGAAGGCAGGAAGATGACGCTAAAAGATCATCAATAAAACATAAAGATAACTATCATCAGTCATTAATTCATTTGTCATCTGGATATTACATTTAGACTTTGAACTCTATACAGTTTCATCATTGTGTCAAGTTTATCGCTGATGGGGAAATTTACCAGTATGAGGAAGCGTCTCCGAACAGAGCGCTCAGGCTTTCCTTTAAGAACGGCACGTCGGCTCTAACACACATCCTGCAAAGAGCCGTACGTTTCACTGCGATTGGAAAGTTGTGGTGGAAATTGAAAAGAAATGGTGCATGACAAGCTTCCATCCTGCAGAGCTGATCTGTCGACTGCTGCAGCAAAAAGTTGGAGGCTGACTGATGGACAATGTTGCTCTTTATGGGTGAATATCAAGCCTTAAAAACGGAGAACAGAGAGGCACGAAAACAGCAACTCAGAGCTTTTTGTCTATGATTTCATATTTTCTTTTAAAGTTTTCTCTAAATGCTTCTTCTTTCTTTCGACAAATACAGTCAAAATTGTACATGGAGGCTCAAATATTCATTATTATTCCATAAATTTTAATATTTTTGAAATGTTACTTTATTTCAGTGAAGGGAGTTAACTATTTTGAGCAGTTAAATGTGATCTGTTAAGTTAAATACATAAAAAATGAATTAAGTGAATAACTAAGCTTATGCATAAGAAGTACATTTTACCAAAGTGCAAAGCTTGCGTAAATAAGCATTCACCTCTGCTTAAATGTAAACCTTTTCATGAATAAGGGAAACAGCCTGCAGCTCTCTGCTCATCTCCACTTGATTGAACATTTCTTCTCACTCTACCAGCCAGAGCTGTGTGAGGAGAACAGAAGTTCCACACAGAGATTCGAACAATAGTTCAAGTCTGCTTCATCACACCTTTTTTAGAGTTTATTTTATGTTTTTTTTTTCCGAGGGTTTGATCCCAGGGCTGCACAGTGGCACAGTGGGTAGCGCTGTTGCCTTGCAGCAAGAAGGTCCTGGGTTCGATTCCCGGCCCGGGGTCTTTCTGCACGGAGTTTGCATGTTCTCCCTGTGCATGCGTGGGTTCTCTCCGGGTTCTCCGGCTTCCTCCCACAGTCCAAAAAACATGACTGTCAGGTTGATTGGGCTTTCCAGATTCGCCCTAGGTGTGAGTGTGTGTGTGTGCATGGTTGTTTGTCCTGTTTGTCTTTGTGTTGCCCTGCGACAGACTGGCGACCTGTCCAGGGTGAACCCCGCCTCTCGCCCGGAACGCAGCTGGAGATAGGCACCAGCAACTCCCGACCCCGTTAGGGAGAAGGGTGATGGAAAATGGATGGATGGATGGATGGGTTTGATCCCAGCAGGCTCCCGTCTTTCTGTCTGACTCGCTGAAAGACTTTGACTTTCTTGGGATACATATCAGTTTATTCACAGGTTTGTCTGCATGCAAGTGTTTTTATTTTCTAACCATGAGACTGGATTTGGATTTGATGTATTATCAGCTTCACCAAAATTAGTGTATTTCATAAATAGCTGCAATGAAAACACTTTTTTTTTTGCATCATTCGAGTGACACGATCAACAGCTGGAGGTTTCCACTGGTGGAAAAGACAAAGTAGTGGAGGGAGGATGACGGCATGAATTTCAAATGAATTATTGTGTGAGCAAACTTATTCACATGTAATTTTCATCACGTTTCTTATTTAATGAAACACTGCAATTGTTTCTTTTTTTTTACATGACCAATATATCAACAAAGTTTTGTGTACTTTTGTAATGGAAATGTGTGTGTAGAGATTTCACAAAATATTTTCTCTTTAAACTTGAACAGTGAATATGAAAGTGTGCCCTCTCCTGTGTTGATGGAAAAATGAAACAAAACTTATAAGATGCTTTGAAATGATATCTTAGCAACATGAATGCTGTTTATTGATCTTCTCTGATTAATGCCTTAAACTCTGATATTGTCTTTGATAATCCTCATTATTCAGCAGAGCAGCACTAAACACATTCAATATGTTTTAACCCAAACCAAAGGATTATTTTCCTCCCAAAAGCTGAGCCATTAGTTAATGAAATCTGAACATAAACTCCTGGACAGGTTACTGCTTCAACAGCCTTATAAGGAGGAATTAACATTAGCATCAGGCGCAGGGCCAACCATGGCGTCCAGAGTCACTGAAACAAGCAAAACTCCTTGATACACACACCTAAACACACGGATAATTTGTTGCATTACAAAGTAAGGAAAGACATCTCATGTCCACTTTTTGTAAAAAAAAAACAAAACAAAAAAAAAAACTGAACATGTCAGGGTGTAGTATGAGTTCCACAGTTAGCATAGCGTTTTTATTTATATTCATTTGAAGTCCTAAGTTTTCTCCAAAAGTCACAAGAAAGCCGACAGCAGAGAAGCACCAGCAGATGGCCAACTCATGGCAGCAACATTTTCTGAATGAAAGAACAAGTTCACATTTCAGAGGATGCCAAACAATCTGTGTGAAAATGTGCTTGGCCTCAACCATTTTCATACTTTGCTCAGTTTGTGATATCAGGCTCTGACTGCCAGTCAGAAAGCTTCCTAACATACTTCATCTGTCACCGTTTCAACATGAATGAGGCCAGTCAGTTCTGAACAGGCTGCCAGCTGAGAGTCAATCAGCCACCATTTAGTTTTTAGCTACTAAAATAAAATCCACTCTGGCAAATCACAACGTGAGAAGTGTTCGTTTTTATGTGACTTCTGTTTGACCTCCATAGGAATTACGCCAGCATTTACTCAACGGGAGATGATTAAGGCATCACACCGCAAACAGGTGGAGTTATGATGGATTTCTTCTTCAACTTGTGGTGATTGTCAGGGGAAAAAAGCTCAAGATTACCAGCTCTGTATGTAGGCAGAAAACAGCTCTACTATATACTGGAAATATGTCATTTCCAGAGGAGGAATGGCCAGTGCCTTTGCTTTTGAGGGTTGTTTTTATTTAAAAAAGCTTTATTTCAAACAAATACATGGGACAGAAATGAGAACTCTGTTTAAAATGAGGTTTTAAACAGAGAAACTTTGATTTCTTTACAAACTCAGACTTGGACATTAAGTGGCAGATTCATTAGGTGGAATTGTTGCTTTCATGAAAACGACACAGTTTCATTACAAATTTTGCAAGATAAGAAAGTATTGCAATAAACTATAATACTGACATTTTGTGATCATTTTTAAGTAATATAATAGGGAAAGTATGCCCTATTAAAGACTGATAATCCTCCATTTCTAAAGAACAATTAACATTGTTAATTGTGAATTCAATATTAACAATTAAGATCAAACAGTAATATTTTAAACATCCAATATAGAAAAACAAAACAACCAAAAAGAGTAAATAAAATAGAAATAAAACCAAACACAAATACAATGGATTACAAAGTTTCTCTAAACAAAATTGCTTTAAAAAACCATCAATTAAAAAGACTGCCAAAATGCATTTTTAATCTTTTTTGCAAAGAAAGTAGGCAAATATTGTTCAACGTCATTGCTGTTTCTGAAGACTTTATCCACCATGCTATTTGATGTTTAAAGTTATTCTGGGGTTAGCAGACAGAAGTCAGAGGTGTTTTGTATTTTCCGGTCCGCCTCTCTCTGGGAAACTCGAACACAAGCAGGAAGGCCTCCCACCTTCTCCCTGACATTTATAATCAAAGCAAACTCATTTCACAATAACTCACTGCAGCGCCTGTTTGTTTGATAAATGTTAGACATTCCATGGAAGCAATTTTACAGTTTTTATGCACATCGACAGACTTTCCTGCCTGATTTTACTACCTAAAGTTAAATTTTTTATAATTGAACTAATTCTTTCTCACTTCCTTGGTTTCTGTTGAGGACATGAGGAGTTCCAACACAGTGCGTCTCAAAACAATTCAAATATGTGAATGTTTGCGTGCTTATGTTTACAACTCTTCATTGTTTGTTCATACAAATGTCACAGTTTGCTGAATACATCATTTCCTTTGTTTTTATACTTGCCATTTGCTCAATAAAGTTTCTTAAAAAAGGAAAATGTGAGGTGGGGAAATGGAAGTGCTGTTTAAACAGACTTTCAAAATAAGAGCATGACTATGAACATCTATGAATTCTTAAAGGTCCATAACTAAAACGTCAACACACAAGTCTAATTTTGTTTACAACTGAATGTTTACAAAAAAGCAAAGTAAAGTAACACGTTAGAATTTATTTTTGAAAACTTAACTTAGAGGAAGCTAAGTGCGCTAAATATTTTCAAAGTAAGGAAAGTGACTCTTGTGGTTTTCATTTCCTTTCTAATTAATGGCAACACTGCAATTGTGTTATTGTGTTTTTGTCACACTAATCAGAGATCTCTGGGAGAAACGCATTCATTAAGGCTTAATATATTGTTTTAGAACCTAAACCTGTTTGCCCATGAATATGTAAATATATGTCAAAGATTCACAGGGTAGAAATACTCGCTAAATGCATTGTAATTTGCTGCTCTTCAAAGATAGTTTAGAGAGACTCAATATATGATCACTGAATCCGTATTTGATATTCTATCAATAGTTTTCTGTTTCATTCGTCAAAGAACATTTGTTGAAGATGTGGTTACATTCATGCTGATACTCTCTGGGGATTCACTTCCTGGCATTGCTGCTGCATTTCTGCTCGTTCTGCAGTCCTCCACGTTCTTTCAGCTAAAGCTTCAGAAATCCAGCATAATTTATAGAGACGGCTTTTAAATCAGAAAGTGGCCAGAGCATCTCCAGCTACTCACTGGCTTTACTCCAGAGACGCCACCAAGACGCTGTGATGTGTTCTCTTTGCCAGCCTGACTTATTCTGTGCAAGACCCTCCATGTTGAAAATCAATTATTCTGCCAGGAGTGGAGCTGTAATGAACTGTGGACCACTGTAGTGCTCCCAGGTTAAATGTGCCCAGATTGGAGAAGAGTGAGGAAGATTCAAAGGTTTGGGAATCAAACACTGTTGAAATCTTATCACAGCACCAGATTTTCTCTTTCACTCTTTGTTGGATAAAAATACAAAACAGCAATTATTGTGGGCATATCTGACGGTCCATATCTAATGATGCGTAACTGAGCAAGAGATTAGAATAGAGTGGATCAGTAATGTCTTCTGCTTTGGTGTTGTACAGGGCTGGTTTACTCTTAGAATTGAAATGTCATCTTGCTATAAAGTGATTAGATGGTGGAAGTGGAGGTTCCCTCATTAGTGGGTTTTACCTCTGTATGCGCTGTACAATGGCAGCTGGAAAAGACGAGTTTTTTGTTGTTGACTTACCGTTCAGAAACCACTTGTTGCATTCTTGTTCCTTGTGCAGCAGGCTTCACTTCTGCTTTTCAAAGATGTACAGCTATATAACTACCGTACACGTGTTAGCAGCCATTTTCACTTGAGTATAAACAGTGCGCTGAAGGTCGTGGCCAGCAGCCGCTTCTTTGGATCTGAACCGACAAGATGCCCTGAAACAGCTGATTCTGAAAGGAGGCAGAACTGAGCAGACTGAAATCGCATAATCTAAGAATGATTTTCTGCAAAGAATTTAATGGAGATGATTTTTTTAGACTATCCTAAGAAGCATAATAGATAACCTTTAAATAACACAAATCTACTGTTTTGTTTAGGATGTTCAATGATTTAAAGACCTCTGATCCTCAAAAGTATTTCAACTTTTCCTGCACTATTTCAGGAAGAGTGTGTTACTTTTTCTGAAATAGTGCATATGTAGTGCAAGAAGTTTTGATTTGATGGTTTTGGTCAATGTGGCAAATAGTTTGGACACCACCGGTGTGTGAAATAACTGCTCTGCAAAAAATTGTTCATAAAACACTGATGTGTGGTGTAATTTCTATCAAAACATTTATTCCTTTTGTGACTGACACAAGCATCACTTTTCTGGCTATTTTGTTAAGAAGAGCATCTCAGAACTGAAATGTCATTTTCCTGTCGACAGTGAAGTTTATTCTGTTCCATTAAATATGACAGTCAACTGTCCTTGTGGTGATTCTCACTGGGCTAAGTGAGGATTCATTAATGTCAGTTCTTTCAGACACGATGCGACTCTTAAATGATCTGTGGTCCCCCCTTCCGCCATCTTGTTTTTTGTTTAAATCTCAGTGCCGTCTGATGCCTGAGGGGAAGTAAACACGACATCCCCGGTTTGCTCCCAGCCCCCAACGTCGCTGCAGGTTCTCCTCTTTTACTTTAATAGCATTCCCTCGCCTTCTGAGTATCACACATAAATGAAATGGCACATGCTGGAGCAGGATGGGGAGGGGATCTTGAAACTCATTTAGAATGGGCTAGAAACAAATTGGGTATGGATTTTAAAACGTGTAGTTTTCGCTTGAAGAGGGGAACAAAAAAACCCATCCACCTGGGGGTTTCCACCATGAACTGTGCCCCAGTAATGACAGAAAACACAGGCTGTGAGACAAAGCCTTCATTGATAAAAACACATGAAATGAAGCAGAGAACAGCAGCAACAGTGACTGCAAGGCGACGCTTTTATTAGGCATCGACACACACCTGAACCCAGCGAGAGTACTTAGAGGCTGTGCTTCATCATGCGGTGCATTCAGGCAAGACAAGTCAGCTGCAGACTGTGACATGTTCAGTCAGTCAATTCATGTTGCTGATTGAAGACACTGCAGCAATGGTAGACAGTGATTTTCTATTCTCTATTCCCTCCTGCAACTGAGAAAAGCAGGAGCAGCAGGAGCTCTGGTTCGGTTACAGGAGGTTCACTCTCGGTTGTTTCATAGTATTGATATAAACCCTGAATCACCTGGGCATCATTTAACATAAGTGCAACATTTGAACCTGTGAGTAAAGTGTCACTTCTTCTCCTTTGCATGTCATTTCAGTGCATTGCAGGTTAAGTTGTGATGAGGCATTTTCTGCACACACCAAATCTGTAATCTGTAGTGATTTTTAAGAGATCACTACAGATATTGATTTTATTGATTAATCAAATTTTTGGCTTTTGAAGATTTAACTTTTGGAAGATTTTATTTAATTTTTTTCACCAATGCCTTCTGTGGGTTTCCTGAGTTCATAGTGACGTCATAGTGACTTCATCGCGCCTCACGTCGCCATCTTGTTTGACCAGCGTGTTTCATATGTTTACGTTTAGTATTTTAGTACAGTAACATAGTGATTCTATTACAAACAGTAATAAGCATTAATTTGATTTGTGAATATTGAGCATTAAAAAGGCGAGGCGCTAACAACAGGCCTTTTCTCCTACATTAAAAGAAAAGATTTTGGTTTATCTGCCGCACAAAGACGGTAAACTTTGAGGAACATGTCACCTCTTGCCAGCCCAGTCTGACAATAATGTTGGAACCATAAGCTCAAATGCTTAGAGGTAAAACTCAATGATTGCAATGTCAATCAAGACACAGTATCTCGTTTGAAGGATATTTCTGGTATATTTGACTTTTTCCCCCCTGATAGTTTTATAATGACTTATTCAAAACTAGAACATATTTGCAATAGCCTGTGCAGGTGGATGATAAACAAATTCATGGTGTGCACAAAACATTGTGAGGGAAACATGAATTTATTGCAAGGTTTACGTGAATGAATAGTTGGATGTTCCTGTGGGTTTCCTGTGAGAAGCTCCATCATTCTGTTCTTCCTCTTACTAAACTTTCTTAAACATCATAATTGTGCTACCTTGCTTGGAGCAAAGGAATATGTGCATTTTTGAATTTTAAACCACACAGCAGTCGTTATGTCTTTGATGTTTGCAGTTCCAACAAATACATTTGTAATGTGCTGGTTTGGCTGCAGCTTCGGGCCGAGCTCTGAGTGCACCCACCCTCTTCTTGTTACCTCTGTGTTAAATCTCTTGAAGTCTAAAACCAGCCAGAGGCAGGAATCTACTAACTACACATATATGCTGTTTGAGATCCTACATATTTGCTTTAGTTGGTTCAATCTTTTTCCTCCGCAATGAAATAACACTTACAGAGCTGCTTCCTTTGTGTACTCAAGAAACTCCAACTTAAAATAAACATGGATATTTGATTCCCATTAGATGACTTCTTTGTTCCTTTTTTTAAATTATTTTTAAGGCTTAACTGTTTTGTAAGCATTTAAACTGGTATTTTGTGGGTTTTAAAATCTCATTTGGAAACAGGATTTAGATGAGAGAACAAGAATTTTCACTGCAGGTATACAACTAAATCAAAGTCATTTGCTGTGGATGAAGCTGCTGTTGTTCTGCAAAGACGCAGAAACTCGGATCACTTTGATTGATTCTCTTCACTATTCTGACTATGAAAGACTCGATATAAATCATTTCAGTGTGAAAGCTCATACATAAATCCCAGCTTCGCTCTGTTATCTTTTATAATAGCTGCTGTTTTTAGGGAGGGGGTGGGGGGGTTTCGTTTACCTGGAATTATATTTACTTTTTGATTTGCAGTGCAAATAAAGTGGAACATGTCTGAAGTTGAAAGTGGACTTGCTGGTAGGGTTGAAACAATTAAATTGTGAAAATCAGTTGCGATAATTATCAACTTAGTAATCAATTAATTGTTAAGTGGAGCATAGAGACTCAAAAACTGGCCATTTACAGAAAGTACACACTCAGAGCAGTAATTAAGCCAAAGAATTTATGATTAAAAAACATAATTATTATTATTATTTTTTTATCTTGAAAGAAATTTGACCTTAAATATGTTTTAGCCAAAACCCCTCAAGTGTCTGTTTTAGCTTCACCTGGTTCAGAATCAATAAATGAAAAAAATCTAGTAAGTACCCTCAATATCCCTTTACTTACAATTGATCATTTAATCCAAAAAGTAATCAACAGATCAGCCTTGCATTGTATTGATAAGTCAGACCGCTCCAACAATAGGAAATGGGCTACAACACAAGGAATTCTGGGTAACTATAACCAAAATCAAACATGTTTGTCTTGAGCCAGCGGGAGAAATAGCTTGTAGTCTCTTGGCAAAGACAAACCACTAAAATCTCCGTTTTTGTTTCCATTTGGTTAAGAAGGAAGTTGTGCTCATGTCTTCTGAAGTTTTCATGTTGTTTCAGCGTTTCCTGGTCAAACAGCAGCAGGTACAGTCGATGTCTCTCTGACTGAAATGTGCTCCATCACTTCATTCTGTCTTTCACTTTGCGTTTTTGTTTCTTTGTTGCTGACAACGCTGCACATAAACTGAGTGCTTCTTGCTGGACAGCAATACTGCCAACTAAATATGTGTAAGTGTTTCTGTAGGTGGTAAAGTGTGAAGGATGTGACACTACGCTGGTGTTACTGACAGACCCCAGAGGAGTTTCAGCGGGGCTCCAGTCTCTGTGCTGCCGGATTAATAGCAAACCTCCAGTCAGCTGCAGCTTAGTGAGATATGAGTATGAGGATGTTAATGTCTGAATCGCTTTGGAGGCTACATGATCTGTATTAGTCATAATACACCTGTGGAAATTTCTCCACCAATCACAACCAGAGCTTCAGATGCGTGATTTCAGTTATGCAGTGCATAGATTGTTCACACCTGAAAAAAAAGATATTTGACATCACATCCCAGGTTGAGCAAACAGCAAACAAAAGCTTATCAAGCAAATAAAATGTGCTTCATGTATGTTCACTTGTTTCAAAGTGAAGCAAACTGAATGAAAATCAACGTTCAAAGCCTCTGAAATGTTCCATCACATCATTCTGGTGGTGGACAGAGTTGCACCTCCCTCTTCTTTGCTGCTCACTGCCAGTCAACTCACTGGAAACAGGCTGCTATGTTTTTCATCACTATAAAGACTAGAAATATTTCTCTTTACAAAAAGAACAATCTTTCAGACCTCAGGAAAAATGACATCCCACCCATTACTCTTTAGGTTTTGTTTCTGCAGCAGGATGTGATGCTCACTTCACATTGTTTGTCTTGATGGTTCAGCCCTCCAGTTAAATGCTGGTAGTTATGTAACATCATGAGGATGTTTCCTTCATGCAGGTGATGTTCTTTAAAAGAAGCTTGTTTTGTTTTTGTTTTGATGGTCTCCTTGGTTGTTCAGAAGGAGTTTTTACACCAAAATTGCTGGAAATTTCTACAAGCACCATTCATTTGTTGAGCAAATTGCTGAATTGATTTCTGTATGTTTTTTGTCTCTTGGAAACCTTGTGGTTCAGCTGGAATACGGAGTGAGTTGTGCTGCAGCAAGGCGCTGCCTTTGTTCTGGTCAGGCAGTGTATCTATTGTTATCCTCCCATGTTGTTGGAGATTGTATCTTCTGCAGGACGGTGCCTGACCAGTGCTGATTCAATAAGATGCAGCACTGATGGCTCCTTCTTTGCTGTGTGAGCCGGGTGAATGCCGGCATCAGCCTCCCTCTGCCTCCCTTTGCTTCCTTCCACAAATGTAGAAACTGCTTGGAGAATAAAAGCAGTGGAGGATAAAAGTAATTAAAGAATGAGCTTTTTCCCCTCCATTGTGACTGTTTCTCATTTGCTCTGTTGTTCACAGCATAAATCCGTCTTTGATTTCTCACTTTCTGGAAGATGAATTGTGTTATTAATTGGAATTGAAATGCTGAACATCCTAATGAGCCCCTGCATACATTGTCTTGCTCATGCTCATTTTTCATGAGCAAAAGCACTTTCTACGTCAAGCCCGTGGGGTCATTTTCAATTAATCCCAAGCCTCGCTGTAATTGGCTCCCAAATTCTGAGTCTCTAGAAGGAGAAAGCCCATTATTTATTTTCTTTTCTTACACATTGTTCGCCTGGAGGTTTTCTTTCACCTACTTCCTGCCAATAAAAAGCTTCCCATGGATTTATTTATGAAACGTGAGGTGCAAGGTATTAGTGATCATGAGTCATCTTCTTGTCCTTTCCCCCCCACCAGCTGACAGATTAAACCTTATGAGCAACAGGAGCTCAAACAATGACCTAACATATTTTCTTATGTAATGTTGAATTCAAGACAACATAGACGCTATAGTGGCTCCTGAAAGTCTGCACAGCCCTGATAAAATGTTTTGTTTTTCTACAACTTCAGTAAGTCCTAAATTGCATCAGAGTCAGCAAAAGGATGAATAAATCTGACAGAAAATATGTTCAGTCATCTGAGGAGGGCTTTGGAAACGAGATTTTCTCATAGTTTAAAACATTTGCAAAGCAGATCGCACGGATGTTGAAATCAAAACGAAAGCGTCAGTTGAAGGATCAGCTCCATATACGACCACAATATTGAACTTCTTGAAGTTATTTTTCACTGATTAGTTTTACAGAATAATAGTTGCACGATTTTTGGAAAATATTTTGAAACATCTATTTGGAGGCTTTTGCAAATTGTGCAAATATTTCCTTTTGATAAAGCTGCTTAGTTGACTTTTGACTTAATATTTTTAAGTGGGATTGTGTTGATTAGTAGTCAGTAGATAACCTTCAGAAGGCTGGTGAGCTAACCGACTGATTCAAGAGTAAATTTGTTCATTTTGGAATAATAAAATAAAGAATCACATACTGTAAAGTAAGAACAGAAATTCAACAAAAATACTGAGCTGTTGTTAAAAATAATGTCCTGCCATTCAAAGGAACTTGCAATTCAGTCAGATCATTAAAAAAAAGAAAAAAGAACTGAATACAGGTTTAAGCAGAGTGTGCTTGAGGGAGTAACAACTGTTCTTTAGGTTTTGTCAAAGTACATCTTGTGAAACCGGCCATGAGCTCCAGCATACTTGAGTTCTGGAGCAGGACTACAATCCGATACAAACCAGTAAGTTCATCTTTGAATGAATCAGAAAGCCAAATTGATGGGTTTGTAGTGGCCCTGTCAAAGTCCGGGTCCTAGACAGGCGTTCATTCGTAGAATAAACCCCCTGTGTGACAAAATTTCTCCACATTGATCTAAAAGCGTTATTCCCATTTAAAGGCTTGATGGACTATCGCCAACATTTACAGGAGCAGCATTATGCATTTCCAGGCATCTAGTGCCATTTTGGAGCACAATACAGTAAGTATATTACCTTTAGTTAAAAAATTACATTTATATGAAATGTGATCTAAAAAAAATTGGACATTTGACGTTGCACCTTGAAAATGAGCCTCTGTTTCTTTAAAAAAAAAAAAAAAAAACTCCTGCTCTTTCTGAATCTGCCTTCAGGAAGTCATCACAACATGGCTCATCTATTAACCTTTTAACAACATTTTACCAGCATTGCTCTGACAAGGAGCTCAGCAGCTGAGCAGTTCCTTTGGGTGTTTCCTAATTGTTGCTGGCTAGTCTGAAGGAGTCATGGGGAACACCTTCTGAGAGACGGAAGCTTGGAAACTGCAGCTCTGAGGGGGAGCTGCATCTCGAATGCAGGTCAAGGTTCACCCAGTCGTTTTGGAGAGCTGACTGGTTGCTATGGAAATTAAAGGGTTTCTTAAACGTGCATTAAAGCGACACTCCAGGTTTTTGATGAGGGAATAACAATAAAACACAAACTAAAGACCAGGAAAGTCTGTTTTATATAATAATGCCCCTTTAAAAAATGAAAATCATAATTTGGCATCTGCATTTAAATTAAAAGGTTTTCTCTGTCTGATATCAACATTTATGGAGATGAAACATCTAAGTACTAAAAAAAGAAATGTGTGTGAGAGTAAATACTTTTTCCTGGCTCTGCGCAGAGGAATAACGCCTCTGTTATGCTGAAAATGACTCTCAATTAGAGTGTTGTGCACATTCTTGCAGATCTTGTGGGTGGAAAAGTTGGAATCAATTCATTTAATTTCCATTTCTTTGGTGGGAGCGCTCAGAGGTGCCACCTCTTTATAACCAGTCCACTTAAAGAAGCGCCACCTGAACTCATCACGGCTTCTCCATGCCTCTATATTAATAAACTCTCTTTTAAGGGAATGTCATCACATAGTTGCTATTAGCGGTGAGACACAAGAAGAAAAGAATAGACTGTAGTGGGTGTATCTCTAGTGAAAATCTGTTACAGCCCTGCTGAAGCTCTCAGCAGGCATTTTCCTGCTGGCTTGTACAACACAGTATCTGACCACACACTCCTGCTGGCGAACATAATGTAATCCGTCTGTCTCCTCCTCCAAACACACTCCGTGCTCGCAAATCCCTTCCCCTCTTCAGTTTAATCAGGAAACCCTGCAGCAACAAGCTTTTTGTTTCATTATTTTATTTTATTTATTTGATTTGATTTTTTTTTGTAAATCACTACTTAACGCAAGTGCAACAGGCAGGATTACCGCGCCATTTCCGGAGCCCATGGTTAGGAATTACAGTGGATAGTTATCATTAAAGTTAACTCCTGTGGTTGGTATAGCAACAGGCTCACAAGGTACTTTAAAATAAATTCACTTCTTAGTCATCCTCTTTGGTGCACGATCAGCCCAGGTTTATTTTTTGTTTTCGTTGGGGGTTTTTTTAACCAGATGCTGTGCTACCCCTCGGTGAAAAATAACTCAAGAAGAAGAAAGCATGAGTGGAAGCCACATCTGGACGCTAGTGTTGTGTTTTTTGGGGGGGGTTTTTTTAGCTAGCCCCTGATTAGGAGAACGAAGATCCTCCTCCAGAGCTGTTGAGCTGCGTGCGTCACTCATATCTCTCATGGCTCAATGTGTGACTGAAGGAGATGTGCTTCAATTAAGTCAAATGAAAATGATTTGAGGGAAATAAGGTTGATAATAAGTTAGTTTCAATAGAGATTTACGGTTGGGACTTGAAATGTAATTTCAGGGGTCTGCAGTCAGGCTCCCAGTTAATCTTATTTGTTTCTCTGTAATTGTCACAGAGGACCTCACAGCTATGATGTGTGTATCTAATAATTCTGAATGCTGAGTTTATAAAGTAACTACGGAAAGCCTTTTATTCACTGTGGTAACCAAGTTGTGTTTTCAGACTCGCGTTAAAGTTCGGCAGCCTCTGGACAAGGTGGACAGTTTGGTTGAAATTCTCCCAAAGTTTCAGAAACGTGAAAGCCGCGGGCAGCTTCAGTTTGATCACAAATTCAAGGAGTTCCCACAGAAATCACAAGTCGTTCAGCGGCTGACGGGTGCAAACATGCAGCAAGCGCATGAATAATGCAAACTCTGCAGCGCACAAAAAACAAATGCCTCAAAATATGCTGCAATGCAATCCAGTCCAAAACAGAGCAGAAACCTACAACCAACAAAACAAATGAAACCAAAATCACTGCGGATGAAAAATGCTGCAATCACATAAAATGGAAGCAAAAACCTACAAAGAACAAAATAAAATTACTCCTGGAAGTTATTTTTTTTCCCCAAAAAAGTTGCTCATGTAAATATATTATGCAATACTAAAAGAGGTTTTAAAAAACAGTGAGAAAAAGGCTGAGGGAGGACAGAGCCCAGGAGTTCAGCTGTCTCTGTGTAACACATCCTGCGCAAGTGTTGAATGGGAACGTTCACTGGCTGCTTGGTGTCTGCAGGCTGTGATCACAACTCTGCTAAGCCGTCAAATGGAGGTGCTCAACAAACTGAAGCGGGACGGAGGGATTTTAGGGTGCGATGTCCTGATATCGCTGCTTCAGGCACCTTCGTTTTTCTCCTCCCTGCAGTAAATAGTCAAAATAGCAGCAGAAACATGCAAGAATATACAAGTATATATGGTAGAAATCATGATCTGACATAAATTTGTTATAAAAATATTTCTGATTAAACTTTAGCTTTAGTAACATAAAGCTACATAATTTTTAAAGTTTAATCAGTTATACTATTATCCCTAGATATGTAAGCTGTTGGTCCTTTTTCTTTGTCAGTTCTTCACTCATAATCTGTGCAAAGACCAGATTAAATCAGAGTGAATACACAGTGGTGTTACTGGTTACCTGACTGTATCTGCACTGGGATTAGCTGCGTTCAATGTCAGATTGTGCAGTCTGGACATCTGAACCATATGTCAGATTGACCTACCACACACTGAAGTAAAGTCTAATCAGCTGCTGTGAAAACAGGAGGTCAAGGGGCCAATCAAATGCTCAAAGAGAAAATCACCTTCATAGTTAAATTTCTTTTCTGGCTGTCACACTGCAGCATGCCTTCTGGTTACATCAGATGAAAAAAGAAAACCCTTTTCTCTTCTAAAAGTGGCCTTGAGCTCGCAAAGCTGCGATCTGTGCTTTAAGGAACGTTTTTGACGCGGTTGGAGAAGAAAAACATTCAAAATGTTCAGCCTTCAGTATAATTCATTGGGGTCATTTCATTCTCCAGTCAGAAGTCACTGACGCAGATGATGCTCTTTGTTAAAGCTGGGTGGGTGAAACATTAAAGAAGGCTTTCGCTTTCCACATTAATTGGAGCCTTTAGTAAAGCCCAGTAATATTTCCCGTTACAACAAGGTACAATGATTAAAATCAAGTCGTAGGTGTAGCTGGAAAGTCAGATAACTGCAGTAGTATTTCCATTTTGAACCCTTCAGTATTATTTTCTCTGAGTGAAATACACTTCAGTGACTATATTTTCAACAGAATCCTGACTTAATATCCTTCAGTTTCACTCTCTACTGAAAGTGCGTCATTTTAGCTCTTTTTGCAACAGCGTCCTCGGTGAACCCTCGTTTCCAACAATCCGCCCAATTATCGGAGGCCAAACTTAGCTAGGCAAGGGCCAATCAAATAATCACTTTGAAGGACGCCCATTCACTTTCATTTTGCCTGAGGATCACACCTGGGTGTTATTACCTTTTCCATGCCGGAGCCTCTCTGAGTCACTTTGACAGTTTGCATCAGTGGCCTTGAGACAGAAAATCATTTGATGTGATGGGTTCTTTTCAAAGCTTTGAGAGCTGGTCGCTCAGTGTTGAGTAGAACATGTTGCCATTTCAGTAAATCACTGTGTCTTAACATTTTCACAGCTACATAGATAGGCCTGTAACATAGCTTTCCTTTTTTGAAGTCAAGGTTATGTATAATCTCATCTTCTTTAATCATATAAAGTTGTTCATAATATTAACCAGCAGAGTCCAGTGGATAGGTTCCAGGAGCCCTGCATTTGCCAATGAAGCAAAGTCCAAGGATGCCATTCCTGATTCAATTTATCACCTCCTGACTTTGAATTAATTTATGAGGATGAGCCACTTTGGGTCTGTATGTTCATCATGTTATCTCCCATATGTGAGGATGCAAGTAAAAAGGCTTGTTTTGGTTTGTGCTTTCATTTTGACGAGAGGAAATAATTCACACAGAAACCAAAATCTGTTCTCTTCGTCTTCCTCTTTCTTCTGTTTGTGTTTTGCTTTGACTTGGAGTTGGGTTAATATTTTCCTCGCTTCCTCTTGTGTTTTGTTCACACTTCTTGTCTCATTGTCTAAATAACAGTAACGTTCATTGGTACGTTAATGCTACCATTAGCATTTTACATTAGCGTTCATTAGCAGGTTCCTCACACTGGTTCCTCATGCGCTTCTTGGACTTCGCACATGATTGCTGTTTGCTTTTCACTGTAAAAATAGTCCATTAAACCCCTTTACGTTTTTTTCCATGTTTCATTTTGACAAGGTGAAAGTGACACTTTGTACAGCTTTACTTCTGTTTGAAGCCAGTAAACATTAACTGGCTACTTTTTACATTGGTGGCTGCTCCACTTGCCCTGCAGCGCATCATCTTGAAGCTGATGGTCAAAGCCTGCTGCAAAGAATGCAACGTTTTGCTTTGCACTACAGAGACCAACCTGTTTTCATGGAAACATGTCTGCTTATAGAGATAAATATGGGCAGCTTTATTGTGGATTCTTCCTCTGTTTGTTTGGACCTTTTTTCCAAACGAGCTGTGGTTCTGCTGTGAATGTTCTTTCCAGATGAAAAACAGCCGAACTGAGCCAATCAGAGCTCTGCAGACAGGAAGAGAGTGCCGCCTTGATAATGAGCTGCTCCGCTGTCTGAAAAATTCTGACACTGTCTCCCAGAGTAGTGTTGGGACTGATAAGTTCAACTGTACAAACACAGATAGGATGAAACTACCTGAAGTGACGTTTTGTTTGAAATGTAAGAAAACGTGATGCAACTTTCAGGCAACCTGTTTCGAGAAGCTGCTGTGGCCAATTTCTTCTCTTGTAGAAATAACTAGAAAAAAACACAGAAGACTTTTCACACAGTATAAAAGTATACCCATGTCACAAATAACATATTATAATTACAGTGTTACAGTATGTTACAGTATTTTAGCTGCAGTTCGAACAACTGTTGCTTTCTTGAGTGAGATAACATGTTAGCTCATGTAATAGTCATGTAATGATAACCAAAAACTCCTCCTGTTGTTTCCTGTTCATTTTTAAAGCCTCACTGATGCTGAAAAGTGGAGTCGGGTTCAGAACAGCGCTGTTGGGGTTTGTTTGGTCAGAGACGGTCACACTGGTCCAGTCGACAGTGGATTTCTCAGTGCATCTCAAAAACATATTGATGGAAGTGTAATTGTGTCATTTGCACCTATAAAGTCTTTCAGCATCTTTCCATAAACAGCGAGTGCTTCATTTATTGACAAAAACGCTAAAAACATTTAAGATTTAGGCCAGAGAGATGGATCCCTGGAATATTTTGTGGAAGAGCTTCACTAAATAATATTCATGATTTATCAATATTGTGAGATTTAACTTCAGTTCTGCTTTAGGGCTTCTTTCGCTTTATAAAGCGAAGTTCTTTGCCGTTTTCTATCGGGTGATTTGGGTCAGTCGGATCTAATTTTAACGAACCAGGCGTTGATGTGATAAAAAGCTAGAAAATGACTTTTATTTTCCTTTTGAGTCACTTTTAATATTTATAAACCTGATTTCTGCTGCTAATCTGCCCATTTAATTATCACATGTAAAGCCTTTTATTGTCGATTGAAGCGGCGTGTATTAATTAAAGATAACTGGTTTGACATTTCTTCAAGATGATTAGGACGTCACCACAGACGATGATATCCAGGTACATAAATATCTCCATAAAACCAGCTGAGCTAACCTGTGTGAACCAACTCAGAACAGTTCGGGTCGCCTTTCTTTTATTGACGAGCCTAATGAGCGAGTGGGCAGGCGAGACAATCAACATGCAAATGAGAAGTATCAGTGCGACAGCTTCTCATAGGATGAGCCGTATTAAACACACAGATTTATAAATAACAATCACACATTTCTGTGATTTGTTAAACACGGTTTTCTGCTGTTTTGCAAAGCTGTAATATTTATGGTAATTACCTGCATGAACAGTCTAATCCAGTGAATGGAAACCTAAGACTTTCTCCAGGCTCATCACAACAAAGATCAGACATATTTCAACTCAGCAGCATTTACAGTCTGTAGTTACTTTCATATGTTATGGATTACATAAGCACCAATAAAACAGGGACAGCTGGGACTGAATTGGCCTTAGTGAAAGCTTTCAGTATCACCCTTTTTATTATTAGATTTACATCCAAAAAATATATATTAAATCCACCTTTTTCCCATGTGCAGTAAAGATCACAAATGCTTTTATTGCCTTTTTCTCATCTTTTCCTTGAGCTCTTTTGCTAAAATATGATTTTAAGTAAAAAGCAATATGTAGCCATCCAGTTTCTTCCAGTTTTTAGCAAATCTACACAAACAAAAACAGAATCAACAACAACACAAAAAAAAGTTGAAGGTGTCGATTCCGTCTGCGTAGCACTGATTATCACAGAGCTGCTGCCGCCCACACAATCAGAACCGCTGGTCTGGGTTTGGTTATGTTGGGAGTAATAATTGATTAGAATAAGCCAATCTTACAATTTCAAATGCTATTACATCTGTTTTTCTGACATTATAGAACTTTTTTTTTTTTTTTACATCAAGTGGTTTAAATAGTAAAAAATCCTTTATACCAGTTCTTCTCATGGGGTGCAAGAAGCAGGAGGACCTAGTTCATGCTTGACTGTAAACAAGCCTCCGGTCTCTAGGTGGCATCGGTGTTCAAATCATTCCACAGGCTGCCTGCTAAACCCAGTAAAAGAAGTGGCCTGCACAGACATGCTGATGGAGGAAGAGAGATGGAGAAGTTTGTGATGGTGGAAAGAAAAATGGCAGCAAAGGTTACAGACAGTATGACAGCATATCAGGTTTAGAGAAATCTTTCTGGAATACAAGAACAGTCATACTATGAGAATAGTTATGCTGTTAGCATAAAAAAGATGCAATATTACCACAAGAACTTTGTAAAATTATGAGAAAAAAGTTGATTTAGTGACTAAAAGATTTAAAGATCAGATGGGACCAACTCAGCAAATCCATGGTTTTCATTTTGTTGCCTAAAATCCAGCAACAGTATTCTGTTAGTGGAAGCTTTATGCAAAGTGTGAATGTCTTTTTTTTTTTTTTTTTTACAAATTTGACTCAATTTGACTCTGACTGTTGTTTTTCAAGCAATTTGCCTTTTTTGAGTCTGTATACTCTCCAGCTAACGACTGATAAATCACTAAATTAGTTGAAGATTATTTTTATAATCAATTAATCAGATTGATCATTTCAGCCTCGATTCAAACACATTTATTTCATTCAGTTAATAGGTTTTCTTCCTCTTACCAAAGACTCGGTTTTCTCCTTTGAACCGATGTAATGCGTCCAAACGAAGGAATCCGCGGCTCAGTGTGCATGGAGACGTTTCTGTATTCACCCCAGGTGTAAGAACAAAATCATTTCAGTCGTGTCTGGCAGCAGGTTATCGATTGAGTTGTCTTTTTTTTTTTTTTTTTTCTGTTGACTGGAGAATCCAACAACCCCCTCCTCATTTCATTCACTATCTAAATCCTATCACCTCCACACATCTCTAATCAGAGAATATCTCATTAGGGCGTTTGACATGTGTTTACCGACGTTATTATTCATCTTCACTTCGACATCGACGAAAAAAAGCCTCATTCATTCACACAGACACAACAATGACTATACATCTGGGAGTTTCCTGATGGTTTTTTTTTTTTTGTTTATTCGTTTTTTGTTTGTTTTTTTTGCCCCACCTCAGTCCTTTAAACATGACATACTAACATTGTTTCACTTTTAGACAAACCAGACTTGGAAAACTGAGACGTTAATTAAAATCTGTCTTGTTTCGTAATGAAAGAGGTTTTTTTGATCACGTCTGATAAGAAAATTCATGTCCGGTGCTGAAACCTGGTAACAACAGCTTTTACTAATTACATCAGCAGGGTTGTTAGGATGTTGTGGAAACAAGCCAGTGAGTCATTTCTATTCTCTGCCTTCCAGCAGCTAATCTTTGCTTTTAAATATATATATTTTTGAAATGATGCACAAGATGATTATTTTTCCTAGAAACGAGACGTTTCATGAGGTGAGACACTTTTCCTTTGATCAGCTTTGATCAAGTACAAAAACTGAAGTTTCCCCACATCTTCCTTTATTCAATAAAAGAGATGAAACTAAAACTTTATGAACGTTTTTACCTACTGCATGTACTATCCATCCTCCTTGGCTCTGGTTGGCTGTTCTCCTAAGAGCAGAGATAAGGAAGACTTTTGATATTCACTTCTGCAGTATCATCAGATGGCTTCCACTGTATGTTAATGCATATTAGGGTATGTTTGATGTTTGAACTTTTAAAATAAGCTGTTATAAGAGTTTTTAGAAGGAGCCTGTAACTAAGGAACATTGAAGAAAATTCAGAAGACATTTTAAAATAGAATAGATTTTGTATTTAATGCTCTGCTGAAATTATATTCGTTTGAAAATGTTATTTGAAAAAAAAATTTTATTAACATGTTTCAATCAAATAGAAGTCACACAATCTATAGAAGAAACACATAATTTGAAGAAATGGCATTTATTTATTCTTTATGATTCCTGGTTCTGATCTTTCATTGAAGCAGTCTGCTAAAAGCTGCTCTGTTTCTTCACATTCCCCCACAACCTTCTTGTTAAATCCACCTCTGCTTCCTTGTGGTTGTTTACAGCTGCATGATTGCTAATAAAATGAACTGTTAAGGTGAAAGAGTATCATGAGAGAGGCTAACAGGGCGGGAAGTACAGTAAATAAGCCAGGGGATGAGCACAGCTGAGACCCCAGGAAGACAGTCACACATGTTCCTGCTGGCTGAGGAGAGGGTTGATTTTTCTGCTCCTCTGGAGGAGTGGGACTCATTGGAGAGGTTATCTAAAGAAATCCAATTCAAAGTGTCATTCAGAAGAAGGATGCTGGATGTGGATGAAGTGGAATTAGAGAATTATATCAGCTCTGTTTGCTTTTGTTGCATCAATTCACTGCGAATGTCCTCTCAATGCAAAGCGATCCCATTCATATTCGATTATATGAAATCGTCCTCTCTTCAAATTAAATGCATGTTTCTGCATAATTGTATGATAAATGAAAATTGGCTGAATAATTTCCATTTGTATGATTTATCAATTTTCTCTTTTCTCTCTTTCTACCTAAAACTGAATGACAAAAATCTGCAGCCTGGGGCTTTGGTCTCATCTCAGCCTTTATTTAAGAACAGTTTTGTGTACAGAGACTTTATAATGGATTTTTCTTTGCTGTTTTGTTTATTTTTGCAATTTAAAATGTCTTCCAGTTTATTGATCTTTGACATTTCAGAATGAAATGCTTGGTAACTTGTGGTGAATCCTATTTTTTTTTCTTTCTACCTCTGAATTAAAGGGCCTCATTGGTTCTATTGTTAAAATGTTTACCTGCAAAGTGAGACTAATTTCTGTTTAGTTCGTTTTAATCAAATTCCAGTTCGTTTTCCTGGAAAGTCCGATTCGTTTGGGGAGGGAGGATTGCTAATCGAGCTCTGAAAAAATAAAAGCAAACCCTGGTCCAGCCACAAATGTCGGTCTCGGTTCGGTTGCAGTGAATTCTGGTGCTGTTCCAATGCACATGTGAACTCCAAGCGGACTCTCCAAAAGCAGGAAGTGGACTACAGCACAGGGCATTTGGGGTAAATAGAGTCAAAACAAACACAGAGTCTAGCGCCAACGGGAGAAATGGGTCCAAAGAGACAAAACCGCAAATAAATCTTTGTTTACATTTTGTGAAGAGGGAAACTGCGCTCCTGTCTTCTTCAGAGGTTTTCATGTCTTTTCCTTCAGTGATTCTTGGTGCAGCAATAAGAGGAACAAGTAGCTCACAGGGTTTGATTAGTTTGACACAGTGAAGCAGCTGAAAACATAAAAAATGTTACAATTTTGGCCCCCAATTGAATCAGGACTATCACTCTTTCACATTTTGTTGCCTTAAACGACATGAGAGGTTGGACTAAATCATTACAATGTAAGTTACAAGAAGATGAACCCTGCTTTAATCTTCTCCACAGCTTTGACTCATCTGTTGAGTGTTTTTGGTGCTAGAATGACAAAATGGGAATAAAACTGAATACACAGTTTTTCAAGGCTCTGCATGTAAAATTCTCTTTGGATCTTTTATTAATGGACAAAAAAATCGCACCAAATATTCATAGAAACGACTTAATGAATCCATAAAAATGGATGAATGTAATTTTCTCTTCCCAAGCTTCTGTCATGGATGAAACCTTTGCTCATTTTCATGTGTCTCCTGACCTCAGCTTACCCGAATCACACGGCCACGCAGCGACCGCACGCAGCGACCGCACGCAGCGACCGCACGCAGCGACCGCATGCAGCAGCGACGCATTTTCTAATGCATGCAAATGCATACTCCCCGTCCACAGCCACTCATTTATCCCCTGTTTGATATTAGATCAAGTCGAGCTCAAAGTGGTGAGCTATTTGATGGGGATACAAAATTGTCTGCCTCATCCATTCCCCAGCTTGGCCAGTTCCTAGCAACCAACAAGATTAGACTGTCTGTTTCTGTGTGGTTTGGAAAGAACCGGAGTGCAGGCAGATACCGTAATCACATTATACAGATCTAATGCATGCATGCAAGCACACCAGATAAATACATATGTGCCTGTGAGTACACACACACAGACCTACAAACACACTCTCTCACCCACAGTCAACGGTTCAAAACCAGAGGTGGAAATAGTCAAAATAAATCCACCCTGTTTCTGTTTCTTTTTATTTTCTCGTGGGATTTCTGATCCTTAACAATGAGAAGTGAGTGAAAAAGGAAACTCCAGGCTAAGTAAGCGTTCAGTCATTTGTTTGATCAGTAGGGCTATCAGGCCTAACAGACACCTTATCGCAGATCGTATTGTTCAAGCAGGGAGAACGTCCAGGATCAACAAGAGGAGAAACTGCACAATGCATAACAGCAGGGAGGCAACCAGGCATGAAACACATGATTGATGGATGGGACTGACGCAAAACGGGCCAATCTGCGACAACGTGTAATTACTGTGTGGCAGAGAACAAATTTACATTTATGGTGCTGTGAAGAAGTTTGAAACCAGTTCCTTTTCCTTCAGATTCTGCTCATAAGAGGCTGGAATGACTCATAACCTTGGAGTGAACCAGGTCAGTGGTTTCTGAAAGCATGTTGCGACGTTTCTTTGGACTTCCGCTGCTTTTTCAACCATTTTCCAGCTCAGTTCTTGAACCGAACTTTGACAGTTTAATGTGTTGTCAGTTTCAATGGGAACAAGAAGTGGAACACTGTGAAACCCTCAATGACATTCATTCAAGAATGTCTTCTTTCAAACCATTTTTTGTGGAATTTCATGTATAATATTCATTTTACTTCTCAAGTAAGCACCACTCTGCATCCTATGATTGAGTTTTAGGGTGATATAAGAAAAAGTTACAAATAAAACTATGAGAATAAACTCAAAATGTGAAAATATTATGAGAATACGATTATGAAACAAGAAAAAAGTCCTACAAGAGTAGTCGAAATAATGACAATGAAGTCATGTTATGCAAAAAAGTCGTAATATCAGAGCATTTACAAAAATAAAGTCAAAATTATACAAGAATAGGCATAAGAACATAAAAATAGTCATATTTGAAGAATAAAGTTATAACATTATGACTCGACGTAGCCATTGCGGGTTCGACTCCCAGACCCGATGATATTTGCCGCATGTCTTCCCCCCTCTCCTTACCCCCTTTTCTGGGGGTAAAAAGACACACACACACATTCTGTGTGGGTGCGTGTGTGTGTGTGTGTGTGTGTGTGTGTGTGTGTGTGTGTGTGTGTCATATGAGGAATACTAGACCCCACAAAAACCCTCCTGGAGGGGGAAAAAAAAAAAAGGGAAAGAGTTACTGGTGTTGGGGTCTCTACCTGTCCTCTATCTCTCACCACTGATAACTAAAGACAGACACCCTGCTGTGCCTCTGAAAGGACTTAAACATGGAAGCAAAAACCAAATAAATGAGTGCTAACTCAACACTTTTGCACAGTATTGTACGTACACTACGGTACAAAGCAAGAGTGACGCATTTTGAAGCAGATCTATTCGACCTCCTGCTCTGAAAACAGACGTGATGTTTTTGTTGGATGTTTTCTGACACGCGGCGCTCTCCAGAGGCAGGTATTACCATGCTGCAGTGATTCAGCCAGCAGGCATGTCATGCAAACCCAACCGTCAGCTTTCTGAACACACATAACTGCTGCCTTGATCTCAGGAAACCTGGAAGAGATGTGCATCATCCCTTTAGCAACAGCTTAAGCACCAAACATACAAAGCTGTGAGAACATAGAAGCCGTCAGAGTAATATTCGACGATAAGCGCTCCGCTTGATATTTGCTCTTTGTTCTGCTATCAGTGACACTCTTCGTCGTCAGGTGCTCTGCAGGCGGAGCCCGGCGTGGATCAGACTGGAAGATTAAGCAGCATTCAGGCAGCGCTCCGTCACACAAGGCCGACTGTCTTCGTTGCAGTCTGTAACGTTTATTTTCATGCAGCACGCATCTTCCTAGTGGAACGCAGCCTGTCACCAACCACAGATCTCACCATAATGTCACACAATCAGACCTGCTGATCAGTTTATTATCTGTTGTACAGAGGTGGGCAGGTGATTTATTATTAACAGCCTTTGACATCACAGTGAAAATCACTGGATTAGTAGACCTTTTAGTCGTTCATAGGCTGTAGTTCCAGTTTTCATCTGTATTCGGTATTTTAAAGAAGAAATCTTATTTATCAGCATCCTGCTAACTTAAAGGATTTTCTGGACTCTTATTTTGACAGGTGATTTGCAAGGCTGAAACAATTATGAGTTGTGAGTAATCGATTATTGAAATAATCCTCAACTAATTCAGTAATCGATTATTGGTTAACAGGAGAATACAGGCTATAAAAAGATCATTTGCTGAAAGAAGAACACACTCAGAGTAGGAATTAAGCCAAATCTTAACAAATTAGTTTGATTGGTTTGACGGCACCAGCTGAAAATGTAACACATTTTGGTTTCCGAGTTTCTACCAAAAATCTGAAAATATTTTCTAAAAAAAACTTGGCTATTTTTGAATTTCAAATCAATTTTTTGACTTTCATAACACAGAACTTTCCAAGATTTTTGTCCATAAAATTTTAGAGGTTAATCTCAGTATTTGGGCAGAAATTTACTCCTCTCGTTTTTTTCTATCTCTTTTTCTATGTACAACAGCCCTAATATGCCATCGTACAAAAAACTCTAAAACTCAGCAGTTTTTTTTTCCTGCAGCGTTAACAGTAACAAATTATAAAGCTGTTGTAAGCTTTAATGAGAATACAGAATTCAGCTAGTGTCTTGACTACAAAAGGTGACATCTGTGTGTGTGTGTGGGTGTGTTTGTGTGTGTGCAGGGTCTCATTTCTTATCTTGAAGGCCTTTCTACCTTTTATTCTGTTGTCACTTCCCTCGACAGAATTTCACATCACGAGGGGAAAAGCAACAGCAGCAAACCCTCGTCCCCCTGTCTAATCCACTGGGCTGCTGCTGCGAACCTACAGAAGGGTGGAGAAGATAACTTCTCTCGGGGGAGGCTGCCAGCCTCAACTTTTGATCAGCACCTCCCTTCATCTTTGTTGCCTCTCGAATGTGTGAATAGAAAATGCAGGCGAAGTTTGGCCCGAAAGCTAAACCGTGTTTAATCTCTCTCTTGCCAAGAATGTAACTTTGGGTAAACTCTGTGGATAACGGATTTTCTGCTTCCACAATAAAGTGAATTTGCTCAGTTGATGACAACTGTATCACAGAGCTGCAATGCATGCTGTGGTCTTCAGAGTTAGGTTGCGTACCTGGAATCCAGGCGACAACCTGGCAGCTCGATATTACTGGAGGAGAATCAATCTATTAAATTATTCAGAGCTGAATGAAAGACAGAAAAGATGTTTTGTGTTTCCAATCTTTGACATTTCTTTTTCTAAAAGTTGCCTAAAGTTCAGCCTTCTCCTGTTCACATGTTGGGTTCAAAATGATTCTTCTATTATATTTCTGTATGACAGATTAAATTGGAATATTTAGCTTGGAAACTAAATATTTAGATCAGAACTAAATGTATAGTACATTTAGTGAACAGATTTTGAAGCAGAAGACTTTATCAAACAGAAATGTATTAAGCTACAGTGCTACATGCTTACTCAAATTTTAATAAATGCTGGACATATTTATGTTTATATTTTTTCCCTTTTGTAAGTTGAGTGATGTTAAAAAATTACTTTTAATAGCTTCCGCACTATCCAGAGGATAATTGTGGCATTATACTGGAACATAATTCTTCAGTGTGTAACAGTGAAATAAAAATGAATCTTTTTTTTATTGTTAATTTAATCTGTGAAAGCTGCATGAGCACAAGCTCATTTCAAGGCTAACACAAATGAGGCAGGAATGTCATGGCTGTAGTTAATGATATTCACTCCATGCATTGGTGGATTTAACACAAAGATAATTCAGTCTTGTTTAATGGTGCAAAAACGCGTCTCCTCCATGATTATCATGTCACCAAAGCCTGGAGTCATGTTCAGTCTTTATTTTGGGTTGTTTTGACGGCGCTCAAACCTGCCATTTATCAATGCTCTCCATGGATTTTTGCTGCAGGCTATTTAGAATAAAGGTCAGCTCATTATGAATCTGGATGGGGGTTGATTCAGATATCAATTATTTGGAGGGAGCGTACCTCAGAAAACACCTTCAAAATAAATCGAATGAAATACAGCAAATGCAGTTTCCTCTCTTGGATTTGAAAAAGAATCCATTCACGAGATTTTTCTCTTCTCTACAAATCAGTGCTGCCTTTGTGGTATTCCTCTCCTTTCATTGACCTTGGCTGCCAGGATGTCTAATTACTCATTTTAGGCTGAAGTATTTGAGATATCACATCCACTTTTAATCATGAAATAAAATGCTCAGCTGTAATTTGGCCCCTCCGGTCCTGGAGATGAACTCGGCTGATGTGAAAAGCTCTGCAGGGCAGCAGCCAACTGCTGTGGCTGAAAGCAAAGGCGGGGAAGATCAGGGCATCGCTGGAGGGCACGGCAGTGATCGTCAAAGAGTTTGCACAAACTAAAATCCCTAAACGATCCCCACATAGATCTACTGAGACAGTTAAAAACATAACTATTAGCAATTTATACTAAATAAAAAACAGAGCAAGTGTTTTTTTTCACAGAGATAAACACATTTTTCATCAATCAGAGGTGACTAGTGCTGTCATTATGATTATAGTGCAAATGTTAGCATAACAAATGGAAGTTTAAGTAGCTTGGAATATATCAGCCAACAATTATTGCACTCAAAATATTGCATATTGCCACATATTCTCCAGACAGGAACCATGTACCTATTTGTGTGTATGTCTTAATGCCAATCAAGGTTTTTTTTTCCAGTAGGAAGTTTGTTTTGGGTTGCTGCTCTATGTTCAGCATGATTAGTAAAATATTAAGTATGCTTGCTCTATTATTGGAAGAAATCCACATAATGATTCCTCAATTATTCAGAACAAACTCTCATAGTTTGGAAAGCTCCAGTTCATTGGTTTAAACTCACAGCTACTACACTGACCTTTAGCTCACTTAGTATTATTTAGATATTTTTATTCATTTTTCTTTTTCCTCATCTTGTTCCAGAGATGTCTTTACCTCTTGACAGCAACATTTCCTGTCCTTGACACAGAATAGCCTAATGCTAGAAGCAGTTAGCTCCTCAGCAGGTGTCAAAGATGGATGGTTTTACAAACAGCAGGAGAGGAGTTTGTCACATTGAGTATAGATTCTAGATTTTCATTCTACTGATATTTTCAGTGAGTGCACCAGAGAGGCCTTTGCTGATGTAGTAAAACACTCCTAACCCAAGCTGTGTGCATGAAAAACACT